>OX359291.1:82531611-83731611 GCA_947179395.2 Pulicaria dysenterica
AACCAAACCGAACCGTTAAGGTTAAGTGGCATACTTGTACATTTTTATATCAATTCAACATAACTCAAATCCCTTGCCTTCCCATTTTTTTTTATTTTTTCCCCAAAAGTCCCAAGTCGGCACTCACTATCCAAACCTCGACATACCATTCGCTTGAATCTTGAAGATCAAATCGACAAACCAAACTTAAATTTTGAATCGACAAACCAAATTGACTCTTAAATCTTGATTCTTCGAAGTTTGAAGCTAGAAAATCTCGATGGAAGTTTGAAGCTAGAAATCTCGACATACCATACGACGGTGTTCGCTCTCCCTTTGTCGAGTGTTGTGACAAAAAAATTGAAAAACCAAAAGCCGAACCGAAAACTGAAAACCAAACCGAAAAATCAAAAACCAAAAACCGAACCAAACCGAATGGTTTTGGTTTTGATTTTTTAAAAACTGAAATTTTCTATTAGGTTTCGGTTTTACCCCAAAACCGAACCGTGCACACCCCTAAGATTAGTCCCTCAGGACTATGCAATAATTGTGGGCTATATTGAACATTTCTCAATATTTGTAAATTAGAGTTGTCAAATACAATTTTTTTTTCATATTAAAAGTTAAAATTGAATCGGATTTGACCAACCTATTAGGTAGGTGCGCACAAATTTAAATTTTAATGTAACATGTACATTTGGTAAAACTGGAATGTTTTGGAATAGATATATCATGCATCGATCACCAGTAGTTGGTTCACAATATCACACACCAGTAACATCTGGTGGTAGATGTAAAGGTTTCTCAAATTTTCTTTGATTCAACAAATAAATGAAATATATATATATTTATATTTGGCATATTTATTTGAAGTTGGTCAGCTCTCGTACTCTTCAATGGTATCAACGGGAGATGTAGCCGCATCCACTCTTGTAAGAACTTCCGGTACCCCCATTGCGTCTCTTATTATCTGAACAAAATTAACCATTCTAATCATTACTATTTTTCTCTAAATTTTAAACTTTTTATGTGTGTGTGTGTGAGAGTATGTTAGTGTGTGTGCGTGCAGAACTTACTAGGATCTCTTCATCAAGATAAGAAATCATGAACAGCCTCTGAAAAGCGCCATCTGGAAGCAATAAGACACCAAAGTGTCAGAAACAAGAACACCTTTTGCTCCCTTCTTTTTTGGCTCAGATACTTTAAAAGCCAGTCTAAACTGATAATTATCCATAATAACAAACAAGGGTGGTCTTAATGAAGTAATAAACCATAACTCTTCAGGTTTGTGCATCTTGGAAAGTTAAGTCTATGTATTAAGTCAATTTCTTGCTTTTTGCATGAAAAGGTAGAAGAAGAAAAAAAGACTCGAACCGATGACCTTGTCGTAAAGAAGCGATCATAGTAATTGCTCCAATACCTCATCCAAACTAAAATTATGAAATGAAGGAATAAAGTGAATATGCAGGAAGCAATCTACAAATAGAATGTTCGTCTTCAAAACATTTGATAAAAAGAGGCCACCAAATCAACCAGTAGACATTCATGAACACGGGTTTTAGTTTGTCTGCTAATTACTAATTAGAGTCGCTTTGTAACTTTTCCACTTTTTTCCATAGAAATCCTGAATTTACTTGAGAAATTATAAAAAGAAGACTCAACATCAAGAAGAATTCGGAGTTCTTATATTATGTTTCATATTTTCCAAAAAGCACCTTCATTTGAGGGAGTACATTTTATTTATCAAATAATTGTGAATCTTTCATGATGAACAAGGGATACTGTGTAACAGCAGAAAACTCTTGTTCATTCTGATGAATTACTTGAACAAGCCCCTCAACCAAATTACTTTGAAAGGCAAATTACTTGTCTTTCCAATGAAAAACAAGAAGTATGGCAAGTATCTGGTGATTTAATAACCAACTAGATACCCAAAGATAATTCAATGCAAACTACTTGTCTTTCCAGTGAAAAATGGAACCTTTTACTAGACACTTGGTCAAAAGAAACTCTATAACTAATTTTCAAATATTTATAGCACCATCTAGTAAAAGGTAAAAAGACAAAATGAAAGAAATTCATGGACGCAAATTAATAATACCAATTTGTTGTCATGATTGAAATGGACAAATAGGTAATTCTAGGATGACAACTTTCCGAAAATGAAATACTGCTTTCATCGAATAACAGGTCAGTAACATTTGTTGTAAATCATGAATAAAGTTTGTCGCGGATTAAAGATAATACCACGAGGAAAAAAAGATAGTGCAACTGCAATGGTAAGTCAGAAAACAAGGGGGAAAAAAGTTGAAAGTAATCTAGCAAATAAGGTGATGAAAAAAAGGAACTCACTGAGGGGAATTGTCAGTCCACCAGAAACAGCATCTTTAAATGGAGCTGGAAGTTGTTGCATTGTGTTAACTGCTTGGCCCAAAACGCCTTTTAGCTGTTGCGGAATTGTTTCTTCATCAACTGTTGGATTTTCAAGAACACCTTCTGAGTATTCTTCCTTCATTCTAAGTGGGCCTTCAACTGTTAACTTTGTACTTAAAATGAAATTGTTTTCTATCTGCATATTAACAAGCTGAAGTTTATTTCTATACAACCCAAATATTTATAAGGTAATAATGATATGAAATTGTTAGACCCTTCAATTTACACTAGTCCTAACACTTTCAATATTAGGCCCCTGTATACAGATCCGCTGTAACTGACTTATGCAAGTGGAAGAAAGGACAGATGTAACACCGTGAACATACTTGTTTCATAAATTATTTTATAAATTATATCAAATTATAAATTTCATTTTGGTATAATATAGCAAAAGTCAGTATAAGAACGTAAGCTTTAATGTTTGGTCAAAAAGGATAATTTAGACATTTGATATGTTTTAGGTAGAAATACCTTTCTTAAGTCATTTACAAACATCATGTTAAAACTTTCCAAAACTATAATTTTCAAATCTGGGATGTTACACATATTGAAATTACTTACAGAACTAGGATGTAACATTTAACAAGGAGAGATATTTATTATCCCAAGTAGTGTGTAATGAAGTTCCATCACTTCGACCACTTTATATTGAAAGAGCTATAATATATTACCGCATTTAGAAGTTTCAAGTTGGCAGTAATTTTTGCATATCCCTCCTTAATCACCAAATCCATTTTACTCAAATTCACTAATGTTGCAGGAAATCTCCTGCAAATGTGTAAAACATTCAACTGCAGATAATGCTCTTCTCTAGTTTCTCATTAGAGGTTCAGTAGCATCCATATCGCATAACAGCAAAAGTTTGTCTTAAAGAAGCACATATGAAAGTTATATAAACGTTAATGATCAAGCAATTAATAAGCACATACTCCGATAGTAATCTAGCAGCAAATAAACCAGGGCTTCCATATCCAATCCACTCAAAGTTCCATCGACCTTCCAGAAACGGAGATCTGGAAAAACAAATATATTAAATTATTAATGAATGTTATTCAAATAATTTTGAGGAATTACATGTTTATCATAGTAAAAGCTTACGTTGTAGGACGAGGTGTTGGATTAAGCCTTTCGAGACCAACTATTCTCTCATTCACGTCGATTTTTTGCATCTCTGATGTCCGTCCAGCAATTAGTGCCTCAAACCCTCCAGCATCTTTGAACTAAAATAAAAGGGTTCAAATATTTGTAAAAAGCTTTGATTCAAGTTTTGCTAAGCTCTGAATTTTTTGTGTTAAACTCTTATGGGAAACCACTATGTTGGATAATCAAAGAACTAACACGTGACTTGAAAATATATTAAGGCACTTGTGATTTCTGTTTTATGCTTACAGTCTTGGTATTGGGAAAAATAAATTGTGTTTTTTGCTTAAAAACATAATCAAAAAACATTTGATAGAACTGTTAATCTTTCAAAAAAAAAAGGCAAATTACAAATAATGGGTACTGTGTTTTACCAAGTATGAAACTGAAGCACGTATTAAATTGTCAGCAAGTGTTTGTTTTGAACCCAAGAAAACATCAAAATCATGTTTACAATTGTTTGTACGTAAGAACGCACAGGTACATATTGTGCAGCAGATCGGAGTGATGGAGGATTGGATGTTTAGTCTCCCATTGCGGGGCGAGGAAACGGTAGCAAGGGTGACATGAGGATCTCGTGGTTTATAAACCCATAGGCTTTAGAAGGAGATGAAGAGTAATGATGATGAGGATGATGATCCTGATCCTATGTAAGAAGATGGGAGCATGGGTATGCATATGGAGTAGAGCTCCATGGGGGGTGTTGACAGAGAGAGGGGAGAGCCCTTTGAACTTTGGTCCCCTCCCTATATATAGGGAGGTGTCTAGGGTAAAATGGGGCCAAGCCCAATGGGTATACCATATGTTTGGGCCTTACCTAAGGCAACATAGGGTACACCAACAACAATTAATAATTGTCATTTACAATATAATTTGAATTTAATTGTCTGAGCAGTTTTTCTTTTTTTTTTTCAAAAAATGTAAACACAAAAACTGAAAACCGAGCATTGTCAAATGAGAACTTGTTAAATTTCGAACAGATGGTACCCATCCTCTCCTATCCTCTCGATTATATGGTACAATTGTTTAGATTTCGTACAGCAAGTATGTAAGTATATGTATGCAGTATTGCATAAACGCATAAAACAAACAATTTGCAGAGAGAACTGAATATTTGGATTACACATAATGTTTGTACAGAAATCACATATATGATATATATATATATAGGTGTGTGTGGTGGCGATTTTTGGCGCCAACAGCCACCGGCAGTTACTTCCGGTGGTGGCCCTCGGTGGTGATCACACAACTGCCAACCCACAACACATGTGTGTGTCACACACTTATTTCTAATATATTACACATACACATATAAGTAATTATATGTCTTTAATAATACTAATACTAACTTATACTACCAAATTGTTTATGATTAAAACTTTAGTTTCCAACAGAACTAGACATTGATCAACAAAGAAAAATTGTCAAATACTTGCAATTCATTAAAATGTTTTATCCACATAATTTAAATATCGAGTCACCGAGTCAGTAGACTTAGTCTACAGCTATGAATAGATGAGTAGGTACCACTGGATCTTGACTCTATCATTCAAATTAGCATACACATACCTAATTTGAACTACAGAAGACACAAAAATAAGCAGAATTGCATCTTACATTAAAGATGAAATTATTTCAAAACATACTACTTCTCAACAACTTGAATGTAAAAATGCCAACCATATTCACAGTAATCCTTATTTTGAACTTCACATACAGCAGGAGGATATTTGTACACTTGTTATGCAATGATTATCCATTTTCTATCTCTCAAATATACGAGGGTGGAGAACAGAAACACAAACAACCATGTGACAGGATACCATTATATATATTGACACATCCCCTTCTTCAATCATATTTGATTACGCAATTGATGTTGGAATCTCCATTGTTACATTCAGAATATCTTCCCATGGTTTCTTCTAGTTTCGAAGTGTGTATATATATATATATATATATATATATATATATATATATATATATATATATATATATATGTATATATATATATGTATATATATATATATATATATATATATATATATATATGTATATATATATATATATATATATATGTATATATATATATATATATGTATATATATATATATATATAGGGGAGGGTTCATGCGAGAACCGTTGTTACCGCGAGAACCGCGAGAACCAATCTCGGCCGTTCCTTGGATATGGGAAGTATCATGGATGGAGAGCATGGAGGGATAGAGTGTGGCAGGGTGCATGTGAGAAATTCATGGGTGGGCAATGACATTAAATGAGGGGAAATTGGACGGCTTAGATTGGTTCTCGCGCTAACAACGGTTCTCGCATGAACTTTTGTCTATATATATATATATATATATATATAGACAAAAGTTCATGCGAGAACCGTTGTTAGCGCGAGAACCGCGAGAACCAATCTAAGCCATCCAATTTCCCCTCATTTAATGTCATTGCCCACCCATGAATTCCTCACATGCACTCTGCCACACTCTATCCCTCCACGCTCACCATCCATGAAACTTCCCATATCCAAGGAACGGCTAAGATTGGTTCTCGCGGTTCTCGCACTAACAACGGTTCTCGCATGAACCCTCCCCTATATATATATATATCCAAACTGTTGTTTATTGGTTACTGTCTTGTTGTCACGTTGTAAATATATGAAAACCCCAATTTTAAGGTTTAAGTATTGGAACCTAAAAGATTTCTTCTTTATGACAGAATGGTCAGTAAACTTAGCAAATACTGGAAGACACCACAAATGTTAAAAGCAAAACATCAAGATTGTGGTTACCTTTTTTTCCACAATACACAAAAAGTACCAAACAAGTGATCTTCACAATTATGCATAAACCCAATTAGATAATAGCTCTACCTATGCATAAACCCAATTAGATAATAGCTCTACATATAAAAATGTAATCAACTAATTACCAAATAACTTCCTCTATCACAGAAATCCATGAAAATCAAAAAAGTAAACACTTATGAAATACAAGTATCGGTTTCAATTTTCGAAATTAAATAAAACAGTAAAACTAGGTTCACGAAAACTGACAGCGAGAAGTAACGATTCTTTGGCAGAAAGTCTCTCCATTTCCTTAGCATAATTAGCAGATGCTCCCTGAACCGTAGTCTGCTGCACCATTGCTCTGCAAACTTCAAATTTCTTACCAACTTTCTTGAGATTTCTATTAGAGAATTTAGCACATTTTACAGGCAAAACAATGACAGAAGAAGAAAAAGAGGAAGAAGAAGAGATGCCAGAAATGGACGGAACCATGGATTGAATTGAACAACAAGCCATTGATTACTGAAGAAAAATCACAAGCACTGATTTACAAAACCCTAATTTCAGGTAATTGGAAAGGGTGAGGAAATAGATGAAAATTGACGGTTCGGTGAGAATAAAGAATGGCAGGTTACGCTGGCAGAAAGGTTGAATTGAAGATTTACAAATGGGGAGAATGCAAAAGGACTATTTAATTAATTTGTAAGAAATAAGTACCTACTAATGGCCTACCATGCTTGCTCAACATATGTCCTGTGGGTGTTCAAAATAAATGCATAACCAACCAAAACTTAAGAGGCATGTTGGGGTTTATTTTTTATTTTATTTTTCAGTTTTTATTGATTTTAAAACTTTTAGTTATCATTTACATTTACCTTTGAAACCCTAATTAAAGGTTGTGATGGCTATTGTGAGTAGCCATAGAGAGATGGGAGGAAGAGATTAGTAGTTGGTGGTGGTGTAGAGGTGCACATCTTCGGATTTTAATCCGATCATCCGGACCGGATTTTTTTGGTTTTTTTGGGACCGGATTTTCGGATTGTAACCGGATTTTTCTCGGACAAAAGTGTAACCGGTTTCGTACGGATTAAAACCGAATTTTCTCGGACAAAAGTGTAACCGGTTTCGGATCGGATCGGATAAAACCGGTTAAATCCGCTTTGGTTTGAAAAAAATCCGGTTTTATAAAAAACCGGCTCGGATAGTTTTTGCACAAAATCGGATATTCGGATTTTTGTGCACCTCTATGGTGGTGCATATGGTGTTGGAGCGACTTGGAGGAGTGATGATGCATGCGTAGAAGGTGATGATGTTGGGTGGCAAAGTTGGAGGAGGTGGTGGTAGTTATGTTGTTGTCAGTAACCACCGACAAAAGATAAGACATGAGACATTATAAGAAAAGAGCATAATAGAGAACAACGCATGACAGGATAAGAGAAAGGAACATTGGTTTAAACGAGTTCACATTCTAAGTTGTCATATTATATTTATAAAATATGAAATATTAAGTAAGTGTATTAAAATTAATTAAAAATTATATATATGCAAATAAATAAGATAAGAACAATTTTATTTTTTAAGTTGAATAGGGATCTAATTTATAAGAATTTTGAGTTGAACAAGAACCAGTACGTAAATAACAACTCATAAATTAAAATCACAATTGCAACCCAAAAATAAAAGTCAGAACAGTAATTAACTCTTTATAATAGAATTCAAATTAGACACACACTAAATCTACTTATGAAATAGTTCATTATCCATAATGAAATTAAACTCACAACCTTTTACAATGACTCAATACATCACAAAACCCGATACAGTTAGACTAAACAATAATTATTCAAAATATTAGTTTTTAACTAGGTTTCAAGCCCGTGTAAACACGAGTCAGAATGTAAAATCTTCGACATATGACTTTATATCTCTATGTTTTAAGTAACATATAGCTTGTTAATCAAATGTTAACATATAGGTTTACAAATTATTCTTTTAATTAAATAAGCTTAAAAAGCCAAAAGTAGTTTATGTATTCAAACAACATAAATAAACAATCACAAGCACCATTTTAGATTAAAACACTTATATTAAAATAAATGACAATAAAACCGGAAAGAGTAACTCAAAAAATATGTATAAATATATAAGAGAAGCTTTTTTTTAACTGCTTTCATTATCTCATTGTTAAGATCTCGACTTGATCACAGCCTCAAGGCGGAGGGCCTTGTTACAATAACACACTCAAGTTTTGTAGTCATACGAAAAAGACCAAGCTATACAAGCTTTACATATGATAAGCCATGAATAACTAAACAAAACAACAACAACGGTCATGTAGCCATCTTCCTTAGTAGCGTAGCGCAGAAGCAGGAACAACCCTGCATCCGTCTTGATCAACATAGTAGCAGGAACAGCCCTGCATCCGTCTTCCTCAGCATCGCAACACAATAAAAGGAACAGCACAATGTTTCTTTAAACAGGCAACCTAAACTTCTAATTACTTACAGTACTTGTTTTCTCCCATCCAGTAATGTTATAGTGTACCAATAACCTATCAAGCAGCCCTTCTTGAGCAAGATAGCGCCATCTTAGTAGTCCTAAACAATTCATAATATGAATAAAGCCACCATATGACCAAGCTATACAAGCCTTACATATATAAGAGAAGTTTAATTTGGTAATTTCAATAATCTAAGCAGTAAATTCACAAATCAATCATAAAAATAATGATCATACAAATCAAAGTGATGGAAATGAGCCATCATGTAAGTTATTTGACATATAATTCTATATCTCTATGTTTTGAGTAAGCTAATATTTCTTAATCGAATGTTATTATATAGGTTTACAAAATTTATAGTGATTAATCTTCATAAATCTAGTCTTTACAATCCGTGTCATAAACCTAGTCTTTGCAATCCCTTGTTAACATATTTGAGATCTAATCAAAATCTTTGATTTGGATGTCTAGCAACACCTTAGTAGAAATAGACTTTTAGTTGACAAATATTAACTCATTCCTTGCCTTCCAAAATGTATATAATATGGCCCGTGGTGTGGGGCTTTCCAAATGGTATATCTCGACAGCCTCAAATCATAATAGTTTAGCATATCTTTAATGACTCTTAAGCTCATCTTATCCATTACCCACCATCCTAGAATCATCTTTTAAACTTTACTTGAAACCCGCAATTAACTAAAACAATGTCTCTATTATGATAAACTGCAAGAAGGAAAGACGACCAAATGATGATTATACATGTTAGATAGTCATTTACCGAGAATTATAAGAGATCTATATATAATAAGTATGTTTAAAACACCAATATTTTAAATCATAAATAATGAAAGCAAATGAGCATTTAAACTCACTAATAAGAATTAAAACATAATAGTTGAATAAGATAAGTATAAACTAACAGGAGCCTTGATGCTTTATGATGTCGCTTTAGAGCTAAAATACGAAACTGCAAAGAGTAGGATGATAACATTTAAAATATAAATTCTAAACATGAAATAAGCAACTTCAAGAAAAAATTTCTATGGACCAAAACAGGTATGGTCAAAAGACTATTTGAGTGAATAAGGTAGTAGGCGATGAAGGGAACAACAATATAAAGGCTTTGATAATCTTCATAAACTACTGAAGAGTTAGATGTAAAGCCGATCAGCTGGAACGACGATTTTAAAACCCGACCGGCCCGGCTGGTTAACCGAGAACCGGACATGCCTACGGTTCAAAACTGACCAGAAAATCGGATAAAAAATCCGACTGGTTATGTGAAAACCGGAAAAACCGGTTGAACCAGACTTACGACTGAACCGGAAGCAGATTACCCATTTCCAATCGTGAGTTTTTATGGGGTAAGACCTTACTAATTGGCTTCCAAGCTCCCTTTTTTATATACATGATTTTCCTTATGAAGTTTTCCTGCAGCTCCGATGTGGGACAAAAGTTTCAACTCTTATTGTTATAACATTCTTTCTGATTGTATGTCACGTCAACTAACAACCCTCTCTAATTAACTTGAATTTCAAAATTAGAGTTCAATCCTACATGCCACCTAGCATTCAATACATCCTAAGTTAGATAAGATATAGATAACAAAAATTAGTTTTGTGATCTTCAGTAAAAAAAACCCTAGTGTTTTTCTTATCATAAATATATTTGACTTTTTGGTCTGAGTCTTGGTAGACGGTAGACGGTAGACAGTAGACTCTGTTATGTTTCCCTATTTTGATCTAATCTTGAGGTTCTAGGGTTTTTGATCATACGAGTTTCTTGCCGAAAGATGGAACGATCGGGGGTTTCTGATCAGCATACCGACTCTAAATCCCCTTTCGATTATCAGAAACTAGAAGCCGAGACACCTCGCTCATGGAACGCCGGCGATTTCGACAGGCGATTCGCATATTCCCGCCAAACTTCCTTACATCGTCAACCTGGAGAACTACCTCCTCCTCACACGCCTATATCTATAATTTCTAACGATTACTCTTCGAAGAAGCCTTTTCTTTCTCGTACGTCATCAAAGATTGATATATTTCCGGCACCGAAGGTTTTTCCGAAGCAACAGGAATATGGAGGCGACAGAATATGGACGGAAGAAGTTTTTTCACCCTTCAGTAAAGGAGAAAGGTTTTCGATTCCAGCAGTTATTTTTTCTTTGTTTAATGCTATTAGATCGGGAAATAGACCGATGAAGAGATTGGTTATGTTGATTTCGCTTAACGTTGCTTGTTCAACGGCTGAATTACTTATTGGTCTTCTATCAGGTCAAGCAGGTACGAGTGTATTGCTTTTAGTCTCAAAACTATCTACGAATTCCTTTGTCACCTCAATATGAGGGCATTTAGATAGTTCATGGTAATATTTGTTGTTTTGGTCATCGATTATGTTGGCAAGTAAACAACTGCCATCAACAATAGTTGTTGGCGTAAATAGTGACATTAATGGTTGCTTTGTTTTTCAAGTTTCATCATTTTCGGTTTAATATGTTGGCAGACACTTCACCATTTTTGCTGATGTCTATATAGGTTTGGTGTCTGATGCATTTCATTTGACTTTTGGCTGTGGCCTTTTGACATTTTCTTTATTTGCAATGGCTGCTTCTCGGAGAAGGCCTGATCGAATCTACACTTATGGGTGAGCTTCTAATATGTATTTACTGACTTCTTCATGTTCAAGAGCTACTTAATCTCTCCTTCTGAAAAGTGTTTGTTGAATAATGGTAGAATTGCTTCTCACTCCAGAAGTTATAGTTAACCTGAATGAAGTTTCAAAGTTTGTAATTGATGCTTTTGTGACA
Source organism: Pulicaria dysenterica (assembly GCA_947179395.2). Classification (NCBI taxonomy): domain Eukaryota; kingdom Viridiplantae; phylum Streptophyta; class Magnoliopsida; order Asterales; family Asteraceae; genus Pulicaria; species Pulicaria dysenterica. Next base: position 82,543,267 of record OX359291.1, read on the forward strand.
TTTAGCTAAATAGATTGCTTAATTTATGTTTTTGTAACATGTAGCTAAATAAATTGCTTAATTGATGTTTGTAACATTTAGCTAAATAGATTGCTTTTGATATCAGGTATAAAAGGCTTGAAGTTTTATCTGCTTTCACCAACTCTGTAAGTATGCCCAATCGCCTCATGATTTAATTTGTTGCTTCTACTGTGGTTGGAAATATAAATATTATTAATAACTTCCTGTATGAATTTCTTTTTGTTTATAATTCCCCCTTTTCATCTTTGGAGCTAACATATTGAATCTCTAAATTGTGCTTCATGTTTAGACAGCTATTTCTTTTGTTTATGTCATTTTCCTTGGCTGTTGAAGCACTTCATGCGTTTGTACAAGATGAATCTGAGCACAAGTATGTCATTGTTTCTCTCTTGCCTTGGATAATCATTTTCTAAATTATGATATGTACAAACTTCGAACTCATTATGCGTAATTCACTGGCATAGAAGCTTTTGTACTACTTTGTTTGAGTTATTTTTTCACTGGGTTAACTTATTATCTACTGTCAAGCTGTGTTCTACTGAAGTAAATGCATCACATAATTGGCCTCTCACACTGCAAGTTATAAAATTCTAGAGTAGTTAAAGTTTCCCTGATTGAACCTTATACATTTAGTTTTTTTGACCCTTATAAACACATTCTTATGACAAAGTAATGACAAAACAAATGTTTAAGGCCATTGCAATTTAGGATATAACAAGATCAACACTGTATTAGAATTAGAGTCAAGGTCACTAAAATTATATTTAAATAGATAAGGGGATCTAGAATGTTGCATGGATGATTTGCTTCTTTTTTCATCATTAGATGTTTGGTCAGGTTTTGGTATGAAAGCTTACTCATAGATGTCTATCATGGTCAATCGCAGGCATTACTTGATTGTTTCTGCTGTGACCAACCTATTTGTGAATCTCATTGGCATTTGGTTCTTCAGGAACTATGCTCGTGTTAGTCTTGGTAAGTGTCCATCTATTTTTTTGGCTATTGGTCATTTTAGACTATATTGTTTTGGAAGTTCCAGCTTACAGGACTTGGGAATTTATCTTATCTTTCTTTCTCCAGTTTATAGAAACGCAGAGGATATGAATTATCACTCAATTTGCTTGCATGTTGTTGCCGACTCCATTCGTAGGTATGAATCTTTCTCTTCGATACACACAAATGCATCATTCATGTATATTGCTTTATTTACTTGTGGCGTTAATTAGTGATTAGTGTTGATGAGGAACATGAACTGATATAGAGCAATTGATATGAATCGATTATAGAACATATAGAAATTGGACTATAAACTGAGTAGAACAACAAACAAGATAAATCCCAATCAACCATAAATGGAAGACTGGTCCAGGGAACTCCCCTCTCTCAATAGCCAAAGCTATGTGCCTAATACAAACCAAATCTATTTTCTGCCTGACTAATACCATCGACTCCCCTACCTTATTTATATGTTTATACCTTTAACTAACTACTATTTATATTACTATTATGCCCCTTCTAGAATATACTATCACTTCCCTATCAAGCGTCAGGGGAGTATTCTAAGATGGATAGTATGTGTTTAAAAATGTAGAAGAAAACATGTTGATTGATTTCATTACATATTGATTAAGAAGATAAATCATTTTAACCTCTCAAAACATACCAGAACCGTCATTCTATGTATGTATATATTTTCCAAAAGTATGGACACCCTGATTGTAGGCTGAGATAGATATCGATTAAGTATTTTGAGGCTGCTGTTACTGAAAAATTCATTGGGGATGTCTTAGATTAAACACTAACATCTAGTAATCTATTTTTAGGCTTTTAGCAGCAAAGTATAAATCCAAAGCTATCTCTTACCATGAATAACCATTTACAATTGTATTCGAAGTGTTTATCTTGACCCACTAGATTTTCAGATCTTGTCCTTATTGAGGGTTAATATAGATATTTGGCTGGTGGTCAATATATTTCGTCCATGTGATATATCCATGAAACCATTTCAATGATTCATTGCACCACTGTTCATAAAATCTCATTTTAAAGCTGTTGTTATGTGTCTTTCCAGTGCAGGCTTGATTATGGCTTCCTGGCTGTTAAGTCTTGGGTAAGTTTTGTGAACAGACAAATGAATAGTTAATTTTCATCTATGAAATATGAATTAAAAAGAAGTTTAATACTTTTTATTATTTGGTTTTTCAGGGTTGAAAATGCTGAAGTTTTGTGTTTGGGACTAGTTTCATTCACTGTTTTCATGCTTGTTATGCCACTTTTCAAAACAAGTGGCGGTATTCTTCTTCAGGAGGCCCCACCCGGTATTCATTCATCGGCATTGACGAAATGCTGGAGACAGGTATTATATATTTTAAGTTGTTAGGTAATGATCAACAACATTATTATTAATCTATTATAGTAGTGAGTCATATATATTCCGAAAACAATTTAGGACTCTTTATGCTTTTAAAAACAACCCTCAAGAGTCCTAGATGACTTTAACCAATTCTCCCCTTTTAAGGAGGTTTTTAAGATAAACATAACCAAAACAACACATTCACAAGTAAACTTGTTGAAATTGCCACTTTTAACTTTCAAGTTTAAATGATAAAGTTTAACAAAGTCCAGATTAAGCAGTCCTACTACGACAGATATTTTTATTAAGCCACACTGCCACTCGGGTATTATTATATTTGCTTTTATAAAAACCAGAGCAATTGTGTTGCTACTAATTGTTTCTTATTTTTTTCACTTAACTTGACATGTACTTAATATTTTTGTTAGGTGGCTTCTCTAGAAGATGTTGAAGTGTCTGAAGCTCGTTTTTGGGAGTTTGTACCAGGTCATATGGTGGGTTCAGTTACACTACAGGTAAGTTTTTAAAAGAAAATAGTTGAATACATAAGACACAATTTAGCATTTGTCGTATGTAACCTGTATAAAACTTTTATTGCCAATCAATCAATAGGTGAAGAAGGGGGTCAATGATCAACCTGTTCTTGGTTTTGTGCGTGATTTGTACCATGATTTAGGTGTACAAGATTTCACAGCCCAATTGGAGTCGGTATAATCCCAAGCGTGATTTTGTCAACCATTGGGAAATTCTTACAGTGATGAAACTCATAGAAAAGTTGAACACCAGAGTAAAGGAACTTTACAAGTACGAGAGGAGGATATGAAACACTCGGTTATATGGTCTATCATTGTACCTCATTCTCATGTCTTTTGTAGGCAGCTTTTAGTAGCCTACTTGTTGAGCATTTACAATACATGTTCCGACTTGTCTAATGAGCTAGATGTTGGCCTCAGTTTTTGTCCAGTTGAGCTAACACCCTATATGAACAAATGATAAATAGTGTTTCATTGACTCGAAAAGGCTCCAAAGTTGATTGTTATATACGGAAAAACCTAAAAAAAGAAAGTCATGCTTTTAGATTTGTTTCAGAAAGTTATTACTTATAAGACTTTATTTCAGACACGCCTTTGCCTATTTACGGAGCTTGGCCCTGTAATCTGTTGGAGTCGTCAACTTTTGTATAAATTTCCATTCCAAGCTTTCGAATGCTTTGTAATAGACTTAGATATCATGCAACTTTCTTGGATCCATTTACAAACACTATAACTTTGTAAGTAATCTGATACACATAAGAGTACACCTTATACCATATATGCATTCTACGGCACTGTCACGCCTCATTATGCCTTCCTCATCATGTTGTTCGTTGTACCTATGACGGGGACAACATGTTTTATGTGTGTTAATTTCTATAAAAAAATGAGGCCAGTCATTACTACAGTTAATCATGGTTGGTCTGTTGACGACGTAGTAGTTGGTCTCATTATTGTATGTACATTAAGTTGAATTTGTCCCCAATGAATGCCTTTTTAACTTCCTAGCTCAATTTCACTATCACCCCTTCAATTAGGAGTGGCAATAATGACCCGTTAGTAGGAAATTTGGTCATTTTGGATTGTTCAAAAAAACATTCGGGTCCATTGGGTTGCCCTAAAAAAATAACACGGGTCCATTTGGGTAATTAAAAAACAAGCACGGGTCCAACGGGTCATATGAAAACACAGACCGGGTTTCTCCCATTCTCAATTCTCGACTTCTCGACTTCTTGACCAATCGACCCTCCCCTGCAACGGCAACGGCGACCTTCCCTGCGACGGCATATCCCTCTCGATTTTGACTTCTGCGATTAAAACTTCAACAATCGATTTCAAGTTTCAAATCGATTAAAACTTCGGTTTCGACTTCGGCGAATCAAATTGAGCAACGTTTTTTTCTTCAAATCGATTTCAAGTTTCAGGTACACATTTGTTTGTTAGTTGATTCACGTTTTTGTGTTAGGGTTTTATACCTGATAATCTGATATAAACAAATTGAGTTGTTTGTTAGGGTTGTTAAAAATTAGTGCAGATTATTTGGAGGAAAATTGCTTTTATTGCTTTTACGTAGTCAACAATAAGTTTGAATGGTTATTTTAATTTCTATTGAAGTAGCCATGAACTCATGATGTAGTTGGTTTGTTGAGTTTTTTCCAAGAGTCTTTCACGTCACTTCCTCTATAAAGAGTCTGTGACCTTCTTTGTATTGTCATCTCTTTGAAGTTTGTGAGTAATAAGAACGGCAGTAGCTTTCATCTAATTCTTGTTCTTAGATAAGCACTTTGTGGTTTGCTTTGATTACTTTTCAAGGGTTTGTAAATCTTATTTGTGTTTGTGTTTCATCAGTTTGCTTCATTGCTTGAATCATGTGGACTTTATTAATTTGGAGTTATCACACATATATTTCTAACTGAGAGTTTGATATTGTGATGTTATCATATATGTTGAAATTTGATAGAAATTTGGTGGAGATTATTTGTGATTTTTGTGTTGAATGCTAGGTTTTTATATAGTTTTTTAAAATTTTAAAGCGACCCGTTTGGACCCGAACCCGTTTTAACCCGTTACCCAATCCGACCCAACCCGCCCGTTTTGCCACCACAGCTTCAATGTTTGGGATAGAAACTAAGAAAGTTTTGTTATCTATCATAACACAATGCAAGACTAATCAATTCATAGTCTCCCGATCTCATCGGATCAACGACTTTCGCAATACAGAGCCACACATGAATAGCAAATATAGCGCCGCTTACAAATTTAACCCATCTGAGTTGTAACCGTTAGGCCTTGTGGCCTCAAAACTATAACATTTGCTAATGGTCATTATGGTGCCATAACCATTGAAGTTCGTTACATTCAATTATCTAATGGGTAGCTGTTATTAGAAAACAATTATGAAGATAGGTTAGCTTCATCAACAAATGCTGAACAAATGGGTGTCAACAAGCGACGCATGGAAGAATCATCTGCTTATAAAGAGTAAATTGTTGACGTAGCTTAGCTACCAGTGTGTTTTGTGTTCAGGTTAATATAATAAAATGAAGCAAAACCACTACGTATGTTATTCGTTAGGTACCAGGGTGCTTCCCCAAGCTTGAAAGGGGTGGCTCTCCCTTGCCCCCGCCAGCAACATGACTGCCATAAGAGGCCTTGCGTTATGGTACACCCGTTAGAATCGGGTACCATTGGTTTCACACACTCACACACGCACACACACACTATTTTTTTAATATAAAAATCAAAAAAATAAAATGGGGAAGTTTAGGAAAGAAAAGGAGAAGTATAATACTTAATTTGGGTAAGGAGAAGGAAAGGGAAGAGAGAACGATGTGGTGGTGATGTAGTATTAGGTAAGGAAGAGAAAAAGAGAAGATATAACTCGTGTTCTAAGGGGTGTTGTCCCTTGAACCCCGCAAAGAGGCGCAATTGTTAACCTTCACTAGTTTAGGTTTATGAGTTCAACTAAAACTTGAACGAATGTGTATTTTGCACTATTTATCTAAATCTTTTGCGTTATACTAAAATTAATACCGTCAATTTGTGATTAGTTACAAGACCAGTTGCTTCAAAACCTCAATCTTAGATAAAGTATTTATACAACATTAATGTAAAATAATTATATACTATCCCAGCATTGTCTTATTACATAATAGGGTAAAATTGTTGAGAAATATGATATAAATTTTGGAATTTGACAGCAAAGGTAACCACTAATATTTAGGCTAAGAATGGAATTTCAAACATAATAGTAGCTGGTTACCGTCATAACAAATAACCGTTAGATTGATGATGAAGGTAATTTTTATATTATGTAAATTGTCGAAAAAGGTAACCAAGTATTTCAATAACATTATCTTTATTTTCAAATTTACTCTTAACCTGCTGATTATGTGGTTAGTAGGTCATTAGATCACAATACATTTTTATTAGAAATTAGAATTTTTCTTAACAAATTACCCTACTATAACAAAATCTCAAGTCTTCACGATTGTAAACATTAAATCTATAATGAAAGTTGGAAATCATAAACCTTGTCACATGCTTTCCAACTTTATGGTCTAATCCGTGTTGACTGTAAGAGTAGTAAGTATAGGCCATAATAGGTTACACTTTATAAGAGTGTTAGCTAAATAGTAAATAGATACTCTTGAGTCAAAAAGTCAAAGGCCATTTTGCTAAATTCAACCCAAATTTTTTTTTTTGGTATGGTCTTCATGCGTTTGTTATCTTACTTTTATCTTTTAAAAAAATAAAAACCCACCACATGGATTATTATCTTATTGTTATGTTTTCCATATATCTATCTCGACTCTTTCCAGATCGTTCATTTGGCTAAATTCAACCCAAAACTTTATAATGTTGAAGTAGTTTTTAAAACATATGTTGTCGAGTACATGAGAATAGTCTAAGCACATATGCAACGAAGAATATACTTTTGTACAACAAGAAAAGACGGCGGACTTTCCATTAAAAAGAAGACATGGGATTCTTCCAAATGGCCGACTAACACATCAAAACAAACTCATCGTCACCTCACTTTCAAACCCTAAAAACTATGATCACAAAATGCCCTAAGTCAATGATAACTTCTATGATCAATCACAACATTCCATCAGTTTTAATATAACTCCACAAACAAACCCAAAATTTTACAACCTGTATCGGCTTCGTTAAAAACAACATTCATCGAAAATGGAGTCCATGAAAGACGAGCTCCGGTACCACCATTTCAGCCATGACCATTCTCTGGATTACACCAAGCTACAGCCGCACAAGGACGCCGTTTGTTCAGGCTGCAGACAACCCATATCTCCCGGAAAATTCTACTACAAGTGCAAATTATGTGGTTTTTACCTTCATCAGGTATGCTTCAATATGCCGGAAAACGTCACTCATCCGTCTGACCCAAATCACAATCTCACCCTTGAAACTTTCCCTACTCTTTCCAAAGTTCCAATTAAATGCAAATCCTGCGAAAACCTAATTAAGGGTTTCTACTATCGTTGTCATAAGTGTATCGAGTATTACCATACTTTATGTCTAGCCGCCCCTTTGTCTATTAAAACCCCTCTGCATCGACACTCGCTTAATATCGAATTCGTACCAGTTTATGATTTCCAGTGTGATCTTTGCGATAAACCCAGTTACAGTGGATGGGTGTATCATTGCAATTTATGCGAATTCGATGCTCATCTTTCGTGTGTTCTTACTAATAAAGGCTCAGTAGTGCAATCGCCGGATGAACCACAAGTTCCGGTGAATGAAACTGCAAAGGGTAACCACAGACGAGATGAATTAATGGAATTGCTGACCAGGAGTTCGAATCTACTACCACAAAATCAAGATCAATCGATGCAAAGCTTTCAGCTAAGTGAAGCGTGCTTCTCTATAGATTTTCAGCAATCATTGATCGGAAACGATGTTGAAAAGATTCAGCCTGGCGCCGACGCCGGAGGTATAGTCGGGATCCCGGAAGATGGTGAGGTTTTTGATGAATCGAAGAGATCGGAGAAAAGTAGAGGGTCAAGTTACAGTCGAAAGTCAATGTCGGTATCTTCAAGTACAGTGATCGGAGCTCATATTTGGACGGAAATGGAGCAGGCTACTGCGAAAAGGAATTCAAAAGCCGGAGATAAACGATTTGAATTGGACCCTGTAAGTCATGAAAATCACTAACTTCCTTCTAACACAAAATCATAATATTATTAAAATAACATCCTTTCTTACTAAAATACGTAATTTATTAAATTTTATAGAAGTATTCGAAATACTATTCATTCGTCCTGTTCAGTATCAGTAACCTTGATTTTCTTTAAAATCATAAATTATAATTTTATTGTTTGTTTTTTTTACTAATTCAAAAACTATGATTTAGCACACTAAGTTCCAAACGTAATACTTTTGACATTATGCGTTAATAATAAATTACTTTGTTTAGGTTTTTTATTTACATAAAAACAAATAATTACACTAATTTCATTGTTATGTTTTAAAATATACAATAGTAGTCCCTTTAATATGCATATATTTCAACATTGGTTCCAAATCTGTTAGAACTTTGTTGAATCAACAAAAGTGACAGACAATTTTACTCCTAAAACTTTTTCATACTTGTCTTCGATCTTTTCTATTTTAGAATTATTATCATTTATTGTTAAATATAATTATTATCATCATTATTATCATGACTTTTAATAACATTCCAATTTTCAAAATAGTAATAATTACACAAAACATCATGTTAATAACAAAAGAACATTTACACAATCAGCGGAAGCAGGTTTCGGTCACATAACAAGTTTTACTCAAAAAAATATTCACACAATTATACAATTGATGTTTCAAGTCATTCCCAAAAGAGACGGTAATGTTACAAAATAGTTTTTAAGCATTTAAACTGTCAAACGGGGGACTTGCCCTTGCCGGCACCTGACCTACAAAACCATAACCGCAATATTTATAAGCTACAAGAGCTTAGTGAGAATGCTAAACTTCAAATCATATATACACATGCACAAATACATGCCATCATAATATAACATAATAGATACAGTACTGCACCATCTTAGCAACACCCTCAAAGGTTAGTTGTTGTAAGTAGCCTAATACATCACGAAGTAGTACGCTACCACCTACATATTTGTGACCCCTTCCGGTCACGTCAATCACGTCGCAACGTATAACATATATGAATCAGAGTTTAGTAAACTCGCCTCATAAGCAATTTATATGACTAACAGCGTAAAACGGTCAGATAAGCAGTCAGTCATGTTGCTATAGATATAACAAAGCAAAATGTCACATACTCAGATTGATCTGGAAAAGGGCCTACATGGGCCGTGTGAGCTATATGGGCCGTGTACCCTGTACACTACACCACTACACATGGCCGCATGGCCTGTGTTGACCAAACCCTACTCGGCCCGTGTACCTCTACACGGTCCGTGTTCTTCGTATCATACACGACCATGTAACATTACATGGCCTGTCAACGCCTTAGGTACCTACACGGGCCGTGTACACCTACACGACCTGATATACACGGCCTGCTAAAGGCTACACGGGTCGTGTACACCACAGTACAATCTATGTGTTTCTTCACAGATGCTGTTTTGACCTCAAATCCAACTTTCATTCGACTTAAACTCACTAGGGGTGTTTTCCTACACACCAAACAGTACAAAAACACAACAATTACAATTGAAAACATAAACAACAAGATTAGACATATGATTCAACCATCTGAATCCTTTTTGACTAATGAAACCCAGGAACAACAAGAATAATTCATACCTCAAGGGTTAAGAGTTGAAGATGAAGCTTAACAGATATGTTTAATCCTCTTGTTTCTAGATCAAATTTAGGGATGGCAATGGGACGGATATTGGTCATCCCAGTCTCATATCCTATTGTAAAACCATGTCCCATATCCGGTCCCGTCCCGTCAGGTATCCCATTACTAAATAACCATCAGGGACGCGGGTATACCACCGGGTATCGAGTATCCTATATATATTCCTAGTTAATTAAATTCTTACAAATAAAGTTTTACTCCCTAGAATTTCATGCGAATCACGTCAAACAACGAGTGTTTTTTTAAATTTCATTTTCTAGCAACATTAACATTCAACAAGTTTGACGTTTAATTAATGTAATACAATCACCATACAAGTATAAACTATCCTAGTTTCATGATAATCTAATTTAAATCGTTACATGAAAATGAAAGTACTTTCTTCACATAAGTGTCAAAGAGAAGCGTGGACCATTAATCTTGTAATTCCTATTATTTTATATATAATAAGATTGTATATATATATATATATATATATATATATATATATATATATATATATTATATTTATAATAAAATTATAAAAAATATAAATGGTTCGGGATCGGGTACATGGGACGCGTAATTGGGCGGGTATTGACTAAAACCATAACCGTCTCATACCCGCGAAATTTCTTGGAAGAAATCACATACCCGGTCCCATAACCATTTACCCTTCCCAAAAGTTTTAGTTTCGAGCATTCCCGTCGGGATCGGGTATTTTTGCCATCCCTAATCAAATTCGAAAAATGAAATAGGGGCAGCAGTTCACGTACGTGTATGTATATATCGGTGTTTGTGGGTTTGACTAAGTTGGTCAACAAAGAAGATATGGAGTAATTACGAGATCAGTCCCTGAACTTAATTAAGTTTTGTTTTTGATAGATTTAAGTGTTTAACCCATCAAGTTAATTAAGCACCTCCTATTCTAAATTAGGCATCTTAGGGTATCACACTAGCTAACTTGTTAATATATAATTGTATATTAATTAAGAAATTTTCGAAACTTGGGTGTTACAATTTTTAATTATTTAATAAGCATGTAATTGCCAAATACATTTATATTTGTGGCTAATTAATAATAACTTTTATTGATCCATTCGTGATAAAATATAAATGTAAACATACTCGTTCGTAATATTGTATAAATATCTAGGAGCCTAGGAGCCTAGGAGCTTAATCTAACTTTAAAGTAGTGTCTCACTAGCTAACGTACATGTATAAATGATGTTTTGTAGAGGAGAGAAGCAGGTGGTTCAAACTTGCAAAAGTTCTTGTGCTGCTGCAACATATGCTACTTTTGACGCCGATCCAGTTCTGATGCCCATAACCTACCTAAAGGATTTAACTTATTTCATGATTCGATCTGTACGTTTTAATCGAAGCCGAATCATGCAAGGAGTACTATACCTACGTACGTTTAAAATCTTGCATGTTCTTAACACCCAAATAACATAATTAATATTGTTGGCAATCAATATCAATATCAATATATATTTATATATGTTGTTCCTTCATCCTTGTGCTATACTTCTTTCAATAATTTTGCATGCATGCACACACACTCACTCACACACACATACATACATATATGAAAAGGTTTAAACGAGAACTATTTTTCGTACTAGCTAGAAATGTTTTGTAAATCAGTAATGACTTCTTAATATGAGAATTTTAGTCATTTATATATATTTTTTCAACCGTGAATTACGTCCGGATGAACCGTTATTAATATGTGAGACTTGATTTGTCAAAAGCACACCTTATTAATTCGTCATTAATAAGCTATTAATGAGTCAATCATTAGCTGCCAAAATTGTTATTAATTATCGGTTTAATTTTATTAACAACCAAGATCGGTTAACATTAATAAGTGACCCGTGTATCAACACGGGGAAGATACTAAAATTTTAATTTATACAGATTTAAAAAGTACTAACATGTTAAAAAAATTAGAAAACATATAGGAATAAAAGCTCGTAAGAAATGATAAACATTACAGAAGTTTGAAATTCATACATAATATTATCGTTAGATTTTCTGTACTAACATAATATTATCCTGACATTGTAAAGACATAGTTATTTATGTATTTCAGTATTTAAGGTTGAAGTGCCAAGATTTGTAAAGACATAGTTATTTATGTATTTCAGTATAATATTAATGTGTTTCTCGTGATGAAGTTTTATCCCGACATTGTAAAGACATAACTATAATATTATTGTCGATATTATAATAGCAAGTGCTTTAAAGACATTTTATTAGCCAGTTATATATTTGAATATTTGAAATTGTAAACTAAATTTATTAAAAGTTAAATAATGATGACATCCATCTAAGTATACGCAAATTAGATCAGATAAAAATAAGATTCTAATTTATCATATATTGTGTCTATACATACGTAAATCACTTAAGTGTAATTTATTATTCAATTAAATATAATTAAAAACACGAGATCTCACTGAATTCAAATATCCATGTAATAATAACTTTTATTTTATGTATCAAGTTATTAGTTAAAAAATAAGAAAACCTAGACAATTAAAAAATTTATATAAAATTCTAAGTTGTATGTATAGTTACAAAACCACTATCATGACAGCTGTTTCACTACCCAATTATTATGTAGAGTTCTAGCTTCTTTAGGGTTATTTACTCATAACTAACAATTAATTTTAAAAAGCTCTAAGCGGTTGTGGTAGTTTTGTAAACAACTTTATCCACTAACCATTAATTATAGTATATTTTTAATTCTTTTTATCAAAATACCAAGAAATCAGTGGTTATATCGACTATATTATGTAGAGGGAATAATTATAAAAGACGAATAAAATATCCAATAATTACTTAGATGTTGATAAAACAATTAAATTATACAAATATTTTTTAAAAAACCTCATATTCCGATAAAATTTATATCAAAATGTAGATAAAAATGAGACGATTACAAATATATAATTATTTTTTCTGAAAGCAAAATATATTTGAAGTTATTAAACATAATTTTCAAACAACTTATAATTAATTACATTAATATACAATTTTTTTAGAACCCCCTCACATATTTCTTACTACCCCCTTAACAATTTACATTCAACCCCTTCAATTATATTTAAAGGAAACAAAAAACCTTAAGAAAAGTTTGCCTTTATGACGTAAGCATCCTGTTGATTTCAATTTTTTTAATTTTTTTCTAAAAATGGAGGGTTATGATTGGTGGAGAAGTTTTAGAAAGTAGAAGAAACTCTTTTCTTTTAATAAGTATTAAAGATTATTTGTGATAAGAAGTCAATGACATCATCCCCACAGTTTAATATATTTGGAGTGAAGAATTGAATGACCGGCATAAATATATTTATGATCGATTCTCTCTTTGAAGCAGCCTACATTTTTAATGTATATAACCTTATATCGTAAGAATAAGTAATGTGTATGGAACTATGGTCACACTACAATAAAATCAGGCATAAGAAACGGATTTTCCATAGATTAAGTTTTGTGGAAAATTTTCAACAGATTTTCCACGAATTTGAGTCAGACAGCAAATTTTTAATGGATTTTCCAAAGATTCCATAAGAAATTGCTGGAAAATCCGAGAAAAATAGTATTCCTACAACTTTTATCCACGGTCGATTCCATGTGAAATCCGAGTGAAACACCCATTTCCCTCGGATTTTTCACAGATTAGTCCGATAGAATAGAGGGCTTTGTTTTGTAGTGTCATATATAGGGTGTCACGGACTCGCGGGGACTATCTATGTGGTCATACTCCTCTGTGAAGAAAACCACTTTCAACTTCCTTCCCGACCAACCAAGCAAGCGCGACCTCTTCCCAGTCCCTTTTGCGCAAGCTTTCTCACATATACATGCTCTCTATCTCTATCTCTCACATACATATATGTTTTTATATTTAAATAATTAGATAGAGGTATAGAGATTGAAAAGGGTATTTTCTAAATTTAAAATAATGAATAAAAGATGAAAAAAATGAATGATGTTACACTAACATAAAAGAAGGAGGGGAAACTGATGAGAGTATATTTTTACTACAAAAAAATGTCAATTATCCACACTTATATTATCAATATGAATATACTTAAAATCGTGAAAACTGCGATTAAGCGTGGAGAAATTAGATGTTACTAATTTGTATCAAATATTTACATTTGAAAGTGTAAAAATTAGAGTAAAAAATCACATTTATTAGTGTGAACAAATTATCTAAACTTTCACAATTATAAGTGTAACAATGCTCAAAAATTTTACATTCTTTTTATCTATAAAATGTGAATAAATAATATATTTTTTATAGTACTCATACAATAATAATATATTGATGCATGAGAAATCATCTCCTGTCTCACTTGTTTTTTTTGCTAATTTAGTATCACATCTTCTTATCTTTTAACCTATGTTAATGATTTTTTTTCAACCACTTAATTTTCTTTCATCTTTTTTAATTAAAATAGAAAGTAATACAATATTGTAGTAAAAACAGAGAAAAAATTTGACGCCGTAAATTTCTCTCTTAATCTATTTTATATGACTATAGTCAAAATTAGGATAATATCCAAACATTCAAGGATTCAAGTTATCTAACTAATATTAGTTTTAGCGGAATAGGATCAATCAACCAATAATAATCAACCACAAACAATAAATAATAAATTAAGCAGGAGCGAGAGAAAGAGATTTACGTGTAAAACTAAAATCGGAAAAAACCACCGGCGGAGGAGACCGAGTATTAATTCACTATAATACTGCAGTTCTTACAAGTTTTAAAGAAGAATAAATTACAAAGCTTTAACGATGAATAGTGATTAGGGATTGAACCCTAATTTGGTTTGCACCACTATTGTCGAACATAAAGAAGAAAATAGATATTAAATAAAAATAAAAATACAACATTAGTTTATTTATAAAAACTACATAAAATTAAAAAATGCATTAGAAACAATTAAAAAAATACTAGAAATTATTCATCAAGATTAGGTACGTACTTTAGTATTTTCCACTATATCTAAGAGAATGTTGTTTATGAAAACGTAACTTCAAAAGAGTCGTTTAACATACTTTGTCATCTTCATGAGATGATAGAATATTGTTTTCTTTAAAATACACATGATTATCATCTTTTCAAATCATATCAGTATATTATATTTCTTATTTTATAGAGAATATGTTCGTTCATGTTTTAGCAATACCCTCCAACGATTCGTGAGGACACCAAATGCTTATTCAACATCCTTTATTGTAGCTTCTTGTACTCGCTTGAAACTTTTTTATTTCTCATGCGTCTTGTAGATGTGCAAATGTTTTAACAAATTAAACCCACTTAGGATATCTCATCATCAATATAATACCAGTATATGCATAGTACTACTATTTCATTAACCTCACCGGATAATTGGGTGCAGTTTCGTTTAAAGTTTCTTACAATAATGATTGATTGAGAATGTTGAGGTTATTGTTGAAACCAACAACAACAAGCGATGCACCTACCCTCAAACGGATACTTAATTAGGTGATGTTTTGTTTCAAGCTTTTTTGAATAATGACAATTGGTTATGTACATTGGCACGCGGTGAAAGTTTCAAGAGTCTAATCTATCCTCTTTATTTTTTACAAAAGTCTTAGAAATAAGTCAAAAGAGAGTCGACTTTCCTATTTGAAGCGGAAATTCTCGGTTATTGTTGGATCAAACAACACTAAATAGTGCAACTATATGATCTCTTTATACACATGTAGTCATGTTCTTATTTGTCTGTAGCTCATGTACATAAACTTGGACCTACGTTAGGAAATTCTTTTCTTAGAAGCTCTTTCTGTTGTTCAAAAGTTTAAATAAATATTTATGTTGTGAAACACAAACGGGTCCAAGAATGATGATGATGAAATCAAAGATGAAGAAAATGACAACACTGTGAGGAGATACAGATTTTGAGCTTATATTAAAGATAAAAAGAGAGAATAAAATGCAGATGTTGATTGATATACTTGAGACTTGAGAGAAAGAATTAAAATGTAAATAAAATGAAAAATAAAAGGTATGTATAATAATGTCTAAACTAGTTTATTGCCCCGTGTAAAAACACGAGGATGTTTAAAGAAAAGTCTAAAATTTGATAGTATTGTTTTGAGATATTAAAATTTTCAGATTAAAAAAATAAAATATCACCAAAATTTTACATATGTTAGAATTTGTAACAAAAACAATAACTAAATTTTTTGAAGTACTACTATTAATGGTAACAAAAAAATAAAAATATACTAATTTTTAAAAAGTGTCATATTACAATAATATTTATACCAAAACGTAGATAAAAATGAGACGATCGTAAATATATATTTATTTTTTCTCTAACATGTATCACAAGTTACTAAACATAATTTATAAACACCATATAATTAATTACATTAATATACAATTTTTATAAAACCCCCTCACATTTTCTTAAAAACCCCTCACATATTTTATAAAAACCCCTCATAATTTTCATTAAGACCCTCCCAATTAATTTAGATTTGAAATTTGATGCTAATAATCTTTCTAAAATTGTTTTTGAAATTGAATAATTTTAAAATTGAAGAATGTGATTGTTTGATTGAGTTTCAATTTATGATTATTTTAAGAAAATTTGCATGTCTTTTATATATAAATATAGATAAGATGAGAGAAAAAAAGAAACATAGTATGTAATAGTCACACCCCTTTCCGGTTTTCCCTTATATCTATATTCTATTTCTTTTTTCGGCATCCCAACTCCCAAGCCACTCGGCTCACCCCACACCCACCCCGCTTATGGATGAAGTAGTGTTTCTACTTTCTCTAGGTATCACATAACTACATAGGCATCACGAAGTCACTTTGTAGGTTGTTATTTGTTATCAAACTTAAACTTCATAATTAGTTATTGAAAAAAGTCGTAAAAGTTGATTGAAAATGTTTAACAAAGTCGAGTGATGGAACCATTCTAAAAATGATTCCTAAACTTGATAGATAACATTTAAACTTTAATAGAGTAACCTTTGCAACTTGCAAGTGAAACTCAACCAAACATTCTTCTAATAATGGAACTGGAAGGAGTAAAATATCATTCTTCGACCCTTATCCCCAATATTAACTCCAAATTATCGATGATATCACGATTCTGTATCTTTATCTCTCTCTCCCCTTGAGCTCGATACATTCAGGTCAATTCAATGCGTTTTCTATGATCCCAGCGTCTCCAATTCTGCTCAACTTTAACTTACCTCAAAATTATCTGGATCGTGTTGCCGAAGAATTCTCAGTTTCTCACGTCGCGTCACCTAAGGTCTCGATCTCATCAACTCTTTTATTTCTTGATTGAAGCCCTAATTTGATTCCTCTTGTTGAGGTTTAGTTTGTTGTTATTATTAGCTCGCAGTTTTTCAGTTTCGTGATTTTGACTCTCATTGAAATCACGACTTCAAAAGCTTTGGGCTTTCCCGTATTTTGACCATAAGCAATTAGGGTTTCGATCTGGGTATGTTTCAATTTCATCAGAAAGTAACAGGTTTTAGTTAATTAGAACCGAATTTGAAAACTAGGGTTTTCAATTAGGCTATAGGTGAATTCTGTTTCTGTCTTGTACTTCAGCTTATCGCAAGAAATTTGGGCCTGTGTCTTTCTTTCATTAATGACTTAGCCTTTAGGGCTTTGATTTAATTGACCAGAAAACTTTTGTGGGGATTGATTGTTTGCCATGGGAGACGAGACACCACAGAATGTAATGAATCTTGATCTAAATTTAGGACCTGTTGAGAATGAGCCTGGGGGTCTGAACTTGGAAGATTGGTTGGATGGGCCCATAAGGGACTCTATTGGACATCGAACCATGGCAAGGCAACGGTGGCGATCCTTATGGAGACCTGTACTTTTCCCTATGGATAGTAGGAGTGGTTTAGAAACCGGGGAGGGAAGCATGGCGGCTGCTGGTGGGAGTTCACCAGAGGTGACCAAAACATGTGATAATACTAATGTCTACCAAGAAAACAATGTTGTTGGAGGGAAAGAAGATGTTGTGAAAAGTAATGAAAATGAAGGCGGTTTTTTCGATTGTAATATTTGTTTGGATATGGCAAGCGACCCTGTTGTGACTTGTTGTGGACATTTGTTCTGTTGGCCGTGTCTTTATCGATGGCTCCATATTCACTCTGATGTAAAAGAATGTCCGATTTGTAAGGGGGAAATGACCACAAAAACAGTAACTCCAATTTATGGGCGTGGAAACCCGACTCGTGTAGTTGAGGAAGATTCAAGTCTCAAGATCCCTCATAGACCCCAAGCAAAGAGAGTTGATAGTGGGAGGCAAACTATTCAAAGAAACATCTTTACAGTGCCAATGGAGGAAATGATCCGCAGGCTTGGGAGTAGATTTGATCTGACCCGTGATTTGATTAGTGGCCATTCTTTTCTTCCTGAAAATCCGAGGGAAATCTCAGAGAGAAACAACCTGTTATTAAATCGGTATCTAACATCTAGAGGATTGAGAACTGAACATAATCAAAATCCCATTATGATTCAGCCATTTCACAATCATCAAGAACAGACTCCATCAATGGAGGATCGGGATTCTGTGTCAAGTATTGCTGCTGTTATACAATCTGAGAGCCAAACAGTAGATACCGCAGCTGAAATAGATTCACGGGTATCTTTATCTACTTCTTCCTCCAGAAGAAGAAATGAATCTTCAAGGGTCTCGGATGTTGATAGTGGTGATTCTCCTGCTCCCAGAAGACGGCGTTTGAACTAAAACATTGAAAAAAAGGGGGGACTTTTCATTGATTTTCAGAGATTTTTGTGCAAACCATGGGAATCATCGGGTGACTTCTTGATCTTAACTATGTTGGAAATGTCTTTAAGTAGCTTTGTTACAATGGTTTTCCGCTTGTTGATGATGAAAAAACATGGCTACTGATCCGTTTACAGGCGGGCATCTTTCTTGTAAATAACTCCTTTAGCTTTTTATTCATAAACTGTGTTGAATAATTTCCAATTTTTCCATAATTATGAGGAAGTTGCTTCTGGTTTCCAGTTTCTAGTCCCTAGTTTCACTACATCTATTTACGAGTGTGGTTGCATTCAGTGATGGAGGTAAGAAACATACATTGGGTATATGGAGTCAAAGTTTATGTATTTCTATAAAACGAGTAAGTTATACTTGTAACTTCAATAACTACACGGCTGATCCGTACTTATTGAGTTTATTGATGGTTTTCGTCGATGTTGTTAGGAAGGGTGTGTTGACTGTCATCATATGCTTTGCTCATGGTAAGCAATTTGGTTGTTTGAACCTTACTTTTGGTTTGATTATGATGTTTAGACCTTACCCCTCCTATTAACCACAACTGCCTGCTTCATCTAATAGACAAACCCAAATATGAAGTAATTAAACCCATATGGATTAGGATGGTGCTAACTCTATGATACAAAATTCAGCAGGGTGTGCTCATAATTCCAAAATATCCTTCAAAGGTGCTGCTGCTTTTTGAGAACCCCATAAAGGGACTATACTAATACTATTATGCAAACTTGAAGTAAAGACTACCACAATCCATTCTATATTGATAAAAGTATTGTTTTTTAACCCTTAAACATCTAATCTAAAAAGTATTATATAATCAATCAAGTGGGAAGATATTTGAAACTTGAAAGTGGGTTCACACAATCACACTGAAAGAAGAGTCCAATGGACTGGACTTGAACATACTGATAACTGATGGGCTCATAAGCTTGACTGAAGTAGGGGATTTGGATTTAATGAGGGGATGCAAGTATGTAACATTGAGGATTGAAGATACTAGTATGTATAAAAGAAAATAGCTATCTTTGATGCACCTAACCTAAAATAACACATATGAAGTTAATTCAGACTATTTTTCCAGTAATTTAAATTCATATTTTCATTCAATTAATGAATTAAGTAATAGGGGAGAGTTATTGTAAGAATACATATTTAGGTGAGAATTAGAGAATATATCTTAGTCATTGATCTATTAGATCTAATAGTCGCAATTTATCCGTTGCAATTCATGGCCGTCACAATTCATGGTTTGGTAATGAATAAAATAAAAGGTCAAATTTAGACCATCCGATCAAATTAAATAAAAGGTCATTCTCCCTTATATGTCAATTCTCACTTGAACTTTCCACTTAAGTTCAATAATACGTATTACATTGATTTATAAACGTAATTTAAGCTTTATAAATTATAATAGGCATTTTATTTGTATGACTAAATTGGACTTTTGTTGGTTGATTTAGGGGATGTTTGGGTAAGCTTATTTTTTTGGGCTTAAGCTTATGAGCTTATGAGCTTATAAACTTATTAAATAAAAAAAGTGTTTGTGTTAGCTTATGACTTATAAGATAATAAATCTTTTTATCAAAAATGTTTAACTTAACTTATATTTGTAAAATTACTAAAAGGGGGCAAAACAAATGATACATATATGGGAAAGAAGGCAAAATAAAAGGTAAACATGTAAATATATAAAAAATAAGCCCACCTATTAAAAAAAAGCCAATGTCAATGAGCTTATGAAAATGGGCTTATTTTCCTAAAAAATAAGCTTATAAGCTTAAGCTCATAAGCTAAGACAAACACCAAAATATTAATAAGCCCAAAAAATAAGCTAATAAGCCAATAAGCCCCTAAAATAAGCTAAAACAAACACCCCCTTAAACTTTTTTGACCAGTGACTATTTATTGCTTATGTTGATATATAACATCGAACTACCATAATAATGATCTGAGAAGAACATTAATGACTATATTCTATAATTCTCAGCCCTCAATCACAAAATTCAGACATCCAATCATATCTAATCTCTTTTACCGTACACATCTTGAATCTTTTGTGATCTATCTCCGTTAATAATAGAATAACAATGCCTCACGGTAACCGTAAGTATTTGTTGCCCTCTTGACAATGGCAAATCCAGAAACTTTTGCCACAGGATCATGATTCTTAAAGATGGTAACATGAGTTAGGTACGAATAAGATCATATTTGAGTTAAAACAGAACGGTGAATCTAATTTGATTTAAATTAAGAATTTTAAATGTTTATTTAACAAATCACAACTAATTTACTAAGTTACTATTATATGTTAACAAAAACAAACTTAAGTTGCAAAGTTCTAACAAGATTATACATTTAGTATTTAGACATATAATTAGTTTAATCATCTCCTTTATGTTATACACGGATGAATTTCTACACTAAAACCTAATACTATTATACTATTATAGTAAGTATTAAATCTATGTTTCAAAGTTTTAACAAAAACCTCAACTGATTTGAACAAAAAACGTAACAAACAAATACTTATACTGAACTACAATTTATTATTTATATTCTCTTCCAATCTAATCAGGCGGTTAATCTGTGGCCCATGTATCTAAACATTGATTCGGGACAACCGAATAATTAAATGCAAGCAAGGTTTAAAATTTTTTGAAAATTTTCACTATCATCCTTTGACCGGATTGCGGTCATTGCCCAAGATTCATCACATTGCTTCCTCTTATTCGGTACTCTTACACTATGGTCCTATAAAAGAATATAATAGAATTGAAATCAAATTCCGTTGTAAATTGCGTTTGATGACATTATTCGGAAAGGAATTAATTTCTTTGTAGTATTAATATTTATTTAGGTAGAGGAATGTCATTCGATAACTAACATGAATGGAATTAAAATCATTTTCATTCTTTTGCATTACGGAGAAACAAACGAGACCTAAGAATACTTCGTAGTTTTTCACTCTGATCATTTTTTACACTTACCCGACATGAAAAAGTAATGATAACAAAATAAGTACTTCACACGGATTGTGGTCTATCAAACCCCCACATTGACGCCGGTTATAGACTTAGGTTGCGCGTCGTGGGTTACCTTAAGGTAACCCTTACCCAATACCACATCATTCCCCCTCCCTTACCTTTCTCCTTGCCCAATTTCAAGTTATACCTTACCTTCTCTTACCCAGTCTTTTTTATTCTTTTTTTTATTTAAACAAATAACCAATTATATAAATAATATATTTCATTAATTTAATTAAATAAAAATTCAAACAAGACTACAAATAAAAATTACATACTTTCAACTTAAAAAAAAGTTTTAAAATAAAAAAATAATTAATTTTAAAAACTAAAAACTAGTCATCTTCATTGTCGTGGATTTGAATACTCCAAATGTGTTCGACCAAATCGGACCGAAGGTTGTTATGAGTCTTCCGGTTTTTGACTTCTCAAACATTTGTTGCCCTTTGTTCCTCGTTGATAGTTACTTCTATATCATCTGCTACAATGTCGTCGTCATCGAAACTGCAAATCGCATGGCATTCGTCTTCGAGAATCATGTTGTGTAATATTATGCAAGCGTACATAATATTCCTCAATTTTGCCATCGTCAATGCTCGTGCCGGGTGGTGTAGAATGTGCCAACGTTGTTTAAGCACACCAAAAGCACGTTCAACGTCTTTCCTCGCCGATTCTTGTGCGGACTTAAACTTTTTCCTTTTGTTGTTTTGTGGGCACGTAAATTATTTGACGAAAGTTGCCTACTCCGGATATATACCATTGGCAAGATAATATCCGTGTTTGTAAGTCACTCCATTCACCTCAAATGTACAATCCGGTGCTTTGTCGTCGTACACGTCGTTCAATATAAGCGATTGATTAAGAACATTGATGTCATTGTTAGAACCGGAAACTCCAAAGAATGCATGCCAAATCCATAGATCATGGGATGCCACCGCCTCTAGCATAACTGTCGGATGCTCATGATCACCTCTCATATATTGGTCTCTCCATGCTATAGGGCAATTAGCCCAAGCCCAATGCGTACAATCTATGCTACCTAGCATGTCGGGAAAGCCGTGTTTCAATTCATGTGAGGCGTACAAATTCTGAACATCATCAATTAGTAGGCTTGCGTAAATATTTTCTTTTATAGAGATGGATAATACATTTGCAGAAATTATCTATGCAATCCTGCGAGTTCTTATCCGACATCCTCAAGTATTCGTCAAGAGAATCAGTAGCCGTTCCGTATGCCAATTGTCGGATAGCAGAAGTACACTTTTGTTCCGGTGAAAACCCTTTTCGGCCTCTAGCATCCCACAACCACGTGAAAAATTCATACTTTTGTTTAAGATCGTGAACTATACGCTCGAATAAACCTTTGCTCATCCGAAAACGTCGCATAAACATATCATCATCGTATACCGGGGTCTCGCTAAAATAGTCGCAAATGAGCATCTCGTATCCAGCTAGTCAATCTCTATTTTTCGGCGGCCTTCTAGTTTGTACACTCGATATTTCCTC
This sequence comes from Pulicaria dysenterica, assembly GCA_947179395.2. NCBI lineage: Eukaryota > Viridiplantae > Streptophyta > Magnoliopsida > Asterales > Asteraceae > Pulicaria > Pulicaria dysenterica. Next base: position 82,566,369 of record OX359291.1, read on the forward strand.
GTCGTCATCAAAAATAAGTTCTGAAACTGTTTTAAAATTTTCTTGAAACATAGTGTTATTTCTCGCGAAAAAATCAGCACTAGTAGTTATTGTCTCGTTTGGTAAATCCATATTCTTTGTAGATGAAAAAATATTTAAAAAAAGTGATGTATATAAAAGAAAAGGTAGAAGTAGAAGAGAGAAGTTGTGTGATTTAACAAAAAGAAGTGGTAATATTTATAAGTAAAATTGGTTAATTAAAAAAAATGAAAAAAAAACTAACGGTCGAATATTTATAAAATAGCCGTTGGAGGGGGGTGGGGGGTGGGATCTCGGTTGAGGCGTCGAGTACGAGAGCCCGAAGGACCAACTCGCTGGGCTAACCCGATGATGCGTTTTGGTGTTCCCCAGCCAACTCGCTGCTACCCGATGCCATCGGGTAGCCCACAACGTGCAGTCTTATAGTGTGACAGTAAGACCACCCGTGATCATCTTGAGCATGCCAATTAGGACGAGCCCGAATGACCACACAAACATTACACGTACTCTTATGATTTTATCAAGAGAGATAAGTGGCTTCATGAATATCCTGAGTAAATGTAGATGAAGAAAGAGAGGCTTTTGACAGGTATGTAAGTTGCCTTTAGTTTCTTTTAAAAATAAAGTACATCTGTAGCCCATGGATTCTTCCAACCTTTTCTGCATCACGTTTCATTTTTTTTATTTTCCTTGTAATTATAAAGAAAATAAATAATATGTCTAAATTATGTATCTAAATGTATGTCTAAGAAGAAGATAACAACACATAGCAAAATTAAAAATAAAGATTTACAGAGAAAATAACTAAACTATATATCAACCAATAAATACATTAGGGATTGATTGATTTTGTTTATATATATATATATATATATATATATATATAGGGGAGGGATCCATTGAGAACCGATTTTAGCGCGAGAACCAATCTTAGTCGTTGATTTGATAAGTGGAATTATATAGGGTGTATGTGAGGAATTCATAGGTGGGCAATGACATTAAAAGATGGGGAATTGGACGGCTTAGACTGGTTCTCGCGGTTCTCGTACTAAAAATGGATCTCAATAGAACTTCTTCATATATATATATATATATATATATATATATATATATATATATATATATATATATATATATAGGGGAGGGTTCATGCGAGAACCGTTGTTAGTGCAAGAACCGCGAGAACCAATCTCAGCCGTTCCTTGGATATGGGAAGTATCATGGATGGAGAGTGTGGAGGGATAGGGTGTGGCAGGGTGCATGTGAGGAATTCATGGGTGGGCAATGACATTGAAAGAGGGGGAATTGGACGGCTTAGATTGGTTCTCGCGGTTCTCGCGCTAACAACGGTTCTCGCATGAACTTTTGTCTATATATATATATATATATAGGGGAGGGTTCATGCGAGAACCGTTGTTAGTGCGAGAACCGCGAGAACCAATCTCAGCCGTTCCTTGGATATGGGAAGTATCATGGATGGAGAGCGTGGAGGGATAGGGTGTCGCAGGGTGTATGTGAGGAATTCATGGGTGGGCAATGACATTGAAGGAGGGGGAATTGGACGGCTCAGATTGGTTCTCGCGGTTCTCGCGCTAACTACGGTTCTCGCATGAACTTTTTTCTCTATATATATATATATATATATATATATATATATATATATAGGCAAAAGTTCAAACGAGAACTGTTTTTCGTACGAGAATTGCGAGAACCAATCTGAGCCGTCCGATTCCCCCTCCTTTAATGTCATTGCCCACCCATGAATTCCTCATATGCACCCTGCCACACTTGATCCCCTCCACGCTCTCCATCCATGAACTTCCCTAATCCAAGGAACGGCTAAGATTGGTTCTCGCGGTTCTCGTACGAAAAACATTTCACGTTTTTAGTGCGAGAACCGCGAGAACCAATCTTAGTCGTTCCTTGAATATGGGAAGTTCATGGATGGAGAGCGTGGGGGTGATAGAGTGTGGCAGGGTGCATGTGAGAAATTCATAAGTGGGCAATGACATTGAAAGAGGGGGAATTGGACGGTCAAGATTGGTTCTCGCGGTTCTCGTACTAACAATAGTTCTTGTTTGAATTGTCCCATATATATATATATAGGGGAGGGTTCATGCGAGAACCGTTGTTAGTGCGAAAACCGCGAAAACCAATCTCAGCCGTTCCTTGGATATGGGAAGTATCATGGATGGAGAGCGTGGAGGGATAGGGTGTGGCAGGGTGCATGTGAGGAATTCATGGGTGGACAATGACATTGAAGGTGGGGGAATTGGACGGCTTAGATTGGTTTTCGCGGTTCTCGCGATAACAACGGTTTTCGCATGAACTTTTGTCTATATATATATATATATATATATATATATACACCGAGTGACTTTATACCAATAAAGAGAAAAAGAACAACTTAAATAATGAATTTATAAATAGAAACAAAGACTAGATTGTATAATGCTGAGACTAAAAACAAAAAAAAATTCCTAGTTAAATTGTAAATTGTATAATGATGAGACTAAAAAAACAATTTCCTAGTTAAAGTACGTGTTAGAAATGCATTGGATCCTATTAGAACTCTGTAAAAAAACTACCTAGATAAGATACTCCTATATATATACCCATAAAAGAAAAAAAATGTTATTCCTAATATATATATATATATTTATAGTTAATCTGTAGCATTAAAAATAAACTGGTACTATGGTTACTATGAAGAGAAATAAATATATTGAAGATGAAATTGATATAAACCTAATTGATTGGATTGGAAAAGAAAGCATTAATTAAATGTGGGAAGCATGTGGCGAGACTTAGCTGTGCGTTTGGAAAGTTGTGGAGGTGGTGGTTTTCGTCGGTGATGCTCGCAATACATGCATGCATGCTTCTTCTCACTGGCGAATGGAGACCCCACTTTTCTTTTCATCGTATCCATCACCGACATTGCTTCCTTTTTTACCCCTCCGTTACCTGCTCAACAATCTTCACTTTAATGTTTCCCTAATTTTCTAATCTAATCTAATCTAAATAAAAGATTAAAATGTATCAAACTTATTAGACGATTATATATATAGATATATATATTACTTCATTTAATAATATAAGTTTAAATACTGATCAGTTTTAACAGTCTTTTCAATCAAATTTTGATTCGATTTTAATATATGATGATATCAGGTTTTTGTTATCGAGTTTGTCTTTAACCTTACGTAGATGCTTTCACAGCTGAACTAGATGTCGGGGTAGTTAAATAATACAGGTCTTCAAATTAGTATACGATTAACATTAACACAGTAAAAAGTACAACTAATATGTAAATGTATTTGATTTCCAAGTATCTAAATGGTGTATGAAACTTGTTTTGTCATTGGTCTCTAAAATTGATAATGAAATCAAAATTAATTTAATATAATTTAAATGGAGCAAATAAATGATTAATAAAAGTAAAACAAACGTGATAAAATGTTATATATGATTGATTCATCGTGTCGGGTATGTGAAATTCGAGTTAGAGGCTCTAAAACAAAACGTACGCTGGCATTGGATACAACCATACGTTATCTTTATATGTTTTGAAATAGACAAGCTATAAATTGTTCTCTGTTTTTTCAAAAACTGCAAATACTTGTAACCAAGAAAAACTATGCTATAATTATTTTAGAAAAGTTATTCACATGATTTAGAAAAAGAAAAATATGATGAAACATCCCATGTGGAAGATAGAGAATTGTAGAATCAAACTCTGCATTTCAAGCATATATTTCGTGGACAAAAAATAATTAATTTAGTTTATCTTAGATATAATTAAAATATATATTGAATATCTTTTGCTATATATATATATTTTTTTAAAGAGAGGCTGTTAAGTAGGTGTTTGGATCAAGTTAATTATTTAGTTTATAAGTTATCAACTTAAGCTTATAATTTTATTTGAATTATTTTAATTTATAATAATTGAAACTAATAAAGTAGTTTATTAAAAAAAAATTAACTTATAAATTTATTTAAAATCTAGTAAACTCAACCAAATAATAAACTAAACCGTCCGTCCCTTATGTTGTACACAAAGGTGTAACTCTATTTTAAAATTAAGAAATTGCTCTGCAATTTTCGTAGGATATACGATTTGGCCACATATCAAGAATGGTCGGCACATGTAGTTTATGACTGATTTTGTTTTTCATATTTATTCTTATCAATTAATATTACATAGCATTAGTACTCACTAAGCTAATAATAAGCTAAATAAATGATTTACTTAAGAAATACAGCTCATATATTCTAACCACTGACTCTATCTTGACCAATAAATTCATAATTATAGTATCATCCAGAATCTAAAACTACAGCAAAAATTATACAATCACGCACCCATTATTTTTATCTATGATTCAACAATCCTAAGAATTTACTTTAAATTTTTTTGCAATAAAGTATATAATAATATTTTAAAAAAAAACCATCTGGTAAATTTTAATCAGCAAAGCTATCTTCTCTTTACAGATATAAACAGTATGTAATCTCCAAAATAAAAACTAAAAAAAAAAGTGAATATATTCTTATTTGTATTCTATATCCCTATTTAAAAAAAAGTGTAATTCACATCTTCTGTTGCTTTTGGTATTGTTTGACCAAAAGTTGAGCATAAAGGATTTCATTCCAAGCATCAGGAACACCAGGCAAGCACCAATGGCTGCAATCTTGAAAAAGCAGTGGCCTTTTCATCTCCAACGCCGAGTAATGTTGTTTCCGGTAGCTTGAAGGGTGGCCATCTTTCCGGAAATCCGTTAATCTTGTGATATTAAGATACGAAACTCGGGTTTTCATTCCTTTAAACACTTTCTCCAAAGCTATCATCTTGTCGGGATATGGGGTGAGATATGTTGTGTTCTTAATGGGTTCCGACTCATGGTCACATGCTCCACCAGAGTTCCATTGCCCTCCACTGTCCAAAACATATAAAAGACAATATTCACTTCCTAAATGTCAATAACAAGAATGAATTTATGCAAAAGAAAATAGTATTTCTGCAAAAGACAACTGAAATTTTGCTTTACCTGAAATGGGATGCAGAATAACCTCTGAAGAAAACCGAAGTTTTTGTAGGGTTTATATTAGAATCGACCCATATTCCCCATGTTGTCATCGCTTTACGGAACGCCTCTAGAACATTAAGCTCGCTGTAAACATGACCACCTTCTTGATAATAATCTTGCCTGAAGATTTCATAACAAAGATTTTATAACAGTCATGGCTACAATAAAATGATATTTCTTGACAGAATTTAAATTTACTACAGATATATTTTGAGATTACCCTTTGGCAGTCTTGTCATGAGTCCACCAATGTCCAGTGTTGAAGACAACAATGTCTGCGGTTTTGTATTGATCAGCTGAGCTACTGATCAAATCGAGCCGAAGTGTCTCCTTTTTCGTTCCATTTTTGTCTTTAGTTTCCCATTCTTGAACCAAGAATGGTGCCACAAAGAACTCAACTGTGCAGTTGTAATCCTACAAATTGACACCAAAATCTTAAATGGAGCAAACTTCAAGCAATCCAATGAAAATCCACTGTAAAAGAGAGTGACATACTTTGAATACAAATGCATAAGAAGCTTCTGATCTAAAATGATGCCTCCCAGAGGCTTCATAAACCTTGGATTTATCTGTAATGGAGTTTCGGAAGATGCAAATCAATGATTCCCACATATTTCTATTCAGAGAATCGCCCACGAAAACCAAACGCTTTCCTCTCAACAATTGAAGCATTTGCTTTCCATCTAACCTATACATACATACATACATACAAGTGTATAATATATAAACAAGTTCAAATTAATTCAATTACTAACTACAATGAAACTAAAAGAATCCAAAATCCAATGAAAATGTCAATATAATATATTAAACCTATTACTTAAACTGAGGAATTAGATCAAGTAATATCTGTGAAAAATATTACAACCAGTCAAGAAAACTGTTGACTTATACAGTATCCACTGATCAACTCAGTAATATCTGTTGTCTTGGTTATCAATAAAATTCTCTTTGATTTTCAAAGAAATAATAATAAAAGGGCTATGAACTTGAATGGTAAACAATAATCAAAGATACTCAGAAACTAAAATTGATGATAATTGAACTTTTAGTATAGAATTTCACTAACCTTGGTATAGTGCAACCCTTAGGCTTCCATTTATAGTTTTGAAACCCTAAATCAGGCCTACCATTGGAGAAACAATTGAATTGTTCATCAATTAATGAACAAGAACCGGGTTTATATAATGGATATGATTCATCTCTTACCCATTCTCCATCAAACAAATCACAGTCGACTAAATTCCTCACCAAATCTTGAATCCCCTGTTTCATTCCATTATTATCCTGTTTCTTTCCTAAAGAAGAAGCAACATTATTTGGTTTGCTTTTTTCCTCCATTCTTTGACTGGGCCCACTTCCAGAACCATTTCCCAAAAATGTCGGCACTGATTCCTGGGGGGCTGGACTTGGTTTTACCATATTTTTCGTAGCATTATTCGGCACTGATTTATGCGATTCTGTATCCAAATTCGGCACTAATTTAGTAGTCTGGTTCGAACTTGGTTGCGCAGATGGAGCCCCGATTGCGGTTTGGTTCGACATTTGTTGATTTGGTTGCGACCCAATTGTGGTGTGATTCGAGCCACTGTTTTGAGTTTGATTCTGAGCAATTGGGGGATCTTTAATCACATTGGGTTCGTCAAGATTCGTAGTATGAGATCTAGATATAGTGGCATTGGAATTGGGTAAAGTAATAGTAGAATTTTGATTTGTTTCCGAAGAATTCGAAGGGAAAAAGTAAGAATAAACAGAAGAGAACTGAGATCTAGCAGACCCATAAACGTCAGAAGAAGAAGATGATGAAGAAGAAGAACTTGTTGTTGTGCCATTGGCTTGGAAACTTGTACTGATGCTTCTAGCGGTGAATATATTAGAGAACCATGGAGAAGAAGGATCTGGGGAAGGATTAAATGCTAAGAAAAAAGTAACAGCAACAAAAACAGCGATGAATACGTAAGCAAAAGCTCTCGTTTTTTTGGTTCGAAAAGTAAAGATGTTCTTCAACTTCAAATCGGAAACAATAGTTCTTCCATTAATGGGTATGTATTTAGTTGAATCTGCCATGAAAAATGTGGCAAAACCCAGATGTAAAATAGTGTGATTTTCACCAAGTGGAGTGTGTATTTATGTGTGTGTATAGAGAGAGAGGGAGAGGGAGAGGGAGAGGGAGAGAGAGATACAGAGAGGATGCAGTCCTTTTTTGGACTCTGTTTATAGAGAGAGAGAGAAAGAAGGAGATGATGGAGAAGCCGACGTTTGTTGTTTCGAAAAGCAAGGAGCTTTCAATTTTATTTGAATTTCTGTTTTTCTTTAATAAATTCAAGAAATGTATCGGTTGTTCGTTTTTCGCTGGATACACGCCTCAAATAAAAGAGATTTAATAACAGTAATTTATTATTTAAAACATATATATAATTATATATATATATATATATATTAATATTTTAAACAAATAAAAGTAAATTAATTCGAAATAAAAGTAAATAAATTCAAAATTATTCTTAATGGTATTAATTATCATACTTTAGCATAGAACATTTAAGTTGAAAACTATACAAAACCTGTAAAGTGGCAAAAGAAAAAATAATATTCATTTGAAAATTATAGCTATTTTCATTAATCAAATGCCAAGAACAAAATATAAAAGAGGCCTCCAAGTTGGAGATCTGAAACACCTAAAACACAGGATCGAAAATTAGACCAATTTAACCCAAATTTACATCCCCGGTTAAAGAGGGATTGTATAAGTTCATGGTGACACATTTTTATACCCATTTATTTCGCTTATTATTCTCTTCTAATGTTGTTTTCTTAAGCGCCAATTATACTGTTTTACTTTTTAAGTTGTAACCCTTAATATCTATCTCTTTTTATAAAGGCTCGTGATTTTGCCACGGCAAAATCTTTTCCATCCACGGAATATTAGTGGCTTTGACATTTTTGCCCTCCTTTCTTTACACGTGATTTAATATTGAGAAGGGATATAATTCTTCAAGAAATAAAAGGACGCAAAACCCTTGTAAAATTTTGACGATCGGTGCGGCTGCGTAAGTCGGCTGTTTACAATTGGTTCTTTCCTCATCGCTACTTCATTCTCTTTCGTTCGTCGCTTTCATTATTCTCCGTTCATCTTTGTTTCTTCGCCGCTACATTAATGGCCAACTCGTTAGACCGTCTAACTTAGACGGTGATTCTAGTAATCAAAAAGATGCTTTAGCCTCTCACTCTCAAACAGTAAGTAAATCCTCTCATTCGATTTATAATCTATGCGATGTGTTAGTCTCCTAGTTTTATCCGTTTTTGTTCCTAGTTTCGGAGGGAGGATTTGCCCTCGTATTTACATCTTTAAGTACCATTACACAGAATGAATTGTTTATCGGCGAACTGAATGTATAGTAGATTTCTACATCTTATTACATAAACCTAAAAAAAATTACATAACCAAACGTATTTTAAAGAACTAATTTATAATTTTTTAGTATGAAGTAAATAGTTTGATGTTTAAAAATTCTAGAAATAATCTATAAGAAGAAGTAGTTCCCATTTGTAAGTTTAAACTCTTAGCTAAAGTTTTATATGATCTCATATTTCAATATCATACTGAGTGTCATATGCGGGTTTCGATATTGTTATTTGCTATTAGATTTTGGTGTCATTTTTGGTCTCTTTTTTAAGTTAGAGTTTGTTCTAGTTAAGTGGTTGATTGTGTAATAGTGTTTTCAAACTAATGTGCTTATATAATTCTAATCTTTTGAAAATATTTGTTTCAAAAAGAAGAAATAGAAATTAAAGTTTATGGCAACATAAATAATCTAGTAGATAAATTTATAAAATGGAGCATGAAATTAAGGAAAAAGAAAACAAACAAGTTTAATAAGTGTTATTACAGTGATGACCGAGCCTAAGAAAATTAATAGAAATTGAAATGTTAGGTCACATGTAAAGAAATGAAGGCGGGGCAAAATTGTCAAAGCCAATAATTTTCCGTGGATGGACTAAAATTAGCCATGGTAAAATCACGACCATTTTATAAAACGTAATATAAAAAATATAAATCTGTTGATTTCAATCTAAACCATATATATTAAATATACAAAAATTATCATTCAGTCTTCTTTGTGATATAGTAAACTGTAACTCTGTAAGTGAGAGTACAATAACTCGAGTTTTAAAAAAAAATCTATAAATGCTACATATACGAGAATTTTTTAGCATCAAGATTTAATCATCTATTATTTGTAAATCGTCTTCAAGACGTCTACAACACAACTTATTATTGTTATTAAAATCCTGCCTTTTTAAAGACAGTTTTTCATACTTTTTGTGTCGTTAACTTGATCAAGAATTATATAATTATATATACGCTATTGTATGTATATTTAAAACAATAGGCGCTGTATAATTCATCTGCACATTTCAAAGACACACCTGATAGAAGTTTATAATAATCTGAAACAAAAAATTGATAATCAGAAGAATAATATATGTAAACATTTTCTCATGTATCACATGACAGATGGGGTGCATGTGGCATCTATTACACATTTAAGATTATGAAAGAAACTTATTATATATGCTGGTATGAAATAAATAAATAAATAATCGGCAATAAATAAATATTAATTAATTAATAATAAGCATAATAATAAAGGATGATAAGTACGGCATGGGACATAAGCCCCACACGGAAGCTACCTCCGCTTCATCATCCACTTGTTCAACTCAGCATCTCCACCGCCTTGAGCTTTCTGTAATTTTCATCCCACCCCTACAACTTTTAATCAAGTGCTACAGAGACCGTTCATGATAGAATTTTAGGAAAATAAGTCACCGTTTATCCGGATATATTTACAATTGTTGTTGATTAAATATATAAATAAGCAAAAGTATTTTTATTAACAAGTTATTATTAGTGTTATAAACAGTTCTTGTAATTTTTGTTTATACTTTTTAATATATATGTAATTGATATGAGAACTGTTTTTCGTACTCTAACTACGAGAACCAATGTGTGGGCGATATATAGAGTGTGGCAATTAATTCATTTGGCATAGACTTTGTGGTGGTGCTCCGTGGATGACGATTCAGATTTAGTTATCCAAAATATCTTTATTAATGACATATTTCTATTAATGAGTTATTAATGGATCGTCTCTATTAATATCTATTGATTTATTTTAATCAAGATTCAAGATTGGTTCTAGTAATAAGAATGATTTTCAAATAAATCATTCAGTAAGTGAAAAAGAATCTAATATATATAATATAAATATATTTTTTATAAAGCATTTATTATAACTTTTAAAACTCTTACTTTTAAGTAAATGAAAGTACTTAACTACTTTCAAATCAAAGTAAATGAAAATTGTTAATTTAAGTAATTATTAGATGGATTTAATGATATTCATATATACCATTTTAGTGAAAAAACCTTACATAAAAGGAAAATATTTAAAATATCAAGTTAATGTCAATTAACTTAATTATTAAAAAAAATTTACAAATAAACATTTTATTATAAATATTTAATCACATAATAAATAGTTGAACTTAATTATTAGAAAATGTGTATAAATTGACTCATGAATTTGAATAACTTATAACTTAAATTCATAAACATTTATGAAATTTAAATAACTCACTTATTAAAATGAACAAATTGCTGAGCAAAACTATTCGTCGCCGCCGCATTAGCGCGAGTACTAGTATGGATGTATATATGTGTGTGTGTGTGTGTGTGTGTATATATATATATATAGGCAATGGTTCAAACGAGAACTGTTTTTTGTACGAGGACTGCGAGAACCAATCTGAGCCGTCCAATTCCCCCTCCTTTAATGTCAACCCATGAATTTCTCACATGCACCCTGCCACACTTGATTCCCTCCACACTCTCCATCCATGAACTTCCCATATTCAAGGAACAGTTGAGATTGGTTCTCGCAGTTTTCGTTTGAACTGTCCTATATATATATATATATATATAAGTTTTCACATCGTCATTTGTTATTTAGTTTAATTCCTTTAATCAAAATCTTTGCATTTTTTAAATATTTTCTTATCTTTAATTTTTATTTTTAATATATTAAAAGAAAAAAAATTATGATCAACATTTTATTTTTATGATTTTCCCTGTGAATCATTCTCTTTATTTTTCATAAATAGCATAAGAATAATAACTTACTAAGTTTCTTGCGTGAGAATTATCACTATATAATCTTGAATTAGATAAACATAATAAATATTAATTATTTAAATAAAACATGGAATATAACTTATAATTGTTTTTCAAGAATAAAAATTTCTTTTCGTTTTTTCCATAATTATCTAAAATAATCAAGATATAATACATAAATAGGTAAGTAATTTAATATTACTTATTTATGTTTTTGTTCAATTGTAATTGGATTTTTTAAGACGTTTTGTTTTCACTAATTGTCAATTTTGTTACGATTCTCAAGTAAAGAGTAATAATAGTTTGAAAGTTTTAATTTGTAAAAGTCAATCTTATAAATAAAACGATAAATGTTGTTTATAAAGAGGTTCTACAAAAATTCTGAATATGCTATGTATAAATTTATGTTTTATAATAGATTTATCATTTTTAAGAAATTTTACATCCCTGTATATATTTTACAACTATTTTACTATATAAATTAATTTTTCTAATGCGAAAAAAAATAATATTAATTTAGCTATTCATGTATTTATACTATTAGTTTATTACAAAGGACTATGGGTAAAAAGTTTCGAAAATTGAGTAAAACAAAAGGATGGAAACATAACACCCGTTTTTGGCGGGTGATAGAAATACTCGAACCAGAAACAGATTCCCGTTGAACCAGATATTGATCATACCTTCGTTTTCAACTTTCTGTCCGATCCGGCGAGTGTGAGGAGAGAGAAACAGGAAAAGAACCGGACCAACCTTTTTCTGCTTTCTTTCTCTTCTTGCCTGCTTCGTTGGATTCAATTTATGATTATGGGGTACGTATGTATCTATGCTGGCTGCTACGTCTGTCAATTTCATATTTTAAATTATTCCTATGCTTTTACATTGTTTGTATATCTGTGGGTACCAGGTGTTTGTGTAAATGCCTCAGTGGTTGTGTGAGATTTTTAATTCAAATTTGTTTCTTTCATCAAATTTGAAATCGTGTTCATCATAGTTTTACTCTGCAATACCATCACCAGGTGGTGATGGGATTGAAATATATTTGAATGTTTCGTGGGAGTGGTTTCGAATTGGCAGAATCATAGCCCTCTTTGTTTGATCAAGATTTTCTTGGTTTGATTCATATGTTTGCATGCAGATATTTGATTCGGTAATATTATAGATAGAAGAGAGAATATTGTGGGAATCTGTGGCTTCAATTTGAAGGATGCCGTGCTGTTGTAGGAAGAAGAAACAGAACAAAGACACGCATGACACTGCAACCTCAAACAATTGTAATACAGCACCACCTCGAGGACCCCCTTATTGTGGTATATTCTTATCGTCCTAAATCATATTAATAACCAAAACATCACCATTCTTTTAAATAAATGATGCTAAGAAGGTGATAAGATGCATATTGTAGTTATCATTGGTATGGATGTCGGATACTTAATCATCATGGAACATAATATGATTGTAGTGACATGATGTAGGCAGTATGAGAGAGCCCAGGAATGGAGCAGCAAAAAATGGGCCTCCTCAAAAGGGGTTGACAATTGAAGCACCATTATTGTCATTGGATGAAATAAATAAGATGACAGATAATTTTGGTTCAAAATCTTTAATCGGAGAAGGCTCTTATTGCCGGGTTTTCTATGGAAAGCTAAGCAACGGGGAAGAAGTAGTCATAAAGAAGCTGGATACCTCCTATTTAGCTGATCCCGAATCTGATTTTAAAGAAAAAGTGAGAATTCCATTAACTTAGTAGTGACCAAATGAAGTGTAACGCATGATATCAATATGTATGATTTAGCAATTGATACTTTACATTCTGTTTCGGGTATATGCAGTTATCTTTGATTTCAAGACTTAAGAATGAGTACTTTTCTCAATTACGTGGTTATTGCTTGGAGAAAAAAAACCGAATCTTGGTATATCCATATGCAACCATGGGTTGTTTGCATGAGATATTACATGGTAAACAGTAAGACATCACAAGATTTCTATTTACTTTCTTTACTTGAGATTAAGAATTGATGATATGGTTTTATTTATATAGGGAAAAAGGGTAGTGAAGAACCTGGTGAAGTTCTCAACTGGGGGCAGAGAGTTAAAATTGCTTATGGTGCAGCAAGAGGTCTTGAATATCTACATGAAAAGGTTCAGCCTCCAATAGTTCATTGTGATGTAAGGTCAACCAATGTCCTTGTGTTTGATGATTTTGAATCCAAAATAGCCGATTTCAGCTTGAGCAATTTGTCTTCTGACAACGCAGCTCGGCTGCATTCCACAAGAGTCTTGGGAACTTTTGGTTACCATGCTCCTGAGTAAGTCTTACTATTGTTTTTTTTTTTCTCGTTCAAAATGATAATATGAATGTTGTTATATGTTAATTTCATCAAAATTTTGATAGAAATTCATGTGTTTTTACTCAGATATGCTATGACAGGGCAGATAACTCAGAAGAGCGATGTCTACAGTTTTGGGGTGGTTCTTTTGGAACTTTTAACAGGAAGGAAACCTGTGGATCACACGATGCCTAAAGGACAACAAAGTCTTGTTACATGGGTATGTTTTGCTACCCAAAATCCTGTGTCCGAAAAGGAGGCCATATCTGACTTTTGAGCATCAAATTAGTCACTTTATAACTTGAAGATAGAAAAATATAAGGAAAAAAGCATTAGTCTGTAACTCTGTATACATCATAACAGGAAGCAAATGCGTTTAATACCATTGAGATTTGAGACCGTTAAATTTTTTTGAAAATGGAACAGATTTACATGTGAAGACTATCTGGTTGACTTCCAATAAACACAAGACTTTTTCTGGAAACAATGCATGCATATATACTTGTATTGCTAATTATATGCTGATAACAGGCAACTCCAAGATTGAGCGAGGACAAAGTAAAGCAATGTGTTGATCCCAAATTAAACGATGATTACCCTCCAAAGGCAGTTGCTAAGGTCCAGTTCATATCTAACACCTCTCTTCATTTTATGGGTCACATATTGACTTTCACATAGTAAATAAGCTATCATCACATCTCTCAGTGTGAAAATTAAAGGTGACAATTGCTACTCATTTACTAACTAGGACTTGTCCTAGTGGTATGAAGGATTTTACCCCGCTGTAACGTCTCGAGTTCGAGACTCATTGGGGGGGTTTCCAGGAAACAATGGAGGAAGGTTTTACTCACTCATGGCGTGTGGTTGGGGTCGCATACTGCCCTATATAGATGCGGACCCAACCCACTAACATAATTTCGGTGTTAACAAAAATTGCTACCCATTTACTTCTGAATAGTCAAATATATGTCGAGTCAAATGGGTAATCAAAAAATTTAGCCAATTGGGACAGAAGGAAAGTCATCTAAAATCTATTTCCATTTACTTGTAATATATTTTTATTCATATATTTAGATTTCTTTTGTTAAAGTTATTGTTTTTGCAAACATAAGTAACGTAAAAAAAGAGAGACAAAAACTTTGGAAAAAAAAAACATTTGGCCCAGCTTGTTTAGGCTCATCTTGTCACCTTTAATGAAAATGTTAGAAGAAGAAATAGAAGCTAAATGCGTTTTGGAATCTCAGTTGGCAGCAGTGGCAGCGCTATGTGTCCAGTATGAGGCAGATTTTCGTCCAAATATGACAATTGTGGTGAAGGCGTTGCAGCCCCTTTTAAATTCGAAAGCAGCAGCCTCAGAGTCTTAATCCTAGACAATGACCGACCATGTTTCAATTCTTTCCTGAGCTCAAATCGAGAAATACAAACAACTCAAAAAATAAGTCGGATTTTCGACAGGACAATGATCCCCAACCTGGTTTTGGAGGTCAGATACCCCATGTATTCAAATTTATATAAGTTAGTGATCACATCAATTGCTTCTTCAACAAACTTGATCCTGAATACAGCACTTGTATAATATGTTTTTAGATGGAGAGTTGGTTTATAAAATGTCATACGAACAGCCACTAAATGACAACAAACGTCCCTATTGGAAAAAATTGTTAGATGGTATACAATTGTATGTGATTAGAGAGATGCTTGTACAAATTGTTTTTACAAGTTATTTATGCATTCCTTCCCATCCCCCATTTTCCAAACAAGTACAATCGCTTAGTACAGGTATCTTCTCCGATAATATATATACAAAGGCAACTCGAATATATTTGAAAAGTTACAACTACCAACATTTTTTACATCACATCTGCATCATATCACTCTCCATTTTTCAAAATACTATTTATAACTCATAAGCAGCAATTGTCGGTTCAAATTAATCCTTCAATAGCACAGACGCCATCTCCGCTGCTATCATTTAACTTGACTATCCACAACACACTTCAATAATTACAAATTAAAGGAATTTAACTAATCAATCCATCATCTTCATTACTTCTACATTTTTCAACAGATATAAAAAATATGATAAACTGTAATGCCAAAGAAAATATCACCAGTAATTTGTAACGATAAGAATCAGTAGTCATGGAAGTTTGCCAAAAGCCGAACCATCAAAACTAACATGAAACGATGAATAATGTTCAGCATAAATCCACAATAAAACAAGAACTGAAAGCAAAATGTTCTTCCAACTTTTGTATGCAGTTCCATGTAGGCTATGTATTCAACTAATTTCAAGAATAACCCAAAAAAAATCTTCGTCTATATCCCCCGCCATGAGAAAACTTCAACTCATGGGTCCATGACAAAGTTATACTCTGCTGAAATTATATTTCTATTCAGTAAAAACTAAAGAAACTGAACATGATTGATTTTTCCTGAGTCAACAGTAGCATGATACAGAATAGTAAGTAAGTAAGTAGATCATTGCACAAATTCCCTACAAAATCTACCTATTTTTCACACCTTTCACTTACATTGGTTTTCCTTTCACATTCTATCTTTCATTATTTATCCTTCAACATGATCTGCAAATAATCACATTCAAATGATAACGTCGTTTATATGCGTCACTTTTAATCATAAAATGAGAAAATACTTGCCTAAATTGCATTAACGTCTAGCACGTGGCTTGCACCGAAATTCAGCTAAGAGTGCAATATGATCAGAGGACCACTCTGGAGAAGGAAGTGCTGTATCCTTCCTCAAGCTATCCTCGTCCAGAAGCTCCAACAGTGATTCCACAGTTAAACTATCCGCTGAGCATTGCATTGAAATGACTAATCAGGGACTGTTTGAAAGTGTATTTTGTAAGTAATTATGTGACTTTGAACATTAGTTGTAGTTTAACAAGTTGTAAAAGGGAGTGTTTGGATGTGCTTTTGCTGTTATTAAATTGTAATAATCTAATTATATTAAGCTGTTTGTTTGAGTGTATGGCTAAGTAAGAAAATTCAATAAATTAAAGTGACCAAAAAAGACGGTTCCTGTGAAAAGAGTAGCCACGTTTTGTAACACTGGAGTAGAAGTCAGTCAATCAAGGTTGAAATAAGGGGTGCCTATGTACTTTACCCTCCGGCAGCAATTTTATTGCAACTAGGGCTGATATGAGTCAAGCTTTTATCAATCAACTTGAGCTTCGCTCAAGCTCTAGCTCATTCGAGCGCAGTTTTTTTATCCACTTTCAGTTCAAGCATAATAAAACAAACTCACTATATAACAAGCCTAGCTCTAGCTCTTATCAAGCTTTATATTATACAATATTATGATTACAGTAATTATGTATATAGTGTATGTGTGTATAGAGAGAGAAAGAGAGTTGATGTATGTATAAGTATCTACAACACCCAACACAGCTAAGTGTTTATGTTC
The DNA here is from genome assembly GCA_947179395.2 of Pulicaria dysenterica. NCBI lineage: Eukaryota > Viridiplantae > Streptophyta > Magnoliopsida > Asterales > Asteraceae > Pulicaria > Pulicaria dysenterica. The sequence goes on from OX359291.1 coordinate 82,583,414, forward strand.
TAATAACTGATTAATTTCTAGGTCAATCAATGCCAAATTCCACTTCAAGAACTATGAAGACATTTTCAGAAATAGGCTGAGTCGTAACCCATGATATTTTTATTGACTTATCCTTGGAAATACACCAAAATAGCAAACAAATTATGAAGACGGCATAACAAGCAAAAAGAAAGTATAAACATATACCTGAGTAAAATATGTAATCTAGCGTGCCAATGAAATCTCTTGTACAACTTGTAAACAATGGTTCATTTGTATTAGGGTCCACTCTCCTCTTCTGCTGTTCATAACCAATTCTTGCAAAGGATGAGTACGCGCTTACCTGCAAAAGTTATAGAATTATACTTAAAAAAGCACATGCTTCTAAGATATTATCAACCAGTAGTAAGAAGATGTATAGATTACCAAGGGAAGAGAGTGAGTAAGTTTAGTGGCGGGTCGCAAAATGCCAAGAGGATCTACAGCTAAATCTGGATGCATTGGATCAACTTTTCCAATTGCAAGAAGTGCATGAGGAGCACTGCATTTGAGTTTAAAACTATGAGTTGATAAAGATAGTAAATCAATACTATTTTCATGTTGATAAATCAATATCCAGTAGTCACTCACCTTCCTGGAACTGAATTGAAGTCGCCACATACTAACATTGGTATATCGGCACTTGCAGCTATCTTTTCCAATCCTTTTAGCAGTGTGTGTACCTTCACCATTTACCAACCAAACACATCTTTTAATTCTTAATAAGAAATAAAAAAAACGTTTTTCCTTTTATGTTGTAAAAATGTCGAAAGGGAAACAATAAGATGACAGATGTAAGACAAAGAGGAGAACCTGCCATAGTTTCACATCCTTTAGGTCATGCTGAACATTCACGTGAGTATTTGCCTACACTCCAAAGACAACCAAATGGAAGAAAGAATATAAATTGCAGAACGGGTCTCATACACTTTATTCGTAATATGTGAATGATGTACTGATATTAGAAATAAACTTAAATGATTTAAAGTTCAATTGTTGTTGTATGTTTACCACACAAACAAGTTGTCGCTTTCCAAGATTATCAACACCTTGGTTGCTGAACTTTGCTTCTAAAACAGCGATTAGTGCAACATTATCCTAGTTAAATAGAATATCGTTAAGTTTTCATCAGAAATCAAAAGATATATAAAAAGTTAAAAACATAGAAACAAAGCAAGTGATTTCCTTAATTTAAGCTACCTTGACTAATCGATTTAAAGCTGTTTTCTTCTGGGCATTAGGAACCAAAGCATCGGTTAACGATTGTGCAGCTTTATTGAACTCAACCTGAGCATACAATACTATGTTACGTATTGAAAGTTTGGTAAAAATTTAATGCACAATCACATTTAGGTAGAAACCTACAAACCTCGTATTTTTTCACATGTGAGAATCTATCTCTGCGGAAAAATGTAGCACATCCATCAATCGTCTGATTACTGCCATTGTAAACCTCAGCTGTCCTCCTCTTAAAAAGTGCCTGATACCCATGTTTGTCCAGCTCGGGTGCAAAAAATTCCTCAAAATGATCACTTTGAACCTGGAATTAAAAAGAAGTAAAAACAGAAGTCAAACTCAACGCCCTCAAAAGGATACAAGTCAAACCTGCAAAAAGAGAAAAACAAGAAATTCTTATACCTCTTGAAGACAAACAATGTCTGCAAGATACCCAACGATTTCTCTTAACAAATTCTGTCTGCGGTAAGGCCACGAAAGGGCCCAAGAAGGGCAATAACCATATAAATCACTAGTGGCATACAACTCACATAAAACGTTATATGAAAGCACGGTAAAGGTTCCCGAAGATGAATCCAAATGGCCTGCCATGTCAGCATTGGTTACTGAAATCAAACGTCTCGGACTCGGTGATGGTGCGGGAATCACACGAGATGTTGTTATAGTATTTGCAATTCCAACAGACGATTTTGTCTCTGAATTAACCACAACACATTCAAATTTAAGAACATTACCAATATCATCAGCTGTGGGTGTGTATGTTTTGGAACGTCCAACTTCAAACCAAATTTCACTACCATTTCGATGTGCCACGGCAGCAGGATAAAATGGTGTCGTACCGTTGGATAAATTAGTACTATTCACTCCAGAAGTTGTATTATTAAATCGTCCATATATATCCTCTTCTTCATTTCCATTATCATTGACGGCACTAGCTGCGCGCTCATGAAGAACACGATGGTGTTGCCATGCATCAGAAAAACATTTAGGAGTGCAATGGTAGCTTTTATTGACAGGTATTTTGGCCTTAGTACACCCTATACACTGTAAAGTGGCTTGCTCAGATGGATGTACACTGCAGATAGCTACTTTTTTATCACTTTGTATGCGATACCTGCCACAATGAGATCAAAAGAAACAAAAAAGAATTTCATGATCCTATTATCTTTTTATTGAACTCTTAATTCCATTCTCTTACAATACAAAAGTACCTGCTTAAGTTAAATGGTGTGCCTATCATTACTCTAATCTTAATTATTAAGATTAACAGGGTAACAGACTCCCCACATTGCTAAAGGCAGACACACTCATTTAGCACCAGCTAGCATGTCTCAAAAATATAAAAAATAAACAAAGTAATGGCCCTACATTTGCAAATCACAGAAAGAATCTTAACTTTCAACATTCAGTAAAATAAAGTAACTTCACTTGTCATCCTGCAAACTCTCACTCTCTCGGAGATAGTAACTTAAAGACATAACACATTTTCTAAGAACATAATCATCGTAATCATATTCAAATATACAAAACGATGTCACAACATCATAATTGAAAACAAAAATACTGAAATCAAACACTTAGGCATTCACTAGATATAATATGCATTTATTAGTGATTAGAGAGATGGGTAAAAACTAGCAAGAAAAACTAATGACAAATGACTAACCACTTATATCTCAAGAAATGGCCCTCAATTGGCGAAGACTCGGGTATATCTTCATGGGAGACAGTCTGATCGGGATGGCGTGTAAGCACGTAGGGCGAAAGCTCGCAACCCACAATCGGAATATCGGACGGGAGGTGCAGTCTCACCACGCTCAGCATGCTTTTCAATCACAACAAAAGCTATCTTCAACAAACCCTAAACCTGATTTATCAAAGAACGAAGATGAAAGTGAAATTATGGAGACGAATTGTTCGAGCAAGGAAACGTGGCGGACACCAGGCGAGTCCGCCATTACATATCTTTGATAGGCGCCAGCCTTAGCCAAGCTTTTGATTATCTTTTTCAAGATCAAAAACCCTTGTGTAATATAACCAAGATTCCAAGATGGATTGACAAGCTTCTGCAACGAAAGATCGTGAAGGAAGGAAGAAAGGCGCTTGGTTTGTGTAAAGGAATGATGGGATGTGAAATTGAAAAGGAAAAATGAATGAATGATTGATGAGAAGGGAGAACTAGGGTTTGAACGTAATTGCGATTGGGCGTGTTGTTGTATTTGGGGTTTTACAAACACAGATAAGAAGACGACGTAATTTTCTTGTATATATCTAAAATTTCTATTTCTATCTCTATTTCTATTTGTCTTTAGACTCGGAATGGAATGGAATGGAATGGATTGGATTGGACTGGATATATTATTCTGAGGTCTTACATATTATAATTTACAAGCTTATTTTTAGTTTCGCTATAAAACAAGAAAAAGAATAAACCAATTTAAAAGTCGAAGAAATTCAATTTTATAATTATATTGGATGGTAAATTGGTGTAAATAACATCCATTTGTAAGGTGAGTGATGTAGACATTTTTAAGAGAGGTCTAAGAGGAGTGTTTCTAGCGATATAGATATTTTATATGAAAAAGAAGAGATGACAATTCCTGTAGTTATACAAATTACTTTGTGACAAAATATTTATAATTAAGTTGGTTTAAATTGAGTAGAACTTAAACCAAGTATACTTTTGAGTCAAGCTAATAAATTAAATTGAATTGAGTAGAGCTCTAGCTCGAGTTAACCAGCTCTTAGTAGTTGTAATCGAATCGAGCAAACTAAAAACATATTTAGTTTAGATCAAACTTGCACGTATTATCATATACGGCTAGTGAAACTTGCACGTATTATCATGTTTATTTCAGTTTATAACTTTTACTCTTTTTGTATGTGTGTAAAGTTTTATTGTGAGAGTCGATCTAAATCAATAAGTCATCTATTACTATTATTACTTTTCTACTTATAATAAACAAAAAGAGTAGCTGTGAATTTTATTTTAATTTGTAGTGTAGACTGTGAAGACTTACATCCATCACCACCATACACCTCTAAGCTCTCATAGCTCTCTTTCTTTATCTCTCCTTTAGAATATCACCATCGCCAAACTAGTCTCCTCAATCATATATTGGCACGCCCATGGAGACATATCTCTGACCATTATGAGGTTCTCGACCACGTACCATTAATCGATCTTTATCATGCATGTTATCGGTGACCAACTACTGATGATGTCACCCCTCTATCCCTCAAACCATGGCCGCATGAGACTATCATGGTTATATTAGCTCCACACGTGAAGGTTAGGGCGTTGTTAATATTAAATTTGCAACTACCTTGATTTTCTTATCTCTCTCCCACTAGGATGAACTATCTCTAGCTCGATTTGTACACCCACATCAAGATGTTGATGGCTTGATTAGCTCTGGTTTGTCCTTTCCATTTAGGCTTGTTCTTCACTTTCACTTACATCTTCGATTCATTTTGTTCATTGAAGATTTATATCGAGTTTGTTCTTAGAACTTTGATTGGTTGGTTCTTGATTTTGTTGGTTCGAACATTCGATTGGGTCACGAATTTTGCTCTTGATGTTGAATGTAGGTCGTAAATTTTGTGTTGTTTGATCCGCGTGTTTTCCAACTAATGCATGTTATTGTTAACTTCATAGTAAATGTTTTATCTTCAGCATTGGTGTCATTTGTAAAAATCTTGGTTACAAAATTCTTTATTCAGAAAATAGGAAGACCCATCATCATAAACCATATTTTGTTGCTATATATGAACTCTTGTTAATAGTTCAACCATCTTAAATTTATTTTGTTCTTAGAGTGATTATTCATTATTTAAACCTTATAATGAAACATGTTCTCTGGGTACAACTAATATCACTTTATTACATTCCGAGTATACAACATATATAATGCTGGAAATCTCCTCTAAGTCAATCACCTTAGACCCTTTTTGTTTCCATCTTATTAGAGGAGCTTTAAAACATGTAAATGAAACAAAAAAAGCATAAGCTTGGTTAGCACTTGATCTCAATTCATCTAGCTAGTGACTCTTATCCGGTTAACACACAATGCATCTATATTTTTCATGATCAACAACTCAAGGCTCATCACCAGACTCATTTTAGACCTATTATCCGTTTTATTTTCTTTTTGCATAAATATTTATATTATTTTTAAATTTATAATTACATGTCACTTACCACGTCAACAAAACCGGTGTCACATCATTATGTTACCTGTTATAGCAAGTTCAGTACACTAGATGATAACTTTTGAAAATCTAATGATAAGTTTCCAAGTTTTAACACACAAAATAGCAAAATATGACAAATCATATATGTTGTATTGTTAATGTGTGTATATGGTTTAACAATTGACTTTTGTTGAAAGGTAACAAATACTATATATGCAAAGTAAAAAAAATTCAAAAAAATTAAACTAATCATATTTTTTTATAATAAAGGCAAATTATCGAAAAATGTATTATAAAAATTAATATTTACCAATAAGAATAACATTTATTGTGTGTCCTAAAGAAGGATTACAAATTTCATATTGTTATAAAAAAATGAAAATTTCAATTTTACATAAAAAATTGTAAATTTCATTTTCTTATAAAAAAAGGTAGAATGGCATGACAAAAAAACAAGTTTAGCAAGTTAAGATTCATTTTTCTATAACAATTAGAAATATACAATCCTTTTTTTGACAAATAAAACTACAAGTTTACAAATCTTAAGAGGTGTGTAACTTTTATTGATGATTTGTCCCAAGTCCCAACAATAGCAATAACCATTAATAATGGTAACAAGTTTAATATTATGCCATGCAGACAAAAAAAAAGTTGGAAGAACAAGATTGACTTGTAAAATTAATACATGTTAAAATAAAGGTAGTTGAAATAAGTCTACAAAATGTTGGTGATTAAAACATTACCGGAACATTAATTAATGATAAAAACACAGCAAAAAAAACAAATTATTTACAAAATCGCATATTTGGTTAAAGTTTGAGAATTAAAACATTATTAACCGTGTTATTAGTAACAAGGAAACCTAAAGTGCCCCAAAACAAAAGTGAGAAAACTTATATCAGCAAGTCTTCTTTGCATATTCCCAAGTAACCTGCATTCAGACAACAACAAAAAGTGGTGCAAAGAGCAAGAATTTTTATTTTTAGTTCAACAATTTTGTTCTGTGTCAAATAGTTGATGAACAAATCTGAATCTTGCAGTGAACAAATTATAAGATCCAATAGCTACAAGCATCAAAATGACAGCTAGGTCTCACCTGATTGACCTTAAATCCTGTAATGTGACAAGTACTAGGATTAAGGAGAAGATAAAAGCTTACTGCGCCTGAAATAGTTGGTAGTGTAGTCATTGAAATCAACAAGTGAACAGGCGCCAGAAGGAAGACGTGCCTTTTATAGTCCACAAATCAAATAGACATCACCAATAATCAAAGATAATATTGATAATTTCAGACAACAGAAATTTATTCTTCAAGCAAATATGAATCAGAGCGAAATAAAAAACAACTAAGTGAAATTTTCCGTCGCTAATGAAACAATCATATTTCATGCAAACATACAAGTTCTGATGAAAGTATATTATAAGTGACTTTATGCTCTAAAGGTGATAAGATATCCAAAACTATCTCATCATTAGCAACAAAATTGATGTACTAATGGAATCAAGTAACAATTAAGACATAATTAGATCAGATTACTGAATCCGCATCATCCAACTTTTTCAAATACAATTTCAGAACACCTGGAGCTTCTTTCTCATACCTTTGTAACCTCTTGATGAACATACTTTCAGAACACTTCAACCACCAACCGAACCCCTTTTCTTTATTCAACAATCCCTTACTCAAACAATACTCATAAACTAAACATCTAGGTATAATCCGCTTCTGCATACTCAACGAGATAAGCACAGAATTCTTTGCAATTATGGATGTCTCAAAACCCATTTTATTAACAAGAAAATCCATCACCTTATCAATTTTCTCTTCGGATTTCATCATACACCATGGATCGGTCCTAAATGCTAGCAAGATCTCATCTTTAGACCAACCCCATTTCTCATAAGCCTCCATCTTCTTATCCCAAGTCGGTTTTGTCATAGATCTAAGCGCATGAATCGCTAACATGAAATTCGTCTTCTCAGGATCAAACCCCAGGCTAATAACTTCATCCACTGCCTTTTTGAACTGTTCTGTACTAACCAAGAAATCTCTAGGTTGATAAGTTAATAAATACAACATCTTTGTTGCGGGCACACCAGCATCACGTAACAATTGCATATTTGGAATCATATTTCCTTGAAAATCCCAATCCAAGACCCAAGCACACCTCTTAATTGCAATTAGAGTTCTATCATTAGATTGAAGCAAATCTCTAAGTAAATTAAAGGATGGTTCCAGATGATTCTTCAAGCTTCTACCTAAAGCCTTGGGTCTTGCAGTTAATAACTTAGCTATATCAGCACTTGAAAGTCCTATAGAACTTAAGAACTCAAATTTGGGCAAAAGGTTTGTTTGGGGATTACAAGAGAGAGCCACAGGGAATTTGAGCAACAAATGAGAGATCTGAGTCTCTGTGAACCCTTGATTTTTGAAAAAATCTATAACAGAGTCTGCTCTATCTGCAGTTTTGAAGTTTAAGTATTTGGAAGCTGAAATTGCCTTTTCTGGAGGAAATCCACACGAGTCTATGAGGTACGAAACTGTGAACGAGTTCTCAGGTGAAGAAGTCGTAACTAAATTTGGATTTGACGACGATAATGAACGAGGAAACGATCTACAGATCGATGTTGTTTTAAACACAGATAAAGTCAAGTTTCTGGCGACGAGATTGAACATTGTGAGTTGAAATCGCAAGGATGGAGAAATGACGCACCTTGGGAGTGATAGAACGATTGACGAGCGATTAAAGCTTCTGGATTTTGAGTTCTCTCCACACTCTCTTCTGAAAAACCCTAGAACAAAACCCTGTCTCGAAGTTCAGGCTTTTACCTTTTTCTTGACGCGTGTTGCAAGATTTTCGGGTTGTACATGGTGATTATAAAAAAAAAAGTACGTGACGTGAAACTAACCGAACAAATACCAACACTAACACTATCAGCATCCAACCCATGTCAATCCATGTCACATTAGCGTCACATCATTTTTTATTTTCATCCCATACCATCCCACACCATCCCACAAACACCAGCATCCATCCCACACCATCCCACAAACACCAGCATCCATCCCACACCATCCCATTCATTTATTAAAAAAGGAAAAAAGCAAAAAAAAAAAAAAAAAAAGGGAAAAAGGTGGAACCGAGCTAGATGGTGAAACCGAGAGAGGGGGAACCCGAGAGAGCCCACGATGGGCGCAACGGTGCGGGAGCCGGACCCGAGGCAACCCACCATCCCATCCCGAGCGGATGCGGATGGTCTAATGGTTAATCAAATGGATTTTTTTTAATTGTGTTTGTTTGTTAAACTTTTAACCTGAAAAATAAATAAACACTAACCATAAAGAGACAAGCATTTATGACTGGTTAAAAGATTGGTCAGTTCATATATATATTTGTTAATTCGTTTAAATAATAAACAAACGTAAATGAAAGAACATACACTATAATGCAAATTCAACTTTATTAAACACAAATAAAAGGTATATATAAACACACACATATATAAATGTACGGACTACGGATAACCGATTGTTTACGAACATAAATGAACGAGAGCTCTGATCGTTTTCATTCGTTTAATTAAACAAAAAGAATATATTGTAGTGTTGATATAACAACCTGCATACAATGAGATGATTATTGAAGTTTTTAACAAATAAAAGTTTATTATATATAGTGATAGCTAAGACAAAGTTTGTTGTATTTTTTATACTGTTTACCTAACCTTTAAAGAATAATTTACAATACCTTAAATCAATAAATGTTTAAGCTACATTTGGGAAGAATATAATACATAATTAATTACACAAATAAGCTAAGAAATATTCACCTCTATTAGTCTACTACAATATAAAGCATCTAGATCATTTTGATAAACTAAATTAAGTAAAGTAATACAACACTTAATGCGTACTTTACAATACTCTTAAGCAATAAATTTATGATCTAAATCTGGTTAACTTTAATACATAGATCATATGAATAAGTTACAACATATTTAAACTGAAAGTTGGTAAAGATCAACATTGTAATTAGTAACATAATTTAATATGTAATACATGTATAGCATTAAATATTCTTAAATGTTAGGACAAATTGCATTACAATATAATGAACTTTATCTTAGTTACTAATATATACAATTAAATTTATTTTTAAAAAAATAATACAACCAACTTTTATAATCCTCACATTGTATGCAACATGTTGTATACTATGGAAGTTATGACAAAGTTCATTGTATACAATAGTAACTAAACAACAAACACATAAAAAAGTTGTTTGCATACAATGAGAGAATTATGAAAGTTAATTGTATTATTTTAAAAATTTTAAAGTTGGTTGTGTCCAATAGTAACTAAGATAAAGTTCATTACATTTTCATGCAGTTTGTTCTAAATGTTAATAGTTTTTTACTTATGTTTAATAATCTTATACATAAGTATTTTTTAACGATATTCTAAATAAAATTTTCATTGAATCGTATATAATAAATATGTCTTTGTAGTCTTAATATAACATGCTCAACTATAAAAATAAATGTTTTAACAAGCATATAATATATATTATCTAAACGTTGATTAGAATTATATATACTTTGTATGTTTCAATAGCTTCTTTTATTTTTGGGTTTAGTATCAAAAAATATATCAAACTTGTTACTTTTTGCTATTGTATATACTCAACTCTCAAAACTACCATTTAGTATACTATACTCTTTACAACTACCAAATGATGTATCATGTTACCTGCTGTTCAGGTAACAGGTAATTCTTTTAATTAATTTAATTTTTATTTTTTTTAAATTCCATGTGGGATGTCATGTCATTTTTTAATTATTTCTTTAAATTCTATGAAGGACATCAATAACAATGAAGAACACCACATGAATAACAGATATAAACAAATAACATACAACAATCGATTTGAATGAAGCAAAACCTTTTATCAAAACACAAAAACATGAATCTTCAATCGAAGAAACCCTGAAACATAAATACAACAATCGACTAGAAGAAAAATCTTAACATGTTGTATATGAAAAACCCTAAACCGACTAGAAGAAAAATCTTAATATAAGAAGCAGATGATGAAATAGAAATCGAACATACGCATAATAGATCTGTTTGAAATCGAGCATACACATAAAAGATCTGTGTGAAATTGAATATACATATAACAGATCTGTTTGAAAATCAAACATACACATCATCAATCTTCCTTCAACCTTCGTCTTCAATCTATTGACTTCAAAATGGAACCCTAAATCGCAAAACTCAGATGAACAAGAAGTCAGAGATGAAGATGAACCTCTATACTTGAAGATCGAACCCTACAATCGACGGCGACCTCCCAATGGCGATGATGACCTCCGATGGTAGATCTGTGAAGTCGAGCGGTTGTGAAGTCGAGCGACAAATCTCCGATGGCAGATCTGTGTAGTCGAGCGGCAGATCTCCGATGGCAGATCTATGAAGTCGAGCGGCAGATCTCTGATGGCAGATCTATGAAGTCAAGCGGTGGTGCTGATGCAGTCGACGGTGAAGATGAACCCCAAACGATATATGCGAAGATGAACCCAATTGATATCTGCGAAACCCCAAACGATGGATGGATGTCTGCGAAGATGAAGTTACGATAAAGAAAACGTATACAGTTTTTGTTATTATTTTTATTTTTATTATTATTATTATTATTATTTAATGTAATAGAGAAAGCCATGTCACCCATTACCTTTGCCACATCAACCATGAACTTTGCCACATCAACCATGACTTTTGCCACATCACATGTAACCTACTATTATAGGTAATGATGTATTAAGTGTTAGTTTTTGAGACTTGGATACATTAAATGGTAGTTTTGAAAAATGAGTATACATAATAGAAAAAAGTGACAAATTTGATACACTTTTTGAAACTAAACCCTTTATTTTTTTATGTTATTAGATTAACTTATGAAATTAAGGTTAAGTTAATATTTTAACTAATACCAAACAAAACTAATTAATAAACAAAAATTTAATTATAAAGCAAAATATCATGATATCAATTTTCAATCTTAGGTGTCCAATTAAATTTTTAAATATGTATAAATTGCATATATCATTGATAAATTACACTCTTCTTCTTTTAAGTTGATTCAAAAGCATATAATTTGACATTTTATAAAAATACATATAATATGTCCTTATCGAATTACGCGAGTAAAACAACTAGTTTAACCAAAAAGGATTTTTATCTCAAAGATATTTTTTAGTAAAAAAATAAAATCAAACGATAATAGAAGACCAAGATATACACACACATGCATATATACACAAACAAAAATAAGAACTAAAACTGGATTAATATATAACTATGAGAGAAACGGACACAATGACTACGAGTCTAAGAAAACTACCTAAGTTATGGGTTTAACATAGTAATTGTTCAAAATTAGAGACCAAAATTGAAAGTTTCACAAGACCATAAATTTTAAAAAAGCTACTATTATTGCGAACATATTAAATAGCAACGTTTCTTAAAAAGAATGATAGAAAAAATTCCTGTTTGAGCTTTAAAATCCAAATAGAAACCTTATTATCATATTGATTCTTGTCTAATCACGCTTCACTAACCGGGGCATAAAGTGATTTCATCCTATATAAAGATATTACAAAGAATCGGAATTTGAATGTAATTTACATCACCCTTATTCCGTTGCTTTGTTCATATGAGGTTAATTGGTTTTGAGATATTAAAATTTATATGTGGTAACCAAACCGATTAAGGTTTGGGTTTCTGGTCGAACTAAACCAAATATTTTTTCTACATATCACCCAAACCAAATAAAATAATTATAAATCGGGTAACCCCAATAAGTTTACCCGATTAACCTGAGCATAAATTCGGTCGGTCTGATTTTTCGGGTTCAGCTGTAACAACCCTATAAACCCGAAATATGAAACTTAATATGTTCAAGTTTTGGATGAAGTGCATTCTTTATAACCAGATTAAATCGAAACTTGAATCAGGTTGATCTAATTAACACACCCGGTAGGAAGGAGAGTATGAACACACATAGAAGAGATCTCGTGATTGGATAGAATCTGAATTCTTTTGAAAAGAAATCAACTTTTAACAATAAGAAATCCATATCAATAAACCCTGTATTGCAACTTGGCAACTTCCAAGTAAAATAGTTTGCGCTGTATGAAAAGAAATCAACTTTTAACAAGTCATTTTCAAAACAATCCCAAACACCTCCCTAAGTTGTATGAAATAAACACAAGGCTAATTTAACCAAAACCAAGATAACGAATTATACAAGCTTTACATCCATATAGGTTCTGGGCAGGAACGCCAGAAAACAGACATAATTCACCAACCACATTGTTTTACTGCTGTAATTTTCTACATCTAAGTAAATCATGGCAAACCAGCCACCATCAACACAACACTTTTGATGCTACACAACATTCTAGAGGCCTTACAGCAGAAACACGCCGTCCCCTTAGATATTATATGATACAAATCTAGACTAGCACAGAATTCGTGTATGCCTCAACGTAGTATATGACTGTAATCCTACCTCATTTTGACTCACCCGAACTTGAAGACGGGTTTGACTGCCTCCCATTTTCTTCACTTGTTAACAAACATGGAGGACCTAAATTGAACCCGTTTTCCTTAATTGGTCCATCTTTAGAGGGTAAAGAGGTAACTTGTGGTGTCTGGTTTTGGAGTATTTCCATTCGTTTTAAAGATGGAATGTTACCTTTACAATACCCTCGCCACATATCCCGGTATGCGGACTCCAACCCGCTAATAAATTTGGATCCATTGCACAGAGGGGATTTGGACATGACGTTCCTTAGGTCCATTCTGAGGTTTGAGAGTGCTGTGATATCTGAAGCCAATTGTATTGCCAAACGGATATACTCATCTTCAGTCTTGGCAACCAGGTGCTCTAATCCTGAAAATATACCAAGTACTAACTGTGTCAAACATTTATTCTTTTTATCTATAAAAAACATGACATCAGGAATTCTCTAATACATAAAATGGCTTTTAATTTTCTTCAAATGGAAGTCATCTATTTAATTATTGAACATTATTGCTTTCCAAAAAAAAATAATGGACATTAATATTCTTCATGATATTAAGTAGAATCCTGAACAAATTCTAACTATACTCCTATTATGAATTTTAACTACCAAAAAGGCATTAACTAGTAATTACCCTACTAAAAGTGTTACTAAAATATACAACAGAAACATAATATGTTTCCATTTATACATTGTTTGAAATTCTCTTTAACACCTACAAAAGAACCTAATATGGACATACTATCTGTGTTTACGTAAGACATTTGCTTTCTTTGGTTAGGAAAATAATGTATTTTACAAGATAATTTGCATATAAACCCTTTTATTGTGATTTAAATAGAAAACGAGTTACCATTTATGTCTAGATTAAAAAATGGATGCACGTTACTATTTGGTCAATGAACTAGTAAATAAATAAACAGAAAGTGAAATCAAGTCATCTTACCAACAGCAGTTAGAAGACTGACACCAACATTATGTGCATGTACTGAACCACCCATTGTGACACATGGAACTCCCATATAAAGGGATTCACATGTGGTTGTAGTTCCTGCATATGGGAATGTATCCAAGCTACATAGCAAGAAAAAGATAACTTATTACGAAAACAATGGCACGAACAAAATTCTGCTACACTACTTGGTTTATTAGTGTATCCTTCTGCAAGTCAATTTAATAAATAAAATCATATGTCATATATGCGCACACACATACGCAACGCATAGATTCAATCCATTAGAAAAAAGAAGTTCTGATTTGTTCAAGATTTCATAAATGTCAAATCTCAAAATGCCTAAGTTGAAAGAGGGTGAAATCATTACATTTTCCTCGCCTTTTGAAAGTGAAAAAGATTAATCTACTGCTTCAATGCATAAAAGACCTCAATTTCACATCAATAAGGCACTTCAAATTCCACAATAATAAGGTTCTCAAATTCTATATATCTTGTGGCACCAGATGTATTGCACTCAAAACAAGTTCATATATGCAAGTTTTAAGAGTTTAACTTCCTAATATATGCCAAGAAATATCAATCATGTGACTAGCCAGATTGCAAAAACTACATTATCGACAATCGCATCAGAGTAATTCTAACTTCACTAAAAAGAGAATACATGAAAAAGATTAAAGGATTCAAAGGAAGATCTTAGATTTACCTAATGTCCATAAGAGAATATGCTTGCATATGGTCATGGTTGAGTAGAATCAAGGGCAAAAGATCAACACGAAGTGATTCCAAACCCAACTGCTCCAATGTCGAGAGAAATCTCTGTCTCACACTATCACAGCAGAAAGGCTTGCACTTCACAATAAGTCGTGAGTTTGGAACTGCGCATAATATTTTGGCCCAAACTTGAAGCACTTTTGGTGTTATCTGAACAATGTAAAAAATTTTGAAAGTCAAAAGAAGAATAAAACCCATATTTCGTCAATAGAAATAAAATTAGTTACTCAATTGCCACTAACCCTACCTTTGCTAAATTGTTGAAACTTCCAAACGTAATAAAGCCATTAGAAAGAGCAGGTGCTGGTGATGCAGGACCAGCCTCAGGAGATGGTGTATAACAAAGAAAGCATTCCGGTAGCCGAACAAGTTCCTCAACATGCCTGCCAGCAATACAGTGCTTCCATAGAGTTTAATATCCACATTAATACAAACTTGTTATATCATGTCACAAAAAAAACTTTTAAAAAAACTAAAAGTCGTACTTCTGCTTTGTATCAGGAGGATCAGCCAGGGCATCGGTGATTCGATAGTCAATAGTAGGCAAACCAGTGGTATTAGGGTAGCCAATCCAAGTCACCTATCAGTATATGAAGCCAAAATTGTAAGAAACGTGTTGCAAATTGAGTATTTACTTCAACAATTTATTATTGATGTATTTTTACTTTAAAAATATATAATTAAATAACAGTTAAGAACAAATGTAATAGGTCTTGACAACCTTGGTGATATATGTAGACAATACTCATCACATAAATGATATTTGCAAACTGGATTAGAAATGTTAAGAATGGCATGAGGTGGACAACACTATATGACTATTATCATGATTCATTATTTCATGGCATGGGATAGCAGAAGGCCCCAATAACTAAAATTTGTAATGTGGCATGTTTATTAACTTCTATACTAATCTTCATTTAATTTTTACAGGGTTATTAACAAGTAAGATAATCAAAATTTTGAATACCATAAAGCATACCTGAAGGGGTGCAGGACGGCAAGCCATCATTCCCAGCTTATTATTAGCAGTATGACCAGTAAGTTCCACCAAAATATCAACTTTATCTTCTCGAACCATGCTTGCAACCTTCTTCTCATCAATTCCATATATATCTCTCCATATGCCACCACTTTTCAAAACTCTGTCTCTGAACTTAATAGTTTTTGCATCTGCCTGCAACACGTACACGAAACAAGATTTAAATGCAGTTACCTTACTCAAATTAGAAAAGAAATACAAAGCGCGAATAGGCAATGTACACAAAAACACTTACCTTAACAACTGCCGAGTAAACAACAACCTTATAATTTACATAATCGTGATAAATGAGAGGTGCTTCAATGAAATACGATACGGAATGTGTAAAATAATCAGGAGATACGTATCCAATAACGAGTGGCCTTTCTGGATCTTTTGAATTCTCCCATGAAGTATATTGAGGATATAATCTCATGAAACGTCGGCCCCAATCCCTGCAAGAAGTTATATATTGCAAAGTAAGACATCAATTACTTCCCGAAATGAACTGGACCAATAGAGAAATCCCAATTCATTGGGCCTTTTGATACAATCAAATAAATTTATACATGTTCTATCGTAGTATTTGTTTGATTTCATCCTTTGTAATCCAACACATGTAAAGAAAACACATTTGACATATATGATAGCTAAAAAGACCTGTGAGCTTCAAATAGTTTATCGTCTGTTCCCTCATTAATGTAGTTCATCGCGAGTAATCGGTTCTGTAACAATGAGTCAATGTACAGCAATGAGAACAATGTTGAACGAAGCTCAACCATGTAAATAATCTCTAATCATCTTTACTTAATGGTTTGATTCAGACAATCAACACAAGTATGCATTGAACTACAGGAATATAAGATATAGAATTATTGCATTCCGACTTACAAATTCCTAGTTTGTAACAAGTGAGAATGATCAAATACACTAACTACTAAACATTTAGGATATGTTTATGCTCACACAACCCAAATCTGATGCACACTGACCTTTTTCTTAAACTTTGGTTGTGTTTGGTTACCTAAGTTTTAGAAAAGCAATCTGTTTGGTCTAGTGTTTTTTAATAAAAAGTAAGCATCATCAATGCTTAATCAGTCAACTTGAATGCTGATGTGCATAAGTTAAAACTGAAGGGAACAAGAGGGAAATTTAGAATAACCATTACATAATAAAAGATTAAAAAAAAACAAAAACTGAGGTTATTGGAATGTTGCAAATACTTCTTTCTTACTGATATAAACTATGCCATTAAATTTTAACATTTTCCTGTTTTGATTGTGTCTTTATCTCTCTTTCACATTTACCTTTTCGCTTCCATTTTCTCTCTTTGTTTGTTATATTATTATGTATCACTACTACATGTTATCCGTTTAACTTTTTAGTGATAAACTAATTTCTAGATTTGCTATAATCAAACTAATATAAACATCAATATTTATTCATTAAGCATTTAAACTTCTGTTATTGTTATTTTCATTTATAAAACTTTCCAATATGTTTTTTATACCAACGTCAAATAATATGTATGTTAACATTTATTTACTTTTATAAAAGGTTTAATTCTTCAAAATTGCATCCAGCTGTACATCGTTTGGTACCGTGAATGCCGAACTTTGAGAACTTATATCGCATGTATCAAATTTCAAATACTTATGTATTAAACTGTCTATTGTACATGTTAGACATATGCTTTTTTTCTATTGTATGTAACCAAAATGCATACAATAGAACAAATCAAAAGTTTGATACACACAATAGAATAATTTAAAGTTCAATACAAACAATACAACCGAATCGAAAAACTGAATGATGATTCTGAATTTATGCCTGTCCAAAAAGGTGAAAAGTTGGATACATTTCGTCTTTTGATGAAATAATCCCTTTTATAAACAATTTAATTTAAATTTATCATCATTATGAAGTGAACTAGCACACTTCTTTTATTATAAACTTCTGATAGAATAATCGTATTTAACGTTTATCATTTCAAGCCAACACTGTCTAAATATAATCTACTATAAATAAACCTAAAAAGAATACCAAGTAAACAGTAGTCTTCATTCAGCACAAGTTCTATTAGGATCTTTGATCATTTAGCACATTTTCATTCTTTATTGTGTCACATAAGGTTGGTACCCAGTACCCTACCCTATAATAGTAAGTACTGATTATAATAATACAATTCAGAGGCCCATATGTCCAATTCAATTACCATAATAAGCTTACTTCCTGCAGTTTCATAGTTACCAAGAATGCAACTTTATCTGATTTCTCAACTATGTAGCAATATCTAATAAAATTCAATACATTTCTGACAGCATTTCTTGCCTCCTACTTTCACTCATATCCCAATCTTTACATCTTTTTATTACAAGTATTGTTTAGTTGATATCTAAGATTATTTAACAATGGAAATTCTCTTTTAAAATTGCACAAATCCAGTCTGTAACTTATTTTTGTAGAGAAAAAGTGAGCTGCCATTTTAGAAAGTTGGAAAGATCATCTCCATTACAACTTGGCACAATAAAAAATCATGACTTCACATCACGTTTCCACTTATGAAAGTCGAAGAGATAGTGCCCTTAGTGTACCATGTATAATCATTTTCTATGGCAATCCAGAGGATTATTCAATAAGTCTAATGAATGGTGAAAATCGCAAAAAAATGCACATGCATATTATTACCTGGCCAGCATTGCGAGAATCTGGATCTATCTTAAGACACTGCTCGTATGCTTCAATGGCCAATGATATACTCCCAGCATCTCTGTAAAGAACCCCTACAAGTAATAATTTATAAATAATGAGCCAAGTATACACAGAGTAAAACTGTAAAAATTGCTGCTAGTAATATTTTATTTTCTAGTTGAAACTTAAATGAACACAATCAAGGTGGCATAAGGATAACAGATAATGCTACAACAAAAATTGAACTTGTCCAAAAACTCTAAACTCTAAAGAATTGACATTATTCAGATATAAAGTGGTTTGGTATAATACAGAAGTGTACTTTCACAAAACTGGTCTGCACTGCACTCCTAACAAACTTCCGCGTATATTAAGAAGTCGAACTTTCCTACGGTATCACTGTTGATCAATTATCATCGCCAGTAATTGCAATTCTCAAGCAAAAAGATCGTTTAACTTTCTACTGCCACTTTCTCAACAAAACATTCAACCACGTATTTTAAGAAAAAGGGTGATCTTAATCTGAAAAATAATTCCACCAAAGTTCTATATAAGAACTACAATCTGTTAAAACTTAAAAGAAAGTTAATGAGTGCAATGCATGATTATGTAGAAAACAAACCTAAGTACTAAAGTATAAAGTAACTATATGATCAAACTCACTCACAGTTGCCTATTGTAAGAGCAAAAAGGGAAGAAAAGAAACAGACCTAAATTATTGTAGGCTTCTGCATATGTGGGATTCGCGACAATTGCTTTCTCGATCATGCTTGCAGCAGCATCCATTTTACCCTGTATATTAATAAAATGCAATCAAGCTATAACTGAATCATATAGTCTTGTTAGATGTCAATAAATTTAAACCATACCTGCACTGTGTATACTACTCCAAGGTTGTTCAATGATTGAGAGAAGTTGGGTTTAATTGACAAAGCCAGCTTTAAGAGAATAACAACCCAAAAAAAAAAAAAAAACAAAGCCTCTATCAGAAATAAATCAACGAATAGGAGTGCGAAATTCGAACTATTTAACTATGAAAGGTCAATTTAGGTTATGTTTTATCTCATGTGGTTTAGACCAAAAAACTCAGCTGAAAAAAGGTCAAAAGTCTCCCACATTGTCTTTATAAGGCATGCAACCTTCTAAGTAAATATATTTAGAAAAGATAGGTTATTATCGTAATAACCTAGCTTTGCAATAATTTTTATCACAGGCTGTTTGATAATTCTCAAATCTGAAAGAAGACTATGCTGAATGAAAGCTGGATCATTCCACCTTGAAACACAAAGCACTTAGTTTTTTTTTCCAATACCCTTTTTCACACCTTGCCTTGTTAAGCAACTATATCATATTCTGTCTAAATCATTGTCAAGGTTCATATAAAATTTTTATCATTCAGTTTTTTCAGTCAGAATCCTTATCAAACAGCCTATCACATTCACTCATTCAGAGCCGATTGCATATAGAATCTTTAAATTATTCTGGCTGCTGAATCGTTCAACACTTAAGGGGCGTTTGTCTCATGGATTTTGTATGATTTTGTGGGATTCTGCAGGATCTGCATTTGTAATCCCACAAAATCCTGCTTTTGGCTCGCAAATACAAGAAAGATTTTAAATACAAAATTTTCTAAAGATTTCTATGTTGGAGGGATTTTTATATGCAAGGGTAATTGTAAGGATTTTAAATCCCTTTTCGAAGGATTTCTCTTGTTTACATAATTGCCCCCCACACCCACACCCACATTTCTTTTTTAAAACACTAGAATCCTACAAAATGCAAATCCTTCAACCATAATGCAAATCGCATGAAAAAAACTAAACGAGCCAAACACCCCGTTAATCATTTTGTTTTTATCAAACAGCCCCTATATATCTTTCAAAAGTTGAGGAAAAAATGTTTCAGGTAAACTCGGTCCAATTTCTATCCATAAAAAGGTAAGCTGTTGACCGATTGGCCAAACCACCCGACTCACCCAATCTGTCATTGCTATCAATCAGGAATTGGACATGTGACAAGTATACTTGCTAGTTGCTACTGCAAGTGGCATTACCTGATAACATTCTACTGCTTTATCAAGGTTGTCTCGGTCTTTATATATAACTCCAAGATTATTGCACGCCTCTGCGCAATGGGGATTAAAGTGGAAAGCAAGTTCATAGAATACAATTGCCTGCAAACACGAATAAAAATAGCACACAGGCACTTACAGATGACTAAAAGTATTTCTTTTATATGCATAACAGAAGATAATATTGTGGCAATAAAAATCAGTGTTACCATTTCAAACTTCAGCATTTCCCCATAAGCAACCCCAAGATTGTACATGGCATCCGCATAATGCCAGTTATAGTATAGAGCTCTTTTGTAATATGCCACACCTTGGTTTATATCTCCCTCCAATTTTACCTAAAAGGATATTATGAGTATAAAGGATAACTTAAAAAAAATCAATCCAAGCATGAGATGCAACCTAGCTAGGCCTTTTATATACCAAATCCCTCTCTCCCTGAAAACCAAATGGAAGATTTAAAATATTACCTTTGTCCCCAAATCCGTTAAAGCAATTGCCATGTTATTCTTCGCAATCTCAAAGTTCGGTGACACAGCCAAACACCTGAAAAATCACGACAATAAAACCATACAGGTAAAATTAGCAAAACAGGATAATAATTACCCCACGCCAACGATACAAAAACATTCATAACCTTTCATAACAAGCAATGGCTGACTCCAGATCTCCACGGTTTTTATAAATCACACCCATGTTACAATATGCTTCAGCATACATCGGTCTTTCCAAAGCAGCCTTCTCATAGCAATTAAGTGCTGTATCATATTGCATCATTTCAGAATATACAACTCCAAGGTTGTAATATGCAGGCTGTCAAGAATCAGCTAGCAACATCAGCATCAAGAATGCATTATAAAAATATAAAATATTTTTACGATTTGTAAAGAACATGAGATTACAGCATAGTGAGGATCAATCTTTATAGCATCATAATACTTCTGAATTCCTTCCTGGGTGTTGCCAGCAAGCTTTAAACTGGTTCCAATATCTGTTAGTACAACAGATAAGCATTCTGCTGCTGGCTTGTATGATGAATCTGCCTCCAGAGCCTTACGATATGACTGCACAAACCAATAGCAATTTAACGGATATGGGCCGGTATTAAAGGCAGTGAACTAACTATATATTAAGAGTAGATTGGTAAATGGGCAGGTTGGGTAGCTCATTTCAGTGCCCGTCAAAAAAATGCCGGCCCACAAAATAAAACTCAGTATTAATGTATTTTTATTCCCAGATAATTAACATGCTAAATATCATTACGAAAACTACTTTATCACAGCAGAATAATCCAAATTTTTATAGTAAGAGACTTAGAAGGTTTTTAAGCACTTAAATATACACTTTGGACAACTTTCGACCCGTCGGCCCATTGGTCCGTTTCCCATTTAGCTTAACCCACAACCCGTATCAACCCATTTATACGTAAACAAGTCAAAGTTACTAGTTATGAGTATGACCCACATAAATTGTCTCCTACCACATAATGCAGCTGTAGAAAGAGTAGCTTGACCAAGTCCATAATGGTTTGAATATATAATAAGTGTATCATACCCAGACAAAAGACAAATGTAGGCTAAAGCAAGCATTACTTAGCCGAAGAAACTCTTTCAAGCTATAAAAACATACATTTGCGCATCAAAAGACGCCTGAAAGAATAACAGCTTAACCAAAGCTATTACCTAAAGATCGCTACACTAACGAGACAATCTCACTGAAAGATGGTGTTGTAATATATCCTTATAGATGAATGGTGTCACTAAACAAACCTAGTTTGTTATAAAAGTGACTGCTATCATATATTATTCACTATTAGTAAACCTACGAAATAAGAAGAAATTGTCTACACAAAATACCTTAAAAAGTGAAGCTCTCACTCTGATGACAAATCACAATGTTTGACGTAAAAAAAATTTTAAGATATATTATAGAATGGTAAGGTTCAAATGTCGACCAAAAACAAACTACCTTGACTGCAGTTACCTACTTGAACTGTAATAGCTTAAAAGAATAACAAAATACACTTCAGGTAAAGAAGCTCCCGATGATCACTAGAATAAGTATATATTCCTGTATGTGTCATGATGGAAGGTCATGACACATTTGAAGATCACTTTCAGGGGAACACATAAAAACTAAAATCTGGTGTGCCATCACTCAACCATGTCACCAGAAAATAGTTTGACTCGCTGGATTGACTAAATTAATGCTGCACCCTATAAATGTCGTAGATTAGTCAACTTTGGCAAGAGTAAATAGGTAGTATTAGGTACAAAAGAAAGATATTATTTATTTAGCTGCACAGAGAAAACTGAAAGAAACAATGCAAGAGCAAGCTCTAGATGACTGCGAATAAATAAGATTGGCAAGTAAAAGGTATATAAATGTTGAAATAAGGTGTTTAATTGGTCTCCCACACAATAATGTGAGACAAGTCCCTCACTCTCAGGAGAAAGATACAACATCAAAAAACATCAAATAATACAATCAAGATTTTATTGATAAAAAAAATAAAGAGATCACTAGAATTGAGTGGGCTTCTCCGTTAATATAATATCATACTAAGGTCAAGACAACCATACCTCGGCTGCCTCCACCAATCGACCTTCATCTTTATACAAGATACCACAATGGGTGAGTGCACATGCATTTTGTGGATCTAACTTGACAGCTTCAGAAAAGCTCTCAAAAGACTGTCTTCCCATATTTTGCATCTGCAAGCAAATTCCTTTGCCAATATGAGCCTCAACGTTTTCATTATCTTTCTCTAGTACACTTTCATATATATTGAGAGCTTCAACAAATTTGTTTCTGGAGCGAAGAACATTGGCATAACCAAGAGCATCTTTCCCCTCATAACTCTTTCCTATTGGACTAACACTTGTTGTAGAATTGCTGACACCCAAGGATGGTTCAACTGCTTTCAGAAAACCATTATCTTCAATCCGACCTGTCTCTTTCCCTTCACCAACATCCTTCTCTGTCAATGCCATTTTGTTACGGCTACAAGCTCAGATTCCTGAACCAATTGTAACAAATAAAAAAATTGTTGGTTCAAAAAACTAAGTAGACGTGTAGCCCTCGTGTGCTACAAAGACTCGTACAGATTTAGTCATTTAACTATCCATAAACTTTCTTCATGTGTGATTCCTCTCCACAAACCCCCCCCCCCCCCCCCCCCCAGGTTGACCAACAAGTTCTAAAACACATTTGATAATTAATCTAGCAATCACTTAAAGTGGATATAATAGAACTCATTCCCGTTATTAATAGCAGAACTTAGTTATTATGGATCATATCACCAACTTACAACCACCATTTACCATTTAAAGTACCTAATATGAACATTAATGTGTTTGTCAGTTTTTTTGCAGAAAAATAAATAAAAAAAAAAGGTTCACAACCAATATAATCTCAGAATCTATAAGTAGCCGGTTTGGTTCCAAATGCTAGGGGTATCTCTCAATCGTTCTGGTCTAAACAGGGCATATGCAATATGAGGATTCCTTTGAATCATCTGACACGTGACTTTCTAGCAAAACGAGAGTGTAATGAAATATTAGTTCTTCAATAATCTACCTATGTATCGTCTTCTGTCCTGTTTAGTAAATTATTCCAGTATCCTGCTACGTCCAACGAACTACTCGCATATAAACGTCGCTGATCCGCCTCAAAAACCCTAACACAAAGACCTGACAGATACATCAAGCTAACAATTACGCATAAACCTCAAAAACCTGGACTTCCACAATAGGGATCAAGATTTATCTTCGCTTACAATAATGCAAAATAGATTATCAAATGAAGAAAACCTAGAACAACATGATTCGTGTTCATATGCCCAATCTAGTAATTATAAGAGCAACTAAAATGCAAAACTCGATTACCTAAATACGCATTCAAAGAGAAGGTTCGGAGTGAAATAGCATTTCCTATGCTTGTTTGTATTGGCTCTGACCGAGATGATACACTGAGAGGCTTAAGAAGGGTTTTTTGTGTGTGGCGGTACAAAGACGATGAAGATGATGAGGAGTTCCTTCCCGCCGCTGTCACCTACACGGTGGTAGATGACTGCTGCGTACAACGGAGCGCCACCGCTGCGGTGATGTTTGGCAATCAAGCAGTGGTAACAGAAAGAGGAAACAGCAATCGTTTGTAGTCAAATGTTAACCCTGTTCGTCTATGATTTTGCCCGCGTTCCGCTGCAACCCTGGCCCGAATAATAAATAATCAAAAACAATACTATAATTATTTCCTTAAAATAAAGTAATAAACTACAAAAACAGTCCCTGGATTAAATTTAGATGACACATTAAACCCTTATAACTTTTTTCTGCCTTCTATAACCGGAAAAAAAAGGAAATTATTGGCTATTTAGAAGATCATGCCAGTTTAAAAGATTACTTGAGTGATCTACGAGCAATCACATGGCTTGCTATTCTGGAATGTCACGTCATTTTCGTCCGGCTATTGAAAAAGCATCCTTTTGAGGTAAAATTAGATTTGAGGTAATTTGGATGTTTAAGTAACATTTAGTATTTTGTTTTTGATAAGTGGATGAAATACTATCTACGTAATTGACTTGAAGAATATCGTTCTTGAATGAAGGATTTAGTTCACTTAAATGTATCTAACTTTACATTTTTTGTTATTTCGTGTATTCAACTTTAAAAGTTGTCATTTTATATACTGAACTTATCAAACTTATTATTTATATATTGTACATGATATAGCATGTAAGAAGGTGATATGGCACAAGTTTAGCTTATGTGCCCATGACTTGGCAGTTGACATGTTTTTGTCTTCAAAAATAGTTGTATATAAAGAATAATTATTTTAATAATAATAATAATAACAACAATAACAATAATAATTGAATCAATAACATCGGTAGATTTCGTCCGGATGCAAGGTTGATATCATTTATAGGTTAAAGATCTAATTTCATCTTCATCTTGTTTCATTTGGTTTTCCCTTTCACATCCCATATGAACACTTCAATCGGTGATGGTTTTATGGTTCATGGATCTTAGGGGATATTCATTTGGATCAATCTTTCTTCAAGTTGCGATTTTGATTCGTTTGATTTTTGGTTGTGTGGTTTTAGTTCAAATTGATTGTAGGGTCCATATTTCCATTTGGATTAGGTCTTTAACAGAGTTCAAGATCTGACTGCTTAGAATTTCGGTTACATGCTTTATTCTTATCAAATCTCGTGGGTGGTTTAAGGTTATAATAGGTAAACGATATCACCATCGATCCATCATATCTTTCTGTCATCAATGTTTTTTATTCTCACCTGGTTTTGTTTCTTTGATTACGGTTTCAATTATGTTTGTAATCAAATGGTTTGACAAATTCTTAATAGCGGTTATATAAGGGTTTATTTATATTTGTTCAATGAATTGAGGGTTTTTGATGATTCATTTGCTTTAATGGTTCAATCGATTTCGAGTTCATTAGTTTTTTATTTTTGAAACAGTTTTATGTTTTATTAGTGATGTTGGTTTAGTCAATTTGACTTTGGCTTTTCACCCTAAGAAATAGGTTCACAAGATTTTGGTTCGTACAATGATAATCTTCATCTTTGAATGATGATCATCATTCGTTTAGTACTTGAACATCTTAATTTTAAATTATATGAAATAATAATAATTATTATATGACTTAAAAGAATACAAGGTTAGCATACAAATCAATTCAAAAAGTAAAAGGTTTACCTACAAACTTTTTGTTCAAGTTTCATAATACACAAAAGTGTAACTCTTAAAATTCATATACATAAAATTGTAAGTTTAAAAGTTCAGTATGTATAATAGTAAAACATGATAATTTTGATACATTTTCGGAAACTAAACCATTAATGGATACATCTATTTGACACTCCCATTTTAAACCCATCTTTCTCCTAATCAAATACGATTTCCGTTGTTTAGATTCCTCCCGGGATGCGTTCAGATTTCTCCTTAAATGTACGCAGTCTAACCGGTGTTACTTGCGGCCTATTTCGAAACAGCCGCCGACCAACCCTTAATCAAAGCCAACGGTATTTGCGTCCCGACCTCTTCCGTGCGAAGACAAGTGGATTATCCAATGGACCACCAATGTGATGGTTCAAAATTGTAACCCGTGGATTTATAACATCCTATTGTTTTCATAGTAACCAAATAGTATTCAAAACTATGAAGAAACAGTATAAAATTCTTTATTGATGTGTTGTTGATATGTTCTATTTGTTTTAGTGCATTTTAGCCTTTTTGGATCCAATTGGGGGTGGTACAGTTACTGTTTATCGTTTCACTATACTTGGTTGAAACCTCATAACGCTAACGGAATCTTTCACAAGTTGGCATAATTATTTAGAGATACAATCTTGTATTTATTTATTATTAATTAATCTCAAGTCATTTGATATTATGCCAGATAAAAACAAGCTTACAAGTTCGAAGAGACCAAACTAAAATTAAATTTAGGGTTTGACACTGGCGAGATGTTAAGCATGCCTAACTACCATGCAATAGCCAAGAACTGTTGAGCATTCTTCAAACCACAACTAGCTGCTTAATTGTTCTGTGTGCGTGGTCATTGCATGAAAAAAAATTCGTGTACATTGATGAACATTGTTATGTATCTGTTATGTGAAGTAGACGATCAACTTTCCAAATGTTGGTTTAAGTGGTTTATTGTTAAAATACATAGTTTACTCACCGACTTATTGTATGCTAAGTTGAATTGTTTTGAATTGTATATACACATGTGATACGTAGTTATAGACCCTAGCTAGAGAAGCTAACGTCGACTCATGGACTTTTAGTTGATTTGGTAAATGTTTGGAACACATCTTTTGTATATGTTAATGGTCATGTTGAAATAACAACGTAATAACGTTTGTGTTTGTAAACATGATATCAGTTATCATTGTTTTCAGGTTAGTAATCATTTGGAAAAATATTTGACCCTTGAGTTGTAAATAATTTTTGAAATTTATAACTTCTTTTTTACGGTAAAACACACACACACACTTCGTAAGATTATTCCTAAATATGCAACTTTAGTCTACCATGTGATTTGAAACCACAACCTTGTAGGACTCCTCATACACCCATATACTGCTAGACCCTTGGTAATTTTCTAAGTTGACTATAGTTTTGTCAAATGTTTAAATTTTGTTGAAAATCAAGGCATTAAAATATACATAGTATTTATGTGTGTACGTGTTCATGTATGTATGTGTATATATATTGTATGCACTATTAAATACATGGAAATAAGTATTAAAGGGTTATTTTAGACAATCAAACCAAAAAGTCAATTAATCAGACAAACACACTTATTATAGACTAAACATACGTGAATTTAATTAATTATTACATGAACATGATCAAAATTCACTAAGGTTAGTTGTAGATAAATTGGTTAGAGTTTATGCATCTGAAACATGTACATTCAATAGATGTTTTGTATATAAAATGCATAATACTCAATATTACATATTTTTTTAATGAAGATTATAAAATTAAAGTTAAAGAAAAAAAATACCATTTTGGGCTATAGGTGTTCGGAAAGGTAATAAGAATCCCGAGTTTAACTCTCCACTGGTAAAAACATTAAAAGACTAGGAGTATAGGATACTGTCGGGTTGTATACATCAGAACATAGCTTAATTTTCGATTTCATTGAAAAAACTTGCTAAAACGAAGTAGTTAATCACCAACCTTTAATGATACTTCCATTATCCGTTAAAGCTATTTCATCTAGTGTGTGTTCGTCATTGACATCAGGTATTTCCTCTGTATAGCGGTAACAAAAAGCTATTAATGGATTTAATGGTGAGATAACATGTATGGAAAAACAACAATCACTATGTACATTGTTTTTGAGTTTAAGAAGGAGAGGAAATGAAAGAAAAGGGGAAACAATTATTTTCTTTCAAAATTTTCTACTTACTTTGTAAAAAAACTCGAGAAAAGGGTGTAAAACAATTTTAATTTAATATAAAATACTTAGAAAAATTGTCCATTTTCAAATTTTAACGTAATGAAGTCTCCATAGCTAGGGTGTACATTCGGATGGATCGGTTTGATCCAATCCGATTGATTAAATTGGATTTCAGTTTTGAAAAGTGTGATCCGATCCATCCAAATAATTTTAAGATCCGAACCAAATCATCCAAATAACAATTCGGTTGGATCGGTTTTTACAATTTGGTTTTCGTTATTACATAAATACATGTTTAAAGAGTCAAGATATTTTAAAAACTAGATTTGATACATATACTATTAAGATTAAAACATAGTTGTCAAAGTTATAATAACTAGTGAAACTAGTGACTTTATGTTTATATAATTAAAAAATAATAAATTGTAAATAAGAATTGTAACACCACTTTTCTTAGAAATCTATTAAACATATTATACAACTGTTAACACCCAAAAAGGATCGGAGTTTTACAAAAGACTGTTACTATATACATTGGTACTAAACTGGTTTACTAAAAGTAGTGTTTTAAAAATATTTTTAACATAAAGAAAGTCAGGAGCTATCCAGCCTAAGAAGCCGCTGGGGCCTTCCCCTTGCCTGAGCCTGACACACCTGCTAACAGAAAACACTAAATGTAAGCTAACACTTAGTGAGTATACTACTAAAATAATAACAAAGCATGAAAGCAAATTCTCTGTTGGATGTCTTACATCTTAACTTGTACTCTGCAAATCTATTTCAAATCTGTTAACTGGTCTCAGAGTGTACTATTCAAAATATTAGTACCCCTGACACTTACTTGGGTATAAGGATCTCAATACACCCTATCTCTGTTCATAATATAACACGATCTCATAATCAATCACAGATCACACATTTAATATACGCATATGTTAATCTGATTAAAGGTAAGTACACTCACCTTAGCAGTAGTTAAGAATTACACTCCTATCACAAAAGCGCCAAACTCCTATTGCCTACAAGCAATAAACCAATACTGTGTTAACTTCTATATGTTGCTGCAAAGATTCTAACTGACTAACAAAGTTCTACTAAAAACCCACCTCCTACGGTCGTAGGTTAAAAGCCCTACGCCCGTAGTAGTTTTCCTCACTACGGCCGTATGACTCCACTCCTACGCCCGTAGTGATTATTCTTCACTTCCTACGATCGTAGGCTATATGCACTACTCCCGTAGGTTCATTTCCTTCGTCCTTAGACGGTAAATCATGATACAGTCCTACGCCCGCAGGATCCATTTCCTACGACCGTAGTTAGCAAAATCATAAACTCACTTAAAACAACTACCTACGGCCGTAGAGAACCTTTCCTACGACCGTAGGAACACTTGTTACAGCAGACATCACGCTCTGTTCGTGAACAGCAGCCGACTTCACTCTTTTACAACTCAAATCTGATACAAACTCGAAATCAACTGAACATACAAGTTCTATGACATCAAAACCACTTTTCTAACATAAAACTTGAACCAAAACAACACAAAACACTACAAATCAAGCTATGGTCATGGATTCATCCTTTGAATCCTTTTCTTGACCTAAATTTCAAATAAACATAGAAAACACATACCTTTTTGCTTCTGCAACACTATAGACTACGAAATCTTCTATCAATATCTCGATTTCTTGATCAAAAACTCAAAATTCCCATAGTGATTGTGTGTGTACGTGAATGTGTGTTTGCCTGGAGTTTTGACTACCACAGAGTCAAATAAAGCTTCAACTATATCTATAGCTTTCAAAGATTGCCACAAAGACCCCTAAACTTCTCAAGTTTTCTGAAATGGCAACCTTAGCCCCTCTACTTTGCAACTCATAATTACATAAAGGCAACTAACTAAACACATAAACACTTAACATATAAAAATTAAGTTAAATACTTAACAGGAAATCTTTCAAACCTTGGGGCGTTACAAGAATAGACATGACACGTATGAATTACCTGTTCTACTAGTGTTATATATATAATATATATTCTTATTCGGTTTGTTCAGTTTAAATTATAGTAATCAGAATTAAACCAGAATTCATAGTAATTATTCGGTTTTGATCTAATCCGATCCAAAAATCCAAAATATTAGAACCAAATAGTCCAATTCAAAATTTTCCGTTAACTAATTCATTCGGTTTTGTCCGGTGGTGAACACCCTATTCATAGCAACATATGTATCTCTCTCTTTCTCGGTCGGTGCGGTGGAGCGGATGATAACAAGAGCAAGAATGAGTAGCGACAGACCGAGTTTAAGGTGATCCATTACCACATATTCTCGTTCGAGATGTCGGTGATTGCATTCCGTGAGGTTGTCAAACAGAGTGAAAAACCCTACAGTTACACGGTTCTTCTAATTCATGGGTTATTGTGTTGTGGAGATGACTTTGCCGGCTTCTCTCACTCCCTCGCTTCGTCTCTATCTACGCGGTTCTGGTTCTACTCTCTCTCTCCCCCATAGTTTCAGTACATCTAATGCTCAAACGTTAACATATTATTTATCGTAAATTGGTAGCTTGATTAACTGTATTGGGAATCGAACATGATTGATGATACTCGGCTTGTCTTTCCTCGCGTGGGATGATAGTCGATATCTGATGTGCAAAAGTAGTCATAATTGTGGTCTCCACTGTCAGCTGTGTTTGTAGGTCCATTATTGTGAAAGTGATTTCTATGCTTAGTGGACCACTTTAGTATTGAGAACTCTTTTTGTTCGACTAGATAGTTCATACGTGACTAATCAATGAAAGAAATCCCCCCGTCCATTGTTGAAATAAATAGGTTTTGAAACAAGGTAACAAGAATCAATTAACCTAATACTTGGACAATCCACATAGAGAGAGAGCAAATTATAAAACGAAATAATGTAACATTAAAGGAGTCCCATTCATACGGTTATTTTACTCATCCCTAATTACGAGCCAAAGTCGAGCTTATAAGGGCTTGGCTCGAGCTCTTATCAAGTTTTGCATAATATATGAATGTGTATATAATTATACGTGAAATAATAGTTAAAAGTGTTATTATTAATTAATATTATTGGGTTTATACCAATGTAAAGTCAAAATTTAAATTATGCTCATGTTTTGTTATAATGTTTATACATATTTAAAACTATTTTTGTTATCTAATATAACTTTTCACATATTCCGAATAAGTTTGGTTATTTAAAAAATGAGTTTGGCTATTTAAATAATTAGAATAAATATTCGAGATTTTCGAGTTGAGCTCAAGTCAATCCTAAATCCTCTTCGAGCTGGAGCCTACATCTTGAAGGCTCGTCGAGCTATCGTGCTTAGCCTAAAGTACTCCAGCCGAGCTCGACTCATTTGCGCACTAGTTTAGTCGTGTGAGTTTTATGTTCTTGTATATACTATGGGCTAAAGTAAGTTTTCTTCAAACATGCTTATTATTTATCATATTCATAAACTAAAACATATTTAGTTGATTATTATAGTTTAATCCAAACTTATGTAATTTGGATAGCCTAGTGGTAAAAATGCCTGATAGAACAGACTCGAGTTCAATTCTAGCTGGGTGCCAACATTTTGGATGGTTAGGGCAAGTATAGGAAACAACCATAAAAATGGTCAGGCCGCATACATCAGAGCATAACTTGATTATGCAGTGAACCTGTTAAAGCGGGAAATTGCGTGTTTTTAAAATTTCCATTTAACTGAATGTATTTAGCAGTCTAGCAGATCTATTATTCCAAGCGATCACCTTAACTACATTAAGATTTGCTGGATTTTCTATTTCTTTTTTAATTTCCAAACAGACTGGAGGATAGTTCTGGTGGATTTGAGAAACCATGGAAACTCTGCTGATAGAGAGGGCTTATTGCCGCCTCATGACACAGTAAATTCTGCCGCTGATCTTGCAAATCTTGTTACATATCTTGATTGGTCTTGGCCCGATGTTGTTATTGGCCATTCTTTGGGGGGTAAGGTGGCCTTGCAATATGCTTTAAGTTGTGCTCGAGGTGATTACGGTGATTCAGCACACTTGCCTAAACAGGTTAGTATGCGTTCTTCCCCCCTTTTTAGATCAAAGAGTGCATCAAGTTTGGTATTTTCTTATGATGTATCAATCTGAGTTCATTGACTACTTTTGTTAAAATTGATTTGAAACAGGTGTGGGTATTAGATTCAGTCCCGGGAAAAGTTGAAAACAAGAAACATTATGAAGAAATCGAGAAAGCGTTGCATACGCTGCAGGCTCTACTTTCTCCAATCCCATCACAGGAGTGAAAATCTTGTTTCCGTCGTGCCTTGTAAATGAAAGGTAGCATTTTTATCTTAAAGATCACATTTTGAGGTTGTTTTGGCCTGTTTTGTCATATCAGGTGGCTGGTAGATCATATGATCAATCTTGGGTTCTCAAAGTTCTTATCAGGGTGGATTAGTAGCAGTAGGAGAACACGAGACATTTTCGTTCAATATTGATGGTGTTATACAAATGTTTAAATCTGCTCGGTGAACTTATTAATTTTCAGCTACAAACATCCAACATCTTCCCTTTTAGCTAAATTTTCTAGATTAACCTATTTTACACTGTTAGATACAAACCGTAGCCCAAATCAGTCCAAGAGTAGGTAAACTGGCGAAAATTGTAACATCTATGTTATACTAATAGTTCTCATTGTTGTAAAATTTAGGGATATGGATTATTGGTCATTGCTAGAGCACCCTCCAAAGGGAATTGAAATAGCTATTGTGCGTACTGAAAGCCAACTCACATGGGACCCTGATGTGGTCGAGAGGCTTGAGAGTCTTACTGACCAGGAAAGCATTGAATCTACAGGCAAAGTCTCGTTTCATGTTGTTCCCCATTCAGGGCACTGAATGTTCAAGGATGAACCACAGACACTGTTAGAGATATTTGTAACACCCTAAAATAGGGTCTAGTTGTAAACTGTAGTACATGTAGCTTTAACAGTTGTACGTTGACTTTAACTGGTGTTTTGTTGTTAAATGTAGTATAAATGTTGCTAAATGGTGTCTTAAATGTTAATTGGTGTTTTAAACATAAATTGGTGCTAATTGGTGTTAAATGGTGTTAACTGGTGTTAATTGTGGATAAAAAAATGTAGTATTATGAAAAGTGTCATAAGTTGACCAAGTAGACAAATAGTTGAACGGTTTTGGATAATGCTTCCAAAAATATCTCCGTTAGTTGAAACGGATAACCCTAAGTTGTGTATCAAGTTGAATAGAAGAACAAAATACTCGTGTTGGGGTATTAACCCACTTGGGTCGGTCTATGGGGATACATATCCCCTGCCTTCACCTTAAAACACACATATGCACACATACGTACGTACTAAACACACACGCACGTAAACCTTGTTGAGTTGAAGAAGAATACTAAGTTGGATCAAGATTAGAAGTTGGATTCGAGTACTAAAGCTGTTCTTGTTGAGCTGGATCATCATCTTTTGTAAGATTTCTTGTGTAAACTTAGTTCTTGGTGTTCATGGTGTAAGGATCCAAATTGATGGGGTCTAGATGTGTTTTGATGTTGTTTTTGTGACTAAATCGTGTTAGGAAGTTTATGTATATGTTAGACAACTTGTATAAACACTTGAAGATGGATTCAAGTCGATTTTGTGTCAAAAACCCGTAAAACCGTAGCTGTGCTCGAACAGAGCAAGAACACACTGTAAATGTGGTTCCTACGGGCGTAGTATAATGTTACTACGGCCGTAGGGTGTTGTTGTAGTTACTACGGTCGCAGTAAATGGTTGCTACGGCCGTATGATTGAATTCAAGAGGATTACCACCCACGGGTGATGGAAACAAGACTA
Organism: Pulicaria dysenterica; assembly: GCA_947179395.2. Lineage (NCBI taxonomy): Eukaryota > Viridiplantae > Streptophyta > Magnoliopsida > Asterales > Asteraceae > Pulicaria > Pulicaria dysenterica. The sequence continues at coordinate 82,617,756 of OX359291.1, forward strand.
CGGACGTGGGTATATAACCTACGGTCGTAGTTGCCCAAAAGATACATACTACGGGCGTTGTGAATGGTTACTACGGCCGTAGGTCATGGTTCTTTGGCAAGAACTCCTACGGGCGTAGTGCATATGTACTACGGCCGTAGTACTTGTTGGAAAGTTGTCCTGCGGGCGTAGGAACATGTTCCTGCGGCCGTAGGAGGCTGTCAGAAGCCATGTTGATCTTTTATTGAGACTGTTGTTAGTGTTGTCTGTTGTAGTGCGTACTAAGGGGTGTTTGTCCATGTTTATTGGTGTTAGGTGACTCGGACGATTCTGTGTGCTCTTGGGATTCCCAATTGCATATCTGCCTCTTGTAGTTTCGAGGTGAGTACCGGTTTCCCATGAGTCTCAGTAGGTAAGTTATCTGTGGTACTTGTTGACATGTGACTGGTGTGTTGATACGTGAAAATGGAGGTATGTTATGATAGAGTTGTACAAGCATGCTTATTATTGATATGAAAGATATTGTTGTGATTATATGCGCGCATGAACTGGATCCTTATTGGATCAGCTATTTGTTTATGAAGTTATGTCCGGACACTGAATTGGAGAACACGGAGGTCAGTCAGGTAGACGGGTGTTAGTATCTGGCTGGGTTCCCAGGGTCCTTAGGGACTACGAATTGGGGAACTAACGGTACTCAAGTAGTATACACTTGGGTAGGGCTCTGCAGGCCGCCGTTCCTCTATGGAATGGGGTTCCTTGATAGATGAGAACCAGTATGAAAGACATGGTGTACCACGTGGACTGCTGTTGGGTTGTTGAGCGGGGTTGGCTCCCCTGCAACATACGACTACGGTTGACACGTTTGGCTCGCCTCAATATGATAGGATAGCCCTGTGTGCTGTTCTGATACATGATAGCCTGCTTATTGTTGCTTATGTAAAATTGGTGCTCACTAGCTAGTTGTAGCTAATGGTGCAAGATTTATCTTTTTCGCAGGTTGATGCTAGAGCCCTGGTGAGGCGGGACTGGTGGTAGTTTGTTTTGTAAATACCTTTTGGGGAACACGTTGTAGTCTGTATGGATCCGGTGGTCGGAACTAGTTGGTAACGCTTGTAACTTTGAACTTGGCTAACCTTTTTGTTGTAATTAATTAGCCGAGTCAATCTTGTAGTTTTTGTAAATGGTGTTTAATTCCGCTGCAACACTTTTGATAATCGATGTTTAAAAAGTTTAAATTAACTCTAATTTTAAGCTCGTTAGGGGTGGCGTTACAATATTGATCCCAAGAATTGCTACTGTGGTCCAACCAAAACTGTAGCTTGTACAGTTTTCTGTTTTGAAGAGTGTTTGTTTGTTTCTGGCTAAGTGTGTCCACTTTTGGCTTGTAAATCATTAACATAGTAGTTGTTAACCTTTCTTACGAAACAGATGAACTGAGAGTCAATTTTGTTGCTAATCTTGTGAAAAAGATATAAGGTAGTCATTTACTATAAAAAAGTAAAGTAACACCCAATACCGTCTTCCACAGGTTATGGGTCCCAATACCGTTTGCACGGTGTATGGGGGAGGTTGAGATGTAGACACTCATACCTCTACCTATGGTAGAGAGGATGCTTCCGGTTCTACTAAATGTAAAATAGTTAAAATTATCCTTTTAAAATCGGTCTATGTTACTACTTACTATGACATAAAACATAAGCTAATTCAAAATCTGCTAATAACTAAGTGGGTGTTTGACTTATCTTATTATTATTTTATCTTTAATAAGCTTGTTTTTTTTCCTGTTTATTTTTTAACTTCAGAACTTGTTATAACTCAAAGTTTTAAACTAAGAAATTAAGTCAAGTTTGTGAAAAATAAGTTTATAAAAATAAAAAAATAAAAATAAACCACGGGAAACCCGACGCCCCTTGACTATCTTATATGAAAGCGAACACCGTGGTTACGTTACAACTTCTCCACACGGGCAACAATGGCGAGAATCGTCAAGAACAAACCCGGATTGATATCTTGTACCGTTTTTCTGTACTCGCCGAGATCGATTATTTTCCCATTTACGTCTACGAGGTCGATCGAGACCCTAGCTTTCGAAGAGGTACGTGCTCCATCCCACAAGCCAGTGCCCGATCATTCTGCGTTTGTTCTTCATGGCTTAATGGGATCTGCCAGAAATTGGAGGTCTTTTTCTCGCAATTTGGCCTCTTCCCTCTCTACCTTCTCTCCACCTTCAGGTAATTTCCCTGTTATTCATCCGTCACAAATAAGAACCCCCAAACTTTGACTTCGACATGTGGGATGTTGAAGTTCTAATTTTATTTAAAATTTCAGATTCTAAAGAAAAAAATTACAGATGATGTCAAATTTGGTACTTGGTAGTGTTATTTTTTTTAATTTAGCTGATTCTGATCATCGTGAAAATTTTGTGTTTTACTTAATATGTGTAGATTGGAAGATGGTTCTTTTGGATTTGAGGAATCATGGAAAATCAGCTGGTGTATCTGGTTTAAAACCACCTCATGACATCGTCAATGCTGCCAATGATGTTGCTAATCTTGTGAAATCTCAAAATTGGAGTTGGCCTGATGTTGTTTTGGGGCACTCCATGGGTGGTAAGGTGGCCTTACAATATGCAATGAGCTGTGCCCGTGGTGATTATGGCAATTCAGCCAAGTTGCCCAAACAGGTATTTCCATATAAAACTCTAAATCAATTAGTCAATAACTTAGAACTATCCACACATACATCAAGTCTGGAGACCATAATTATGCAACTTGCCGTTTCCTTTATACAATCATGGATGTCTTTCTAGTATAGATCTTTCTTTCTCTAATGTAGGAACTGCACGTATATTTTGTATCAGAATACGGTTTCATAGAAATGATGCTTCATCTTGCTTGGCTGAAATATTATGATACTTGTTGAATATGAGGTTCGTATTTTTTTGTCACCGCTTTAAATCAGTTAGAGTCTAGATTCGGGAAAATGTGAAGGACGAAGAAAGAATATTAGGAACTGACCTTGTGGTTTGTGAATTAATCCAAATTCCAAAATGTGGAAATTTTGGTGCATTTAAGCGATGATAGTGAACTTTCTTCTTCATTTCACTTAAAGACTTCTAGTATAAATAGACGAATCCTCAACCCAAACACGAATCTCCTGAGGCGTCAAAAGCTTCGTTCAACACACTTTCAATAAGTTGCGAGCCATAAATTTCAGCTGACTCAGCTGACTGGTGACTGGTGAGATTAACATAAATAACTCACTGAGTGGATTTGTATGTCTACTCAGTTATCCCTTTTGTAAGACAATAGTGAAAAATATCTTTTGCATTCTTCATCCAACAGTTTTCCAACTTGTTCAAACACACATTTAAATTGATTATTTCTTGTTATTTCTCTTTTACGTAGATCAAAGATGCTTAAGACAGTATCACTACACTTGATTCTACATAGATGCCTAGTCAACAATACAGTCAGCTCTTTGTCGGGCATCAATGGCATTTGTAATGCTGTTTAGGACACTAAACAATAGAGATTAAATCATTAACGTAGAAACATAATGATGCAATTGTTAAAACTTCAAAAAAGATGGTGACAACATGATGAGTTCTTTGTTGATGGTTAATTCTTTTTACTTTTTACTAACCTTAACATAAGTTGACAGTCGTTACTTTCATATTATCTGACAATAACTCATGAAGACAAACACATGATGCAGAACAGCTGTGGGTACTGGATTCTGTGCCTGGGATAGTCGACCCTCAAGAATCTAGTGGGGAGGTAGAGAAAGTTCTGGAAACCTTGCAGACTATACCAAAAGCAATCCCATCACGGAAGTACATTTTTTTTCTTCTCATCATACTACTTATGTTAACATCATATAATTGTTACTTTGCGTTAATCAGTTAATGTCTGTGTTTTTTAATTATAGTATATGGTTATTTGGTGTTTTAGTTGAGTTGATCGAAATTTATAGTCGTTTTAGGACGCTTCTTATGCATAGTTTTTTCCTGGTATTTATGATGTGAGTTTCTGTAGGATGCTTAAGAACTAATTATCTACAAGCACGCACTTGATTTAAGGAATGATTTTTGTAAAACTTTCATTTCTCTTAGGTGAATTGCATAAAAAGATAACTTAGGGGTGATTTTGATGATTTATATTTTGGACATCACTCTGGTATGAATCAAATTGGAAATCAGAAATAAAGATGAAAAGACAGAATAATCGACCTTCGAGAGGTCGATTGTCTCTCCAATGATTTACTTTCGAGGGGTAAACTAACATTCCAATGAAATAAAAAACCACCAATCAATTTCTGCATAATAAATTTACATCCCTAAAGCACCTATTTATAATGAAGAAGAGTAATATCCTAAAATAACTCTAACTCCTAATCCTTATCTAAAATAAATCCTATCTAAATAATAAATGCTAACTAACAAATCTTATCTAAGAATAATAAATATCTTTAAATTTTATTAACTTATATCCGGATTATATTTCACTCATAAAAAGCTTGAAGTTTCAAAAGGTTTTCAGTTTTGGTTAATCTTTTTAGTAACTGAGAAATTAAATCAAAATTTTGAATTTTTGAACTCTTTTGTGGGTGCAAAAGTACTCGGTCTGTATCCTAAAATAGAGATCAATCCAATGTTGGTTTTTTGTGTGCAATTAGACTTTTAGTTATTCTGGTCGGGATACACACATTGGGTCATTGACAACTGGAGCTGATCATTTAGTTTGTATTAAATTTAAATACCATGTTGTTGACTACAGATGGCTGGTGAATCACCTCATTAATCTAGGGTTTTCAAGATCACTGTCTGAATGGATTGGTACCAATCTCAAAAAATCAGGAGAACATGAGACATGGGCATTTAATCTGGAGGGAATAGTCCAGATGTTTGATTCCTACAGGTTAGCTTCTGTGATTTCATATCACCAATGATGTATTCAAGGTTAAAACTTAAAATGGTCATTTTGATCTATAAATCATTCTAACAAGAGTTGACATTTGATCAAAATAGTTATTGATACGTGTTCCAGGGAGATGGATTATTGGCCGCTCCTAGAACACCCACCTAAAGGGATGGAGATAGTGATTGTGCGTGCGGAAAACAGTGACCGGTGGGACCCGCATATAATTCAGAAGCTTGAAAGCCTCAAAAGTCAGAAAACCAATGAATCAGAAGGTAAGTTTTCGGTTGTGGTTTTACCCAAATCTGGGCATTGGGTTCATGTGGACAACCCAAAGGGACTTCTGGAGATAGTGGCACCCAAAATGGCTTCCCTAACCTAAAACCCAAACGGGTTTTATTTATGAACGATTAACCATTACAAACAAACCTGCTCATGATATGAGATTCTGTTTTTGATTTATTCATCAAGGATTCAAGGTTGTGTTTCATTATTGAATAAAATTACCATTTTTTTTTCAATTGCATATTTGTTATCTGATTTACTAGGATTAAAACTAATGCATATGGTTTAATTAAGAGGACGAGTAAGTAATTTGATGGATGAATTTTTGAACTCCAACCATTCTCCGACTTATGATTGGTGTTAGGTTGTTTACTTTGTTAATTTCTAACCTATAATGCATTTGGTATGCTTACCCTAAATAGATCTGTTTGGCGTTTAGTTGTTACTTCACGTAAAGCTCATCAGTTTCAAACCAAAGCAGTGAGTTATGTTTTTAAAGCGAAATGTAAGTTTCATCGGGTGATAAATTTGTGCGAAACACATTATTTCTGCTGAAGACAATTCCGCTTTGAATTCAAATACTATAAGATCCCAAATGCGTTTAAGAGGTGCTTTTAGCTTCTTATAATCAGCTGGGTTCAGTTAGATTAGAATGGAAAAGCATGTGATTATTGGCTGAATGTACTTAAAAGGATGCATCAAGATTAGAAAGTGTTTGGAAGTTTTCATAGAAATACTAGATCCTTGTTTTGAAAGTCAATTTGTATCAAGTTTTGATTTGGCTCCTGTTATGCCAATGATTTTTACTGTGTTGGTTGGTAGTTAGTGAAATTAACAATCATATATTGTTTTTCAAGCAATCTGATTAGAAATATTTTTGCCCTTATCTCAAGACTTTTACTAGGGCTAACAATTTTTTGGTAAGACAAAACACAACATGAACCCGACATAATAAAAGTGACATGAATCCGAAATAGGTCAAAAATAGGTATGAGTTACTTTAATATTTCGATTTACATTGTAACTGTATTTAAATGATGCATTATTTTATATTTAGTTTGGGTTTTTAATAACATTACTTATTGGTAGTTGGTAGAGGGTAGTAGATCATATTGTTTAGTATATCCACATATATCAGTTGAATACAAAATAAAGTCAGAATTCGAACTAACCTGAAACAAACACCCTATCCGAAGTTCAAATACAATCAAAACAAATATTGTAGTCTAAATCTAAATGAAAATCATATTCGAAATTAGACGGTTTAGGAATTAGAAACAATTAAAATTGAAAACCATATATGAATATGGAAAAAAAATTCCCAAATACATTTTGGTGAAATTGGTCGACATGAAACATGATCGTGAACCTGACACGAAAATAAATGGATCAAAAATTGATCGACATAAAACTGACACTAACCTGATAACATGAACCAAATTCAAACTGTCAGCCTTAAGTTTTAGCCTGAAGGATATTGCCTTCTAAAAAAAGAAAAATAAAAAATTTGCACGACGCTAAAATCTCTATTTATTTGACTTCACTTTGTAATGACTTTGGTAGATTTCGCTCAAAAGAACTTTTGAGTATACTCAGGGATAAGTTTAGTATATGTGTTGCCGTTAAATAAAATTATTCCCAAATCAAGTGTTGTCTTTAACTTCGGTGAATCCGTGTCCTCGTCTCTCACTAGTCAATTTATGAAAATTTTGATTAAAATGGGTTTTGAGTATTGGTCTTATGTTAGTGTCTGTTGTAAATTTTATCCTTTATCTTTGTTAACATTATAAAAAGGACATGTACGAATTAAAATAGAGTTGGGCCTTAAAACTATAATGGGCTTAAAATAGCGCAGCTCTCAACCCTAATTGTAAAACCAGACTATAAAGTTTCTCTTCTACTCGAGTCTCGCGGCCTCAGTTCGAGCGAGAGAGACAAAGATGCAGATCTTCGTGAAAACCCTAACCGGCAAGACCATAACCCTCGAGGTTGAGAGCAGCGACACCATTGACAATGTCAAGGCAAAGATTCAGGACAAGGAGGGTATGATAATTATTCTTATATCAAAATTACTAATCATTTATGATAATCTATATGTAAACGCATCTATAATCATTTTGTACGATGTAGGTATTCCACCGGATCAGCAGCGGTTGATCTTCGCCGGAAAACAGCTTGAAGATGGCCGGACTCTTGCTGATTACAACATCCAGAAAGGTATTGTTCTTTCAGTTTATTTGGATTAACTGTCAAGGAACTTATATATTGATTTTACGTATCGCGCGTTAGCCTGTTTTATAGCAGAAATAATTGCTAGAAAGTCTAAATTAGGCGAATCATTGCTAGATTAGCGTTGCATTTTAATTGTGCTTAATAAATATGACATGTATTTGGATTGTTCTTTGTTATCATCGAGAATTAGGCAATCGATTTAGAATCAATTGGTTGATTTTACTCTTTAGAACTTTTAGGTTTTTGTAGCACTTCGCTATGGTGAAATGAATTGTGGCTGTTGTATATGAGTACTGTAGACTATCTTTCTGCTACTGCTTTAGTTCATTTGTAGCTCCCTACTGATTTTTTCTTGCAATTGTTGCTTCTAATATCTTAACCATGGAATAATCTTGCTGTTTTCTTATTAGTATTTAGTACTAGTAACGTACCACAATTCAGTTTTTATTGTGCTAGTTTAATTACAAATTATTATTGATCTTGTTTAAGGAATTGGGATCAGAATGCCGGGTTTGCTGGAATTACGTAACAAATGTTTTGTGTAAAAAATTACAAATTATCTGTTATTTTCGGTTTGAATGTGCCGGGCCTTTTTATCTTATTGTAATGCTTATATTCTGAGCTCCTTTTTTTTCAGAATCCACTCTTCATTTGGTCTTGAGGTTAAGGGGAGGCATCATTGAACCCTCTTTGATGGCATTGGCTAGGAAGTACAATCAAGATAAGACTATTTGCCGCAAGTAAGTTGTTCTTCTATATGTTATTAGCACGAATTTTATACTCAAGTGTGGTTTTTGTTATATATTCATATTATTTTTGCATATATCTTAATAAAAAGTTGCATTTTCAGCGTAATATAAATGTGATCATGGTTTGTAGCAGAATCACAGGGTAGACTAGCATCTGATTTCTGTGGGTTCAGTCTGTTCTAATTATTTAGTTTTGAACTTTTGATCCCTAAGAAATTGTTTTTTTTATTTACCAGTGCCAATATTACTTCAAGGTTTTTGTTATTCTCTTTGTTATTGTCTATTGGTGACTTGATGTCATGGCTTAAATGTTGATTTTTATGCTTTTTGATACTGGAAGCTGGTATCTATATTACCAGTTTGTTTTCAGTTTCTTATGTGACACACGCCTTTGTTCAGATACAAACTCTAGAGAATCAAAAAAGAGAAAAACAACTCTAGATTTTTGTGAATAACTTGCGACCATTTTTGATATTTTGGGCACCGAAAAGTGGTAAACGTCACTCAAAATACTTATTTATTAGAACAAAGATTCTAGGTCTCTGTTGCTGTACGCCTGTACTAGATTATAATATCTATCTAAATTTTATAGGATTATGGTTTTGTCATCAGAAGTGCGATAACTCTTCGAATCTTGTATTTTTTTAAATTCTGCTGAAATCATTGTCTTATACGTTGTGAATTTATTAATAGGTGTTATGCTCGCTTGCACCCAAGGGCTGTTAACTGCAGGAAGAAGAAGTGTGGCCACAGCAACCAAGTATTTATTTTCTCAACTTTCATTTCAGTTGTCATCTTTTGTGCATATTTTACGATTATTGATCTTTTGTTTTTGCTTTTTGTGGTTGCAGCTGAGGCCAAAGAAGAAGATCAAGTGATGACTTGCGAGTACTCTGTGCTTGGTGATGGAACGCATCTGGTTAATTTTAGAACATCTGCATCTTTCTTAATCAATTTTGTTGTTAAGTACTCATGAAAGTGAACTTGAAGAATTGTTTGTCTAATTGAAAAGAGCACAATTGGTTTTTAATTGCCGTAGGTCCTGGTTTATAACTTGTTTTGCTACTGATGTGAAACTTTAGAGCTCTCTATGTGTGGTTTGGGCCTGTTTGTTTTAGGTGTGTTTTCGGGTATACCATTTGTGTCGAACATCTAAATAAGCAATAATGTTAGTTCAAAGAAAAACAACAACACACATACCCTTCTTTCTTAATTTGCAAAATATAACCAACAAAGGAAACTAGCTATTTAACCTTTGAAGCAAAAATACAAAGCGAGCATGAAACAGAAACAAGATTAAGCATGTGACCACAAAACAAAACCCACAAAGAATCTTGTTAAACCAATTGTGTGGATATTTGTAAGTTGACATTTGGCTTTGGAAATTTATTACTATATTAATTATGATTATGAAAGTATTATGACTCAAGGCAATTAGTTCAACTACAATTTCCTTTTTTTTTCTTCGCAGCGAGCTTTGATAGACTTAAGGGGTTGGATTGATTTTGGGTGATACTTTCTTAGTTTTGCTCTATTCATGTATCACAGGGTGTTACACAAATTTTGCTATTTTGCTATTTTTTTTAATCAATAAATGCAATATACTTTGATAAAACTTTACATTTGGTTTGATAAAAGATACAAAACTAATAAAATGTCCATACAATTAAAACACAAAACAAGTAGTTGATTATAAATTCACTTTCAATCTGTTTGTGTATTGTAATTATAATTATTTTATATTTAATTTATAAATTGTTGGGCGAAATGCATAGAGTAGTTTGACCTTGTTTCTTCTCTCACATGTTTTCATGAAGTGATAACAAAATTTCCGATTTGGACGGATGATTTTATACGGAATTTATTCTAATACAAGGGATACAAACAATTCACTCACCCTAAATAATTTTAATTAAATTAAATATATAGAATGTAGAATCTCACTCCCATTCCCTTCGGATTCAAGGAATCAACGAAATCCCATGGCAAAACTCCACCTCCTCCTCATCTTCTCTCTCCTCCTTCTCTCCGCCGTCCTACCACCGTCTCACGGCACTGACCCTGCCGGACAACCACCCAACACCGTCCCGGAAGAATGCCAGAAGTCCGCCGGAGGTCCATGCTATAGTAAAACCCGATCTTTAAAGCTTAAACTTGTCGCTATTGCCGCAATCCTAGTCACTAGTATGATGGGTGTCACTCTACCCATACTTTCACGGGCCGTACCCGCTTTACAGCCCGACGGAAAGCTGTTTGTGTTGGTTAAAGCATTTGCTTCGGGTGTGATTCTTGCAACCGGGTATATGCATGTTTTACCCGATTCGTTTGATTGCTTGACTTCCAAATGCTTACCCGAAAACCCATGGAGCAAATTCCCGTTCACAACGTTTATAGCCATGATGTCAGCTGTAGCCACATTAATGGTTGATTCATACGCCATGAGTTGGTACAAGAAATATGGCCCGACCGCTGAAAAAATTAGAGAAAACCCGGACCCAGAATTGAAAATGCCGGGTCATTGCCATGCCCATGGTTCATCTGTGCTTGATGATCGGAGATCACAGTTGAGGCGTTACAGGGTCGTTGCTCAGGTACTTATAAACTTGGTTATTAATTTATAAGAAAACTTGCTATAATTCTTATAATCCACTCCTAATTCTTCACAAGTTAATAATTATTGTGCTTAATTTCTTAATTATTGTATGATGAATGCAGGTGTTAGAGTTGGGAATTGTGGTACATTCAGTTGTGATCGGATTATCGATGGGTGCATCGGATAATCTATGCACCATAAGACCTCTTGTGGCTGCTCTGTGCTTCCATCAATTCTTTGAAGGAATGGGTCTTGGTGGTTGCATTCTTCAGGTGGGTTAAGTTTCTTATCGAATTATAAGGTAATAATATTGTTATGAATTGAATTAATGTGATGAATATATATATAATAGGCGGATTACGAGGTGAAGATGAAGGCAATCTTGGTGTTTTTCTTCTCGGTGACGACTCCATTAGGGATAGCAGTTGGGATAGGGGTATCGAATGTGTATGAGGAAAATAGTCCGACGGCATTGGTGGTGGTGGGAGTGCTAAACGCGGTGTCAGCGGGGCTGCTGAATTACATGGCGCTGGTGGATCTGCTGGCATCGGATTTCATGGGGAAAAAGCTTCAAGATGATATGAAGCTTCAAGCAATTGCTTATGCTGCAGTCTTCTTAGGTGCTGGAGGCATGTCAGTCATGGCAATCTGGGCCTAAATTAATATATAGCACTCAGATCAAATTTTGCATTAGTTTTCTTTCTAAGGCCTCTCGTACTAGTTAACCCGAGCACCCCTCGGGTTCATGCGGGTGTCTCGGGTTATTTCGATGGCTTGGGATGACTGATCATACTTATGATCTAAGACTTGTTTTGGTTTAGGAATATATGTGATGAGTACATAAAATGCTTTTGAAAACCTTATATGGTTGTTTAATTAGGGATGAGAAGTTAGAAAGTTTTATGATTTAATGGGGGGTGGTTAAGTTTTACAAACATGCATGTCCCTAATTGAGATTTGGTGCGACTTTATAAAAGTTCTAATTTTTAACATATATGATAATGATTGTAAGAGTTCAATTTTATTTAAAAGTTACTGCAATACTCAACTTTATATTTGACTAATCTGTATGTTCATGATACCCATATTCGTCCGGTTATATGGGTTATCAAATCTTATTAATTCTATAACTTCATATGCTACCCATCTTCACTACTTGTTCCAACAATGGCTCAGGGTTTCATCTTAATTTTTACAGCATCAGGGTGTCAAACAATTCTTCATGAAGGCCATCGATTACAGCATTCTACATATTAGGGTTTCAAATTGGCTGTATCATCTTCCTAAAAATCGGTTTCCATTACGGTTTTTGTGATTGTATGATTCTTTTCGTTATGATTTAGGTTTTTTTTAATTTAATCAATGATTTAATGTTTCTTGTTTGTGTAAGTTTGTGTATTTCCACCTCCAAACCAATTGCTAATGAGTGAGTAAACCGTGACCCTTATTGAATATATTATAAGGTCACACTCATTCGAGGTGGGACACAATACCAAATCTGTCCCTTCACGTGTGACGTTCTTTGCGTCTAACACATGGATACTTATGGATTAAGTGGAGTTTTGTGTAGCTGTTTGGCCAATCATGGTTGGACTGACTCTCATACAATGTAAGTTTGTTTGGTTACAATTCAAAAGCATTTAACAATGAATGCAGTAACCAAAATCCTTATTAAGCACATTACAAAATTATACTTGTTCGATGTTTGACAATACTCGACTGTTTATGTTGGCTGTGCTTTAGTCTTTTTTAAAACATCTTCATCATCATCAACTTGTTGGCTACGATTTACGTGTCCATCATCAACTTAGGGTTTCTTGTTTATGATCTTGTAATTGGTTCACGATTCAATTTTGGGAAGTAATGGCTGTTCATGTTACCAATTGTGTATTAATATTTTCTTGTTACCAATCGTGTATTTATATATGTTATTGGTAACGCTGTGTTCATCTTCTGTTGGTTTCTTGGTAATTACCTTTATGTGTTCTTGGCAACCATACGAAAATGATCCAGAAACATTAAGAATAACAATAACAAACAAACTTAAATAATTAACCTTTTACTAGTTAAGAAGGTAAATCTTGCATAGAATCAACATAAATTCTAATTTAGTTGTATTTTTAAGCAAAAAGTTGGTTGTATTTATTTAAAAATTTAACAAAATTAGTTGTGTTTTAATTTGGGTAATTTGAACTTTTTATATAAAAGTAAATTCGTGTTTTAAAATACACTTTAACTTATATTTCTCTTGAAAAAAATGTTATACGTTCACATTGGTTAATATATTCGTTAATGTGTATGACGGTGTAATTTAAGTCAATAAATACTAAACAGATCAATCAAACGAACACTAAATCATTTAAATTCTAATCCGAGTAAATGACGCAATTAAGGTGGGAGGAGGAAACAAAATTAGATTATTTTTTGATTTTGGGTTTGTATTAACTTTTTAAAACTCCAATTAACCCAAAATATAGTTAGTGAAAGATTCACAAATTAACCGAATAATAGAATTAGATAACACTAATAATAATGAAAATAGAAATAGCCTTTCAAAAAAAAAAATGAAAATAGAAATAATAGTAAAAACATCAATAATTTAATAACAAAATATGTCAAATAAATCTTTAAAGATACTATAATCCTACCAATCAAACTCGTATAAGATAAGTATAGAATTGTCCATAAGGTAACATTAGGGTTAGAGTATAGGATAGTAAGATCGATAGTAGATGTGATAGTATACTTTCAAAATTTCCAAAATTTAATATGGATTAAAAGCTTTGAAAGTGATAGGTTTGGCCTAATGTACATCTAATCATTGTAGGGGCAATTTTTTTTACAGAACTTATACTAAACCTGACTAAATTTTGATGTCACCGGGTTTGAGACTTGCATTCGTAAACTATTTATGACTAGTAGAGCTGTGTTTAGTTTTTCTAATTCCATCATCCGATAGAAAACATAAACTCATTAGTTGAAAAACAATATTATTATAACGTATGAAGTTATGAACTTCGATTCTATAATATTATTATAAAGTATATATATAGTTAGTTACTATGTTTTCCAAATGTATGTAGTATAATTAGTTTACAGACTTTTCTTTTCAAAATTCACGTTTTACATTGCTTCTTAATTAGCCAATCCGGCTAATGTATGTTCAAAATTGTCTAAGTTCTTAGATTTACAACTAGATAACAATCCTCCGAGACTTTTTAATTGACAAAAGCTTTTTTCAATCTTGTATCATGTTGTATTTTGTGCTATCCACCAACCAAACCTAATAAAACTTAGCATCTTAAAATCAGAATAAAATAAAAACCAACTAGAAACAAGTTTATTCAATCCCAAATAATACTAAGAATAATAATCTAATCCCCTAATAAATAAAATCTAGGTAACATGAATAGATAAGTTAAGTTATTTACTAATCAACCTAAATTAATTCATAACTAGAGGATTCTTCATTGACCAAACATCCAAGCTCTCAATAGTGATCCTCTCTGTGCCATTGTTGAATAGATACAAATGTGCATTCTCACCCAAAGCTAGTGTCGGATAAACCCTCGATGTTATAACCACCTTTCCACCCTCCCCAAAACTTTCCACCACCGAGTGATCGATCAAGCTCCTGAGCGACAACTTCTTCTCGGCTAGATCGACATCCACAAAGGCTGCAAATGATGGCTTATACGTTTTTGCGTTCAAGGAAGAACTGTATCAAGAACAAAATAAATTCATTAGTGGATATAGAATCTACTAGCTATTGAGAATCGAACACTTTCAATAGAAAGATAGGGGAGAGATTACGATGAAGCATCAGAGCACATGAGAACTTTATGTTTGTTGTCGAGAGTCTTGAAAACCCGGAAAAAAACTGGAGTGTATTCCTCAAGTTTTTTCGAGGCAAGAGTTAAAAGCCCAAAAGGCCCTAAACCCCCTTGTTGAGTACCCGTGATCCCACATATCTCCATTGCAAGAATATCAGACGGAATTTTAGACCAATCTGGATCAAAAGTCTCCGCTTCATCCAAACTTGAAAACTTGAAGATCACTTCCACATCGGCCTGTAATTATTGTATTAATTGTTACAAATGGTATCTTAAATTGAAGTTTATTGTATTAAAGTGTATGCATAAGTTACAAACCTGGAAAGCAGTAATTCCTGTAACATCAAAAATGTCACCCTTGTTGAGCTTCACATTGCTTTGGTGCACCTTCTCACCTCTTAACATTTCCAATTCATGAATTGGCCACTGCATCAGTTGCTTTCCACTTGGGTGCAACCATATAATTCGTGGAATCAACTGCACAAATATAGTACATATAATTTCAACATATAATGTTATAGTTCATGCATTGTAATATAAAACATGTTACAATAAGTATGCTTCATGGATTTACCTGAATACCGGCCCATCCCTTTGCGATATCCTCATCTTTAGAACTAGACTCATTAGCCCACCCCCATAGAATCCTTCGGTTTTCAACAGGGTCAAAGAACGTCTTTGATGCATAAAAATTCCCATAATCGTATTTTAAACCGGCCCAGCCGTCAACAGAATTGGCGGCTGGATAATATTTATCCTTGATTGCGTCATATGTGCCAATAGTATAATACTCAAACCTAGTAGCATCAAGACTAACCTTCAAAACATGTTTAATCCCGCCCTCCAATGTCGAGGTTTCCACCCCATTTATTCCACGGGTCGATACAGGGTAAAAGTCTGGGCACTCCCACATACCCGTATCGGGTTTGTCATGAAGTGTGTGTTTAGCTTTTGTCCACTTAATAAAATCCCGACTCCTGTATAAGTAGGCTATTCCTCGACGGTTATGCTTACTGCCTACAACCATTTTCCAGTGACCATTGTGGAACCAAGCGGTAGTTGGATCACGAAAAGATGACACGTTCTCATAAGTTGGTTTCACAATGGGGTTGTCATCAGGCTTGATCCATTCCCTTAAGAGCGGATCTGAATAGTTTGCAGGTATTGCATAGTTTTGAACTTGGAAACCCGGTTCCGGCTTCTTTGCAACTATTCCCGTATATAGAATGACAGGTTTGTTTCCCGGGAGGATTGTAGCCGAGCCAGACCAACACCCGTATTTATCAAAAGGTTTTGATGGTACGATTGCTGGTTCTAAAGGGATCCAATTGATCATGTCTTTCGATACGGAATGAGCCCACACAATGTTGCCCCACACCGCACCTTTTGGGTTATATTGATAAAACAAGTGATAATATCCCTTGTAATACATCGGAGCTGTTAAATAAATCCAGGGATGATAGTTAGAAACAATAAAAAAAAATACTGTATCAACTTAATTCTATAATAAAAATCTATGTAAAATTTAAAGAAAAATACTCACCATTTGGGTCTGTTGGGTTGAATTTTTTCAGCCACGTCATGCGGAAAACAAAAGGAAATACAAACCATTAGCTCGAACACAATATACAAAATTAACAACAAAAATCGTAATAATAAAAGCAGAAAAATACCTATTATTGTATTTTTTTTTTCCCTTTTGGTGAAAGAAAAAAATGGTCAAACAATAATACATGAAACACGTGATCGTTTTAATTAACACCATATATAGATCGAACGAGAAAGTCCTTTTGAAGCTGAAAGTGATATCTGTAATTACTAGCTAGTAAAGAAATTCCTTAAATCTACCCACTGGTAAACCGAGTGGGATAAAGTTGGCATCTCTTTATTTCTGAGCTTCTCTTTTATTCATTTTATTGTTATATATATATATATATATATATCCATGCTATGCAACCGCATAAAGTGAAATGATGGTAAGATTTTGTAATCGTTAAGATAACAGAAACCATATAGTTATCATGATGTTTTTTATTTAATAGGTTTTTTAATACCTATATATACAATTGAAAACAAAGCTCCGTCTATAGGTTAATTATCAAGCTCTTTATTTTTTATTTTTTTGTTTCTAACTCTGAAATCCAAAAGACAACTTTTTGGTCATTTTATAAATCTAATTTGCTTTTAGAATCCCAAAACGTGATAGTCTATATGGTGGACCCCCCAAATCTCACCTCTATCTGCATGAAATTTTATTTGATCAGATCCATAAATCATGCAACTATATACATTTATAATATACTAAATTTCGGAACAAACAACAATTATTATATATATGTAAATCTTATTTGGTCTATCTGTTGTTGTAATCCTTCTTTTTTGTTTTAGTTGTGTATTGTAATGGGTTCTTCTAGCATCTTGCTTGAAGACGTTTTTCTGGGTATTAATAATATTTTGGTTGTTAGACGGGGGTGATGGCTATGCCGAAGCTTTTTGTCTAACTTCCTTTTTGCTGTTCAATATATATATATATATATATATATATATATATAGGGGAGGGTTCATGCGAGAACCGTTGTTAGTGCGAGAACCAATCTCAGCCGTTCCTTGGATATGGTAAGTTTCATGGATGGAGAGCGTGGAGGGATAGAGTGTGGCAGGGTGCATGTGAGGAATTTATGGGTGGGCAATGACATTAAAGTAGGGGGAATTGGACGGCTCAGATTGGTTCTCGCGGTTCTCGCATTAACAATAGTTCTCGCATGAACTTTTGTCTATATATATATATATATATATATATATATATATATATATATATATATATATATGTACGTATCAGTGTGTGTATTACGTGTGTGAATGTGAGCTTTCCGTATGTGCAATATATTTCAAGAACATTGACTTTGACACTTTGATTTGGAAATTAAAGTGACGGTATAGCCCAACTTGATGGTCGTAACCAAATTAGATCATTTAGACTAATTATATAATTATGAAATAGTATACTATGTACGGCATGTAATAAATATAACTAACAGTAACATGTTAAAAGACGTACATATATGTATAGTAAATATATGTATATGCCGGAAGCTAGAGAACGACACGGTTTTTCTTAAAAAATTAAGTTAGATAAACTTTAAAATTTCTTATTCAAGAGATTAATGTAAAATAAGTTCTTGTAGAAATAATCCATATATAATCTGTTGAATACCTTTTACACAAATTCATTTTAACATTTTTTCAAAACATGAAATCTACTATTTCTTCATACTTAATTGTTTTGAGAATCATGTAAAGAAAATAATATCATCTCTCTATACATATTTACTTTCTATTTCCCATAATTAATAAATGTCTCAAATGATTGGCTGCTGAAACTTAATATTCAATAACTTGATACTACTCTCATTATTCAAATATGGCAGGCTGTTTCTTTAATTAACAACAGCTATCAAAAGATATATTTGACTTGTTTTGTTTCTCTCTCTCTCTATATATAATTGCTGACATAAAAGATTTATCCAGCCTAAATTAATTCATATCCAAGTGCAATACTTCCTTTGACAAATGACATGATCAATTTTTGTGAAAAATCAATCGATCAGTTGCTACTTGCTAAATCAATCTATAATCTTTATATATATAGATAGAATCTTTTAACGATAATACATACATATATATTATATATATATATATACAGAAATATTTAGGATCAAGATTTAGGGTTTGGTTATGAGAATACAAAGAGAAAAAGAAGAATTGAAGAATGACGTACCATTAATCCAGTTCTTCGGAGGTTGGAAGTGATAACCGGTTCTGTAAACTTGGCTGACGTTTTTTACTGTCAAAGTTTGATAGTTCATATAAACCTTGTGAGAAGCCATAACTCCTCCACCTCCATTGATATTAGTATTCAACAATGGTAACAAACACACCGCTATCACGAATACCCACGACATTCTAGTAGTCAAAACACTCATCATTTACCGGCAAAAATGATCGAAGCTCAACAAAATTTAACACTTTGAAAGAGAACGATATAACGGGAGCGAAAAACTGAAGGGCCGGGAAAAGGGAATGGTAGTTAATAAAGATCGAGGTGTATCTTCAATCCTATTTATAAGGCAGGGCGGTTGGATACAAATCCGGAGGATAGGGTGATATATAATAATTTTCTAATATTATTAATTAATTAATTATTTTTCGCCTGTTTTATCTACCAAATCTTTTATATTTCGTCAACGCTAGCTTCACAAGCTAGTTTGTTTCTTTTATTTATTATTAATTTCAATAAATTTAAATAACTTATCTAACTGTCTAGCTTGCATTTCGTTTCAAATTTGGAAGCAATCAATTATTCCACTTGTTTTTTTTTCTTTGTAACGCCAATTTTATCAACTCAAAACACAAATATACATTTTGAATTTTAATTAAAAATAAACACAACCATATATAACCATCGAGTGTAACCTTAGTATGTGTAATTTAAAAAGAACTATATTATATATATATATATATATATATATATATATATATATATATATATATATATATATATATATAGGGGAGGGTTCCATTGAGAACAAAAAAAAATGCGAGATATTAAAACTAAAATATCTACCAAACGCCAAGATATTAAATTATGAAAAATATACCAAATTAACGACAAAAATATGTTCTTTAATATGACATCCATATTGCTATATTTTTTTTAACAAAAAAAAATTCGTTACATATATGTAACATACCTTATAGTACTGATTACATATATGTTAGTACTAATTACATATATGTAACATACTTTATAGTGCTAGAAAAAAAACCCGACAAAAACGAATTTTTTTTGTTGAAAAAAATATAGCAATATGAATGTCATATTAAAAGAGCATATTTGGTATAATTTTCATAATTTAATATCTTGTCGTTTGGTAGATATTTTACGGTTTAGATCGGTTCTCGCAGTTCTCGCATTTTTTTTGGTTCTCGATGGAACTTCCCTCTCTCTCTCTCTCTCTCTCTCTCTATATATATATATATATATATATATATATATATAGGGGAGGGTTCAAACGAGAACTGTTTTTCGTACGAGAACTGCGAGAACCAATCTTAGCCGTTGATTTGATAAAATGGAACTCATGGATGTGGAGCGTGGTGGGATCAGGTGTGGCAGAGTGCATGTGATGAATTCATGGGTGGGTAATGACATTGAAGGAGGGGGAATTGGACGGCTTAGATTGGTTCTCACGGTTCTCGTACGAAAAACAGTTCTCGTTTGAACTTTTGTCTATATATATGGGAGGGTTCCATTGAGAACCGATTTTAGTGCGAGAACCGCGAGAACCAATCTTATCCGTTGATTTGATAAATGAAATTCATGGATAGAGAGTGTGGGAAATCAAGTGTGGCAGGGTGTATGTGAGGAATTCATGGGTGGACAATGATTGAAAGAGGAGGAATTGAACCGCTCAGATTGGTTAATTTTCGCGGTTCTCGCACTAAAAATTGTTCTCAATGGAACTTCTTCCTATATATATATATATATATGAGTAAAAATCTAATAGAAACAATATTAAAATTTGTGATGGTAGAAACATTAAATCAATAGTATAAATTTAGTGAAAAAAACTTGAAGGGTTGTCATTTGATAGTAATAAAATATGATTTGTGTTTTAATATGTCATTTTATTTAAATCAATATGTTTTATAAAAGAAAAAATTAGACATAGCAAAAAAATAGTGTATTAAGAAAATGATGCATCTGATGCACCATTTTTCTGAAATAATGAAATGAAGTTGATTGGCAACGAAGATTCAAGGAGGTGTTTGTAAATAAATATGAATATGTTGGTGAAGAGGGAGAAAGATTCCAAGAAGAAGATACAAAAATTAAGATAGATACATTATTTCTACCATCAAAAATCTTAAAGACTATTATATTTGATCCTTGCGCGCGCTCTCTCTCTCAAATTATAGTTAATCTGATTATAGCCGTGCTTCCTAATTTTTATTAATTTGCTCCCACATGGCCACATTCAGTGACAATATCTCTAATATTTACTTTTAATAATGTAAATCTTGATCTCAATATGTCATGTTGATTAAATAAGATTAACCATAGATGTGTAGGCTTCATTACGAAAAATGTACTATTCTAAGTTGATAGTTTATTTTATATACAAAATAATTTTTATATACTAGTTAAGATTATCATCTTTATCTTGAAATCTTATATTTTTATTTCGTTAAAACAATCTAATCCTTTGTAGGATCTTTGCATAATAGAACTCATGTAGGATCTTAATGTTTACTATAGGATAGTAATATCTCAATTGATTCTATCTTACTTAGCTTGACTGGAGATGTATTTGATTTTTGTTCATAATAATTTGCGAGCATAAGTTGTAAGTCAGATAGGGGAGCGGGTATCCAACCATGAAAGTAAACCAACCTATGAGACTGGCAAACATTTTTCGTATGTTTTCTTTTTTCAAATTTTGATAATCGAAAAATTGAACGCATGACATGTAGTTCATGTAATAATAATTTAACCAACCCGCCAAGGTGTAGCTTTGTTAAAATCTTGAAACTATTAAGGGGTGTTTGTTTGGCACTTAATGATTCCATTCAGTGCTTAATTAAGTATACTGACCGATTCAGCATGTTTGGATGAGTTAAAAATAAGGTTCTGAATGATTTTTGAATGATGACCGATTCTGAATCTAAAACCTGACTTGATCATTCAGTAATGCCATGTGACTATAATGCCCATCTTTGTCAGGTTTCATTCCCCTCTTTTTATTTTCAAAGCCCAACAACCGAGAATGTATAATATATTGAGGAATTAATTAGTAATATGTCTGAGAAATTGTTTATTGATATGCATGTATGCTCCCTTCAATAGTCAGAATCCACTTTGGATCATGATTAATCATTTAATTGTGTTTATGTGTTTCTTTCTATAGTTGTTTAACATGAATGTTTATTAATATCCTTGAGGAATCCTTTATGCTACTAGATTTTCTATTATTGTTATGAGTGTATTTTTTTATAAAATACGTTTTCATAAAAAAATTGATTTTATATTATATTATAATTATTGATTTTTTTTCGACAGAAGACGTGTTTTCATATTATTAGAATTTTATACTTTGTTATGGGGTGTTGATTTTTATAATAAAAAATATGTTTTTATAAATCAAGAAGTAAAATAATTCTATAGCATTTATTCAGAATATAGCAAACAATATATTTTTCTTTAGGACCTAATTATACAAAAGGATAATATGGTCATTTTTTTCATTCAGACTGGTTATTCAGATGTATTATCAAACAGTTTTTTCTATTCAGAATTAGAACCATACAGAGCCTTTTAATCATTCAGACTTCAGAATCATTCAGTGCTAAATCATTCTATTTTAACAAACAACACCTTAGTAAAAAACTACTACCATGATAGTTACTGTTCATAACTTTCTTATATTTTAAATCATTTTAACTAATTTAAGATTCTGGAGTTGAAATTATTATACATCTGACTTGAATGAGTTAAAATTAAGCTAATACACATCTGGACCAATGAACACATTTGATCAAAACTTTGATTTTATTCTAGTTGTTTTAACATGTACGTAATTAAAAGTAAAAATGATTAGAGATGGTCGTAAGAACGTAACAACCTAATTAAGGAAATCGAGGATGGAAATCAACAAATGTAATACCCAAAGTTTCATAACCTCTAAATTTCTCTCGTAAGCTTATGGGGTGTAAGTCCGTGAAAAAAAAAGTTAAAATATGAAATAAAGTTAAACGCTGACCCCTTAAGATCCATATCTAAGAAAAGAAGATAAGTTGGCTTTTAATTCAAATTATTTTAAGTAAATTATAAGTACGTAAGAGATGTAATATACCAATTAGAAGTAACTCATTATACACACATACAACATAGAGGGAGAGAAACAGAGAAAAGAGATTGATCAATAAATCAGTTACTTCTCAAAGATAAAGTGAAGATCTAACGTCTCGGTGGAATATGATTAATAAGTTAAGATATAGTACCAAAAACCTTTGCATGTGGGAATCTGGATTAAACTGAATTTGGTGAACTCAAAGTAAAACCGGGCTTGCATTTACATCTGTAAAGGAAACGCTTCAAGTCATGAGGAATAAACTTCACACTTTTGTACAATAAATTTCAAGAACATTGACTTTGACCCTTTGCTTTGGAAAAGTGACAGCATCGCCAAACTTGATGGCCGTAACCAAAGTAGATATCATTTAGACTAATTATATATAAGTTACAACCTTCAACATAATTATGAAATAATGTACTATATATATATATATATATATATATATATATATATATATATATACGACATGGAATAAATATAGTTAACAGTAACATGTTGAAACAGTATATGTATATACCGGGAGCTAGAGGACAACACTGTTTATCTAAAAAATTAAGTAACATAAAATTTAGAATTTCTTATTCAAAAGATTAATGTAAAATCAGTTCTTGTAGAAATTTAAACCTGAACTACGAACTTTGTTATACAAAAGATAACATAACTAATTAACGAATTACCCATATATGTGTGTTGAATAGGTCATCATGACCAAATCTTTTACACAAATTGATTTGACATTTTTCAAAACATGAAAAAGATTTTAACTAAAATGAGAAAAAAATTAGAATATATAGTAGCAAGATAAAATAAAAATATCAAATTAACTAATGTGCATAACACTATCCCATATATAGCTAAGAAGAAGCTTTCTCACAGGAGCTTGATCGATCACTCGGTTGTGGAAAGTTTTGGGGAGGGTGGAAAGACGGTTATAACAACGAGGGTTTATCCGACACCAGCTTTGGGTGAGGATGCACATTTTTATATATTTAACAATGACATAGAGAGAATCACTATTGAGGGATTGGAAGCTTGGTCAATAAAGAATCCTCTAGTCATGAATTAATTAAAGTTGATTAGTAAAGAACTTAACTGATTCATTCACGTTACCAAGATTTTATTAATTAGGGGATTAGACTATTCTTCTTAGTACTATTTGGGAATGAATAAACTTGTTTCTAGCTGGTCTTTATTTTATTTTGCTTTTGAGATGCTAAGAGTGTGTTTGGTTTTGGAAAATGTTTCAGTTTTCTAGAAATTTTTTTCATAGTAAACGAAAATTCTAAAAATCTGTTTGGTTGAGATCTTATTCTTAAACTTTTATAAAAAAAAGGAGTTTCCACTTTTCAAATTTTTTTAGAAAATTAGAAAAGCCATGTCCCTTATTTTCTATATTTTTCTAAACGTGTTTTCTTATACTACTAACCCTTTTTGCCATTCATAACCACACATCAAAATCATTTTTGTTTATTAAATCTTCTCAACAAGCAAATCCCTTTGATTGAACAACAACATGTACGTAATTCTTCCTTTTTTTCTATATAAATTCAACAACCATGAACCGTCTTTGATTCTCATTATAGTTGCCGCGTCCCCTTCCAATTTCTTCGATTATATAAATTCAATCCTTTGTTCAGTAAATATTAGTTTCAGTTTTATTTTTCACAATTTTTTCATCGAGTTGGTCGTATTTATAATTAAGTCGGTTGCTATTAGTAATTAAGATACATATTTGTATTAATAATTCACAAATCTCAATATTATACCATTTTACATGGGCTGTACCTAATCTAATGTTGACAATGAAGTTTATATGATGATTCAATATGATGATTTAATAAGTGAAATATATTATGATTTGATAAACGTTTACATGCATATAAGTGAAGTATATTAAATTTGTATGGTGATTTCTTTGTAACTTATACCTCGTATATAGTTTTTTTTTATAAATTTAATTGTATAGAAAATTTATATGTTGATATGTTCTAGGTAAAGTATATCACAAAACATTGCCACATACATTTGTGATCTAAAAATATTAAATTGTAAATACTTTCTTGTTGTTAAAATTTTTTCTGTTTTTTTATAATCTACATTGAATTTTATGTTGAATCTTATATTATATTTTTGTTTAAATTTATGTTTAGATATGTTAAATGTTTGTATTATTTTAAATAACAAAAACTTAAAAATAAAACTTGATTAAAATAGCACATCCAAACATATATTTTAATTTTCTAAAATAGAAAAGAAAACTCTATCATTGTTAAGCAAACGTGTTTTCTAATTTTTTTACAAAAAACTGCGAATGAAAACTCCACCCTATTTCTAGAAAAAAAATTCTAAGAAGACTGAAAACCATTTTCCGCAACCAAACGCAACCTAAGTTTTTCTTAGTTTTGATTGGTTGAGAACACAAAATATAACATGATACAAGTACTTTTACAACTCACTTTGAAGGTGGTTTGAAACAAATGACAACACACCTATTTATAGGCACCTTTACCTCCTTATAGGAACTTTCTAAATATCTCTACAATATACAAGTACACACATTTATCTAGATCCTTCCCTAAAACTATCCATGTCATTCTAGGACTTTAGAATAAGAAAGATATTTCTATATCTCTCCATGTGTCTTGAGCCTTTATGACTAGTGCGGAATGTTTTGGAATCCTGAACAAAATTTAGTGAACTATGAGGGTCATTACATTAAGCTCCCATGCTGAAGGTTATCAAATATTTAAGGGATTTAGATTGTTTAGGTATATGAAGTCTTAAGTAATATTGCTTAATCAATAAGCATTAAGTAATAATGATTGGTGTGTTAGGTTTCCGGTCGGAATCAGCCAATCGGGTAAACTTAGTTTATGTATCAACCCTTGGATTTGTCTGGACATGTAGTTATGGGTAGATCGGCTGGTTTCTTCTGTAATGGCTCTTAAGATTCGAGATATATTTTAATAGTTTGTACTGCTATTTAAAAATTCATTACTATGCTCATGTTCTAAAATATGATTTTAGTTATGAGGTAGCGGTAATTGTGGTGACAGTGGCGGTTTATGGTAGTGGTAGTGGTGGACGCTAAGATGGAGGTGGTAACAAGAGGTGGTGGTAGAAGTAGCAGCGCTGGACGGTAATGGTTGTGACGGGTGGCTGTAGTGTCTACGAAGACGGAGATGGTAGCACTTGGTGGTGGTGGTGGTAGCGGTGGATGGTGGTGGTGGGTGATGGTTGTGTTTAACGCCCGTTTTTCTTTTCAAAAGTGTGCAACAAGAAATAAACACAATTTTGTAAAATCGGGGCAATAACTGACACAAGTGAAATTATAATATTTTTCCTTTGATGTTGCACAAAACATTTAACATGTCCATGTGGAAGCCTCATCTTCCAAAAACCTGAAAAAGGGTAAGTATGAGTTAGAAGCCCAGTGAGTAACTCAACAAAATACTCAAATGATAATAATTAACATATAAATGTACTTAGACACAATGCATCACGTATCTGTCACATAAGGCCCTCTCACACTCAAACAATATATCACATAAGTTACCTGATCTGCCACCGGGATATCACACATGCCACGTAGGCATCATACTATTGCCACATAGGCATCATCATCCATGGATATAGTACTGCACGATCTTAGCAACACTATGAAAGGTTAGTTGCTGTAGATAGTCCACTACCGCACGAAGAAGTATGCTACCCCATCCACATCTGTGACCCCTTCCGGTTACCTCATCTGTGATTCCCCAAGAT
This sequence comes from Pulicaria dysenterica, assembly GCA_947179395.2. Classification (NCBI taxonomy): domain Eukaryota; kingdom Viridiplantae; phylum Streptophyta; class Magnoliopsida; order Asterales; family Asteraceae; genus Pulicaria; species Pulicaria dysenterica. The sequence continues at coordinate 82,644,030 of OX359291.1, forward strand.
CAAATCGTACACATTGCAATTATCATATATATTACATATACGATCAGAGTTAATATCTTATAACATGTATAAACATGTAATTAATAAGTATATCCTTGTAACGAAGCACATTCCTATTAATCATATAGTACCACATATTTGCATTATTTATTAAACCAACAACAACTAATTAAGATATAATTACATATTGGTACTCATTGACACCCTTTTAACATAACAACAAGTTGTTGATTGTTAACTCTGTCCCCTTTCTCTTTGTTTAGTTTAATGGTGGCTATTCCTCATTTTTTTATACGCATCCCCAGAACTTAATGTAAAACCAGAATATTCAAATTTAACAGAACCTATATCTCAGTTACATATTTCAGATTTATTTAGACTCTATTCCGTTATTTATGTGTTCCTCTGTATATTCATTAATCAACAACAGATAACAGTCTGCTCGAAATCAACATGTTGGTGCATACATGGTCATACATTTAAAAGTGCACTCCTTGTTTTGATGATGATAAAAATATACACATGTGATACTATTGCTTATCAAAATTATTCATATGTTCATATCTATATTCTTAAAGAAAATTAACAAGCCTCAAATTGATGATCAAGTGAAGTACAAACAAGTAAAAGACTTCAATTCAACAAGAAAAGAAGAAATCAAGATAAATCAACATTCACGGTCGATACCACGGTCGACCGTGAATCAACCGTCGCTGCTCAGCTCACAACTCTTAAATGTTGTTCTTCTTCAAGTCAACCGAACTCGTACTCAACAAGTGAAGATGACATCTTCAAAGCCGATGACGAAGATATCTACAAACAAGAGTTCGAATTATATGAGCTTACAAATAAAATAATTAAATAAGTTTAAGTTTTTATAAAATTATTTTTATAAAAACTTTTATAAAAATGGATAAATTTTTTATAAACTTATTGGTGTTGGTTGATTAAATCTAAGAGCTTTTCATTTTAGCAAATACCAAACACAATCCTAATTTGAAATAATACACAACCATATTTGGAAAAGGAATCTCCCAAAGAGGTAAAATTCCAACATGCTTTGTGTATTGGTTTCCAAACTTCCATATATGTGTTTAAATTCAAACTTTAAGAGTATGGGATCAACCAACCTTTTGAACATATACTTTTCAGTTGATTTTTATGGTAAAAATGAGTTGAGTGTGGTTTTAAATAAAGTCCAACGTCTATATTGCAAAGAACAAGAAAGTTCAGGTACCTCACGGTTTTAGCCACGGTCGACCGTGGATCGACCGTGGTCTATAATACAAGTTTGTTAACACTTGCATGAACCACTATAAATCTCTTGTCTACTAATTGGTGATATCTCTCTACCCTTACTCTCTTTATTTCAAGTATATATATTTGTTGTGTTATAAACTTCAAGAAAAATATTTTTAACACAACTCACAAATTTTTATTTGTGAAAAATTGATAAACTAAGTAAAATAACCTATTCACCCCCCTCTAGGTTCTAACAATTGGTATCAGAGCAAGTTGCTCTAAAATTTTTTGTTAAAATTGTTTTTGAGATAGAACTTGCTTTATAAATATTTTGAGAAAACAATTTTATACAAAAATCTTGAGTTAGATTCATGGACTTAAATGATAGCCTAAGTTTGGGGGTTTATATGGTTACTTTACCTATGTTTATTGATTATACATTTTTGGGTTGGAAAGCCTACATGTTGACATTCTTAAGATCAATAGAGTATGACATGGGTGACTTTATTGAAAATGATCTTGATGAAGATATGTCACAAAATGAACAAGCATTGACATTTATTCAAAAATCTCTTAAGGGAAGTAAATATAAATATATGTGTTCTTACACTTGTGCCAAGAGATTATGGAAAGATGTAGGTAAATTTGAAGAGCTTGAGGCAAGAAGAATTGTAGAAAAAGAAATATCAAGAGAACAAGCTTGCTTCATAGCTTTTGAAGAAAATGAGGTATCCCTCACCAATAACCTTTGTAGTAGAGATAACTCATACAATTCTTATGTTGAGCTAAAAGATAAAAATAATATGTTACTTGATATCAATTCAAAACTCAATACCAAGATCAACGATTTGAAAAATGTTGAGAATGATAATTTCAAACTCAAAGATCTAAATGAAATCTTGGTCAAACAAATAAATGAGTTAAGAAAATCATCAAGCGATGAAGGAGGTCTTGAGTTTTCAATTGAAACAAGCAACATATTATCCAAATCTATCAATATTGTGAACCAAGAGGCAAAAGAAAAAATCCAGGAGCCTCACGGTCGAACCACGGTCGATACCGTGCATCGACCGTCGGCACACTGGAAGGTTGAGAAATTTGAAAAATGCAATATTGTCTCTCGTTCTTCCATATATATGCCTAAGGTTGCGGGTTATAAACAAATGATGAATTCTTATACTCCATCCTCAAGGCATGAACTTTGTTTCAAGAGACCTAAATCAAAAGTGTTTCAAAGATCAAGATGTTCTCATAAAACAATTGATTCTATGAACACTTGGTATTATAAAGGTTTCAAGATAACACAAAGATGGATCAAGGTAGGTGTCTTTGATACTAACAATCCCGGACCCATGAAAAGATGGGTACCACACACATGAAAAATGTTTAAGTTGTAGGTTACATTGGAGGTTGAATATCATTCTTGATGCAACTTGAAGTTTTGTGTGGATGAAAGAATTGGATGATAAATCATCAAGAATAATGCTTTTGAACAACACTAGTGAAACACAATCAAGATAAGTTTCTCTTTCACTTCTCAAAGCTTTATATGTTGACATCTATGTGTTGAAAGTGCCATGAGAACTTATGTGAAACTACTTGACATGTTTAAATGTGTTTATAGTATCTAGTGCTTTACATAAACTTGGTTTGCCATAAAGAAATAAATGGTAGCAAAAGCATTAATAAAAGACATGAGAAAATATGTTATGTATCATAAAATGCTTTAGCAAATATTAAAATTGTCATGGCTTATTAAAATGATTTAAAGTTACACTTTGTACTAGAATAACATGACGAAATCTTAGGAATTACTTAGGATTGAAATTTTTATAAAACACATCATTTTAAATTATATCTTGGGATCCATCAAGAAAAGATATATTTATATCCAAGATTTTATTGATATGTGTAACTATTGAAAAATTTCTAAGATATTCTAATAATGATGTGTGTGAAGATAATCATTTAAGTTTGCCATGAAAATAAAAAAGTATCGATATAAAATCAACTTAAGTTTAAATAAATTGTATTGCATGACAAGGTAATTAAATATCAAAGACATAGAAATACTTATCAAATGCTTAAATGTCTTGCAAAGGTCAATTCACACTCATGTAAAATGATTTTTGATTGAGTTACAAAGTTGAACTATGTGGTGCTATAACGACATATTAATTATACTCATATCATTTGGACTTGTGTTTTACATCATACAAATTTAACTTGAAGTCCTTCTTGATATAGGCAAGACAAACATTAAACTATCTTGAAAATCATTATATGTCAAAACTTGTGAAACTTGATAGTTGATCAATAATTCTAGATGTATGGTTTCATAAAGTTAGAATATTTAAACTATATCTAAACAAAAGTATTTGCTTTTGAATGTGAGAAATATTGTGCTTAAAGTTAAAATTGCATATTGATGAACAATATTTTAAAATTTGATATACCATGTTCATGTTCATCATATTGTCTTAAGTGATTATATGCAAAACTTGAATTTCTCACAAATCATGTTTTGGCTAAAAGTCTCTAAATGATATGGAAATATATTTTATATATTTCTATATATATTGAAATGTATAGTCAAATAATTAATCATTTGTCAAAGAATTAAAGGTTTGCTTAAATCCCATGGATTTTATTTTCACATACACTATTTGGGTTTAAGAAATTAAAGAACCAAATTAGATTTTATCATAAGTAACATTGTCTTAGAATTTAAAAGATATCATATTACAAATTAAGACAACTTACTTTGATAAATCATAATTGTGACTTCATAAAAAGGGTGCTTAGAAGTTATATACATATTTTAAAAATAGTTAAGGTATATTAAAGAAATAATATTTCAAACACACAAAAGTTCAAAAATATAGCGACATATATACTAAACCACTTAAGAAATAACTAGTTGATACAATGAGATTTGGTTTAGAAATGATTGAACATGTTCCCTTGGAAATAAAGTTTGATTATGTGAAACTTTTCAAAATTGTGATTCCAGAAAGTTCACGGTCGAACCACGGTCAAAGCCGTGTATCGACCGTGGGTTCACTGCCAAAAAAATCAAATCCAAAGGAAACCCACGGTCGATGCCACGGTCGACCGTGGATCGTCCGTTGGGTACCTGACGGGTTTTAACCCTATTTTGCCTATTTCTATCTCCTCTATCCACTTTATCACTCTACCCATCTTCCCCACAAAAACCCTAGCCGCCATTAACGATTTTTAAGCTCAAGATTTGTGATTTTTACCACAAAACTTCAAACAAATTCAAGATTTACCTGAAGATTGAAGCTACAAACGAAATATCCACGGTGGAAACTCAAGATTTCGTCATTTTCTTTTCCATTTCGAGTTCATCGAATTCCTCTCGGGTTACCTTCCAAAATCACGAAATCTTCATCTTCAAAGGTATATTTCTTCACAAATCTTGTTCTCCTTCTCTTTAAGATATCATTTTTGCACAAAATCTCATGTGATTTTAGGATTTGTTTTGCTATAGTTGAAATTTTTTTTAGAGATAAATCTTGAATACTTGAGTATGCATGTGGGTTGTAGGGTTATTATTTGGAATGTGGGTATGAAATGCGGATGTGGGTTGTATGTATTAAACTTATATAAATTAAAAAAAAAAAAAACTGAACAGCAAACTCACGGTCGAACCACGGCTGATACCGTGGTAAAACCGTGAGCTTGCAGGAAAATTTTCAAATTTTTAGTTTTTGATTTTTAATTCGCAACTTAATTTTATTTACATCTATTATAGTATAACTAAGCTTAGTAATCACATGATGCACTATTTTGCCAAAATCTTAAAACATTTAGGACACATGAACCAAATTGGTATACACATACATGTTAAGTTTACATTCACATATGTGTTTCAAATAAAATGAATCATCATCACTTCATCACCTATTACTTTGAGAACTTATACAAACTTTTTGAACAACATCGTAAACAAATGAATAAAAGCATGTTTATGGTACTAAAATGCTATGCCTAAACCTTTGTGCATTAAATAAATTATATTACCTTGGTTTAGTGCAACAATATGTTAACATGCAACTCCCTATGATGTTAAAGTTTGAATATCTTGTCTTGGGCTCAAATTCTAAGAACTTAATTCAAAAAGTTAAGACTATTAGTAAAAGTGATAAACTAATTAAACTTGCAAAGTCATAAAATGATTATTATGAAGTTAAGATAATATTACATTAAATAAATTAGAACTTGCTTATATCTTATACACTTCACAATTCAAAGTAATCACAAACTAAAAGTTGAGTTATGACATAAGAGTTTGAAAAACCATCTTAGTCAAACATTTCATGTGTTACTTTTATAAGAGCTCATTAAGTAATTGCATACATGGAGAAATAAAAATAATTTACACAAATCTTATGCCTAAATTCTATATCTTACATGGTTTGAAAAGGTAAAATGATTGTATGCAACTTCTATGTGATGCTCATGATATCCTATTTACATCAACAAGATATATTACCAAAATAACAATACACGCTAAATGATAATACTTTGGTTCATGTTTGACATATCCTTGTTCTTAATGTTATCAAATTACATATGTGATTCTTACATGAAATATCACTAAACATATGTAACATTATGATATGTCATTCATGCTCATCAAGTGTTGAATAATTATTATGAAGATGATTACATGGTGAAGAAATATAAATTAACACATTGATTGTTGCAAGTGGTTCTCACTTACTATCTTGTCATGGTACTTAATGAATTACTCTTTGTAATCAAGATAGTAAAATTAGATGACAAGTTATGCCTCATATAAGAAATCATGTTATTTGTCATCTCGATATATGCTTGAGTATGCCTATGTTCTTAAATGACTATCTCATGTGTCACACGCTTAATTTACTATAACTTGACACATGAATCTATGAGGTATATGTGCATAAATAATGATTATAGTATATGTATTGCACGCTTTTTGTACTCATAAGAACACTTTTCATCTTAATCTTGTTGAATATATAATACACATAAATGGAAAAACAAATTTGAATATAAGATAAAAGAACAAGTAAACTTATACTTAAGCCTATTTTATCTATCAAAAGAAGATAAACTTAAGTTATCATGAACCAAACATGTAATTACTAAATCTTTGTTTGACTTGCTTGAAAACTTTTGTGTAGTTATAATAATGTGAGTATATTTGTGTGTGTATACGTAGGTATAGAATTAACTTAAAATATGTAATACTTGAGATATATACATATCGATGTTGATTGTAATCTTGAAAAGATCAATTCTATATCAAATGTGTCATAATATGTTGATTTACATATACAATGAATTATTCTTTGAAGATCAAGATATTATACATAAATGACATCATGTACTTCTTACATAAAATCAAAACAATTGTCAATTTTGTGCACACATTGGTCACTTACTTGATTAAAATCATAAGTGGGCCTACATGCATTAGAATACTCATGAATATATAAACAAATGTTGATCTATAAGATTATGGTCCAAACAATGTTTAAACCTTTACTTGCTACATAATGTATATGAATAAATATCAATTAGAAATGACTAAACTAATATTGAAATAATCTCCACAATCTTAAGCTAAGAAATTCTTTATATTTAACTTATGATTATGATTGTGGATTTTGGTTGTCCCTAACTTAATTTGCATATTTTAAGAGGGAGTCACCAACCAAAAAGAATATTTCATATATATTTGTTCACACTCTCACTTCCTATCATTAGTATAAATACAAGATAATGATGCATAAATCTCTCATTATTCCTACTTGAGTTTATGCATATACTTTTGTATATCTTGCACTTGTGTTTTGTTTTGTCTATATTTTGTCAAGAGCTAGATCAAAGGGATCATAAATCAAGGGGGAGCTTTGATCAAGGGGGAGCTTCATCACATATTTTCTGCTAGATCAATAGGGGAGAAGAATGTTCCTTTTTGATTTGACAAAAGGGGGAGAAGAATATAGCTATGCAACATTGTTAACATAAATAATTTTGTGTAGCAATTTTAATTAAATGTTGCATATTTTGTCATCATCAAAAAGGGGGAGATTGTTGGTGCATACATGGTCATACATTTAAAAGTGCACTCCTTGTTTTGATGATGATAAAAATATACACATGTGATACTATTGCTTATCAAAATTATTCATATGTTCATATCTATATTCTTAAAGAAAATTAACAAGCCTCAAATTGATGATCAAGTGAAGTACAAACAAGTAAAAGACTTCAATTCAACAAGAAAAGAAGAAATCAAGATAAATCAACATTCACGGTCGATACCACGGTCGACCGTGAATCAACCGTCGCTGCTCAGCTCACAACTCTTAAATGTTGTTCTTCTTCAAGTCAACCGAACTCGTACTCAACAAGTGAAGATGACATCTTCAAAGCCGATGACGAAGATATCTACAAACAAGAGTTCGAATTATATGAGCTTACAAATAAAATAATTAAATAAGTTTAAGTTTTTATAAAATTATTTTTATAAAAACTTTTATAAAAATGGATAAATTTTTTATAAACTTATTGGTGTTGGTTGATTAAATCTAAGAGCTTTTCATTTTAGCAAATACCAAACACAATCCTAATTTGAAATAATACACAACCATATTTGGAAAAGGAATCTCCCAAAGAGGTAAAATTCCAACATGCTTTGTGTATTGGTTTCCAAACTTCCATATATGTGTTTAAATTCAAACTTTAAGAGTATGGGATCAACCAACCTTTTGAACATATACTTTTCAGTTGATTTTTATGGTAAAAATGAGTTGAGTGTGGTTTTAAATAAAGTCCAACGTCTATATTGCAAAGAACAAGAAAGTTCAGGTACCTCACGGTTTTAGCCACGGTCGACCGTGGATCGACCGTGAGGGTACTGGACAGCTTTTGGACTTTCACCTTTTTCCTTATTTAAACCAACTCAAACCTCATTTTTTAGCACCTCTTGCACAGCAAAAACATAGAACATATATTCTTATCTTGTGAGCTCATATTCTTTGATAATTCATCTATCATCCAAGATCAATAATCAAGCAAGAGCAAAGCTTTCAAAGCTTAAACACTACATCATCTTTCTATATATTTTGTAATAGTGTAAGGATCAACTCTATCCTTTCAAATTAGAGTGAAGTAAGGATAATCTCTAGCCTTTAGAATTAGAGAGAAGTAAGGATCAACTCTAGCCTATAGAATTAGAGTGAAGCAAGGTTATCTTTACCTTACTTGCAAGTTTGAAGTGTTAATTCTTCCAAGTGAAAAAGAGAAGTGTAAAAGGTTTATCTCTACCTTCAAAGAGAGAAGCTAGTGGAGCAAACTCTTGGTGGGTAAGCCAAGGAGTGGATGTAGTGCAAGTTTGTTAACACTTGCATGAACCACTATAAATCTCTTGTCTACTAATTGGTGATATCTCTCTACCCTTACTCTCTTTATTTCAAGTATATATATATTTGTTGTGTTATAAACTTCAAGAAAAATATTTTTAACACAACTCACAAATTTTTATTTGTGAAAAATTGATAAACTAAGTAAAATAACCTATTCACCCCCCTCTAGGTTCTAACACAACAGATTAATAGAATCTTGTAATAATGTCCACATTAGGGTGACTACCTACAATTATAAGCAATTACCATCTCTAAGGATCAAGTGGAGGTACTCACCTTAGCTAAACTGTCACGACTCCGTAATATGCTCAATATTGCGGTTACTGATCACCCGGTAACATTTATAAACAATCAAAACTGTAACGACATCAGAATATGACAACCAACATTGGCCAACACGGCCTAAAAAACGGAGCGTGTACATATACATGGCCGACTCACACGGCTACACTAGGTGTGTACACTGCAATTCTACACGGCCGGGTGACCCTACACGGCCCGTGTAGGTCACTAGTACACATCTATATATACTCCTACATGGCATGTGCCACTTAGGGCGCTACACAACCCGTATCAACTTGTATACGGCTCGTGTAGCCCTACACGGGCCTTCTATACGGCCATCCTCTACTTACACGACATGTGTACTGTAATATTAAGCAACAGTTTTGCCATAATTTGACTGTTTTCCGTACAAACCCATTTTAATTGACATATACACCATTTTTAGCACTTTTTAATCATTCCATACATACTACTAAACATTTAAAACGTTATAATAGCATCCTCTTGATCACCAAGCACTAAATATACTAAATTAATTCAGCTAATAACTTAAAACATAAACATGGTATTAACTTACAATTGATACTGTCAACCTTAATTCCTTGTGAATCCACATCTGTGTGCTAGCAAAGAATGAACCAAGAAGGTGGTAAAAGCTAGAAACATAAGGAAGAAAGAAGAAGAAACAAAAAGGGAAGAAGCGGTTGTTGACCTTAGGTTCGGTGGTCTCTTATAACGGGTATTCCGCTTCCTTTTTTAACTTACAACTCATTTATACGTTATCCTTAAATCCAACGGGAATATTTGAACCATAATTCAAAACCAATTAACAACTTATAACTTCTACATACTTTTCAAACATTTTATTTCACAACTTATTTAAATAACTTCTATAAGTTCAGGATGTTACATTGTGGTGATTAGGGATGGCAATGGTCATCGGATCTGATGATCATCCACCGGATCCGAAGTGGATATGACGGAGTTAAGTGAGTAAATATTCGATGTGGAGCGGAAGTATATACATTAGAATTATAATATTAATTATATAATTACATATTACGTTTTTCGTTTGGTTGTAGTTATAAAAAGTTATATTTTGATTTCTATCTTTTTTATAAATAAACTATGTATTTATGTCACGAAAAGTAATAAATTATATGTAAAACTATGATATTTTCTTTGAGAAAAAGAGTTATTTCGACATCTAATTGATATTCATTTACCTGTCTAGTCTAATTGATATGCATATGAACGGATGAAATAATTTTAAATGGATATCGATATGAATTTAAATGATGAAAGACTAAATAAATATGAATATAAGTATGATATTATCCTATTCAAATCCGTTCCATTGCAATCACCAGTGTTGGTGGCCAATAAATTATGTTTTTGGGGGAGCTTGTTAAACCGTTGGTTTTTAAGGCAGGCCTATTTGAACACATAACAATAATTAAAGATTTTAGAAATAGCCTATTTAGATTTATTTGTACTATGTCAAAAGATTTATAGTAAGTAATGATGGTAATTGTCAATGGGGTTTAGCCCATCTGGTAAGATGCCCCATTTCCTTACAAGAGGTTGGGGAATCAAATCCTACTGCATGCAGCGGGTTGGGGTTTTTCCCTTAGGGGTTTCCTCCATGGAGTGAATATGTGGTGCTCGAAACTTGGTTAAAGCCAAATAACGAGAGGTGGTTGAAAACCCGCCACCAAGTAATTCGATCCCACACTGGAGAGGCGGGGAAGTGTCCACATTTGCCGGTCAAAAAAAAATTAATGATGGTAATTACTATACCATACATTTACAAGGAAAGAAAACATTTCTAGAATATATACCGAATAGTACGTTTGGTAACACAATCGTGGATTGGCCGCAGCGGTAGGCATTTCGTTTGTTGGGAGGGGAGGCCCAGGTTCGAGACTTTGCAGGTGCAAAATATTGAGTTTTTTTTTGCCACTTTCTTTTTATAACCTTAGTATTATTTTTAACCCTTTTGGTCTTTTTTTAATTATAATTTTATATATATATGGATTTCGATTTTTAACCCTTTTTAACTTCTTTTTAATTTTTCTTTTTTACCCTTTTTAACTTTTGTTTTTTTAAAACATCGTCTCTACCTTTTTTTTAATTTATTTTGCTTATGTAGACAATATTTAACATAAAAGTTTTAAGGTTAAAAACTGTTTATCTATTTCGATAAAACTCTACAACTTTTTTTATATTTTAGATTTAAACCTTATGCCTATTTTGTTGAGCCCCCTCTCATGAGGTTGTGGGTTCAATTTCAATTGTGGACAATATAGTAGATTCAAGAGCAGACTTAATGGGGTGTTTGTGTGTGATTGATGTAAACAAATTTGTAAAATAAGCTCTCATTGTTTATATATATTACATAGTTTTAAGATATACGAAAACTAAATTACTTTTAAAAAAGTTAGGAGAGTCAATTATTTTAAGTTTCATATCTAAATTCAATTTACCATTTTTGCGTAAGTGGTTTAAAATCTTTTTTTCTTTGGAGTTTTTTAGTATAAATTAGTAGATGAATAATATTATTAAACTCGATTAAAAAGTAATAGCTCCTCGACGCGAAACGTGAGCATGCTAACCACTAGTTACCTATACAGTTAGGCTTCTCGATTTTACATATTACTCTTAAAAAAGTACTCAATAATTAATATGATATCGTTAAACTAAACTGATAACCGAACTTGTCTACCTAAAACCCAATTGAAAGCCTTTGATTATTAAGGTAACGCTTATTTTTGAAATCATTAAAATAGATTATGTTGCTTTATTTGTAGTGTTAAAGGGGTAATAAAAATCCCAAAGGTAAGGATTTTAAAATCGTTGGGAACTTGGGATAGCCGTTGCTTTCTTAAAATACCATGTCCATTATAGGTTTTTAGAGAAATTCCCTTCATTTCAAATCCCATGCTTCTTTTCCAACAAAACAAAGTATTTTCAAACTTTGAAATATAAATCCCAGGAAATTCCAAAATACATAAAACAAGGTGATCCTATAAGGTTTACTTAATTTGGCCCAGGTTGATTTAAGTTTAAATTTTCAACCATAATAAAGTTCATTACGATCAAATAATTATATAACGTTGTTTACACTTTAAATACTTCATATCATGGAAATTCATAATAATTCCACCATGCGTTCCCTTAAATAAGGTAGGATGGCCCTCTCTTACAAGGGGGAAGGGGACATTACATATATATAGGATGGCTCACTAATTCGAGAACTACCATCCACTTTGCAAATATTCTTGAGTCATCGTGGGTAAACCTCTGTAGCCATTGAGGGGGATTTGGATTCTCTTTGATACCAACTCATCACGTATTACACTAGTATCTTGTTATAAATCCAAGTGTATAACTCATCCTCAAATGCTAGCTTGTAGAGGGTAGGGGACTTATAAACTTATAGGTCATCAACTTAATTTGCTTTCGGCCGATATAGATCATAACACTCTTCAAGTTCCAACTAGTGACCTCTATGTATTTACACGGTAGTAGATTTAGCCCTTATCACTATCCCGCGACCGTTGTGATTAACTTTAATATACACACACCACAAATTTCATTGGATGAAACTATTGACGCATACGTTTGTTGAATGAGGCATAGTCGCATAGATGTACAATGTACCGTTCATTCTTTTTTGAGCTTCTACCCAATGAAACTGTAAATTCTGAATCTAAGATTTCTTAATAAGAAAACAAATATAAACACTCATTGATAAAAAAGGAATAGGCTATAAGAAAGAGCGGGGAAGACTAATTAAAAAGGCGCCCTTAGTTGATGTTAAAAGGCATGTGATGGGTTTCAATAAGCCAAGATTGATGGTGACACACTCGAAATTTCAAATAGTAATCAAGTTTGAAAAAAATTCATTAAGGTCATTAATGAAAATTTTCTATTATCTTCTAATATATATAAAAGACTAATTTGATAAAATTTATTAAATGATCGGAACCATTAATTTAAATAAATTTTTAATCTTGATCAATTATTCACTTAAAATCAAAAAATTAATTTTGACTTTTATAGAGTCAAATTTTTTAGAGATAATTTCATATATGCCCTTATTAAATCATATAAAATCGTATTTGCTCACCTTAATTTACAAATATCATATTTACCCTTTATAATGTTTCAAAATATCATATTCACCAATTCTTAGTTTTGTCATTCTAAAATATTTTATAATCATTTTAATTATTACCAATAACGTTTAACATTATTACCCTTAATTGTAAAAATAATGATTAATGATTTATATAAGAAATACAATCACATTTCTTTGTATCATGCTACTATGTTTTTGCCGTCAAGTATGTCTTCACACTCGCGTCGATGTTTCCACCGTTGGTTAGAGTATTAATGTCGTACGTCGTTATTTTTTTAAATTCTTATTTAATCTGTGCTTTATTATTATTTAATACGTTTTTATTAATGTTTAATATTTATTATCTTTTATACTAACCCGTGTATCATGGGGATTTAGTCTAGTAAAATAAAAGATAAGTAACTGTGATTAGATCGATCAATTTTCAAGCTTTATTAACTAGTAATCGTCATCTTATATTAGAATACCAAAAAGTGAAACATAGGCACCATGCGATTGCATGCATCTCCATTGTGTTAAAAGATTAGGAATGAAAATAAATTAATATCAAACCTTATATAAATATAGATTGTTATATAAACTAGCCGAAAGTCCGCGCTTTGCTGCGGAATGAATACGTAAACTTTTTAAAACCCAGATAATTTAGAAAGCGAAAAATCATTTCATTCTCCTTTACCCTTCTACGAACTTAATAAGTGACATGCATAATATACTGCATCTCTTCTCTTATATTTAAATTGTTTCTTTAATTATTATTGCACATTATTGAATATTATTAATGTTAACTTGCTACACACAAAGGTTTGAGGAAAAACAGAAGTATAAGAAAAGGATTAAAAAAAAGAAACAAAATCACATAACAATTATTGATTACAACATGTGGTTTATGAATTGTTAAAACCAACAAATATAATTTTAGACAAGTTTATCAATACTTATAAATGTTATAATTCATAAAATTGAACGGGAATTAGAAAAAAGTGCTAATTAAAAGCAATTTAATTAAAAAAATAATAACAAACGTTATTTTCTTTAAAAATGAAAAAAAAACAAAAAATGTGGCAAAAAAAACAGTTATTGATTACAACATGTGGTTTATGAATTGTCAAAACCATCAAATATAATTATAGATAAGTTTATCAATACTTATAAATGTTGTAATTAATAAAATTGAACGGGAATTCGAAAAAAGTGAAAGTGCTAATTAAAAGCAATTTAATTAAAAAAATAATAACAAACGTTATTTTTTTTTAAATGAAAAAAACAAAAATGTGGCAAAAAAAAATAATTATTAATTACAACATGTGGTTTATGAATTGTTAAAACCAACAAATATAATTTTAGATAAGGTTATCAATACTTATAAATGTTATAATTCATAAAATTGAACGGGAATTAGAAAGAAGTGCTAATTAAAAGCAATTAAATTAAAAAAAATAATAACAAACGTTATTTTCTTTAAAAATGAAAAAAAAAACAAAAAAATGGTAAAAAAAAAACAGTTATTGATTATAACATGTGGTTTATGAATTGTTAAAACCAACAAATATAATTTTAGATAAGTTTATCAATACTTATAAATGTTATAATTATATATACTAACAAAACCCAGGAACGTAGAAATGGTACTTATGAAGTTTATCAACAGCAGGACTCAAAGGTAAACAATTTAAAGCTTTTACTGCAGTTACTTACACCTTCTTGTGGCTGGTTTGGAAACATAGAAATGGTAAACTATTTCCCCGTGATGGTAGATCAACTGGCAATCTCTTCATCAGTCAAGTACAAGCTCTCTCATTTTTTTGGATTAGACATAGATGGAGTAAATGTAATCTGAATCTTAGTTGGTATGCTTGGTGTATTAATCCTCATTATTGTTTCTAATCATGTACTTGTAATTGTTCCTCTCTAGCGCCTCGCTAGTTTTGTTTAATAATATCTTTGGTTTCTAGCTCGGGGTGATGGCCATGCCGAAGCTTCGAGTCTAGACTTCTTTTGCCGTTCAAAAAAAAAAAAAACAAAACCCAGGAACGAATGAACAGTGTTCATTTTGTCCTTTTAAAGCAGCCACTCCTATTACCAAACTGCTATGGACTGACAATTGATATGTTATGTTAGAGACTTGGCACTGAATTCGAATCTGGCATCTTTTTTTTTTTTTTTTTTTTTTTTTTTTTTTCAGCCTCTTTTTTTCTTATTTTGTATCTAGCCTCTTTTGTTCATTTTTATCCCTTTGTTTTGCCTTTTCTTTTATAAATCTTCTTCCATATTTTTTTTATGATTATCATTGTTATTTTCAATATAATTTGATTAATACTAAATCTTATGATATAAAATTAGAAAATTTTGAGATTTTTTTTCTTTATTGTTCTGTTTTAATAAATATACTTTTAAACATTTTAGTATTATAATTTATTAAAAATGCCTTTTGCACCTTATTATATATAATAACATATAACAATATATATTTTTAGGTACAAACGAATTAAAAAAGCAGATTTGGTTCATAAATAGGTTTCATCTATTTCCAACATTAAAACCATATAGCAAAGTACGAGTACTAAAAAAATGATATACGAATTTCTTTTTGTTGTAACGTATAAAATAACTTTATTTATATAAGTCGAATTAAACTTTTACTACACGTCACATATATATTTTAAACTTTGCTACAACGCGCGGGGTTCAGTTGCCTCGTTAATAAAATTGAACAGGAATTAGAAAAAAGTGCTAATTAAGAGCAATTTAATAAAAAAATAATAACAAACGTTATTTTCTTAAAAAATAAAAAAAAAACAAAAAAAGTGACAAAAGAATAAAAATAAATAAAAATAAAAAAATAGTTGGATCAAGCCCCCAACCAACGTTAGTTTAAAAAGCTAAGTAGCTGACGTAATTTTATAGCTTGGGGAGTTGGATAGTAAAAAGGAAAAAGCAAGTAAGAAAAGAATCGAAACCTTAACCATGTCTATATAGGAAAAGGTGCTTACCATCTGAACCAAATGACATTTAACTGAGCATTTATTCACATCAACTATATATGTAAAATAAAACAGCGCGCGTTATAAAACCCCATTTGTGAACAGTACTATGGCGCATGATAATCTCTTTCAATTGTATATATATTATTAAAAATCAATTACCTAAATAAACATCATACCTTATACATTCGCGAAAACAAGCTTAAAAAAATCAAATCACGAAAATGAGCATCAGTTTCGCCCCCCAAAAGCTCAGTTTCGCCCCTTGGTTCGCCCACCAATCAAAGCTCGCCACGTGCCACCAGTTTCGCCCCTTGATGCCCAGTTTCGCCCCTATGGGCATCAGTTTCGCCCCTGGTGGGCCCCACAGCCCAGTTTCGCCCCTCACAGCCAGTTTCGCCCCCATGGTGGGCCCCGCATGTCCAGTTTCGCCCCTAGCCTCTAGTTTTGAACCTCAAGTCTCAGTTTCTCCTCTGTATGCCCCACATGTCTTGCACACTCTTAAATTTTATAATTTTACCCTCTTTTATTACTTAAAAAATTTGAAGTAGCCTTTAAGCTAATTTAAAAAAATTTAATCTTACTCCTATATATAATACATTTTCACCATAAAAACTGTTTAATTATAATAAATCACTTATTAATATGTATTAAAAAAATATGGTATCATACTTATGTATTATTTTATCATACTCTTATTTTTATTGATTGTTTTTGTTGGTATTTAGTTGCCGAAAAGTTAAATTTGATTGTTACTTTTGAACGTGTATAAGCGAAACATTGTTAACGTTGGTATTTCGTGTCCTTATCAATTTAAATTTATGAAATACTACACCAACGTTAACAATGTTTCGCTTATACACGTTCAAAAGTAACAATCAAATTTAACTTTTCGGCAACTAAATACCAACAAAAACAATCAATAAAAATAAGAGTATGATAAAATAATATATGAGTATGATAAAATATTTTTTAATACATATTAATAAGTGATTTTATTATAATTAAACAGTTTTTATGGTGAAAATTTATTATAAAGGAGTAAGATAAATTTTTTTAAAATTAGCTTAAAAGCTAATTCAAAATTTTTAAGTAATAAAAGGAGGTAAAATTATAAAATTTAAGAGTGTGCAAGACATGTGAGGCATACAGAGGAGACATTGAGGCTTGAGGTTCAAAACTAGAGGCTAGGGGCGAAACTGGGCATGCGGGGCCCACCTTGGGGGCGAAACTGGGTTGTAAGGGGCGAAACTGGGCTGTGGGGCCCACCAGGGGCGAAACTGATGACCATAGGGGCGAAACTGGGCTGTTGGGGGCGAAACTGGTGACACGTGGCGAGCTGTGATTGGTGGGCGAACCAAGGGGCGAAATTGAGCATTTGGGGGGCGAAACTGATGCTCATTTTCGTAATTTGATTTTTTTAAGCTTGTTTTCGCGAATGTATAAGGTATGTTGCTTATTTACGCAAAATCCCCAATTATTAATGACTAAATTATAATAATTCTAGAAAAAGCACGAGCAAACACCATCCTCTTAAATGTTGTGACACCTAACACGTGTAGAATTTTATTATTGGAGGTGATCGAAGAGGATGTGAGAAAATATTATTATGCGTTTACATGTAGATTACATAATATTCAAGTGGACAAGTTGAATAATTCCAACTCCAAGCTGTTAGTTGCCACTTGCCATTAATTGATTTTTCAATTTGAAACACACTTTTCGCCTTTGCATTTAATTAATTAATATTTACTATTTATCATTATTTTTAAACAACTCGTGTATTATAAAGACAAATCTTATTTAATTATCTTATATAACAAATAATGGTACGGGTCAATTATATTTTAACGAGATATAAAAAGGTAGGACGTAGCAGTTCATTAGAGATATAAAGGACATTCGAATTATAAATGGAAATTGGAAAGTCAAAATATTGTTATCATATACATATACATGCATATTAATAATATTCTATATAACTGATAACGAATATGTTTGGATAGTTGGATCTTTAATCTGTATATATGTATTTGAGGAAGTAGATAGTGCAAAATAACAAACAAAATAAGGACAAATTTTGAAATCAATGCACGTATTATAAACAATTAAAAGATGCTATACCTTTAATTTAAAAGTTTTGATTGTTTATGAAAAAAACATTCAAATTCATATATTCGAATAAAATTAATATCTTTTTCGTTTCAAGTGAAAAAACTACGAACTCTAAAAAAGTAATACTGAATGCACCTAACATCTTACGAGCATAAATTCTTATATGAGATAACTGAATCTTTATAAGTAATCATTAACAACATATACAATAAGGGGGCATACCAATCTCTATTTAATTTGCTAGGCCATCTTTCTTTAGCTAATACAAACCCTTCTTTCAAGCCTCAGAGTTTGTGGGATCGGATGTGTGAACTAGGGTGGGGAGGGGACTCTATATGGGCTTCATCTTGTTGATGGTGTGTTACTATCTAGTATGACTCTGTCACTTTGGGGTGGTGGGTTCGGGGTGGTGACATAAGGGTGGCGATGGTAGGCTTAGAGGCTATGACTAAGCTTTTTGATTGGTGTTAAATGGTGGCACTATCACTCAGCACACACTTCACATTGTTTTCCTACATCTTTAGCCATGGTCATAGGCTAGCTTTGGGGATCTTCCTTTGTGTGTAGGTGGGTTGCACTTTGTTTTTGAAACCTTGGTGTGATAAGAGGGGCATCTCAATCCTTGTTTGATTTCCTAGGCCATCTTCCTTTAGCTAATACAAATCTTTTCAAGCTCCAGAATTTGTGATTTTCTCGCGACATTTAGGGTGGGGATAGAGTCTTATATGGGCTTCACTTTCATGATGCGTGTTCTTAGTTGCTGCTTATCATGCATATGGATGGGATTTTAAACACAAATTACTTAGCGTTGCCTTGCTATAACGTTGCAAAAGTTTGATGTGGAGCATCTTGGAGTCGAATGCAAATGGTAGTAATGCTGATTTGGCGGATCGATGAACGAGTGAAGTCTAAAGAAGTGTAACTAGTGTTAAATCTATTGTTGTGTATTTTGCGGTTGGCTTTATGTATGTATCCATGTGATCTAAACACTACATATTGTTGCTTGTATTATCACTCTTTGTGTATGAATGAAATTCAACTGTTCAAAAAAAATTACGTTTCTATATGAGATAATTGAACTTTATAAGTAATTATTAACAAGTTATACAATAAAGGGGAAAATTAATGTGAATGTAAGGATATGCATATTATGCACCAAATTCCAGCAGGGTTAAAAAGGAAATAATAAATAACACTTTACTTAGTAAATTTTAAAAACGAACTATAAAGGTGTAACTCATACTTATTGGATGGTGTTGTGTAAATAATTAGGGTGAGAATTGGAATAATGGTGTAGGAAATTGGGATCTTTTTGGGCATTTTATGATAGGGAAAGTGCTTTCGTGACACATTTGTTTGTTTGTTGATAGTATCCCAATTGCTTTTTTGTAACTTTTTGTCAAAAGTGAAGTTTGAAAATTTCTTAAACCATTTGGCATATATGTCCATGTAACTTGTTACTCTTATTATCTTTTATTATTATACTGTCATATTAGTATATGGTGTATTTACTTAATCATTATACCAAAATTTAGGACCTTTCAATTTAAATTAGTTCTATATTTTTAAAAAGATAACAAATAAATAAAAGTATCTAATGAAAATTAAATTCGATTAGTTAAAAAGTTTAATCTCAATAACAAACGCTCACCTCTTCTATCTCTTGTAAAAAGTTAAAATCCATGAAAATAAATGACATGAGGTTTTTTAACCCTTTGTCCGCCAATCCCATATGAGAAACTCATAATACCTCCTTTCTTTTATCATTTATTTATTTCTTAATATTTATTTCTTAATATAATAATGAACCACATAGAACACAATAAACCAAAATAACAAATAACAATATATATTAAATATATGTACTCTAATATACACTTAGTTAATTAACTAGGATCATTACATGTGGTCATGATTTATTCATCATATTTAATTATTTATAAAGCTTATTATTCGAATTTGTACATTATTTTTAGAATCAATAGTCAACTTAACACTGAGCTATGACAAAGAGTCAAAATAAACTAACCACTTGCAGATCCTAGCTATGCCAAGCCCATTGCTTAAGTTGACCAAAGGAAAATACACATTAATAATTAATTATTAGATGTGGTGTTAGTAACTTAATAACATTGTCGTCCTTTGTCAAGTCATTCTCATAACTACTCAACTAGTCATTTCTAAAACTCTCCATCTTTGAATAATCTCATTTTATATTTTGAGCTTCAATTTCCAAATTATACCAACTCAAAAGTATCATTGTTATATATTTTGGTTATTACATGTGATCTGACTTGTTTACACAAACTAAAGAAAATAAAGATCAACTTGAATATTAAAGCTCATTGCTAAAGTTTGACCAAGAAAATTGCACATTGATTAGTGGTCTCGCTAGTCGATTTATAACTGCTAGATATAATTTGTGTATTTGTTTATTTATTATTTACTCTTGTATATAATATAAGGTCCTTTATGTAATTTGATGTACGATGCGAGACTGTCATGTGTGATGAACTGTGTGTAACTAAACATGTAATCTCGATGAATGAAAGATATGTTATTAGCTCTTCAAAAAAAAATTATTGTGTTTATATAATGATATGCAATGCAATGTCAATCCTAAAAGAAATTTTTCCATGATCCAACAATAACAACATTGTTATTTATACTTTTCAAAAAAAATTATTTTTCTTTGTCTGGGTTATGTGTATTGAACTGCTTTATGCATGTTTTGAAAATATAAAAATGGGTGTGAATTTGTTTCTCAACTAGTTGTCAATGGGTGGACTTTGGCATTATTCCAAGCTTAACTATGTGTTCTTTATAGTGTTTCTAATTTTCTCTCTATCATATTGAGTAGTTTGTCATTGTTCCCTCCATAATAGTAATGATACAACATAATTAAAAATAAATAGTGATTTCTTTCCTATAAAAAACCCACGCATTATAAAACTATAAAAAAAAAGCAGAATGAAGCATGATGCGAACATAGGACCTTGGCGTTGTAGGAAATATGCGTTACCACTCCTTCTAAATTTACCTTTTGAAACTTTTGTGGACTCTAGATATATAACAGATTTACTTGTGTATGTACAAAACGACAACAATTTTTCCTGATAATTGTAAGGTATTATAATTTGCATATAGCTAAATCAAACTCGAGACCTGCAATTTAACGAAGTCACTTCTTATTATTTAAAAGTAATTGTTTTTTTTCATGAAAAATCTATAGTATTATAATTACGTTTTTAGTAAGAACTAAAATGTATTGGTATTTGATATATATAAAATTTTAATAATAAAATATAACTTAAAAAAAGTATCTAAACTTAAATTAATAAAACTACGATAAGCATAAATTTAAAAAACAAAAAAAAACTTGGATGTCTAGGTTTGAAGTAAAGAAATTATGGCGATGATAGAAGGCGTGATGAAATTTATCTTTAGGAAAAAAAGGAAAAAAAAGCCAAAGGCTTTATAAATAAGGAATTTTGGGCTTAGGAGGATTCGAACACACGACGTTTTATATGAAAAAAAACACCACTTGCCAGCGCGCTAGAATCATTCTTGTCTCTTCCATCCGACTAAAACGTATATATCGTACAAGTGTATTCTTTTCCTCATAAATGTATGAATAGTATAATATTCACATATGTAGGGAGAGAAAAACACATATTTACATTTTCAAAACATAATTTCAAACATTATTTTTACATATGTGCAGAATGTAAAACTGGTAATTGTTTTAGTTTGATGCATACATGCAATGTGTTGCTTAATGAACGTTTAAATGTATCATTTATATCCAAGATAACTTGAAAATATATCAAAACACCAAATGATTAATTTAATTAATCATAATCAATACTTTAAAACTCCTTATAATTATCAACAAGTGCATAAATGATCATTATACATTAATATTTCTTTCCTCTATTAAAAGTTTCTACATACTCATTTCAGTATTAAATACATATTGACCATCTCTCCTTACCAAGTTTTCGTTTTATCAAGTAATTTACAACTAGTCACTATCACAATATTGCTTGTAAAATACCTGATTTATTATTTCCTAATTAAGCACGATATGAATACAGTAGACTATAGATAGTTACATCTCTATTTGAAACTAAAAATTATGATTCCTAATTTCTAGATGACCTGTGACTTCCCATTAATTGTTCAAAGCTTAATTTATGAATGTGTGATGATACTAATTATACGAATTGCGATAGCATGAATATTGGTTTTACATATTTCATTCTTGTATGCTTGTTATTTTTTTTCACTTTTATGTATTCATATATTTATTTAGGTATCAATATTATTATTATTATGAATATAGCATTATTACTAGTGTATTGCATTGTAGACTCATATTCATACTATATATAGACGTAGAAAAGTTGTCAGTCGCTTCACCCTTCCACCCCTAATTCTCTTTCTCCAAGTATCCCATGAGCCAAGGTCTTACCATACAATTACTTTATCACATTTTGTAAGAAATAGTAAGTTGTTCCTTTAATTTTAAAAAATTTTCTTTAGCTCTTTCTAATTCATTGGATCTTTATGGATTTGAAAAAAGAAAATTGTGATAATGGGTTGGTTTATATAAATATAATTATGTTATGGATTAAAAAACAGAGTTTTACTACATTAGAAGTACTAATTGCCAGATAATCATTATTAAAATCAAATATCATATTTAAGATGAGTCAAAGATGAGTATTTAGCAGAGTGATACATGTCCATGTCTATGTCCTATATAACCAATTAAATAGTTGATTAAAGTGTGGGGATGATGATCAATGATGTTAATAATAGGAAGATAAGTGGGCTCTAATATTTTAAAATAATATTAATAAATTAATATTCTTCTTTTTTAAATATGAAATCAAAGATTTTCCGTCCACTTATTCTGTTACGATGACGTGTCCACTCTCACTTCTTGCAAAATTAAAAGTCAAATGTCATATTTTAGATCTCGTGATAATATTTTTTTTAATTATAAACAGAAGGGTGTGTGTTCCCTCTAAGAGTTAGCTGTGAAAGCATGCTGTGGATGGTTGGCTGCGATTCAGGGGCATCCGTATGAATCACACATTCATGATTTGTTGATCTTTGATTTCAATTTTAGTCGACTTAAAACAGTTGACTCTTTTATCTCTCCATGCCCTATTTAATTTTGTTATTCTTATATCTATCTGGTTTTAGTTATTATAATATTCAGTTTTTTAATATAAAGTAATTGTTATTGTATGGAAAAATTATTCATAACTCTATTATATTAATTGATTGCATACTTTGATGATGCCAAAAGGGAGCGTCGACCAATGATGATAAAATGGTTGTTCGAGATTGTCGCCTTGTCAGAGTTGATAGTGATTTTGTTTGGCCGAACGGATTCGTATCAATTGGGGGTTAAAACTCTCGAGAACAATAGTTGATGACGAGATGATGATAAAAATTTAGGTTAATTTGAAAACACTGTTATGGAATTACTAATTAGACATGTATGGATTAATTATTACATGTGGTGTTTTATTTGCAATAAGTAGGCTTACTTTTCATAATCTACGAGTCATGAAACTACTTAATCACATATAAACATTCTACTAGAAGAGTAGTTTGAAAATCAATTCGGTCAAATTCGGTGACATTTCGTTCAAAAGAAACAAGATTTGGTGGCATATGTTTCAAACTTCTTATCTATACAATTACAATACAATACAAAACCACCTCTATTTTTATATTAGGAAAAACAAATCATCCACAAGTTGTTTGTGTGTTCACATATGTTTCAAATACATGAGATATAACGAAAATTAAAAACTTATGCCGTAAATCTTTGTAGTACATAGAAAACATGTAATTAATTGTTTCTTTCAAATTACGTATCATTATTCAAATATACAGAATCTTTGTTTCATTGAAATTTAAATAACTTGGTTATTTACCGTTACACAACCGGACCATATATAAACAACATCATTTGATTAAATCAGGTATGGACCGTCTAGGCGAGACCTAATACATAATAAAACATATTGTATATTCTTTGAGTTTTTTTATCAAAGAAAACCGAAAGGAGGATAAGTAAAGAAAATAAATAAATAAATAAATAAATTGTGCTTGTGAAAACATATAAGCTTAATTATTTCCTTCCATTTCTCTTGAAAACATATCAGCACAATAAATTTTTTTTTTAATCTGATAACATATAAATGAATACCTGATCTTTAGAGCATGGGGAGTGGGTGAAGCATTGGTGCGGCATGCTTAGGTGGAGCAACGGTACCGGGGCAAACACCACCCCGCCTCCAACGGTACCGAGCAGAAGCATCAACCCTCGGCATTTGAATGCTGCGCATGGGGGGCGACGAATTAAACCTCCAACGGTCATTTGACCGTTTGATAATTAAAAAAAAAAAATTTTACTTTTTTACTTTATATAAATTACACCATTTTATACCATTTTACCTACACCAAATCCAAAACTCTCTCATTCTTCTTCTCATTCTTCTTCTCATTCTTCTACTTTATTCTTTTATTTTTCATCATTGAGATGGATTCATCTTCAAACACTCCAAACTCATCTCGTTCAAAATCCCGTCAACCAAGTTCATCTTTTAACCCATTCCGTCTTGATACGGCACATCAAATGTATGTACCGAACCCGATGTTTGCTCCACCTCAACTATTCAACCCTCAATACGGAATGGGATACCCTCATCTTCCAATCCAAAACCCCAACATCCCGACTCAAGTAGCGTACAACGAGTTTAGATACGAGACCCAATCGGTTCCCGAGACCCAAGACGAAGCCGGTCTTGAAGCCATACCGGACACCATGGTCGAGACCCAACCCGAGGTCGAGACCCAACCCGAAACCGACGCCCAAGGAGGTTCGCGACGCTCTCAAGTGGCTAAAAAAGGACGAGAACCCAACACCAAGTGGACTCCCGAGGAGGAGGTGGCTTTGGCTAAAGGGTGGGTCGATATTTCCGAAGATAACCAAGTTGGGAACTCTCAAAAAAATGCTTCATTTTGGAGTCGTGTTGTGGATTACTTCCACAAAGAAACGGGAAAAATGCACCGCACCAACCACCAACTCAATTCCAAATGGAAAACTTTGAACAAGCAAGTTGGCGCCTTCAACGCGATCTACAATAATTTGTTGATGAGCCGGAGGAGTGGACAAAGTGATGCGGACATCAAGAAAAACGCCTATATACAATATAGGCAAATTTACAAGAGTAACTTTGTCCTCGAACACGCTTGGGACATCCTTCGAGTTGCACCAAAATGGGCTCCCGTTCCACCACCACCATCAAGCCATGGTTCAAGCAAAAGAACCAAGACGTCCGACTCCAACACTTTCTCGGACACTCAAGCACACCACCTCGACGAAGAAACCGAAGACGAAAACGAGGTAGAATTTTTTGAACCGGAACGCCCGGTTGGAAAAAAGAAAGGAAAACGGACGGCTTCTTCCACCTCGACCGGGGTTTCATCGGAAAATTTTAACCAACTATTGAAGGATCTCGGCGGCTTTCGAAGTTCAATGGATGAGTACAACACGAGGCTTCTCGAACAAAACGAACGGAAGCTTCGTTTGCAAGAAGAAAAAGAACTCCGCAAGGCGTCACAATTTTTAAAACAATCGGACGAAGGTTTGGAAGGCGAGGATCTCGAGATTGTTCAACGAGCAAAGGATGCCATTCGGAAAAAATATGGACTAAAAAAGTGAACCGTTGATGTATTTTTTTTATTTAGTCGTAATGTCGTTCTATGTTTTATTTAATCGTATTTTTAGCTATGTACTTTTTTTATTTTAATGAAAAAGAAGTTATTTATATTATTTTAATTTTTATTATATAAATATTTATTTCTATTTCGTATAATAATATTAATAAATAATAATTAAAAAAATATAATTAATTTAAAAATAAAAAAGTTTGAAGCGTGCGAAGCGTGGGTAGTACTGGCATTGAAGCATGCCTGAAGCATGGATGGGGTTTGCTGATGTGGAGCTGATGTGGCGCTGATGTGGAGCTGAAGCATGGGGCATGTACTCCCCATGCTATTATGCAACTGTGGAAACCCTGATTGACTTGAGTCTTGTTGGGCTTAAAAAGTATATCTTGGGCTAAAGACCAAATATCATAGGCTCCATACCCAACAACCAGAAGGTCCAGAACCAGAACAATGGACTTTCATGTTTTTTTTTTTTTTTTTTTACCAATAATCGCCACACGAACAAACACCTTCCCGGACATGGTGAAACCGTTTCGCATCCCTAACAATTATCTCCCTCTCCTCAACAACCGACACATATTTCATAAACGTATGACAATCCCCACAAACTCGGAGATTTTTAGTCATACGAATCGGGGTTCTCTCGGGTGTGCTAACAAGCCCATATGCAATTGCAAGTTTCTCACTATGTGCATATAAACTTCCCAGTTTAAGCTCCTCACTAATATCATGCAACACAACATCTGTATCAGGAACATACCCAGAAACCTCCAGTTTCTGTATTAAGTTCTCAAGTTTCTCGTATATCGCCTTTGATTCACAATGTGTGTGATCGCCGCTGCTAAATTTATGAACCTCGTTGTGTGCTTCCACCCATGTAAAACCAGGGGTCTTTTTTAAGGTTTTGTTAGTCATTTGTGCGCGAATCTTAGCCATGTTTTCCCAGTTACCTGCTTTCGCGTATATGTTTGAAAGCATCACATAGTGACTTGGATTGTGAGGCTGGATTTCAAGAAGAGATTCAGCTGCTTTCTGTGCCATTTCAACATGATTATAGATTCTACAAGCTGCAAGTAAAGCACTCCATAGACCCACGTCTTTCTCAACAGTCATGTTTTCAATCATATCGAATGCTTGATGGAGCTTTCCAGACCGGCCCAAGAGATCAACCATGCACGTATAGTGCTTAACATCCGGTTTTATGAAGTATTTTTCTTGCATCAATGAGAAAATCCTAAGGCCTTCTTCAACTAAACCCGAGTGACTACAAGCATATAGAAGTGAAACGAAGGTGATTCTGTTTGGTGTGATCCTGTGTTTTGACATTAAATGAAACAATTCAAGAGCTTTTTGTCCTTGCCCGTGATACCCATAAGCTGAAATCATCGTGCTCCATGATATAACATTCTTTTCTCTCATTTCATCGAATATCTCTCGTGCAGAATCAATGCTTCCACATTTTGCATGCATATCAATCATTGCAGTCCCAAGAATCACATCCAGTGTGTTCTTTTGTTTTTGTATAAGATCATGTATAACTTTAGCCTTATTCATAGCACCTAACTTTGCACAAGCGTTTACAATCGTGATCATGGAAACCTTATCAGGTATAATGCCGTGTTCTTGCATGTGATCAAACAAAACTAACGACTCAGAAGCATTTCCACAAGCAGCATATGCACCAATCATGACAGTCCATGTTGTAAGGTCTTTCTCCCTCATCATATTGAATAACCTTCTTGCATCATCTATGACACCACATTTTGCATACATGTCAACAAGTGATGCACAAATGAAAGTATTCATATGCAACCCAAATTTATGGACAATATGATGAATCAATCTACCCATTTTGAGATCCTGTGTATTTCTACAGACTCTAATTACAGAGGGCAAGGTGTAAACATCAGGCTGATCTCCAGACCTAACATATTCCCTAAATGTCTCAAAGCAATTTATATAATTACCAGCCTTGGAAAACCCACCAATCATAAGACTCCATGAAACCGGGTTTCTTTCAGGCATATTATCAAACAGGCTACGGGCATCATCCAGAGCATTGTAACGCACATACACATACAAGAGCTTATTGACTAAAGAAAGGTCATTGAGCAATCCATTAACAGATAATTGTGCGTGAAGAGATTTAACCCGTTGCAGATTTTTACAGTTCATTAGGGCGGAAAGGTAGAATCTTGGGTCCAAAAATGATGTTTCTTGAATTTGTGTACTGCGAATTGAGGTGCTGTGCTCATGAAACTTACGGTTTGCTTGGCCATCATCTACAATTGATAAGGCAGAAGCAAAAGAGCATAACTTTGGGGCGTTAATAGCTGAATTTGCAGTAAAGAATCGTTGATTTTTGAATTTGAGCATTGAGGCTCGCGGCTGCTTATACTCTCCTATGCCGCCTGATGAACTTTCACTCGTTCATTGATAGAAATTGGAACGTGCTAATTTATATCAGATTTTGTACAAAATAAATATTTGTTACACAATAAAATACATGTGTTTAAAAGATAATACCAATGCTGTAAAACTCGGTTGGTGGTACTCGAGCGACCGATTGGGGTGTAGCGAGTAATCGGCGTAGGAAGCGAGTTATCAGATTAAAACTTTCATATATAAATTTCAAAATTATAATGTATGACACGTTCACAAGACTATACAAAACTATAGAATTATAAAATAAATAAGATTATAGAAAATCATAGGTATGAATAAATGGCGATTAATAGAATTTTGGTAAGTTTATCTATATATATTTGGTCGTAACTTATTTAAATCCAAATTGATTAGGTCATACATAATCTGTAAAAATTAATTCCAAAGCTTATTCAAAATCTTAATAAACTCATAAGCTTAATTTAAACAAAACCATTCTGCCATACAAAAAACAACGAATGATGCAAATTCTCTTTTAAGTGAATGAAAGAAAAGCTTACATTACATAATGCTCAAAACACAAGACCTCAAGAAAATAAAATACACCAATAATCCATCTCTGATACATCATACTAGAACATCAAATCCCAAGCAGGGATTACGAGGGCCGATTGATCCATCAATCATACCCTATATCTTCGTGTTTGAGAATATACAAACTAACAAGTACAAACGAGCCAAAAACGTTTTGAGCAGACACTAAGTAATGAATCTTTTTAGTTGATTTCTGTAAGAGGCGAGCGTGGAGTAGGAGAAATCTTTGCTTCCTTTACTTCGACCGAGTCAAATGAATGGTTTTCCCTGAATTCTTCCAATAGTGTCTCCATAGGCATTGCCCGAAGTGACTCTATAGTCACCTTACTTGGGACATCGGTGTCACATCTTACAGGAGTATTTCCAGATGGTTCGTAATCCTGCACCCAAATATACGTATGCATATGAGAATATCATCAAATTATCATATGTATGGCCATTTAAGAATGCATTTTATATCATTTTACCATGTATTTCTGCTGAAAAGTATCATGAGTCTTTTGTTGTATTGCACCAGATTGTGTAGAGTGGTTGTCTTGTAAGTTCTCAAGAATCATGGCCTGTGCTTTCGTGGTTTCTAGAATTCCACTGACAGACTCTTGCTCTTCTTGTGATGTACCTAAGAAAGAATAAGGGAACCAGGTCATTTTGCATCGAAGCATTTTTAGAACCAATTGAACCGGACCAGGCCAGGTCAAACTGGGTTGACCCACCAACCACTTTTGTCCACTTTTACAAAAGGATACATATGTTAATTATGATTACAATAGTAATTTTAATCGTTTTAAAGGTTGTACAGCA
Source organism: Pulicaria dysenterica (assembly GCA_947179395.2). NCBI lineage: Eukaryota > Viridiplantae > Streptophyta > Magnoliopsida > Asterales > Asteraceae > Pulicaria > Pulicaria dysenterica. The sequence goes on from OX359291.1 coordinate 82,673,780, forward strand.
AAAAAGTTCCACTAATAGCTAGCTTTTTTCCTTAATTGACTTGTTTCGAATTTATAATATATATGTATATATAAGACCTTTCGCAAGTACATGAGTCATAATTGTCACCTTTAATTTGAAAAAAAGAGATTAGATGAATCTTTATAACCTGCAAAATCAAACTTAAAATCCCCAAAAACTTACCCTCCATGTGTTTAATGATATCCTCGCTACTCTTTAACACGTCCTCTTCAGCAGCTTTCCGTGCAGAACCAACCTCAGCATCATGATGTTCGTTGCTCTCACAAGTAATTCTGCAGAGTTCAAAAGAAAGAAAAACGTTCACAAGTTGTTGAGTTGCACAGTAACTAATAAGAAAAACATTCACATGTTGTTGCATTGCACAGTAATTCACCTGACAAGTTCGTCGATTGCTGAGACATGTTTTTTACCCATGTCAGTCACGGATTCATGTGTCTTTTTTGAATGATTCAATGCCATTTCAGTGGTATCAACACTGGAGGTTTTAGAAGGGGGGAAAAGAGAATATCAACAAAAATAGAATCTCAAGTTAACATTGAAATCAAGGGTCGTATAGGATTCCGTACTAACCATTTTTGTAGCAATAGTTCTAAACGACAGTGTTTAGCAGCAGAGAAATCAGCACTATCTTTTGCATCATTTTCTGCTTGTAGAGAAAATTCTTGCCACTTTCTTTTAGCATCCGTTGTGATTCCCTCAATTGAAGAAACATGGCCATCTAAAACTTTCTTGCTTCCAACCGCAGTATCCCTGATACCAGCTAAACGTGCATCCACCATTTCTTTTTGGCGATTCATATGACTTGAGACTAAACTTGTTACATCAGCAATAAGCTTTTGTGCATCACATCTCGATTGCTCCTGAAGGAATTTATTATTATGAAGTTATAAATACTGGTACTAGTTTCAACTTTGTAATTTATAAATGAATTGTTTTGAATGTACCTCGTATTCCTTCTGAAATTCATCTATATCTTTTGTCTGTATCTTGTCAACTTGATTTGCATGGTTTCCAAGCTCCTTGGATTCTTCCACAAGCTTATCAAATATACCATTAATGAACTCGGATATACTTGTTGTGTGATGTATGCTATCATTAAACCTCTGGCAAAAGTTAAACATCCCAAATTCCATTCAACGTGAGTTTAAATAAATAGGTAAAAGATGTCTCATGTAAACAGAAACAACACAAACCTTTCGAAGCTCTCTGGCGAAAACCGCAATCTCTCCTTGCTGTGTCGCTAAAGTGCCCTGAAGCTCATCAAAAATAGAACGTCCTTTTTCTGCTTCTTCAGCCAATAGCTAAAATAAAAGGTAATAGTTTAGTTATACTGATTAATGTTAGAAACAGTTTTTGTGGATGCTAAACAATTAACTGTACTTACTTCTTCAACACAAGAAGCATTAGAAGAAGCCTTGACTGATATATCCTCTAGACATCCATTAGCACTTGCTTTGTGCAAACGTATAACATTTTCCAGGTTTTCAATGTGAGAGATATAGATGTTCCTCGATGCAGATACTTTTTTCTTTAAGTCGGTGATGCTCTGTTTCATAAGATTGTATCAACAACTAAATATTAAAAAGCGAATTTATTCAGTGCATCAAATCAAGCAATACCTTATCATTAATGTTGAGGAATGTGTGACAAAACTTCTCAATGCATTGAAGTTGCTCATTTTGTCGGGATACAGATGCAGCCACCATGTTGCAAAGAGAGCCAACATCTTGTGCAAGCTCAGATTCAAACTTATTTACAACTGATCTATTACCAGCATTGAGTTTATCCTCTCTTGCTGCATAAGATTGAAGATATAACTTTTTAGCATCCAAATAACTTGTTTCAAAATTTATATATGGATTTACGAATATAAAAGAGAACACATACCAATTTTCATAAACAACGATGCATTGTCCTGAAGAGATTTTTCCAAGTCAGACCGGAGAACACATGCTTGATGAGCCAATGCATTTTCTGTATATAACATTCAGCAACATGGTTTAGATGGATACCAACCAAAATATTGACACCAAAAACAATCAGATATACCTGCTTTTTTCTGTTCATGTATAATAAAATCTCGCTCCTTGAGAGCATACTGACATTTCTTCAGTGTTTCCTCGGTATTAGCCAACACCTTTTTGGTTTGATTCAAGTTGTTCTAAAAAAGGTGAAAAAAAGAAAGATAAGAAAAGAGCAAGTGTTTATTTATCAGGAATATTATAAAAAAAGAATCACACGATAAGGTAAGCAAACACAAGTTTTTATTTACCTGCGTAGACTCAAGTTTGCAGCTTAAACCAGAGCATTCTTCTACCCGTGCATTGAATAGAGTTTGTAGTTCCTCGAATTGCTGTGTATGTTGCCATATAGAAAGTAAGAAAAATATTACAGCTACAAGTGGAGCACATTAACCAAAATTAACATACCTTCTGTTGGTTTTCTATCTTGATTCCCATTTGTTCAATTTGATCTGCCATTGACTAAACAAAAGACAATATCTTATGAGTAAGAGAATGTGATGTTAACCTCAAAAAAGTGCATCACAACTTTACAAGTTCCTCAATCCTCATATTAGCTGAATATTTAAAATTTAATCTTCAAGATGTTATAAAAATGCTATAATGCAGTATATATTTGACTGTTAACATAGCATATCCAAATGATAATGTGAAAACCAAATGTTTTGGTACCTTTCGTTCCATTTCCTCTTGGTAATATCGCTCTTTTGGTAGATAAACACCACTTTTCTCACGCGAAGCATGAACCTCTATAAAGAGAAAGTTAACAAAAGGGATAATTACACATTAATTCCCATTTTAAATCTCCAAGGTATTATCATACAAGACAATTGTTTACCAGCTTTGAGTCTTTCAATTTCACCATACAGGTCCTTTATTAGAGTTGTTTTCATCATCTTCTGATTTACCTACAGATAGACAAGAAAATACAAACATAAATTGCAAACGAACTAAAAAATGTTTCACCCGTAACCTCCAAAACACAAAGACAAAGCGCTGTTGAGGTTTAGCACTTAGCAGATTGGATAAAAATCAAAAAGGATGATTTGGCAACACATCATGACATGTCCCATATGTAGTTCAAACTTTAAAGATGATTTCCAGATTACTTGTTAGTAGACTAATAGTCTAATAGAGCATTACCTTAGAGAAAAAAAGAAGACTGTTTACTATAAACGATTAGATTATAATATTACATGATGATACTATAATCAGCTGACAGATATTAAACAAACATTAGAAATAGCTTAATTGATGTGCGAACTATGGCAATACCTCTGGCTTGTTCCTAATATTCTTTGCCCTGTGGGCATAATCCAACGTGCTCAAGGTCTCTTCAAGACAGTGAACCGCAGGTGATACGGTAGCAATGATACAGGTTTTTGTCCTTCCACCCAATGAGTCACGAAGAAGACGAGTGAGTTTGCTATCCCTGGAATTCAAATTACCAAAGTTCAAAAATGTAGCATTTCTAAAGGTCTGTTTGTGATGGGAAAAAAGAGGAAAAGAATTTAAACTGTAGTTCCAAAAGTATTATCAGTTTTACTCAAAGAAAACCATAAATTACTGAATGGAAAGGTAATCTAAAGATTATTGAAGAGATAACCAAACCTATAAGGGACATGTCCCAGATGCTCCACTAGAGCATTTATTACTCGTCCCAAAGTTAGTAAACTTTTATTTATTTCTCCAGCTTCTCTTGCACGACCCTAAATATTACAAAAGATTACAAACTCAAACACAGGAAGAAAATACAAAAAAAACAAATAATTATTAAGGTTGATATGTTAGATTATTACCTCTCTTGCACCAGAGCGGGAAATGTTTTCTGAACCAGCTAAATCGACCAGATTCAGTTTGCCACACTTGATAAGTTCTTCACCTTCTGGGGTTGCCTCTTTGATGTGTATTGTAATGGAAAAAAGTGAATGTGACCGACTGAAAGTAAAATAAAGCATTAAAGTAAGAATTATACACTATCAAGGAACTTGAATAACTTGCTGAAAAAACTATAACCTTGATTGTTTATTTAATAAAGTCTCTGCAGTTCTACGTTTGGCAGAACCCCTCTCAAGTAATGTAAATATTTCGCTAGCACTTGTTACAATCTCTTCTTCCAAACCTCTTACAAGAACTCCACCTTTACCATCTTCCATGAGTGGCAAGAGTTTTTTCTGTTTATCCTCAACACCAATTTTTGATATTTCTTCAGGAGCAAGCAAATCAGTGATTTCTTCGTTATAAAGCTCTAAAAAAGTAACTTTAACACTATACTCAGCATTCTGGCCCTCCAATGTGTCAAATATTTGTTTTACAGATCTCGGTATAACACCTGCTTCTGATGGCAGTTCTCCATTTGGGCCACTCTGAGAATGCATTAGCAGTGAAGTGTTAATAAATGATTAGTACAAACCATAAGTCTAATGGTAACTTAGAAGTGTATAATACTTTTGCCCTCTTGCATTCTCCCTCCATAGTGTAAGTCTTTCCTGTGCCTGTCTGTCCATAAGCAAAAATGGTGCAGTTGAATCCTTCTAAAACTTCATTTACAATTGGAATAACAGCTTGTTCATATAAATCTTTTTGCTGAGCTGAAGGACCAAAGACCTGCATCATATGGGAAAAAGTTGCAATCATTGATTCCTTGTTTAGAAACCATGCAATATCAAACATAAGCAAGTGAGTAACACACTAGTCTTGTACTAGACTTACTTAAGTTAATAATTTCTCTTGAATGTTACAAAATAAATTCAATCAGTCCTTTCTTTTTTTTTTTGATCTGAAAACATAGCTACTATGTCATTAGTAGTCATGAAAGAAGATTGGTTATTTGATTTTAGAAATAAAAGAGGCACTAGGGTATTTAAAAATCGTAATAGTACGTCTCTAGTCAGACAATACACATATATAAAGATAGAATTCAAAACTCAAAATTCACATAGACGATGAGGTTTAAAGTAAAACATGGATGAACTATAAAACAAAATCGCCAATCTAATAAACAAATTATCAAAAGTAACAGAAGTAGAATCCCCCCCCCCCCCCCAAAATGATAGTTGATGTTTAAATTATTTAATAAATAATAGTTCGCTGAAAAGAAAAAATATCTAGGGTGTAGTCTTAAAATCCCTTCCAGACTTAATACTGCATTTGTTAGAGAAGGGACAAATGATAATGAAACCATTGAAAAACCGTTGTCTCTCGTTTACAAATCTCTATTCCTTGAATGGTTTTAGTGTTTTACTAACAAGCTAAAAGTGGTGATACTCTGTTGCACTCCTATAAAGATTAAACCCTTTCAATACTGCAGAACAAAGGGATAAAGTGAGACATTGAATACAACATTTCGACCTTGTTTATACGAAAATTTGAAAGAGCTTGCACAAATAAATAACAAGCCCCAATCAAAACACAATTGCAAATGTCTGTTATCGTCAATAGGGTACCTTGTCAAAAGTAAAAACCCTATCTATTTGCTTCCCAGCAATACTCTGAGAAACCGCAACTTCCCTCTGAAACTCGTTACAAGTCACCACCTGAGGTGCATTGTTCTTCAACTCGTCGTTACTAAACGGCCTACCAAACAAACGAAACAATGCATTTCATTCACGGATTGCAGAAAAAGAAACATGATTTCAGAACATAATTCAAAATCACAAAACTAATCAAACCCTAGCAGATCCTTTACTTCTAGCTTTAACAAAAGGATAGAATAGAGAGCATAATAAATACTTCCAGTACCTGCAACGCAAGAGCACCTGGACATTAACGCCTTTTTCATGGCGACCGGACATATTTTCACACAGATTATGTGTCCAGGCGTGTGAAAAAAGGGGATCTTGTAGCTTCGATGGAATGTTGGTCGGTCTCTCCCGTGAAGAACAGTTTGATGGTTTGATTTGATGAAAATGGAATGAAAAAGCAGCGGGATGATATGAAATGATGAATGGAGGAGTTTTTGAATTTTTGAAGAGGCGCTCTCCTCTTTAGATCTGACCGTGAGTCGTCAGTCACTTGTGAGTTGTTTATTTGTTTGCTAACTTTTACGAGTTCAATAGTAGCTTTTCCAAGGCCATATTATTATTAACCAGCCTGGCCCAATGGGTCGATGTACACCAAAATACATTTCTTGCGCTTGCTTCAACTTTGGACAGCTCAGCCTGGCCCAACAGGCCGATGTACTTGTAGACCAACATACATTTCTTGTTAAGCCTAAAGTTTTAAAATTCAAGACGAACTTAGAGTGGTAATTTTGTACATTATATAAATATACATCTATTTTATCATTACTAATATATAAATTACGCAAAGTTTCACAAATTAGGAGAAAAATAATACATACAAAATACAATTTCATAGAACTTCAGTACACTCGATTGCAAAACTATATACAAATAAAAGTCCCATTTTTTAAAAAAAATGATTTTTCCACTTTGCACCTTAAAAAACTCGACATGTGGCATGTAAAGGCGCGTCTTGGCAAGCCTTGGCATGCGTCACGCCTAACACTTGCGTATAAGACTATTTCTTAATTGTGGAGCCACATTTCACGCCTTGGTGACGTCATAATGTGCCTTTTAAAACACTGACTATTTCTACTCAACGCATAAAGATTAATATTTAATTTTGATCTAATGAATTTACTTTTTGGATTAAACGTGTAGATACAATTGTTAAGATTAAAATTTCGGTACCAGATAGTATATTATTGGCTTGTCTACTATACATATAAAATTTAGCATAGTTTTCTCCTCAAATATGACAAGAGTATAACAACATTTTATTTTATAGCAACAAAAATCGATTAAAATTCCTCTTGATCAATTTCCAAGTAAAGACTGAATAATTACATTTAAAAAAAATTATACATGAGACAGTAGGGTTGTCATATTAGTTGTAATTCAAAACTTACTTGCAAACGAGTGCTCCCATTTTAGCACTACTAAACGAGTATGTTCACTTTCATACACTTGATTCCTAAATTATGTTTAGATCTAGAATTCACATCCGAACTCATACTTTTCAAATTTTAAGATCAAATAGAATGGTCACTACTCGAGGAACGGGAAGAGCTACAAGAGAGCCCTCCCGGGGGTGAGTTACCACACAGGAAAGAGGATAGAGATCAATAAAGAGGGAGAAACTTAAAGCGGGATGAAAGATGACAAATCTTATTATAGCTTAACACAGTTATTTAAATACAATTAAGTTTAGGTTTTGACTAAATGACTTCTCGAGGAGAAGGCAATGATGTAAGTTAATAATTTTTAACAAAATTACCCAATATTTAATGACAATACAATTTAGGGATTGGTAAGGATTATATATCGCATTGATGATTTCGCTTGCTGTATTCGAAAGCTACCGAATGTGCCATTAGGCCGGCATTATCAATATATCATGCCACCCACACCATCTTTTAATAAGGATTTGCCGTCGCTAAACCAAATAAACAACTCATTAAGATATAAATATATTCATAATTAAAATATAATTTGTGTCAAAACCAAGTGTGACCAATACACAATGCTACAACATTTATTTACTCTTTTATGTGTATAAACTGATCGATCTAAATAAGCTCCTCAACCAGATTTCTGATCGATCTAAATAAGCTCCTCAACCAGATTACTCAAATTACATTTTCTGTTACAAGATTCCACAACACTTACCACCTCTTGGAAAGCATTGACGCTACATGGAACAACCAATCCACTCTTTTGGCCAAACCCGAACTCTTCCGAAGACTTCTCGAGCAACATCTTGAAAAGAGGGTGAGACAAGTAGCCCATGGGAACAACGAACCTACGTCTTTCCTCACCTATGTAGAGTGCGAAAAACCCGTTTGGAGTTTTGCAAGATGGTGAAGAACATGAAGAAGATAAACCTTCTTCTTCTTTACCATTTCTGAGTAACCTTTCGGATTGTGCTAGCTGATCATCACCGCGCCGAGTTTTAGCCTTCTTGGTCAGGTTCTTGAATGAACCTATCTTCTTCCCCAACATTTTGTTCCTGAGAGAATTGAAGGAAAGATGTTTTGTATAATGGCATTGGATGGGTAAAGTTGGTGTGGTCCTTTGTATCATATATGGTAAGAGGGAATGTTTTTAAAAAGTCAACTTGTTGACTTCATCTTAGAAAAAAATGAATGTGGGCCATATCTCGTACGTGTTTGTCTACCGAATGTAGAGTCCTATTAGTTTATTAGACTTATATTGATTGAATGAGGCGTGCCGGCGTGGAAAATATCAATTTTCCCATATGTTAATATTTACATGATATTTCGTTTATTTGAATGTTAATTAATTTATTACAAAAACAAGTTATTTGTAAAAACTGTTAGAGATACCATGGAGCATCTAATCAAACTGAATTTTCAAACCACTATTTTCCATTAAATACAAGCAAAATGAAGATACTTAATTAGTAGCAAAATGAAGTTAATTAGTGGGGAAGGAGATCATAATAAGCAAAAACACACACTTTGACTTATTTTTCATAAGCAAATGCATAACCCATCAACCACTCTTCCTTTATTTTAATCTAGTCTATAATGTTATAGTATGGACTTAAGTTTATTGATTTGATACTGTTGAGTGTTGAAGCTAAAGCTAATCTGATATTGTTGAAGCTAACCAGATGTTGCTGAAGTTGATTTGATGCATGTAAGTTTCACGGCTACCTCTACTTGTTTAATGTTTGCTAAAGTTGTTTACCCTAGTCAAGGTGATAATTGTATGTTATACATTTATAAGAAGTTGATTATAATAATCTACCAATTATAAATACCTCTACTTGTTTAGTGAAGCTGGAATGTGCAACTGGGACAAGGCAACTCGAAAATGTTGGTATTGTGAAACACGATTAAAAACTGGTGCATGAACACACTGGAACAGGTGCGTATGGCAACACCACTACCCTCGTGCTTGCGGATGGGAGGGTGCAGATTAAGGAGCATGGGAGCATAGTATGAAAGTATCTTGATATATATGTATTTTCTTATCACTGTTTCTTATCACTGACTCTGAGTTTATACCGTGTGAATGGATCTGATCACTATGTAGCGTTTGTGTGGCTGTTTTTTATATGAATGAAATTCAGCAGTTCAAAAAAAAATTAACTACATCGTGTGTCTTTTAAAAAAATAAACATAAATTATAAGATATGTTACTAAACAGAAAATTAAGTAATTATCCCTTATTACGCGTGTATATAAAAGATGTGGAATTGTATGTTACAAATGAATGGTGGATGGCATGATTAATGTTGACGAAAATAATTTATTTGGCTGGTATATATAATAGTCAATATATATTTATTAAATAAATAATTTATTTATTCATGTTAGAAGGCCGGTCTCCGTAACGTGCGAGACTGAAACAGAATTACGAACGCAATCTTCATTACAAATTGTGGAAATTTTGTACTTCCTTTTCGTACTTCAAAGTCTCCTGCATGGTTGAGTCAACCTGCATCAATCCAAGAAAATAATAATAATAATAATAATAATAATAATAATTTGTTTTTCAAATTAATACCAAAGATTATGAACTTCTTTTAGATGGCAGATTATTTTACTTAGAAATAACACCGAAATCAACAACGGCTACATTACCAAGGTTCAGAGAATCAACCACTCAATTACATATATATAAACAATTATAATGCAACCCAGTTAAGCATCCATAATATATTGAGGCTAAGGATCCAAATTAATGATTACTAGCATTGTATCCGTGTAATACGACGGCGGTAAACAGTTTGTTTCAATAACATGTTGATTTGTAAAATTTAAAGGTAGACTATTTAAATAATGGTTCTCACGATTCTCGCACTAAGAATTGTTCTCAAATAAACTTCTTCATATGTATGTGTGTGTGTGTGTGTGTGTGTGTGTGTGTGTGTATATATATATATATATATATATATATATATATATGGTTAAAGTTGCATAATAGCATAAAACTTGTCTCAATGTTCCAATATGGTACTTAAAGTATTTTTTTTTACTCATATGACCATTAAACTTGTAGGAAACATGCCAATATGCATATTTTTAACCCGTAACCGGCTTAGCCGGTAATCCATGATTTTAAACTTATTTTCAAGAGTCAGGATAAGGTAGGAATCTTGTCATATTGTTCCAATATAGTACTTAAAGGCTTTTTTCGTTTGTACACATCAAAACATCTTCTAAAAACTTCATTTTTCCTCCATTTTTTACTTTAATAACTCTATCTTTTCTTTGTACATGACAAATTCAATTTTCTTGTCATCCAGAAATCATTTGTAGTCTGTGTAATAGCTCCACCGAAATTTGTGAAAATACTCCTAATTAGTCAATGAGAATTACAATCAAGATTACAAGACTACAAACAACTTTTGGATTACAAGAAAACTGAACTTGTCATCTACAAAGAAAAGATAGAGTTTATAAAGTAAAAAATAGAGAAAAAATAAAGTTTTTGGAAGATGTTAGATGTGTATAAACGAAAAAAAACTTTAAGTACCATATTGAAACAATATGACAAGATTTCTACCTTATCCTGACTCTTGAAAATAAGTCTAAAATCATGGATTACCGGCTAAGCCGGTTACGGGTTAAAAAATGGGCATATTAGCACGTTTCTTACAAGTTTAATGGTCATATGAGTAAAAAAATACTTTAAGTACCATATTGGAACATTGAGACAAGTTTCATGCTATTATGCAACTTTAACCCATATATATATATATATGAACAAGTTTATGCGAGAACCATTCTTAGTGCGAGAACCAATCTGAGCCGTCAAATTCCCTCTCCTTCAATGTCATTGCCCACCCATGAATTTCTCACATGCACCCTGCCACACTTTATCCCTCCACGCTTTCCGTCCATTTAACTTTCCATATCCAATGAACGGTTGAGATTGGTTCTCGCGGTTGTCGTACTAACAACAGTTCTCTAATGAACCATCCCCTATATATAGGCAAAAGTTCAAACGATAATTATTTTTCGTACGAGAACCAATCCGAGCCGTCCAATTCTCTCTCCTTCAATGTCATTGCGTACCCATGAATTCATCACATGCACCATGTCACACTTGATCCCCCGACGCTCCACATCTATAAGTTCCTTTATCAAATCAACGGCTAAGATTGGTTCTCACAGTTCTCATACGAAAAATAGTTTTCGTTTAAACCGTCCCCTATATATATAACTGTTCCTTGGATACGAGAAGATCATGGATGGAGAGAGTGGAGGGATAGAGTGTAGCAGGGTGCATGTGAGGAATTCATGGGTGTGCAATGTCATTGAAGTAGGGGGAATTGGACGGCTAAGATTGGTTGTCGCGGTTTTCGCACTAAGAATGGTTATCAAATGAACTTCTTCCTATATATATAAGCAACCAATCTTAGCCGTCCAATTTTCTCTACTTCAATGACATTTTCCACCAATGAATTTCTCACATGCACCCTACCACAATCTATACCTCCATGCTCTCCATCCATGATCTTCACATATATAAGGAACGGCTGAGATTGATTCTCACAGTTCTCGATCTAACAACGGTTCTCGAATGAGTCATCCCACATATATATACACAATTACACACACACACACACTAGCATTGCACCCGCGCCAATGCGGCGGCAATGACAATAGTTTGTGTTGGAACCTAGAGGGGGGGTGAATAGGTTCTTTAACTTAGTTTACCAATTTTTCACAAATAAAATTTGTAAGTTGTGTTAAAAAATATTTTTCTTGAAGTTTATAACACAACAAATATATATACTTGAAATAAAGAGAGTAAGGGTAGAGAGATATCACCAATTAGAATACAAGATATTTATAGTGGTTCATGCAAGTGTTAACAAACTTGTACTACATCCACTCCTTGGCATCACCCACCAAGAGTTTGCTCCACTAAAAACTTCTCTCTTTCAAGGTAGAGATAAACCTTTACACTTCTCTCTTTAGTTTACAAGAAATACTCTTCTCTCTTGCAAACAAGGCTAAGATGAGCCTAGCTTCACTCTAATTTGATGGCTAGAGTTAATCCTCACTTCTCTCTAATTATGTAGGCTAGAGATAATCATTACTTCTCTCTAATTATGTAGGCATAGAGATAATCCTTACTTCACTCTAATTTGAAATGCTAGAGTTGATCCTCACACTATTACAAAATATTTAGAAAGATGATGTAGTGTTTAAGCTTTGAAAGCTTTGTTCTTGCTTGATTCTTGATCTTGAATGATAGATAAATTATCAAACCGTGGCTAAAACCGTCAGCGTACTGGAACATTTTTTAGCCTTTCAAATATAGACGTTGGACTTTTACCAAAACCACACACAACTCAATTTTACCATAAAAATTCACTGAAAAAGAGCCTGGCAAAAGTTAGGTTGATTCCATACTTCTTAAGTTTGAATTTTAACACAAAAATGGAACTTTGAAAACCAATACAAAAAGCATGTTAGAATTTTTCTTCTTTGAGAGATTCCTTTACTAAATATGGTGTTGTATTGTTTCAAAGATGTATTATATTTTGGGATTTGCCAAAATAAGAAGTCTTGTATTAATTCAACCAAACTTGTGATTTTTATAAAAAAGTTTGTTAATTTTTATAGAAGTTTTTATAAAAATGATTTTATAAAATACTTAAACTTGTTTAATTTATTATTCTTGTAAGCTCATATTTTCCGAACTCTTGTTTGTAGATTTCTTCGTCATCGGCTTTGAAGAATTCATCTTCACTTGTTGAGTACGAGTTCGGATGACTTCAAGAAGGACAATGTTTAAGAATTTTGAGTTGTGCAGCGACGGTTGATTCACGGTCGACCGTGGGATCGACCGTAAAGGCTGAATGTTTACTTTTATCTTGTTATCTTCTTTTCTTGTTGAAACAAAGTCTTTACTTGTTTATTCTTCACTTAATCATCAATTTGAGATTTGTTAACATTGAAGAATATAGATATGAACATATGAATATTTTTTATAAGTAATAGTATCACATGTTAATATTTTTATCATCATCAAAACAAGGAGTGCACTTTTAAATGTATGACCATGTATGCACCAACAGTTTGTGCTCGAAAACATGTTTGTTTTAAAAAGTAGTGTATGGTATGTTAAATGCGATGTTAGTCAAGATATCCATGTATTTTTTACCTTTTATGGTTTCCTTATTTTTTTTTATAATCAACCATTTTATTAGTTGTGAAAATATTCTTGAAAAACAACTAAATAATATTATTATTGAATAATTAGAGAAAAAAATATTATAGTCTTAAAAGTGTATTGATGTAAGTAATTTAGTCATAATGAGATAAATTAAATAATTTGTATGATGTTTAATGATTTATTAAAGTAATAATTGTCTTAAATTAGTTGAGATAATCAAGAGAATGATTAGTTAGACTATTGTTTTAAGTATTTGTATCGTAAGCAAAAAAATTTGTACTAATTAAAATTAAGTAGTCTTAAAATTTTTAAAAAAGAGAAAGTTAAATGTTTTATAATATATATATATACATATATATATATATATATATATATATATATATATATATATATATATATATATAATCGGGCATAAAACTTCTTGTTTTAAAAAATCACGGTTGTAAGAAAGGTATATATAGTTTTAGTCTTAAATTCAGCTTTAGTCTTATAAATAAATAACACATCATTTCTCACGAACCTAATTCGGCTAGGTTTCAAACTTTAAAAAACTTGTGTGTGTTATAATTTAGTTAGTTTATGAATGTTCTATATTTTATTCTTGATATATTAAAAATCGGGACTGACATGTTATATATAAACCTTGTAGCCTTTTAGGGGAAATAAATAGATTAATAATTTCTGGATTAATTAGTCAAGAAATGACAACTTGTGTTCACTTGTTAGTTGTTCGGTTCAATCTCGAGCAAAAATGTCAAAGAATCGTTAGATCATGTGGTGTACGTATTTTTCTTTGGCTATTCTATATTTCGCGCTACGATAACATAATTTACTTATCATTCAGTCATGTTAAAGTTACAGTACTACCATATTTCACATGTTTTAAACTCTTTATGTTTCTAATTTTTAATACGAAATTTAATTTATTTAATCAACATTAATTAAATTACAAAATAAATAAAAATAAACGTAAACATTCAAAAATAAAATAAACACTAATTTTTTTTCATGAGTTGGAAATGTGTCTCGTCACGCTGCCTGTTGATCACCTTTCTTATTTTTCATGGATTACTTGACATTCCCGCTCCATCATTTTGAATTTTGAATTTTTGATATATAAAGCCGCTCACGCAAATGTATCATAAATCAATTTATATCGCATGTTTGGTTCCTATTCAGAAGATGATGAACAAAACAAAGTGGAAGCAATAGAGTTTGATGATATTTTTTGTGTTTGGTAAAGAAAGAGTGATTTTGAAGAAGAAATAATATAGTTTATAGAGAAAGAATTTTGGTGTGTTTTGAAGGAGAAATGGTGTTGTAAATTTTTTGGGTTTTTTTAAGTTTTAACGGTCATATGACCGTTATATATCGAAAGGAGAAAGGCACGTCTCTTTCGGCAATGAAATGCCGATTTGTTTTTGTTTTTCTTGTTACCGGCCCTTCAGAAATGGTGTTTCTTTCGGTAACACATGCTCTACCTCATCATATGAAAACATGATGAGAGTATATCCCTTCCTCTTAAGAGCAAACGAGAGGGACGAACCCGCGCTTTTCTGCGGGAAGCAAAATATAAGGATTTGTACTAAATAATGTATTATTCACATAATCTTCGAGCTAAGTTTTATATTATTTATTGTAAACTTGACTCGTATTTTGTGTAGTAAAAACTATTTCACACAATATAATGTATGAATAAGATACAAATACTCAACTATCTTGTAATTAAAAATGGAATCATCGGCTTCCAATATACTTTGTTCTCTAAACTTAACTCTCTCGTCTCCTCCTCTTTTATGACGAAGCCATCGACCCATTGTTACTTTATCACCAGCTACTATCTATACTAATTTTCTTTAATAATCGATCATTTATTGATCTAGCGATTTGTCTTTATCAAGTAACTTATAAATTATTATCCAAGTAGTTGAACTTCTTTAGATATAATTGTGTGTATAATTTAAATCACATTCCCCTTATAATCAATTTACAAAGTAAATAACACTATTCATTTCAATTTCAATTTTAACCCTTAATTTTTTTTACTATATACCCTTAAGTTTATATGAAGTACATTTGATCTAATAAAATTACTTACTATTATTTATAAATCAAATGGTGTTTGGCCTAGCGGTATCAAGGTGTATTAAGGTATCACTTTCACTTTAAGCGTAAGAGTTCAATTCACGTTATACATCATTTCAATTTTTTAATTTAACCTTAATAAATTTTTACTTTTTACCCTTAAGTTTGTATAAGTTACATTTAATCTCGTGTAGTAGACGCATATTAACGTAAAAATATGATTATTTGAATATCACCCGGCGTAACGCGCGGGATTGATATACCTTGATAGAATTCAATTGGCATGTAACTGATTTGCATAATTTGTAGTTCTATAAATAATAATTTAAATAAATTTATATCTAAATTACATAGTAAAAACACAAAAAAGTTGATCTTGCACTAAAACAAAAAAAGATAATAGTTTGCTTGTTATTATTAATAGACCAAGTAAAAGAAAAGAAAGAAAAATGAAAAGTAACTTTTAAAAGGAAATCTAAAAGAAAAAATATGAATTTTTTAATTAAATTGTTTATAAGTATAAAAACAATTAGTTTCAAAAAGTGTATTGAAATTGTCATTTTTTATTATTGTATATACCCATCTTTCAAAACTACCATTTAATATACCCAAGTTACCAAAACTACCATATTATGTATTCTAAAACCTGCCACCCAAGTTGCAGGTAATACTTTTAATTTTGATTTATTTATAAATTCCACATCATATATAAAACATGTCATGTCATTAAAAAATACAAACTCATATTTAAAATTCTAAATATGGATTTTTATCTTCATTTTATCTTCAGCTTTTACAAGAACATGAAGATGTGTTCTTCGGTTCTTCCCTCCTACAAGATGATCTTCATCTGATCTTCAAGTGGATAACGCAAAAGCAAAAGTAGATCAAACACAAACTAAGATGAAAAGACAAACTAAGATGCTAACTCATCTGATCTTCATCTTATTCTAACACAAACTAAGATGAAAACTCAAATTTGGATTATCCACATAAATCAAACACATTCAATCAAATATAGAAGCAAACACATATCTGGATTCTAACACATTCGATCAAACATAGTCGATCAAGTAACAGATCAAACCCTAACATTGATCAAACATAGAAGCAAACACAGTCGATCAAACCCTAAAAACGCAGATCTGGATCAATAGCTCCCAAAATCGAAACCTAAAAACGAAAACGAGAACAAATCGAACCTTAAACAGATCTGTGAAGGTGAACCCCAATCGTCTATCGAATGGTTCTTGTATATGAACAAAAACCCCTAAAATGGTGTTCTTGAAGTCAACAATGGCGATGGTGAAGTCGCGATGGTGAAGTCCATGCCATGGAGTCAAACGAAGATGGTGAACCCTAAAAACGCAGATCTAGATTAAGAGAACCCTAATCGCGATGGTGAAGTCGATGGTGAAGATGAACTCGCCGGAAGAACTTCGAAGATGGTCACTTCGAAGATGATGGTAATCGATGATGGTGGTGATCGAGGAAGCAGATCTGGGTGGTAATCGATGAAGGAGGCGGAGGAAGGGTTTAATTGTTTAATTGTTTTTTTATTATTATTATTAATTATTATATTTATTATATTTTCAATTATTTTTAAATAAGGATTGTACATGTCAGCTTCAAATCAGATGCCACCTCAGCAAAACCTATGCCACATCAGCGTTACCTGTTAAACAGGTAATCGGATACATAAAATGGTAGTTTTGGTAAGTCGGATACATTAAATGGTAGTTTTCAAAATTGGGTATACACAATAGCAAAAAGTGGCAAGTTCGATACACTTTTTGATATTAAACTACTATAATGTAATATATTATATCTCCTTACTTTTTCTTTTTTTTAATTTGAACAACATATGTATTATTACTTCCAAGATAAACACACTGAGTTCTTATCCCTGTTACACAAAACACTGCTAGCACACTTTTGAATAATCTAATTACAAGAAAACACACGAAAAAGATGATTAAAAAGCACACACGAGCACAACCAATATTCCAAAAGTTGTGTTCCTGTTTCATTAATCGCGCGTCGGACAGCAACAATCAAAGAATGACCACGTCGGACAATAGCAATCGAACAACCGACAACAAGCATTTTGCATACAGTTTGACCAACCCGACGGCAGCCCTCTACACAATGAGCATTCTACAACCAGATTCACAGACTATACGCATAACACTTTCTATACTTCCTTCTAAATTCTGACTCTATGCCGTTAGGTATCCATGTCCACTCCATACTGTAACCCTGCGTGATGTGCAGTCCTCATATCGCAGCACCCAAAACAGTTCCATTACTCTAGGTTTAGTTGTAACTTCATGTCATCAAAACAGTACATAGCTAGGTCGCTAGGCAACTTGGTACAACAGCTTAAGGCTCACAGAAGTCTGCATGAAACTTTACTTTATTACGAAGGCATGTCGTCGCTTGTTTGAGAACACACATAAAGAACAAGGTAACAAGCCAAACATCTGACCAAATACTCTGGGGCACAATGGTTGTCCTAAAATTTTGGGAAAAATTGAACTCCTTCCCTCGCTCATTCTCATTCATTAACGTAAGCACCAACAGGAAACTAAAAGAATTGAAATAGACTCAGGAGCACAAAAGGATTATTAAGGGTCCGGAGACGGGAGACCCAACATCACCCATCCTACCTCCTCACCTCCATCACCATATGAAGCCCAACACACCCCTTGTTGCACCAAAAAACCTAGGGACTATCTCCTTACTTTATTAGTACTATTAGTTTATCATATCCTCTTACCAACTTTGTTTTATCTCTCGAGATCTCGAATTACTACATACCATATACGAACTTACAAAGGCTTCCATGCTTCAGAAATAATCGTTGAAATGTATGTAGTGGAAAAGTTCAAACGTAGACTATTTTACATATATATTAGAAATATAATAACCGTCTATAACACTATTGGTGACTCATTAATAGATGTATTTTAGATAGTTATATAATTTTCCAATCGTGAATTATGTCAAGTAATGAATCATTATTATATTAACTTAAATTCTCCACCCTCATCAATGAGTCATTGTAATTATTAGTAATTTATTTGTTTTAATCAATAACCAAAATCGGTTCTTGTAATTTTCATAAGAAAAACAACTATCTTTTAAACTTTCCCAATATATGTATTGTTTATTATTGGCTATTAAAATAAATAGCCTTAGTTGTTTGAATATGCAACATACATCGTTATTCATACTTGAATGGTTAAAAAATAGTTGGTGTAGATTGGAAAATTTGTGATATATTGATACATGGCATGAACATGTGATACACGAAGCATGACAATTCCCTTCCAATATTCAAGATATGTGGCATGAAACATGTCTGCTTGAAAACCATGAAAAACTGCATACCTACAGCTATCAAATTTGCTTTATACACTATTTTTAAAAAATTTATTCAATTATATTTAAAAAAAAAATTATGAAGTAAACCTATCTAACTTATTGTTTTATTAACATAAGATTTTCTGACCTCTTAAGTAGGTAGTTTTCTTTGAAAGCTAAAACAACTAGTCTTATATTTGTGCATTACTCGGGTACGTAAACAAAACTCTATATATTATACTTTTTATACATATTCTTTTTGGAAAATATAAAATAATATCAGACGTCTAGAATTTTTAATATTATATCAATGTGTTTTTCGTGATGGAGCTCGGTCTCGATATTGTAAATTCATAACCATAATATTATTGTTGATGTTACAATATAAAGTGTTTAAAACTCATTTTTATTAGCCGATTATATATTTGAATTTTTTGAATTGTAAACTAAATTTATTAAAAATAAGATAATGATGATATCAATCTACGTATACACAAATTGTATCACATAAAAATAAGATCATAACATATAATAGATTATGTCAATATATACATAAATTGTTAAAGTATAATTTATTGTTTAATTCAATATAATTAAAAACACAAGATAACATTTAATTCAAATATACATGTAATAATAACCTTCATTGTATGCACCAAATTATTAGTTAGAAAATAAAGAGCCTGGAAACTTAGAGAAGCAAAATTTTTATTATAAAATCTGAAGTTGTATGTGTAGTTACAAAATCCACTAACATGACCATTTGTTTCACTACCAAGTAGTTATGTAAACTTATAGTTTATTTACGGTTATTTACTCACACACTCACAATCAGTTTTAAAGAGCCTGAAAATGGTTGTGGCAGTTTTATAAACAACTTTATGTCACTAACCAGCGTTTTTAAAAGAACCACTACGTGATTATCAAACATATAATTTCATATTAAATTTTATCGTAATATGACAAAATTCTTGAAAATAGTATATTTTTTATTTCTTTTTATCGAAAAACCGAGAAATTTATCGACTATATTATGTAGAGGGAATGGATATAAAAGATAAATAAAATTTTTAATAATTACATACTCGTTGCTCTCTATGGTTAAAACAATTAAAATATACTAATATTTTTTTTTTAAAACATATATTTATATCAAAACATAAATAAAAACGAGACGATTCCAAATATATAATTATTTTTTCTCAAAACAAAATATATCACAAGTTAGTAAACATAATTTTCAAACAACATATAATTAATTACATTAATATACAATTTCTTAAAACACACTCACTTATTACATACTAGCCTCTCACAATTTACATTCAACCCCTCACTATTAAATTGAATGTAAATATGATATTAGGATTTTCTCTCCTTATCTACTAATCACAACATACTATTTGTCCATGTCACATTTACACGTCATCAATGACACGTCATTTTTTGACACATCACAATTTCTCTCGGCTATGTGAACAATATATATAATAAACTAGGTTAGATATCCGTGTATTACACAGGTTGGTTAAAAAATAATGATTAAGTATTTATATTATTAAATAGTTATAAATTACGATATGATAATTTAAAAATGATGAATAATAAAAGGAGTATGTTAACATCAGCTCTTAGGGTTGTGAATAAGATTAAAAAAGTAATATTAATTTCCAAATATAACAATCATAACTCATGTTTTTAATCAACTTTTCATGTTTGCAAAAAAAATCCATTTTAATTATCTTTTACTTAGATTTCAACTTTTCATGCATGATTTACAGTAGATGATTAAAACCATATATATTTACTCTTAACCATAGTTTTAAGGGCTGTGGAATTTAATATGATATGTTAAAATAGTAAAAGAATTTGTAGAACTTTCCAGATTGATTGTATAACTTCTTTTCTAGTTTTGGATATGTAACTCCGACATGTTTGAACATTTGGGATTTATATAAACCAGTGATGGACCGGTGGTCGGAGATTGCCGGCAGTGACCGGTGTGGCTGAGTAATACAGGTTGACGATGTAAGCACGGTGTTCAAGAAGTTTAATAACAACATTTGTAATACCCGATTTTCAGGAAGCAAATAAAGAGTATGTATAGATATAAATATTATTCTTTATTATTTTCGACGCGTCTCGTAAAATTAATATCATAAGTGAAGTTAGGCTTACCATTAAGAAGTAAAAGAAAATTAATTGGGCTATTAGGACTATTCAAGTAAGAAATCTTTAAATGTTGAGCTTAAACAATATAAGGGATTGATGGGCGTATTCATAGTATGCAAGGCTTGAACAATAGGACTAGATTTAACTATATTGGGTTGGATTGTTATTAGCATTATTGAAGTTGGACTTAAGAGTTTTAGTTGGGCTTAAGCCTTTTTAAGGTAAGTATATAGAAGATTAGGTTAGTCTCTTGAATCTTAGTAACTAGTTTAATACCCGTGCGGAGCACGGGTAGGTTTCAAAAACATTTATAAGTAAATTTGTCTTTAATAAATAATCTTTTTAAAATGAATATAAATAAAACTTGTTTTATAACACATAACTACAAATAGAAGGAAAATTACCGAAAAAAACATAAACTATTTGTCACATAATATTGTCAACATTTTACAAATAGATAAAAATTGGAGTTAATCTCATACAATAAATAAAAAGTTTATATTTGAACAACGTCGTCCTAAGATAACATCCGATATTTAATTTTAGCCGCCTCCAACATCAATGGTTCAAAAGTGATCTCTGTTAATTCTGTTGCAATCAAAATGTTCACTGAAAATAAAATTAAAAAGTCAATTATAACGATTCATTTTATGTTATTATAAATGTATAAAAAATAGAAAAAGAAGTCAAATTCCAACTTACTTGAAAACAGATGAATAAGTCTAACCCGAGACGCATATATTATTAATTTATCTCTTATGACAACAACAAACCTAACTGGGGGTAGTGGTAGGGTATCATATACAATCAACTTGATTCGACCACCCCTATTAATTTTATGTGGTTATTCTAAAAAACAAAATGTAATTAACTCAAAAGAAATGGAAACCATCAAAGAACACACACATCTATACTATCTATATAAACCATACAATACTCTCTCTTCTCTAACTCTTAAAATTCAATCACCAATATATCCATAAACTTCTTTTTATCTAAATATATTTCGTCCATCCAAACAACATTCTCTCTCCTCTTTACTATTCAAATCTCTTAAAATATATTCTTCAACTAACACACTCTTCCATAAAAACATAATTATCCACCACATCAACACAAATTTCAGAATATTATTAATTTATCTCTCTTTATTTCATAAATATAAATCTTTTTCTTATTTTAATGTTTTTTAGAATTTATTTTTAAAAATTAATAAAATAATTGATACAAATATAAGAAAAATTGGAAAAACCGGACATGTTGCTGAAAACTTTTTCGTGACATTGAATTGCACGAATAACATATAATTACATTATTTAAAACGACATGTTGCAAAACAGAAACTATTTACCGCTGCAGTATTGCGCGGGTACGACGCTAGTATATACAGATACGTGCGTGTGTGTGTGTGTGTATATATTACATTAGTGCATGTTTTTATGCATAAGATACAAACACGTATAACAATAGCCTAATTGATCATTCCTTAATCACCTCACTAATTTATGGCAACTATCGATTTAATAAATGGTTAAACATGACAACAAGTTATTAATTTTGGTTAAATACTTACATCAATACAATTTTTAATGCTAGATTATCTCTCTCTAATTATTTAATAATAATATTCTTTTTCTTATTTTATTTTTTATCAAAAACCATTTAAATAACGGATAAAAAAGTTGATTAGACTAGAGAGAAATAAAGAAAATAGAAAAAAAGAAGAGAAGTAAAATGGATACGTTGTCTAACAGATTTTCCTAATACTACATTCCACACAAATCAAATTCTACATTTTTGAAATCGGATATGTTTTAGAGTATAACTATTATTATTGTCGCCGCATTACACGAGTATAATGTTTGTGTGTGTAGTAGGAATCCATGAAAAATAGACTTAGAGAATGAATGCTATAAAGCAATGATCAAATTAAATTTATGGCTAATAAGACTAATGACATTCTTTTAAAAAAACATTTAAGTATGAAGTGTATATAAAAAAAAGTGACCGAAGAGGTATTTTGATGAAACCGAGGCTAGGTGACAAACACTTTCCTAAGAGTAGACGGAGTGGCTCACGAAATCGGCGTGAAAAACCCCCACCACGTCGTGGTAGACGGTGAAACCACCCCATGGCGGCGTGGTGTCTTCTTTGACGTGGTAAAATCCGCGCGGTGGTAGTGGCGTGGAGGAGTATTTGTTGTATTTTTTACTCTTTACTTTATGATATTTGAACAAGAAAAGAAGCAAGAAGAAGATAAACCATAGAAAGAGGAGAAAAAAATACAGAGGGAAGAAGAAATGCAACTGGAAGAAGAAACGCAACAAGGAAGAAGGCGGCTCAATAAGTCTTCAACCCTAAAATATTTTATTCAAATATCCTATAAAAATTTTAAAATCATCCTCCAAGTTCATTATGCATGTCATTTTACCCCCTTTAAATTTGACTCGTTTTTTATTTTCACTTTGCATATGGACGATTTTAATGTTTCTTTATTTTAGTTTTTTATTTATTTTAAGAGTTTAACTTTATGTTTATTAATTATAATTAAATTAAATATAAAATTAATAAATATGGTGGGTCCCAGAATTAGATGTGGTATGAAGTGACCACTACGGGGTCCGAGTGGTGAGTTAAGTGGTGGAAGTAGAAAGCTGATGTGATATTGTGGTGAGTGTGGTGGGAGGTGACCACTCCCCACACTCTAAATAAGGGTGGCTGTTATTGAAAACCCAATACCCTCAAATTTTCAACTTATTATATATTTTATATAGTGAACTATAAAAAAAAACTTGCATTACATAAAATTATTCACTTTCAATTAATATCAATATTGCATATTTTTTAAATTCTTCTCGAAACTATGTTTCATAATATATTATACTATGTTGTACCAATTTTGCACTGTAAGACTTTCTATTGTGGTGCACGTAAATGGTGCTATGTTAGTGTACTGTTACACAATGTTAATCTGTTGCATAACACTGGTACTATGTTACACGGCTTTAATTACACTACGTTTGACATCTTTTACATTTGAAGGGTTTTGATCTGACCAAACCACCCAATGACACAAACTAGTCAAACCTGGGTTTGATTCTACTGGTTCAATCCTAAAGCGGAACTGGATTGAACTCAACCCTCTAAACCCCAAAAGGGTTAAGATCTTTAAAACTAATGATCAAACATAGCTTCTAACAAAACAATCCACAGACAAGGTTATAATAATATACCTGATCAGAAACAATGGGATTGCTAAAACAAGTCCACCACTACTGCACCTCCTTGGAACTGGCTGCTAGACCGCTCCTGGATTACCAAAGCTTCAACAATCGATACCTTGATTGTGTATGTATATGCGTGAATCGACATAAGGCAAAAACGAGAACACCTTGTGTTCTTGTGGTTTGCGATCGTCGAGAAAGAGAGAGCCGAGAGAGAGTGATTAACATAAGATTAAAATAGGGATTAAGAGGACCTAAGCCCGTTTAATTAAAAGCCCACTGGTTTTAATTAAACTTTCAATCTTCTCGCTTTGTCCCCCTGGACTTTTACTAGTTAATTAATTAATTATTAATTAACTGGTCCGTTAAATATTAAAACTTAATATTTAATTATCTTTAAATAATAAATAACTATTTATTATTTATTTCCTTTCTAATAATTAATACAAACTGATTAATTATTTATTTCTTTCTTTTCAATAATTAATACTTACTCATTAATTATTTAATTTTCTCTTTAATAATTAATCTAACTGATTAATTACTTCCACACAGATTTATGGTGAAATCCAACTGTTCCGATTTGGGTGTGTAGCAGTGTGACCCTTTAGTCTCTTATAACATTGGATACAATGTGCCCATTAATTATCTCTGCACATAATCTAAAAGACTCACACTTGTGCAAGATAAGTAATAGTTACTGCACATTGTTAGCCTAAGGAGGTCCCTAGCCAGACACTTAGGGTAACCAGGTTATAAGAACTCTTATACCCCAAAGTAACTTGTGATAAAACTTCATAAGCAACCTGCTTAGAAGTAACCTGTTATAAACTAACTGTTTACAAACTAAACTATCATAAACTCCCTGTTCATGAATGTGTACGTTTTTATATATACATACATGCATATATATAGGTTTGTCCCTTGCAGCGCGATATTTCAATTTTGAGCATGAGCATGAAGAAAGTCAACTCAGAGACTCAAAAATTGGTTCATGACATACTTGATTACAAAACTGCGTGATAAACGACAAAGAACATATCAGTTCGTTTGGGCACGGCCGTGCACTTACCAGCTTCTCTAATCAGTCAAGGGGCCCGTAAATATTTCTTCTAAAAAGAAGTTGCAATTACCATCTTGCATATTTGCATTTGGAAATACGGCTCCCACTGAATCTAGACACGTTCCTTATGACCACCCTGTTACGGCGTGGCGTTAAAACGAGCTAAAAAGACAACAGTTACCGCACCCCAAACCAAATACCTCAGGCTTAAGGATAATCTATGTGATAAATACTTTTGACATGAATCCACGAAGTATTTTTCACAGTGGGTCAATCCAATATTCGTAACCCTAACGAATATTCGTCAATTTTGGTCCGCAAAAAACTTTTGCAGCTATATTCGACATACTTTTGAGTCTACCCCAAAATTACGATGACTTTATAGCCCTATCATAGTTCCCAC
This sequence comes from Pulicaria dysenterica, assembly GCA_947179395.2. NCBI lineage: Eukaryota > Viridiplantae > Streptophyta > Magnoliopsida > Asterales > Asteraceae > Pulicaria > Pulicaria dysenterica. Next base: position 82,699,300 of record OX359291.1, read on the forward strand.
TACGATAAGTAGTCACGGATAATGTTTTGAATAAACCTAGTTTATTCCTGTATGAACCAAAACATACAAAATTTGTGAAGAACAATGAAACTAATTTCTACACCCTTCCATATTCCGCCCTGGAATAAAGATGTATAATTTCTACCATTTCATTGACTCGATTCACGGTGTATATCTGAATTACTTATTACTTTTGCATTGTAACTTATCACAGATAACAAGGAAAAATTAATATGATTATAAACCTAAAACTCAAGACTAGCACCCTGAAGTGCTCCTTCTTGGTTTTGCTAGAAATCGTTCTTGCAACCTAAGAACAATTCTAGACTTACTTGTTTTATAAAATTCCTTAAACTTGGAGAAACTGGAAATAACTCCTAAGTTTCTGATTTTATAAAACAATCTTCCTGTAATTAAAAATTTAATTACATTTGTAGATATACTGGATTTTATTATCCTTTTGAAATGATAAACCTTCTTACACCTATTTGCAAGAAACTTGAAATTAGATTCCCTGTGTATGCCAACACTAATCTAATATCACTACTAAGAATGTTAAAGAACATCCTATTTTATCATTTCTAACTTTGACCAACCAACAATCAATTAAGCTGACTCAAAATCTTGCAATGATATCTTTATTGAGTACCTCTCAATAAGTCATGCATTCCCCTTTCTCAAAAACTTACTATTTTATATAACCTCTAAAAACATATGATAATTATATACTCTAAAAAGTTCAATCTTGTATTTATCATACTAGTTAAAAGAAAAACTTTTTAACTTTGATAAATACATTAGTCAGATGCTCCCACTATCTTTTAAATCAAATTCAACAATTTGAGTAAAATTATCAAATATCTAGGTTCAAAACATTAATATCAAATATCCCCCCCCCCCCCCCCGCCCCCTCTCACCCACACCACGCCTACGGAAATCTTCTGCAAAATCTTCTTTTAGCATTTTCAAACTTCTAAACATACGTGAACAGTAACCAAACATCTTCAAACTTCCAAAATTTGCTCTATCTCAATAAACTACACTTGTAATTAATAAACCATTTGATTCCACATGAACAGTACTTGCAACACCTTCAAGTTCTGAATTTTAATTTCCTTAACAAATTTAAAAACCATATTTCATTGCAAAACCATAATTGTCAAAAACTGTTTACAACAGCTTGAATAATCAGTAAAACAAGATCATTTCCCCCCAACTATATTACTCCATATTTTGTCAATTCTTAACTAATGAAATCTACATTTGCATCAATTGTTCCGCAATTTGATCTCGCAATTGAACCATGTACTCACGATCTGCTACACTTCCATGTGGTTGGACCTCATTATCAACATCATCATTATCAACTTGATTTCGTACGTGGTTGTTTTCAATAGACACATTGTCTTGATCATAGTGAGAGAAGAATTCATCACTTAAGCCCTCTTTCCTTGAGAACTTTACCTAATTTTGCCCACGACTCAATATGCATACTACCGCCTCGTCTACCTACTTTGTTGATTTCCTCAAGACATGTATCTAATAAGCACTTCAATTGCTCATTAGTCCATTGAGGTTGACCACCCATTTTGACGAACTACATATTTAACACATTCGACAATTTTATCAAGAAACAACAATTTTATAAGATAACAAATTAAACAATCACATATAGCACATTCTAACACCATAGACCATTCTCACTTTAGAAATTAGAAACACTCCATCCTGAGCTTATAACATATGGAACCTACTTGAGAGTTTAAACAGATGCATTCTAACACGGAAGCATAAAGCATAGTTCAAAAAGAAAGAATCAGAGAAGAAAACAACTAATTACACTCTTATATATTGCAACTAAACAACTAATTATACTTTTATATAAATTAAGCAGATAAAACAATGATCTCTTTGACCCAAGTACAAAAGAGAGCAATATCAGATAAAATTCAGCAACTACCGTAAACTTGCAACTAAACACCAACTGTTAGCATCATATTTAATAGAGTTTTTGAATAAATTAAGCAGTCTAAGCAGGTCTATAAAACCATGTAATAAGTAACTGAATCAAATAACCTGATTGTTCATACTTCATTCTCAAATATTAAAATCATCAATGTATATCCAATTAACTCTATAAATCACAATCTTGAACATTATCATGTGTCACCAAGGTGACTCAATGACTAGAGCTAACCTCATATCAAGGAATGAAGCTAACAATATCAAGCTTCAATAACATGATGCAGGTAGCATCCTAAAAGACCATGAAGTTAGATAATCATTTTAACTCCATAAATCACAATCATGACTAGAGCTAACTTCTTTTTTGGAATCAAGAGACAAGAATAACAAAAAAAAGACAAAGTAAACAATGATGAAACTCTGCACAAGATGTTCTAGTTTTGTGGTCTTGAAGTCTCAACTCTCTCAATGTAGTCCTCAACCACATCTTACAATCAGATGGAAACCATGGCTACTTGAAACATATAAACAAATATCACAAATTTTAATCATCGAAAGTCCCTACTGTTGAGTGACGAGATGTAATTTCAAAACAAAACATAAATGGAAACTCACATAATAAGAATCAAAACTCACAGATGCAATTTCAACAAAACAAGAATGGAATCTGGAATTAATCACAGAAATTTCAAACATATAAACATGTCAGCGGCAAACATAAAAAAGGGAGAATCACACATTCAAATATCATCTGTAGTTGAGGTACTTTGACTGGTAGCAGGAAACATAAAAAGAAGGAGAATCACGGACGCAATTTTGAACAAAGAAAACAGGAATCGGACAAGATAATATCAAATGTAGAAAACCCAAATCGCAATTTCAATCAGATACCTATAGTTTAGGGCTTCGACCGTAATGTTCGCCGACAATGGTGCAGGAATCGACCGTATTATGGCTTCGATCGACGGGTTGGAGGATCTGACGGTTTCGACTGTAATAGCTTCGAGGATCGACGGGCCTGAGCGACGATGGTGAAAGAGATCGATGGTGGAGAGATCGTGTGAGCGATGAGGGGTGGAGAGATCATGTGAGCGACGGGAATGGAGGTCGACGAGGGATTTGCGTTTAGGGCTTCAAGGGACGGGTCAAAGGTCTGCAAAGAAATAAGCTATTTTCATCGCTTCAAGTAATAAGCAAAAATAAGATGTTGGAAATCTGCAAGAAAACAAACAATCTTAAGTAAAAACGTCTGCACGTCCGCAGACGTTTTCGGAAAATAAGGTCTTCTAAAAAAACAAACAAGGCCTAAAAGAACACATAACTGGCATCGTTACATTACTTGAAAAGGTAAATAAACATGTTACTTGGTTTAAGCATTTAGTCAAATAGCCAGTGTGCATGTTGGATTTATAAACAACGTCACAAGCTATATAAGCTATTACGACATAAATACACTGTTTTATGAAGGCAAAATAATATACCCGAGGAATTTTTACAAAATCAAATAAAGAAACCGAAACAAAACACAAATTTGTGAATTTTAGGGTTTAAATGAGATGACATTACAACAAACCTGCTACTGCTTCTTATTCGTCTATCGTATTGTTCTTAATTTTAACCCATCATGTAAGTGAATCCGAGCAGTAAACATATTTAAAAATTGAGATTGAATTCAAAATACATCACCGTTCTCCGTAGTCTAAAAAAGAAAAACAAAAAAAACTACCAATAATTGTTTCACGAGTAATCTATCCTCTCTGTTGTAGTATATGCAATATGAAAAGACAACGAAATTTGGGGGTTTAAAAGAAATTAGGGTTTAGATGACAAAAAGTGTGACTCGTGAGATGAATTTTAGTGATAAAAAATTTAGGTACCGTAGATGAACTTATTTTTACCTTTCCTTGATCGATTGTGATTGACCACATCAATAATCTCATCTTTCCTCAATGGTTGCGTTGGAACTCAGAAGTTCTTCGATTTCTTCAATTCTTCAAAACCCTAAATCTCAACTCATGAAAGAAAGGAAAAGGTGTAAGGTAAGAAACCTAGTTTGGAAAGTGAGAAGGAATAGAAAAATCTTGGATATGAGCGTGAAATACCAAGGACACGTGATACCATTAAGAGGGTGGGTTAATGGGATGGAAAATGAGGAAGTAACGCCTTAAATATATGACAAATATCCTTCCATTTACTCTTTGATTAGAGATGGAAGATGTGTTTATGTGGGTTCAAATAAGATAAGATTTATGCAACAAATGGTAAGATAGATTAGAAAGTATCCTTCTTAGACTCAAGGTTAATCATTGTATTTAATACTTTCTTCCTTTATTTTCAAAAGCAACATGTTATTCCTATTTTATTGACAGACGTTTTATATTACTGTATTAAATATTAAATATTTGTACTCCGCAGATCAAAACTGATCCCACATAAACACATCTCCTATATATGAGCCACCGTTTGTAAGACTGAAATCGTGGCTCGCTTAATACGCACTCCATCTGTTTGATAAAATGTTTCTGTCGTGAGAATTATATACCAAAGTATTTAGTTGTTCAGTTTGTTGTTATAAGATTATATATCTATAGACTGGGTGATTTTGAAAGCACTTATGGAGCTAGAGTAATTATGTACATTGGATTTGTGTCAAGCAATTGATAATCCCAAACAAATGAACCTAATCTTTAAAACTGTTCATTGTGTTCGTAGGAAATGGATGTATCAAACCCAGCGGCACTTGTGAATGGTGATCTTCTTCGCAGTCATGTGGGTCAAAGAGTGCGGACAGTGATTCAAGTAGTACGGCCTGATGCTGGTGGGTTGACTGGGAGATCAACTGATGAAAGGCAAATTGTTGTGAAGGGCCAAATGTCGTCACCTCTTACTACCTTTGTTGAAGTAATTGGTGTTGCAGACAGTGCACAATCTATTCGTGCAGAGATAGTGACCAACTTTGGTATGATTTATGCCCCTAAGATTTTTTGAAATGTTGTTTCACAGGGATCATGAATCAGTAAATATACTCTTTGCTCTTATTCAACTAATTTTTGCTAGTTAATTGCGTAATTTCTGTAAGTCAATGCTAAAATGTCATCTAAATGCTACCGCATACATGCTCTCAAATAAACATATACACTGCATAATATTGGCTTTCAAGAAGTCAGAGAATGTTTCATAATTTGAATATACCTTTTCTAATATTTATGTTCTTAACTATTATATCTAAAAAATTCTAAATATATTGATATTAGAATAAACTTTTTAAATACTAATAAACATCTAACTGACTGACACATGTCTATTTTTTAGACATGTTTTTTCTTATTTTCTTGCTCATTTCCAACATATTGTACATCTGTCAGTGTCCCAATTTTTATTACACGCATTCTTTTTAGACCGGTTTTAATGGATAAAAAACCGGTTTTTCTTTGGACCTAATATGGGGTAGTTTAGATAACATAAATTAAGACCGGTTATAAACCAGTCTACAAAATCACATATAGACCGGTTTTTATCATACGTGACCCTAATCAAATTCTACATAAAGACCGGTTTTACTTCACTTTGGAGACCGGTATTCATCACTTTTCTCAATGGTATTATTTATAAACCTGTTGTATTAAAACCGGTCTTTATGTAATTTTAAAAAAAAAAAAAATCTTCTATCTTCTAATATATATAAAAGACTAATTTGAAAAAAATTATTAGATAATCTAGATCATTTATTTAATAAAAGATTTAATCTTAGTCATTCAATCCTTTAATTCTAAAATTTTAATTTTGACTTTTTAGAGTTAAACTAATATGAATTAGAAACCCTTAACCAAATCAATAATAAATATTAGTAAATTATAAACTATTTTCAATTTATATAAGATAAGATTATATCTAAGCTAATATAAATTTAATATACTTAAGCGATATTATAAATTTATAAAACATTACGTAAAGTTTATTATATGACAATCCCATCAATGTTAGTAAATACAAATTAATATTATTTTATATTAATTTAAAAATTAATATAAATCCCTTAATAATGTTTAATATTAATAACTAAATTAGATTTTATTGTAATACATGGGTTAGTTGTAAAAAATAATAAATATTATTAAATATTAAATCTTAATAAAAATATGCTAAATAATTGTATGACGCCAAAATAACGATAAAGTAAAAAAAGACAACAAAAAGTTTCAAATTTAAGTCAAAACCAAATATAATTTTGACCTAAGAATAAATCAAAACTAGATTTCGGTTTTTTACAAAAATGGTTGGTTCAGATTAAATAATAATATTTTTTATCTATGCCGTGACCAATGTCTGGTTTGGTTTTATTGTTTTACAAATCTCATCGTAAACAAATTTTACATCACTCTAAAGTTGTCATAATTTACTTCTCTATGTTAGTCGGAATTAATATAATCTTTTTTTAATTTACAGAAAGACTAAGATTATTCTATTCTTTCATTCATACAAACCAATTATATATATAATGAAGCGATATTTTCATAAATAATTATGTGTAACCCGTATGTTTACACGGGTATTTAAACTAGTACCATAATATATGGTTGCAGTGTATGCCAATAATTAAATTGAGAATATATAAAAACAACAATATAAGACAAAATAACTTATTATTTCATGAACAACAAACATATAGTTATAAAAAAAGTCTTAAAGATTGAGATAGAAAGTTCTTACAAATTAAGATCTATAAATATAGACCAACATAACAACTATCTAAACCTTTTGAGATTGCACCCTTTTGTTTCGACTAATAATAATAATAATGCTGAAAACAATGTTCCAATAATTTTTACTTTTACTCAAATTTATTTATCCTCCATAGAACAAAAAACAATGATTTTTTCCAAGACTATTTGCAGGCATCCATCAAGAGCAGAAGCACCACTTCATGCTTGAACTTGAAGAACCTTACATAAGATCCAACATTTTAATCCTTGAACTGAAACTTTTGCAATTGTATGACTTGACAGCCTTCTCCCAATTGGTATGTAAAGCGCAAAAATAGATACCTAGCAACCTTTTCTCACTCACTTTATTGACCTGCAAATATAAATTTCTTTTCTTTAACCCCTATGTGACCGGATACATTAACACCAAAAGATTAACATAAATTAAGTGTAGAAAAGTACTAAATTCAATTTGTAGCACTCACTCTATAGTTGATAAAATGTTCCCAACAAATACCTACAACTAAACTTTCCATAATCTATAATAATTAATACAATTTACAATTCATATATTACTCTGGTTTATCTCATAGTCAGCTATATGTTGCTTTATCTAAAGTTAAAGGTAGATAAAAATTAAAGATATTAATCTTAGATAAGGAATGTGAAGTTAGTTAATGTTGTGTATTAAAAAATATTTTCAATTTATTATGTATATCTGATTTTGTATTTTATTTCCTTAATAATTGTTCTATGTGTTTTTATAATATTTATAAGTTATTTATAACTAGTGTTGAATTGCCCTCGCATATTGCGAGGGGAAGAAAATAAAACTAACAAATTTATTATTATAAATAAATATCTAAAGAAAAATAACAATCATAGGCTACAACCATTAGAACTGTGAATAAAATTTTGAAAAAAGATATGATTTTAGTTTCTAAAAATGATAACATTGTTTTATGTATAGAAAGTTAAAACACGATGTAACAAAAGGTATGAAATTTATAAAAGTTTAATTATAGAAACAGAAGTTGTTATTGTTATTTATAATAATTAAATTTTCTTTTTTTATTATTCTTATCAATAACTTAAAAGAATATGTTTATTATTTTTCATATGTAAACAATACTTAATCTAAATAATGCATTTTTTATTTTACTGTGAATTATTGAAACTCAATATTTTTCTACAATTTGCTTTTTATCTATCTTTTTAATCGGATCCGGCCCGTATCATTCAAAAATATTCTTCAATGAAACTTTGAATACTCATCCCACTATTATCACAAATTAGTTGAACAATTTTCACCAACAACTATATCAAATTTCTTTTTAACCTTTTGATTTTAGTGAATGTTTTTTTATTTTTTATTTATATACGCATTTATTATATATATGTTTCTCGGGTTAGGATCCTCTCATGTTAGAGTAAAACATGACCCATCATGTTTTTTCACAAACATGAAAGTGGGTCCCTTATCTATACTAATATATAATTGGTTTAAGTTTCTCTCTCCTATTAATTTTTAAGACTACTTAAAATTAAGTAGTACATGAGTTTATGCACTATGTACAAGTATATACAACACAAATCACTTAAAAGTAAGTAGTACATGAGTTTATGCACTATGTACAAGTTTATACAACACAAATGAGTTTGGAAATGGCTATTCATGCAAACGTCAGTTATAACACAAATGATTTTGGAAATGGCTATTCAATGCAAATGTCAGTTATACACAAATAAACTGGAAATGAATACAAAATCAAAATAAAACAATGTATAAAAATAGACTTCTATATAAATAGGAAACAACATTAAATAAGAGAGAAAATCATGCATATCTCTACTACATTATAAACCATTTACATGTTTTTTCTTAATCTCTTAAAAATTCAGTTTTTTGAAATTCCTATAATGTCATGTCAGGATACGTTACTGCATATTCAAATTAGGCTGGAAACTTTAAAGTAGTAAATGATTGAAACTTTCCATAACCCAATGTACGTTACTGCATATCTGTGAATCTAATGGGAATTATTCATAACGGAAGATATTTAAGAATAAGAAATTATTGAAATTGACAACTAAAATTATGGATATTGACAGCTAAAATTATGCAATGAATTTGAGTACAATATATTTTCAGTTACAATACATTTTCATCAAATACATAGTCCTTTATATATAGTCCATGGTAATACATTTTCATCAAATACTCCATCCAATTTCTTCAAAACCCAGCAGCTATCACCATGAACAATGACATGAACACCAAAGCTCCAATGAATGTTGATCAAATTCAGGTAAATATATAGTTTTTTAGTATTTTCCAGTTTATATACTAAATACCAATGAAAAATACTGATTTCTAAAATATAGATTTCCAGTTACAAAAAAAAATATTTTCCAGCTTATATACTAAATACTGAAAAATACTAATTTGTTAAATACTTATTAATCAAAATGAGTTGGTCATATTTGAAACTATATACTCACCATAAACACAATTTGTAGCAAGAGAGCTTAGCAATCATTCCAAACAACCGCACCACTCTACCAGCTATGAACACTGAAATTAACACCAACAAAGCTCTAATGAATTTCAATTATGTCGACCAAAATGAGGTAAGCTTTACAATATAAATATTTTTCAGTTAATATACTAGATGATGTTTTATTTGCTTATGATGATGTTTTATTAGATTGACACATGTACTGCATTTCAATAATGATTGGATTATTACGAATAAATTAAATCCATTAGTGATGTTTCCAAATTATATTACATTGAAAACAAAACTAATATTGCTAACTATAATAAGTAATGTTATATCAAACTGAATTACTAATAATTTTATATCATCTTAACTATATTATTAAGCATTGAACAATTTTACTTAAACTCTTAAATTTTAAGTGGATTTATATTAAAGTAGAAACACACATTGACTATTATTTCCATTAAGGGATGACAATAAAACTCAAGAAACCTAACAGACCCCAAGTCTAATCATAGAATGGCATGAAGATTATGCAAAACAATTATTAATACAAGGCAAAAGCCAGACAATTATGTCCATCCCAATACAAATTAAGTCTACTAATTTAACCTTATTCAAATCAATTGCAAACACAGCAAACACTTTATCTATTTTGCAACAGAGAATAAAAACAAAGTTGATCTAAAACTCATTAATCTAAACAGCAAGTCATCAAACAACAATAAGCCAATAATCAATTACTAAAGCAAACAAGTGACAGAAAAAAAGAATCTAAAAGTATAACTGTTTATATCTTACTTTATCCATGATCATACCTTGCGAGATTGAGTTATGTTATTGTTATACTAAAAGGAGATCGATTCACTGAATAATTTATTTGAATCCAAGTTCGTGCAAAAGATTAATTAGTTTATAAGTTAGCTTCTTTAATATGAAATACCAAATAATTTCTTATTAACTACTAGGTAATAGATCCTACCAACAATAAGATAGTGATTTACTATAAAATTAATTTAATTATTAAAAGTGTGAAAGAAAATCGGTTAACTATGGTTTTGGGGGAACTTGAAACTCAGACAAGATACAAACGATATTTTACCCACAAATTCAACCCCCTTCGTAGTGAGTAAATTACATTTTTCTTCATCTGATCTCATTCTTTTTCGTTCATCTCAAATTACATTTTTCGTTCATCCGACATTTTGCCCCCTATTTTAAACAAACGATATCTGTCCATTTTGATTAATAACCCTCATTATACTAAGGAAAGAATGATAAGTGACATGTTAGACGACATGTCCAGCCCTACCAAAACCTCTTGCCACCTCTTATAAGAACCAATGAGGAAGAAAATCTCAAAAATCAGAAAGAGCAAAGATGAAACTCACAAGGGTGGAAACAACTTTGTCACCAGCTTTAAAATTCTTTATTCCAGGTCCAACCTCCACAACTTCTCCTGCTACATCACCAACTGATCCAACAAACAAATATGATATTGTATGTGTATACATCTGTGTTAGTATCACATATAGAGAAAAAAAATGAACCACACCGACAATAAAGAAATCGTCCTGCATTAACTCTATTAGTCGAAATTATTCAAGCCTTAATATATGATTAATTTATTCTTTAACTAATACTGCTACATGCAACTCCTAAATGTAGCACGTAATTAGTTCATATAGCATCCTTTATACTAAAACTTCATTTTTCGTTCATGTAATATTGCTACATGCAACTGATTTAGTAATTCGTTCATCTGACATTTTGTCCCCTATCTTAAACAAACGATATATGTCCATTTTGATTAATAACCGTCATTATACTAATGATGTTTCTAATATAATTACTCGTAAGTAGTGGTTATCTAGGGCTCAAACTAATCAAAAAAATTATCAAATAATCAAAAGCAACATAAATACATAAAAGATTCATAACCTTGGTGAGTTGAAAACTCGACTCATGCTAAATCATTTGGAATCGTGAGTTCTTAACTGCCTCTTTGACTTGCGACTCGGCAGACAGCAACAGTTAACGATCGAGAGGAATGGAGGCGTAAAGAACAACATGTAGACGGGGACAATTAAATGGAGGTTTCCCAGATGAGTAGATTGAACAATAAGGAAAGAATCTTTGAGGAATTCAATAGAAAACTCATTAGAACTGTTCTTAACCTGAGATCGATCACCATGCTTACCCCCATCGTCGCCGGTGGCTGGAAAACCGTGGGTTGTCGGCGGTTGTTGACTAACAACTGCAAAAACACCCAATCAGTCCCCAAATCACCAAAGTTTTTGGTTTTTCATTCCCCATCGAATCATTTACCTTCCCACCGCCAACACCTCCGGTAGCCGGCCTAATGTGGCGCAAGAACCCGAAAACCTTAATTCTCGGCAGATAGCATTTTAGAAAGAAAAACCCTAAAATCTCATTAGGGAAAATTGGGGATTTTTCAATTAAGGAGAAACGTATTTAGTTATGTGTTCCAATTCTTCTTTTTCCTTTTTACATAGATTTGTGTTCCAATTCATCAGGGTTTGGGCCTTTTTAGTATAGTTTTCTTTATTGTTTTTTTCTATATTAAAATTATTACAAAATAAAGAATAAAAATAAAACGAGAGTGTAACCGGTTAGGATATAGGTGATGAATTGTGATAGAAGATCGTTTGTATATAATGGTAAGTTTTAGATGGTCAATTGTATTATTTAAAAAAAAATTTGGTTGTATATAATGGTAGCTATAAAATTCGTTGTATTTTAATGTAGTTTGCCCGTTTATTAAATAATTCATAGGAAAATTTATTTAACATTTAAATATTTTTATTATCTATATTGTTAATATTGAGCAAGTTAATATCATCAAATTTAATGTAAGATTAACTTAAATGTTTATGATTTATGGTGTTTGTGGATAATTATCTTGTTTTCTATTTGTTGATTACATTGATTTTATATATCTTGATAATCGGTTTTTGTGATTTTCAGCTCTTTAGAAACACAAATGTAGGTATAGACTTAAAAAAATGTAGATATAGAATAAAGAATGTGTATATTATATTTCAGTTTTAACAATAATTAATTTTATATCATTTTACTAATTTAGAAACACATATGACGTTTTGGTTCAAAGAAAATGGTATATTAATCTTGAACACATTATATTAATCTCCTCATTATTTTTGGATTATCAGTAACTTTCCTACAATTATAATTAGAATTAATCTATGTTGTTTTTCACAGATTATTTTCACGGCTCGTCAAGTTATCACCGTGAATTGCTATCATTCCGGTAATATTAAAAAAAATCTGTTCCCTCATTACTCAGGTGGCGAGATGTACAAACTTGTGGATCTCGATGTTACCGGGTGGAATATTTTGGATTTTTTTGAGTTCATGTGTTCGAGGTTCAGCAAATTTGCGTATTTGTGTTATTGTGCCCCCTTCGACTTTATTGGAAAAACATTCTTGCTATTTGACGATAATTTTGAATCAATGATTGACCTTGCGGATAGACTTGGTAGTGTCGATATTTATTTTTCCTACTTTTAAAAAGATAATTGTTTGTTTTCATACGGATTGTCATCTACTTACGAAAGTCTATTTCTTTATATTAATACTCTAATATAGTTTGAGTTTATTTAATTGTAATTTTAGTTAATATTGGCAAATTTTACTTTCAATGTAATTTTAGATTTGCAAATGATCATTGCCTCCTACGTCCTATCTATTTAAAACGACCACGACAACCAGCCACCATACATTTTTATTTGCAGCCGCCGCATTGCGCGGGTACCCCACTAGTATTAGTTAAGAATGTATCCCTTTTGTAGGGTCCACTCTCATGTTTGTAAGAGAACATGATAGATCATGTTTGACTCCAAAATGAGAGAATCCTCACCTATGTTTCACCTAGTCACATTTACATTATCGATCCCGCGCTTGTACACAGGGTAGCAAGTAAAAACTTATTTAACGAAGATACTGGAATGACATGGATTATTTTCATTTTGCTGAAACAATAATAAAAAATAAAATTGAGGCATTCAATTCAATCAAGAAGTTCAATACTACAATGTATGTAATCTATCTCTCTCTCTCTTCTTCCCCCCCCCCCCCCCCCCCCCCCCAAAAAAAAAAAAAAAAAAAACCCAAACAAAAACAAAAAAGCGTCAGAATGCTTTGGAACTACAGATCTTTCATCAATTGGAACAACATTAATACATAATTCAATCATGCGCAAGGTGGCATAGGAAGATCACAAAACCCGCAAACCTTGGGGAGGCCAGGCCACTGATCTCTATCCGGGTAACCACATATGCATGGCAATTGTAACCCCAATATCTTACAACACGCTTTTGATGGCATTCCTCCCTCTCGTAAATACTCTCCACATTCCTTCAACAATGCGTCCTCGTTGCAGTCCACTGCCTTTGTCATCTGCGCATCCACAGTCAGAAGCACCAACACCGCTACCATGGCTGCCGCCATAACAACACCATTCCACACCGCCTTCATCTTCAATTGATTAATGAACTAGCTTCGTACGTACGAGAAGAACGAAGATATATAGGAGGGTGGTGGATTAGCTGGAGAGTTAATCTGAAATTTATGTAAAAGAAAACCGGATTATATAGAGATATTTTCTAGTATTAAATAGTAATTGCGAGATTTTTGTATTTAATTGCATTAATTCTTTATATAACTGATCAAATTAATACGATTTGTTATCACTAATGTACATTTATTTCAGGCAATTAATAAGTTTGACCTATTTAATTATGTAAATTCTTTTAATAAATATAATTCATATTTGTTATTTGGATTTTAAAAAATAAGAATAAAATTAACTAATATTTAATTTTAAAAAGTGGTATCCTTGTTTGGAAAACTATAATTAATTAAAAGATAATTATGAAAAATACATAAAGTTAATTATAAATACGTGAGTCATATAAATAATATTATATTTAAATTTTATTCTTAACCAAAGCCTAAGTGGTTATCATCGTCCTTGTTATTTATAGTTTTATACTATCGATATCTTTATATAAAATTATTATTATAGAGTAATTCCCGGGTTGTTTAAAAAATAGATTTTAAAATTAAGAGAAAATAATAAATAATTATAAGACGCAAATATAATAATTACATTAGTTAAGGTTAAATACCCGTGTGATACACGACTTTGTTTAAAAATTAATAAATGTTAAAATTAATAAAAATAATAAATATTATACTATGTGAAAGATTTGAGAGTTTAAAAAACGAAGACAAAAGATGTCAGCACCAAAACCAGCGATGGGAACGTCGACGAAAGAAAGCTAACGTGATGGCAAAAACATGGTACCATAACATGAAGAGATGTCATTGTATTTTTTATACTAATCGTTGATTATTATCATTACAATTATAAGCAATAAAATGAAATTTAAAAATTAAGGGTTATCTTAAATATTAAATCAAAATGAAAATATTAAAAGTGCAACACACGGGTAAATAAGATTAAGCATTAATTTAATTTTTAATTTTAATATTATAATTTAATTAAGGGTTATCTTATCTGCATTCATATTAGTAAGTCACATTAGCATTACTCTAAAAAGTCAAAATCAAAATTTTAAAATATAAGAATGAATGGCTAAGATTAAGTATTTTTATTAAATTAAAGGTTAAGATCATTTAATAATTTTTTTCTAATTATTCTTTTATATATATTAGAAGATTATAAGATTGAGCATTACTAGAATATATTTTAAAACATTCACATTGTCCTTTTGATTAATTAACTTTAATCAATTTGAAATTAGTAGTTCACCTTGATTATAAAATTTATGTATCATTTTATAAACTAAACTCCGTATAAAAAATATTAAAAAAACTAAGGCTGCGTTAAGGAGGAGAATTTTTTTTTTTGTTTTTTTTTTTGTTTTTCTATGATTTCATTTTCTTAAAATAATTGAAAGCATATTTAGATGAAAGGTTGGAGTTCCCTTTTTAATGGAAAATAGAAAAACATGTATGGTTGAATTGTTTTTTTTTATAAAAGTTCTTTTCAAAAAGTACAAGAGCTTGGAAAAATTGATGAGTTTGTAAATAATGGAAAACATGTTTGGTTGAATTATTTTCTTGTAAAAGTTATTTTCAAAAAGTATAAGAGTTTGAGAAAATTGAGGAGTTTGTGGACAAATGGAAAATTGTGGGAGTATTTTGTTTTATTGGAAAAATGCGCAAAGTTAACATGTTTTCTAATTTTCAGTTTTTTTAGAAAAACTTTCTGGAAAAATGATGGATTTTTTAGGAAGTAAACACAAGGTAATGAAAATTTATATTTTAACATATGATAAAATATTTAATAAAATAAAAAAGAATATATATGCGTATATATACATACATACATACATATATTGATATATATAGGAATGTTGAAATATTTTTTCGTACGAAAACTGCGAGAATCAGTTTTAACCTTTGATTAAAATTAATTAATAGTTAGGAATTTTTTAACCTCATTAATGGATCATTAATGATGCAATAATAAGAAATATTTTGGAAAAATTAAGCCTCACAAATTAATGATTGCTTGGGATATATATTATATTGACCAAAATACCTCTATTAATAAGTTCTACATATAACCTTGTTTATATCCTCTTTGATTCAAGACAAGGATGAAATGTTTACTGATTATAATTTTTATTTTTTGAAATACACATACGAAAATGCAGATTGTTTAACGAAGATGCAAATGCTTCTAATATTTAGAAAAACAAAAACAGATATAGTAGAAGTAGAAATAAACACGGCGATAATCAAAATCCAATATCACCAACATCTGCATGCTAATTAATCTAGATGCATGGAAAGAAAGTACAAAAAACACAGATACACACACATTTACATAACAAAAATATATTGTCTACAACTGCATTTATAAACCAATCACATGCATTTTTAAGATTACATGCTGAAAATGCAAAGATCATCACATGTTTAACAAATCCTTAACATGCAAAATCGAGGCCAAGAAACCCCAAATTCACATTATATAACATCAAAATGCACAAATAAAAATGATATGAAAGATAAGAGAATCAGATGCATTTCAAACCACAACAGTTGATTATCCATCTATCCAAGTACATCTTCAAAGATAGTAAGTCATTCCTCAATCAACAAAGACAACGTTTACACACACACACACACACATATATATATATATATATATATATATAAAGAGAGAGAGAGAGAGAGGAGGGTTCATGCGAGAACCGCGAGAACCAATCTTAGCCATTCCATGGATATGAGAAGTTAAACGGATGGAGAGCGTGGAGGGATAGAGTGTGACAGGGTACATGTGAGGATTTCATAGGTGGGCAATGACATTGAAGGAGGGGGAATTTGATGGCTCAGATTGGTTCTCGCGATTCTCGCATTAACTCAAAATGCAACAACATGTGAATCTCAACAAAACTTAACTATTTTATACACTACCCACATAAAAAGAAACCACACCTCAAAATTTGATTTTCAAAATAAATAAATGAAATACTCTCCTTTTCCCATTACTATATATATCAATGGGCAAAGAAGATTGCCATTTTCTCATGAGAATTTTAAGGGCACTTTAGTAAATTTATTATTTTATCATGAGATGTGAATTTATCATGAGATATATGCATGTGATGATGTCATGACATCTACATGTATATTAACATTTTAGTCTTTCAATGAAACACATTAGGCATACATACATACACAAATATGCATGACTTCATATTCTATATAACATTATTTAGCAAATTAAAAAAAAGAGATTAGTATATATAATTTGAAGCAATTACTCAATAATCTATCTATTTTTTGAAGCAATTACTCAATAATCTATCTATTTTCTTCCCAATTTGAATTAATGTTGCATTATTTTACGGGTATTTTTTTTACGGTGACTAATAAAATTTCATGTAAAGTGTAGTTTAATACGTTATTAAAGAGTCTATTATATAACGTATGTGGTATTTAAGAGTAGTCATAACATTTTTTATTCAAATCATATATTGGACAATATGTAGATTTAGAAGTAGGTTTATATGGTATGTGAATTTTATTGTAAAAGAAGTATAGTTTAATCCCGACGCGTAGCGTGGGTTAGTTAAAACCTAGTTAAAGAATCAAAACTTAAGAATCCATTACTCCAGGTTAAGATTGTTACCTAATAGATCCAAACGGGGAAGTTGAAAGAAGCAAAATTTTAGACTCCATTAATTGGGGCTAAGCTTGCTTCTTAATAAAACTAAATGGGAAGTCTTCAATGGGAAAACATGAAGCATCTTTATGCATATGGTGGCCGGAGAAAGTAAAAGATAGTGGTGGTTTTGCATGATAATCGAATGGAGACAATCGATCAGAGGTGTAGATAATTGCTATCAGGAAACGGAGGAGAGAGATGTAGGTCATCGGTGGCACAGTCGTTCTAGGCGTTTATCGAATGGAGACAACGGGTCAGTTGAAGGAATAGATCGCCGGAGGTCGGACAAGAGAAAGAAAGCAGATAGAGGAAGTCTTGAAAATCTTTATTTTGAAAAATATGAAGTACAATCTACCCTTAAATACATTAAACATTGGGTGAACAAACATTTTTCAATATGTATGTCTTTCATTTAATCTCAACAACACAATGTTATGATATGACAGTTATAGTGAATCTACATGGATCATGTATATACATAGGAAGAAGTTCATAGGAGAACTATTTTTATTGCGAGAACCGTGAGAACCAATTTTAGTCGTTCAATTCCTCTTTCTTCAATTTGATTGCCCACCCATGAATTCATATCATGTACCTTGCAATTCCATATCCCCCACGTTCTTCATCAACGAATTTCACTTATTAAATGAATGACTAACATTTGTTTTTGCGGTTCTCGCAATAAAAATGATTCTCAAATGAACCATCACACACACACACACACACACACACACACACACACACACACACACACACACATATATATATATATATATATATATATATATATATATATATGTATATATATACTAGCATTGTACCCGCGCAATGCGGCGGCAATAACAATAGTTTATGCTCGACAACACGTTTGATTTCTAAAAATGTAAGGTATAGTATGTGTGGAATGCGATGTTAGTCAACTTATCCATGTTATTCTCTTTTATCTGATTTCTTTATTTTTATTTACAATCAACCATTTGTTAGTTGTTTAAATAGTTTTTGAGAAACAATAAAAAATATTATTATTAAATAGTTAGAGAAAAAAAATACTTTAGCCTTAAAATTATACTGATGTAAGTAATTTAACCAAAGGTAGATTAAATAGTTGTTATGATGTTTAATGATTAATTAAAGTAATAGTTGTCTTAAATTAGTTGAAATAATTAAGGGAATGATTCGTTAGACTATTGCTTTAAGTGTTTTTATCTTAAGCATAAAACTTGTACTACTTAAAATTAAGTAGTTTTAATATTTTTAAGAGAGAGAAATTTAAATGCTTTATAATGTAATATAGATATACATATATAATATATGGTTTAGTTCCTAAAAGTACATCGAAGTTGACACATTTTACTATTGTGTATACTCATCTTTCATTACTCCCATTTAATACACCGAACTCTTCAAAACTACCATTTAATACATCTTAACCTGTGATAGCAGGTTAAGGGTGATGTGGATCCGGTTTTGATGATGTGGCATGTGTTTTGAGTGATGATGTGTAATTTTCTATTTAACAATAACTAAAAATATAATAATAATAATAATAATAATAATAATAATAATAATAATAATAACAATAATAATAATAATAATAATAATAACTTTATGAACCCAGAAGCTTCAACAGATGAAGCTTCCATCGCTTTCATCTTCATCGATCACAGATATGCGATTATGGGGTTTTCAAGAACAACAAATCTGATTTGGGGGTTTTCAAGAACATCGCTTTCATCTTCCATCGCTTTCACCACCGAGAACATCACAACCTTCACCATCGTATGAACATCACAGCCGCCGCCATCGAGAACATCACCAGCTCCGGCCGCCTTCACCGCCACCTTCAACAACTCCTTCACCAGATCTAGGGTTTCAATCTTCATCATATTCATCATCGCACTGCAGATCCGACTTCGAGAACCCAGATCTAGGGTTTCGATCTTCATCATCGCACTGCACCACCACCGTGACAGGTTTGGGGTTTTTTCATGTATCATGTTTAATGTTTCTGGGTAAGTTCGATCCAATTTTGCTTGGTTCTTGTTTCCGATTTTGCTTGGTTCTCGGTTCTTGGTCTTGGTTTCGATTTTGCTTGGTTCTTGGTTCCAATTTTGCTTCTGGAATGATCGATACATCTGTGATTTTAGGGTTTTGGTTTTAAGGTTTTGATTTTGTGAGTTCATGTTTATCTTGGTGATTACAGATTTTAGGTGTTCTTGTTTGTGAGTTCGGTTCTTGTTTGTTAGTTCTCGAACCCAAATCTTTGTTGAGGTATCAACAGTTCCAGATAACAGATTTTAGGTGTTCTTCATGGGTTTTGATTTTGAGTGTTAGAATGAACATCAAGATGAAGGTGTTCTTAATTGTATGATGTGGCAAAATTTTATGAGATGGCATGATGAGGTGGAATAAAAAAAAGTAAAAATAAAACAAATTACCGGTTACCTGCTGAGCAGGTAATCGGGTGTACTAAACGGTAGTTTTGAAGAGTTCGGTGTATTAAATGGGCGTAATGAAAGATGAGTATACACAATAGCAAAAGGTGACAACTTCGATGTACTTTTAGGAACTAAACCCTATAATATATGTGTTTGTGTGGGTTTAAATAAGATGAGTTTTACGTTACAAATGGTAAGATGGATTGTTGGGTCGGAAAGTGTACTTTTTAGACTCAAAGTTAAAAACTGTATTCAATATTTATTTTTACAAAAGTAGCGCGATATTCCTATTTTATCGAGAAACGTTGTATAATCTTGTAATAAATAATTTGTATATAGTAATATCAAAACTCGTTGTTAAAACCGAGGAAAAAAATAGGAAAAAAGATTAGCAAATTAAAATACAACGTTCGATCTCAATCGGTTCTTCAATAAAGTTGTGTTTGGATCAAATTTTGTTTAATGCTCTTTGTCTATTTTCCTCAGAAAATTTGCTCTTATGTCTGTATGTAATTTTGGTATTGTTTATGTATCTAAAATTATTTAGATCTAATGTGGAACTGTTCTACATGAACGTCTCTAAGATTTTGTTCATCGTCTTGTACTATCTTGCTAATACTTCAATTTATTTGTAACATTACATAATTATACGAACTTATACATAAGAGTCAATTCAATCAAAGAGCATGCACACTACATGTTGAAAATGAATAGTGAACAAATCAATGAAGAATATGAGCATAAATCATTATGATATAATTAACATCACAAATCGATTCTGATTTATACACTAGTAAAAACGGAACTCTAAAAACTGTTGTGGGGACATTTGAAAATCAATTTCAAATTGTTCATCGGTCACGAAAAACTCTCTATTAGTAGAACTAAGGATGCATTCGGTAACGAGTTTATAGAGGATTATAGGGTCTTAAACTATTTAAAATCAATTTAAAAAATTGTGTTCCCGAGTTTTAATTTGGAGAGAAAAAAAAATTTAGACAGAAATAAAAAATATTTTGTGTTCTAGAGATTTTTTAAGAAAGAGAAAAGATTTGGAAAGAAAGTTTGATTAACTTTTTTTTCTAAACATTTCTCCCAAAAGTGGAGGATTTGGAAGGAAATGAAAGAAATATTTTTATGATTTTTCTGAAATGATTAAATTATCCTTAATTACAATAAATAATTTTAAAAAGTAAGGAAATTACTGTAAAATGACTTTTTTTCTTTCCTTCCTCTCCAACTAGGGAACACAAGTTTATGTCTTTTTTCTTCAATTTCATTTCATTTATTTCCAACTCGTGAACACGAAAAATCTAAATCATTATCATTTCTTTTCTCTTCTCTTCTCCCGTTAATTTTCCTTCTTTTTTTTTCTTTTCTTGTTGTATCTCGAAAACACAAAGTAAAGGATAAATCTAGAATTAAACTATTTTTAATCTAATTTAATATACTAAATTTTGAAGCAAAACTTGATATGGAAATCAAGTCGAACCGACTCCGACCCACACGAGTCATGGGTTGGCGGGAATTTTACCGCCTCTGTGACCTTAGGGATCCAAAAATATAAACGCAAACGAGCCAGCCCCCTTTGCAGCTTCCCTCAAAACTCGTATTCCCCTTCTTTTCACCGGCGTTACCTCTGACTGTTCTCGCCGATCTCTTCCTTCTCGCCCCTTATCGCACGTACGTATTCTTCTCCCCACACCCATGACTCTATGTTTTTGTTTGTTTATTGGCTGCTTTCTCCTGTGTTTAGGAAGAAATCTTACTCATTCAAAGTTCCCTTTCTTTCTAAACACACTTCACATGTTTAGTTTATTTCCATAATTGGGTTATTGTTTTCGTGGTTGCGATCGTGTGCTAAACTGAACCGTTTGTAAGATTGAAATCGTGTCTCGCTTAATACGCACTCCATCTGTTTGATAAAATGTTTCTGTCGTGAGAATTATATACCTAACCATGTAGTTGTTCAGTTTGTTGTTATAAAATTATACAAAAATCTATAGACTGGGTGATTTCGAAAGCACTTATGGAGCTAGAGTAATTCTGTAAATTGGATTTGTGTCAAGCAATTGATAATCCCAAATAAATGAACCTAATCTTTAAATTGTCCATTGTGTCAGTAGGAAATGGATGTATCAAACCCAGCGGCACTTGTGAATGGTGACCTTCTTCGCAGTCATGTGGGTCGAAGAGTGCGAACAGTGATTCAAGTAGTACGGCCTGATGCTGGTGGGTTGACCGGGAGATCAACTGATGAAAGGCAAATTGTTGTGAAGGGCCAAATGCCGTCTCCTCTTACTACTTTTGTTGAAGTAATTGGTGTCGCAGACAGTGCACAATCTATTCGTGCAGAGATAGTGACCAACTTTGGTGATACATTTGGTATAATTTTTGCTCCCTAAGATTTTTTGAAATGTTATTTCACATGGATCATGAATTAGTAAATATATTCTTTGCTCTTGTCAACTGATTTTTGCTAGTCAATTACTTAATTTCTATAAGTCAATGCTAAATTGTCATTTAATACTACCGCTGGGAGAGTCATGAATGCCCCTCCCATTGGGAAAGGCTGCCTGTGTGGGCCGGTTCGCGTGTCCGGTAGTACACGTTTTGGATAGATACTACCGCTTACAAGCTATCAAAGTACTGTCATCTACTTTGGTATGGAAAACCTTGATTTGGTAGAGATCCTGGGATTACTTGCTAAAAGTACTCAAACTTATAAATCTTAAATTAAAAGGGAGAGGGTGTGGGAGGGAATTATCTTTAAATCATCCAATTAGTAGTTATTATCATTGATGCATTACTTCTAAGGGGATAATAATATATGTTTTTAACATCACATAAGTTATTTGCTGCCAAGGAAAAATAAAATTACATTTCTAATCGTTGTTTTACATACACACAACTGCCCCCTCGTTTACTCTTGGCTGCATCCAAGCTTTGTGTGCTAACATTTCCATGGGGTCAGGGGTGTTGTTTTAGAAATTGCCATACAGGTAACATATTTGGGGCATCTTAAAAAGAATATTGATGCAACATTTCTATGTGCTTAGGGGAATTGTCCTGCCTTAGCAATTGATTTGAGAAAGTTTCAAACAAATATATGCACTGCATAATATTGGCTTCTATAAAGTCAGAGAATGTTTCATATTTTCTTGATGTTATGACTTTGTTGACATTGAAATCTTGTGTGATTTATTTGTTTGGTCTTGAATTCCAGATACAAATAATTTCAACCAGCTTTGCCAACATGCTAATGGAGACTTCAAGCATTTATTTATGTGAGTAGCCAAATGAATCAGGAGAGATGAAGGGAACTCTTATCAGATAATGATGTTTCTTAGCTGTAACCGTTTATCTTCTTTTCTGTTTCTTGGGCTTTAATTTTTTGACTTCGGGATCTGGTTGTGGAATTGCTAAATTCAGACCTTATTAAAGCTATTATGCGATGTACAAGTCTTTTCTGGTAACGCGGATGCATGTTTTGCTTATAAGACCTCTTCACTCACACGTGTCAATTCTCTATATGCTTATCATAATTTACAGTCTTGATTTTACAATATCATCAATAACAATAAAGACAACCAGTTTGGTCACAAGATTTCAAACTAGGGATGTGATGAGCTAAAAGCCTGGTAACTATTAAGCTTAATCTTGACTCGTGCCTTGCTTGTTTACGTCGCTTATTTAAAAAAAAATTCATGGAAAGGATTGTAAATATAAACACTATTGGGTTTAGTTTATCAAAATATATTAAACTTGTCATGTGAATACATTCAAGTCAGAAACCATCATTAATAGAATGTTCAGCTTAATTGTTGATGCCATCTCCGTCAACACAAAACACGAACCGGCAACAAATCAGAATTGGTTGTCTTTGTTCTGAGTTTTTAGAAATCAGCAACAAATCAGAATCATCTTGCTTGTTCAAGACAGAAACTTGCAAAAATGAACCAGAATCGATGAACCATAAGCGTTTTGAACCCATAGACACACCCTAAATTGATTAACACGATCGTTGGTATAAATTAGAAATCCTAAACGATGAACCTTTAGTGTTCATAATAAACACTAAGGGCATGTTTGGTTGATGGTATTTGTGAGGAATTCATGGGAATAAGATTTCAAATCCTCTCAAATGATGTGTTTGGTTTGCAAATGGGAGGGAGGATTCAAAATCCCAAGAATCCTAAAAATCCATGAATGAAGCATTTGGAAATCCTCCCACCCCCCATGGTATTTTAAAATCCCTCCAATGAGGCATTCTCTCCGGCGATCATCCGGCACCCTCCGGCGAATATTCCCGCGACCATCCTCCCTGTCCTCCCACCGCCGCCGTCGCCTTTGCCATTCGAAGAAACCCGGTCCTCCCACCGCCGCCGTCTCCTTCGCCGTTCCAGAAAACCCTAGCCGTCGTCGCCTTATCTGTTCGAACAAACCCTAGCCGCCGCCGTTTCAGAAAACCCCAACCCCTAGCCGTGGCAGATCGTCGCCTTCATGAAGAAAACCCTAGCCGTTCGTCGATCTCTGTCAACCTTCACGAAGAAAACCCTAGATCTACGCCGTCGTTCGCAGAGAAGGGTTCGACAGAAACCCTAGCCGGCGGAAACCCTAGGCGCCTTCCATCTTCGTCTGTCATCCCCTTCGCCCGTTCGTCTCGTTCCAACAGAAACCGTTCCAACAGAGGGATCGAGAGAGAAGAGGGTGAACGAATGAGAGAAGAGGGTGAACGGCGACGGTGAGGTGGTGACCGGCGATTTGGTGATGGTGTTGATGGGTTTATGTTGTAAGGTGAACCAAACAAAGGATTGGGATTTAAAATCCCACCAAATGAATTCCTTCCAAATGCAATTCCCATCCATAAATCCCATTCCCCTCAAAATCAAAGAATGAACCAAACACCCCCCTAAGTATGATTCCATTTTTCAAGGCTCAAGCTCGGGCTTATTCGATTAATAAGTTCTAGGCTAGGCTCGGTTCTTTTCAAGTTTTAAAGATCCAAGCTTAGGTAGTCCGTAAGTAACTTGGTCTGTTTACCATCATACTTTGAAGTTTGAACCAACAAGCTAAGAAGTTTCAAGTTTTACCATCCTACTTATTCAACTTTTACATATGCCAAAGGAGCACCACTTGTAGGTTTATTCACGTGTCTGCTTCAAGCCATCTAGAAACAATGACTTATCTATAAGAACACTGCAATCCACAAACACATTTTTAGCAAAAAAGTTAACAAAGGAGAAATGTAGAGCAATGATCTAATATCTTGAGAACACTGTAATCCACAAACACATTTTTAGCCAAAATGCTATGTATAGGATTTTGAAAGCACGTATGGAGCCAGATTAATTCTGTACATTGGATTTGTGTCAAGCAATTGGATTTTGAAAGCATCTATAGATTTTGTTTGTAGGAATTGGATGTATCAAACCCAGCCGCACTTGTGAATGGTGACCTTCTTTGCAGTCATGTGGGTTGAAGAGCGCGGACAGTGATTCAAGTAGTACGGCCTGATGCTGGTGGGTTGACTGGGAGATCAACCGATGAAAGGCAAATTGTTGTGAAGGGCCAAATGCCATCTCCTCTTACTACTTTTGTCGAAGTAATTGGGGGTTGCAGACAGTGCACAATCTATTCGTGCGGAGATAGTGACCAACTTTGGTGATACATTTGGTATGATTTTTGCCCCTAAGATTTTTTGAAATGTTGTTTCACATGGATCATGAATTAGTAATTATATTCTTTGCTCTTATTCAACTGATTTTTGCTAGCTAATTACTTAATTTCTATAAGTCAATGCTAAATGTCATCTAAAGACTACCGTATACATGCTATTAAAGTATCATCGATCTACTTCGGTATGGAAATTAGAAAATCTTGATTTGACAGAAATCCTGGGATTACTTGTTAAAAGTACTAAAAATTATAAATTTTGAATTAAAAGGGAGAGGGTCGGGGGAGGGAATTATCTTTAGATAATCCAATTAGTAGTTATTATCATTGATGCATTACTTAAGGGGATAACAATGCATCCAAGCTTTGTGTGCTAACATTTTCATGGGGTCAGGGGTATTGTTTTAGAAATTTCTATACAGGTAAACATATTTGGGGCATCCTTAAAAGAATACTCGTGCAACATTTCTATGTGGTTAGGGGAATCGTCCTGCCTTAGCAATTGATTTAAGAATAAATGTATATGTGCGACTATTTAGAGAAGTTTCAAATAAATATATACACTGCATAATATTGGCTTTCATAAAGTCAGAGAATGTTTCATATCTATATATCTATCTATCTATATCCTATATAACTTAGAACCTAATAAATCCTATATGGAAAGTGTTATTGAACACTAAATTTGAGTTTCAAGTTAATTAGATAGGATGAGTATCTTACGTGGCATCCAAATAGGTATTTGGGCTTATTTAGCCTTCGTAAATGGGCTTTAAGAGTTGGATCGTCTATCCTTTTGCCTTCCGTCGCTTTGGAATACAACCATTATCGCAGGAGTCTACTTTATTGCGGCCGTTTTTCTCCTCTCTTTATGCCGATACCGAGTAACCGACTTTAAGATCAAGTAGAGACTTCAATAAGTGGAGAGGTTAATCGATTGGGCTGCTTGATTACATTCTTTCATTATGGTGGAGTTAATGTATCTCCTCAATCAATTTCATTGACTTCATCGTTTGCGCAGATGAATCAATTTTGTTTCGATTAATAACGTCAGCGTATAGATAGCGTGCTCGACATCGTCAATCGATGAATTGGCTATTGAGTGTGGATGACCTTGATTTGACTACCATTGTCCTATGTGAAATGGCTTCTGTACTTCAGAGCATTGGCAATCACTGATTCCAGGTTGATTATCATGAATTTCCAAATTGTTCATTTCCACAAGAAATTGTATGCTCACTTGAATCATTGTGTGTTTTTTGGTAATATGTAGTTCTATCAACCTTATTGGTTTACTTCTATTCCCCTGATGCACAATTTTTACCAAATAAATTCCTTTCATTTGCCTCATTTTGAAGCAAGTTTTTACTAGATAATGATTTAAAACCGGAATATTCCGCAATTACAAGATCCATAAAAATGGTCGAACAACAATTGGTTCCTTCTATTTGGTGGATGTATGCTAGAATAATGATTAATCAGAGTGCACGCCACATATTTGATGAAATGTCGCGTAGAACCGCATCATAGTTTTTAATTGTGCATATTCCATTAACCAAAAGATGTTGGTCAAGTTTAGTTTGTGATTGAAAGCGAATTAGTCATTGGTGCTTCAAATAAGATACTCCCTGTTTTCATCGTCGATTTGGATTTCCCGTGTTCATCCAATGCTTATGATCCATTGTACCTTCAATCTAAGGTTCATCCGGATGCAAAAATGTTTAAGGTATGTTGATAGTGAAGGCGTGTAGATGTCATTATTAATATTATCATTGTTCATCACTATTAGTATTGGTTTGATTACGCTGTTAAATAAATTGGGTACAAATGCAAGTATGTTTCCAATAATTTGGCTGGTTTTGTAACTTCGAATGTGAATCCAGTTCTCTACATTTTTGTTTCTGTAATATTAATTAGCACGTTAGTATCTATAAATGTTTGGTCAGGAAAGCCTTTGACTTTCTTATGTGTTTTGGTTGAGAAATGCAACTCTAATCTTCATACTTTCTAGGCTTTAACTAGAAGCAAAAAGAGTAACTACTTAGTAACATGTGAATCTGTATATTTGATAAACCTTAGTGAACATGTTAGAGTATATTTCGTATGTTGCCCGGTGAGTTTTAATTAAAAGTACTCCCACTGTTCATTTGTTTACTTAATTCCATACCCGTGCAAATGTAGCCTAATGCAAGAATTGGTGAATGTTCCTCCTCAAGAAATTGTTTTAATGCTTTTGTATCGTAGCTATTAAGTCTCTATTGAGGATTTCAATATTTAGTATATACTCAACTCTTTCTATGTGTAGTTGAAGGTTTTGAAGAGGATGATATGCAAGACCGACCTGTTTATGTTGCTGCTATTGATCTGGCATGTATGATGGTGTTGTATTTTTTAATCATTTATCAGCTGGACATGTTTTACTTATCTTCTGTCAATTAAATCTCTAATCTCTCTTGCAAACAAATTATATATCTTCTACTGATGGCGTATAGTCGGCTTCGCCTCGCAAATAATGGCGAAGAAGAACAAAACAAGCTAACCTCTGGTCGTCAGACTAACAAGGCCAGAAGGACAACAACCATTTTTGATGAAAGAGCAATAAGTCAAATAACCGGCTTAGTTATATGGTCAAAACAAGTGAAATAACAACAATAGCTAGGCAACAAAAAGAGGCGCATCAGAAAGAAGTAGTAGCTTTAGGACAGGAAAAGTCACTTTCGGCTCTGACTAAACCTGAAGCTACAGAGAGCACATTGGACAGACCGTTGGATAAAAGGAATGTCCTTTGACTTTGGGCATTATATATAAGTACGTATCCAAAGCTCTCGGGAGGTAGAATCATCATTTTTCTCTCTACTCTTTTCTTACAACTAGTTTTCCCTTTTCTCTCTAGTTCACTCGAACACTTTACTAATTTTCACGCCCGAGCTTGGTCACGAGTGCCCACTCGTGGCGAGGCTGACGTTGGTTTCTTTCTTTCAGATAGATATCACTGATAGCGAAGCCGTCGCAGCTTTCCCCGATTGTTACAAAGACTGGATCCAGCGAAGCTGAAAGAGTCCTAATCTGCTACCCGGATCCCATTGTAGCAACATTGGCGCCATCCGTGGGACCGTGTTCTATTCACCCTCGAAAGTTTCGTTTTTGAGCACGGTTCATCTTGTTGAAAGGAGAGTCGAAGGAATGGAAGCTAGAAAGATATCTAGCGACACAGACCAAAAAACTCTCACCATCCAAAGCACACCAAACCCGGATGACACACTACAGCCTATCCCAACAACAGGACAGACGTCCACAAACAACGAAGTGTCATTCGCTGACGGAATGCCCACATCCCCTTCATCAGAAGAGGAAGAACCTTTTACCGTAGGAACCCCTTCGCTTCTTTTGCAAGCAGCACTCTCAGAGATTTCACCAAGGTCCACGCCCGTCGACTCAACTGTCTTGACTACCCGAGTAACACCGGTCGGAGGTCCTATACCTAACCACAGATTCGGGAGTGGTTCGCAGGATACCCGCGATTTCGTACGAAATAACTATATACTCGTCAGGGAGTTGATGGAGGAACATGAAAAGGAGCTGCGCTCTGTCAACCAGCAGGCAAAGCAAGCTGCTGAAAGAAGAGCGAAGCAATCATCGAGAACTCCGGGAGCCAGAATGATGAACAACACACCTGAGGCCATAGGAATGGTCGGACGAAGATTGTTCCGAATTCAGCTAGACGGAAACCCTACCCCGAAGTCTCGAAACAACGTTGTAGATCTGGAGGGACGCTCTTCCAGACGAAGCTACGAAGACGAAGAACGAAGCGAAGAAGAAAGGGAGGAACCAGAGGAGGATGACCTAACACAACCCTACAGGCCGAAGGAGAGTACTAAGTTTACTAGAAGAATATCTAACTTCCGTTTCCCCAAAAAAATAAAGATGCCCAGCCATGTTAAGACATATGAAGGACGGACAGATCCGGAAGACCATTTGAAGATATTCGAAGGAGCAGCGGAGGTGGAACTATGGTCGATGCCGGTTTGGTGCCACATGTTTGCGCAAACCTTGATCGGGCCAGCCAGAGTGTGGTTCGAACACCTTCCGAACGAATCCTTAGACAGCTATGAAGACCTGCGAAGGCGTTTTTAGCGAACTTCATGCAGCAGAGAAGGCATACTAGGGATCCCATAGAGATTCACAACATTAAGCAAAAAGACACTGAATCTCTATGGACGTTCATGGGAAGATACCTCAAAGAATGCCAAGAAATAGGAGGGGTGGATGAAACCATGAAGATCTCTGGTTTCATACATGGTACTAACTGCAAGGAGTTGGTAGAACAATATTGTAACAACATGCCAAAGACGTTAGATGAAACGATGGAAAGATGCAGGGCATACATCAGAGGAAAAGAGGCTGTAGGGTATACGAACGAAACATGGAAGAAAGGGGCTTCCTCGCCTAAGGTTTCGCTATGGAAGTCTCCCCAGAGAAGAAATTACAAACCCGGTTTTGAAAGCAAGTTCGTTCCCGAGTACAGAGGAGGATGTAGTAGCTTCGTCAATCGAAGACGAAGCGAAGGAAGGGGGTCCCTATACACCCGAGGAGGGGATGGGAAGCCGATACTCCCACCTATGTCCAAGACTCCACATGAGATTCTGCTCACTGAAGACGCAAGTAAAAGTTTCTTAGCACCCAGGCCGATCAAGAGTGCTCCCGACAAAAAAGGTTTTGATCGATACTGTGAATTTCACGGAGACAGAGGTCATGACACCAATGACTGTTATCAGCTCAAGAAGCAGATTGACGAAGCCATCAAATCGGGGAAGTTGTCTCACTTGCTAAAGGAGATAAGGCAAAACCGCAATAAGATAGAAGCGCACCAGCCGCAGCAAAGAGATGGCAAGGCGAGGAATATACTGATGGTGTCTTCTACAGCGGAGAGCAGATATAAAAGAAAATGCGAAGAGGAATTCGAGTGGATGAACAAAGCAATAGAATTCACTTCGAAATGTGACGAAGTGTTATCACCAGGACCCGTCATTGTAAAAGGAGAAATAGCAGGCTATGAGGTACACCGTATCTTTGTAGATAGCGGGAGTTCCTCCGAAATCATGTACGAACATTGCTTCAAGAAACTCCATCCAAGGGTCCGCTCTTTGTTGGTCGAAAACTCAACCCCACTGATAGGTTTTTCAGGGGAAGTAGCTTGGCCATTAGGAGAAATCACACTTCCAGTAATTTTTGGCGAACCACCGCTTAATCGTAAGGTTCATCTCAAGTTCGTGGTGGTACGATCCACTTCTTTGTATAATGTCATACTAGGAAGGTCGGGCATGTACCAATTAGGAGCTATCGTATCAACACTTCATTCTGTCATGAAGTTCCCAACTCCACGAGGAATCGCAGTCGTACGAAGCGAAAGGAAGGAAGTTCGCGAATGTTTGCAAATCGAAAGGGAGTTGCAAAAGCAGCACATAGTGGGAACAGAGAGAGAAGAGAGGAAAATACGAATAAACCCTCACTTCCCAGAGCAAAGCGTAGAAGTCGGGGGAACGTTATCGCCCGATTGCCAAAGCAAGTTGGAAAAACTTCTTCGAGAATACCTTGATGTCTTCGCTTGGACGCCTCAAGACATGACGGGAATACCCAGAGAAGTGGCAGAACATAGATTGGGAATTCCCACATATGTGAAGCCCGTAGTTCAAAAGAAAATGGGACTTGCGCCTGATCGGAGCAGAGCAGCCTGTGCGGAGGTAGAAAAGCTTTTACACGCAGGTATCCTTAGAGAGGTGCAATACCAAAGTTGGATAGCCAATCCCGTGTTGGTAAAAAAGAAAGACGGAAGTTGGCGGATGTGCATAGACTTCACCAATTTAAACCGAGCC
This sequence comes from Pulicaria dysenterica, assembly GCA_947179395.2. Lineage (NCBI taxonomy): Eukaryota > Viridiplantae > Streptophyta > Magnoliopsida > Asterales > Asteraceae > Pulicaria > Pulicaria dysenterica. The sequence goes on from OX359291.1 coordinate 82,730,707, forward strand.
TGCCCAAAGGACCCTTATCCGTTGCCAGAAATAGATGCTAAGATAGAATCCTTGGCAGGGTTCAGGTTCAAATGTTTTTTGGACGCGTATAAGGGATACCACCAAATTCAAATGGCCAGGGAAGACGAAGGAAAGACGGCATTCTTCACCGACAAAGGGGTGTTCTGCTACACAAAAATGCCTTTTGGCTTAAAGAATGCTGGTGCAACATACCAAAGATTGATAGACAGAATGTTTGAAGGTCAAATAGGGCGTAACATCGAAGCATACGTAGACGATATCGTGATTAAAAGTAATTCAGAGGTGTGTTTGTTGAAGGATATCGAAGAGACCTTCATAAACCTCAGAAAAGTAAACATGAAGTTGAATCCGAGCAAGTGTTCATTTGGTTTGGAAAAAGGTAGGTTTCTGGGGCACGTGATAACTCCTCAGGGAATCGAAGCGAACCCAGATAAGACAAAGGCGGTGATGGAACTTGAGTCACCAAGAACGCTCAAGCAAGTGCAAAGCTTGAACGGAAAGCTCGTTGCTTTGCATAGATACACGGCGAAGGCAGCAGAGAAGTCTCTACCAATATTCAAAACTATGCAAAATTGTTTAGAAAGGAAAAAGTTCAAATGGACAAGTGAGGCGGAAGAAGCTTTCCAGAAGATCAAGGAGACCATTTCTACCTTGCCCACCTTAGTGGCACCACAAGAAGGAGAAGTTTTGATAGTATATTTGGCAGCTTCAGAAGAAACCCTTAGTGCCGTTTTGATGGCCGAGCGAGGCAAACGGCAATTGCCAATATATTTTGTGAGCAGAGTACTCCACGATGTGGAACTGAGGTATCCGCCCATGGAAAAAGTAGCTCTATGTCTCATACACGCAACTCGGCGGCTAAAAAGATATTTTCAAGCCCACAAAATAAGGGTGTTGACCAGTCTGCCAATAAAGTCGGTACTATCAAAGCCAGATGTTTCAGGAAGGTTAGCTAAATGGGCTGTGGAATTGGGAGCCTATGACATATCCTACGAGCCTCGTACATCAATCAAAGGTCAGGTACTTGCAGACTTTGTGGCAGAAACAAACGAAGTAGAACAAATTACAACGGTAGTGGGCAACGACAAGCTTGATAAATGCGAAGAGATGCCAACGGAGAATGTCAGCAAAGGAAAAGAAAAATTAAGGTCCGGAAGCAAGATAGGCAAAGATGACAAAGAAAACTTATCACCTGCAAGCGAGACAAGCGAAGCTTGGAAACTATACACGGACGGGGCGTCCAGCGTCGAAGGTGCAGGGGCTGGCTTAGTACTAATAAGTCCCAGCGGAGCAGAATATACGTACGCCCTTCGCTTCAACTTCTCGGCTTCAAATAACGAAGCAGAATACGAAGCTCTCCTCGATGGACTCCGCCTAGCAACAACAATGAGCATTCAAGAGCTAAAAGTGTATGTGGATTCCATGTTAGTAGCAAACCAGATCAATGGATCCTACGAAGCGAAGGAAGAATCCATGATGAAATACCTAACCATGGCAAAAGAGACGCTACAGAATTTCAAAAAGTGGACGGTAAAGCAGGTTCCACGAAGTAAAAACAAGAAGGCGGACGCTCTGAGTAAGTTAGCATCAATAACCTTTGACCACTTGACGAAAGAGGTGCTAGTGGAAGTCCTCCAGCATAGATCAGTGGAAGCGAAGGAAGTAAATGCCATCGTGGAAGACGAAGGAGATACATGGATGACTCCAATTGTGAAGTATTTAAAAGGAGAATTGTCAACAGAAGGAAACGAAAAGGAAAAGCTCGAAACAGAGGCTCAGAAATATCAATTGATAGACAATGTCTTGTACCGAAAATCATATTTGGGTCCGTTACTAAGGTGCGTAGGCCCATTACAAGCCAACTATGTAATACGGGAAATCCACAAAGGATCATGTGGGTTACACGCAGGAGCAAGGTCGGTAGTTGCTAAAGCAATGCAGCTAGGATACTATTGGCCAACCATGCACACAGATGCCTTTGAAGAAGTCAAAGCATGTCAACCCTGTCAAAAGCATGCCCCAATACCAAGGCGGCCAAAGCAGAACATGACTTCAATCATGGCAGCATGGCCCTTCAGGAAGTGGGGAATGGACATTGTGGGTCCTTTCCCCGAAGCACCAGGACGGCTAAAATTTTTGTTAGTAGCCATAGATTACTTCACAAAATGGTGCGAAGTGAAACCCCTAGCTTCGATTTCAGGTTTGCAAGTGGAACGCTTCGCATGGGATCACATAGTGTGCCGCTTCGGCTTACCACGAGAAATAATCACAGATAATGGAAAGCAGTTCGCAGACAACCCATTTAAGGCTTGGTGCAAACTCTAGCACATACAGCAAAACTTCACCTCTGTTGCTCATCCACAAGCAAACAGACAGGTAGAAAGAGTAAACCGAAGCTTAGTGGAAGGGATCAAAGCAAGGCTGGAAGCAGAGGGAGGGATTTGGGTCGAGCATCTAGGCCACGTCCTATGGGCCCACCGGACAATGCTAAAAACTAGCAATGGTGATACTCCATTCAGCTTAACGTATGGCACTGAAGCAATTATCCCACCGGAGATAGGAATGCCAACTTACAGAAGCGCAGTTCCACAAACAGAAGCGGAGAATGAAGAGAGTATTTGTTTCAACTTAGACGCCCTGACGGAGTGAAGAGAATTGGCAGCCATCAAAGAAGCCAAATACAAACACAAGATAGAGCGATACTACAACAACAGGGTAAAACACAACCGATTTAAGCCTCTGGATTTTGTGTGGAGAAAAAACGAAGCAAGCAGAATGCAAAGCCAAGGCAAACTAGGCCCCAACTGGGAAGTCCCTTACCAGGTAGTCACAACACACCAGAATGGCTCGTACGTTCTGAAGAATCTTTGCGGAGAGGTTCTCCCAAGAACTTGGAATGGGGAAAATCTGAAACGTGCTTACATTTAAGCGAAATACACCCTCGCACTAGTAAACGGCTCACTTTTGTTACTTGGGTCGCACGCTAAAAATAAAGATTACAACACTTTTGGGTCGCACGACGACCATTGACATTTTGTAATAGTGCTCAATAGAGGGTATAACCCCTATTTCTTTCTGTAACAATGGCTAAGAAGCCCATTTTGTTGAATGAAATTTTGGCTTCGTAAAAGCTAATGTAATGCATACTTGCATACACATACAAACACAACCACATACAAAGCAAAACACAAGCTCACAGCAGCTCACCCATAATGCATGCAAGGCCCTAGCTAGGCCAAACACATACGCATGAATCACACGGGTTTGAAACAGAGGTAGGACCATATCATTGGCCATCTCAAAATGTGTACACAATAAATCAACGTTGATATCCACAAGTGTAAACAATATTAACATATGGTTATCACACCTAAAACATCAGAGACGCAACAGAATAATAGCAGCTAAGTCTCCCAACAAGGGTAAAACGATAACACACAAGCACATACTAGAACGTTAATCCTTGGTAACAAATGTCAAGGTCATACCAAATCCTTAGTTAAACACCAAACGCATCATACAAATGCCAAAACAAGATGCTGGTAAGCATCACCACATCAACGAAGCACAAAAGATTGTTTAAACAAGTACAGATGATAATATAATTGTTCATTGAAATAAAGGGATAGGCACAAAGCCACTAGAAATCACGGACGAGTAGACACCGAAGATTGATCTGAGAAGCCTCCGACACCAGCAGGGGGACATGGGGGACACCAGCAATAGTAGCACGAACAGGCTCGACTCCTTTAAGAACTTTGATCGGCTCATTAGCAAGGCGAGACAGTTCCTCCACGTAGGGAAAAGACACGTTGTCAAAATCGTTCAACATCTGATTTAGCTTCGCCTCAGCATCCGGCTTGTAGTTGGAGGAGCGGGTAACGGGCTTGCCTTGCTTACCATAGCATTCACCTTTGATCAGTCCCCTGTGGTAGCCAACCGCATAACTTTGCTTTTGAATAGCAGCCAAGGGTTGCCCAAACTCGAGACTCTCGCGAAGTTTCCCAACGCACATCTTGATGCCCTCAACTACCAGCCATGTTTTCTCCTCTTTCACAAACTGCAAAGACTCAGCAAGGGAAGATTTTTCCTCCGACAATATCTCTTTTTCCTTAACCAACAAACCTTTCTCTAGCTCTAACTCCTCTACACGCTTGCGAAGCTCAACATTTAAGGAAATTAACTTCTCCGAAGCAGCTCTCTCAAGAACTAAGGCATAATTCTTTTTCTTTTCCTCCAACAGCTCGGAGCGAAGCAAGGTCAGGTCAGCCATGTCTTTTTCCAGCGAGGCAACTTTCTCTGACAAAGCAATTTCCGATGCTTTCAACTTTGCAATGTCACCCTCCTTGCTCTTCATCTCCTTCAACTGCGCTCGTAGGCGCTTAATAGCATGACCCTTCTTCACACATTCATTGTGAGCAGCTATGAAGCTAAGCCTAAGTTCAGGCACATTGACATTCAAGCGAGCGGAGCAAAGCGCTGTCTCATTACATAAATTGGTGTGAGATTGGTGTCGCGCACGATGAGCTTCAGCAGGGGTGGCAAAGTTATACTGATAATCGCGACAAACAACAATGTCATCCAGCAAAGATGTATTCTTCACCCGGCGAAACTGGGGCACAAAGATAGTTGCGCCTATCTCAGCAGAGGGGGGAACATATTGGGAAGCAGAAGAATCAAAACGCTCATCCTCGCTGTCTGTTTCGAAAGTCTGATCCATTGACAAAGGTGGCTCACTATAATCTTCCATACGGATTTTCTTGCCAATCCCGTGGCTCTGAACGTCTTCCAAGGGCCGCTTCGAGGAAGACTTAGTCGAAGGCAGAACAGGCTTGTCTCTCTTGGTCGGGTTTGGAACAGACATGACTTCATCTGCTGCTTTTCCTTTCAAAATCTTGGTAGCCCGGCTGCGGCTTTCGCAAGCTTGCTTGAGTCGGCTTTGCTCAGTAGTCCCCTTCGCCTTTTTTGGCGAAACAACCTTCTTGGCGCTATGCTTCACCCGTGGCTTAGGTGGAACACCCGACAAGACAATAACGGTCCCTGGTTTCGGACTCACCGAAGGTGAAGCAGCTTTAGAAGTAGTAGATGGGGCTACCGGTTTCTTACCAGCTTGAGATCCGGAGGAGGCAGAATGAACAGCAGCTTGAAGATTCGAAGGAGATGTAGCATCCGCAAGTGGTTGCGAACCAGGAATTACCACTTGATCAGGAATAACCAAGTTTTCTGTATTCTGTGATTGAAAGTCAGCACCCTCATCATCTTCTAAGGCAACCTCATACTCCTCTGACGAGGCAAGGTTCAGCAGTCCAGCGAGTCCCATCTCTGATCAAGCAAAGCAAAGCAGGATAAGCAATATAACAAGAGTTTATATAAACATGCATGAGCGAAGAAGTAACGTGTCAAGTTTGACATATGTGCAAGGGTCATAAACAACAGAGCAAAGCGAAACGCAAAAGCATAAGCACAAAATGTACAAAGACGAAGACACAAATTAATCTCTCCTACCCTTCCCTTTAACAAGAAACACAGGCTTCTTCTTCAAGTGAGGCCATTTCAAGCTAATCCATCCAACAACTAACACCGCTTCGGGTAAAGTACGACCATACATCACTTTGTTCATCAACAGTTGGCAATGCTCTTTGTTCACTTCACAATCCTCAGGCACAGGATCATTCAGAGACACTTCGGAATCAATACAAGTCATCTCTCGAGGGATAAACTCGTTTCGAATCCAAATAAATTTTTCTTTCCAGCCACGACAGTTAGGATAAACATCCGGCATACATGGCGAACCTGGCAATTTTCTTTTCTCCACCGTCACCCAATCACCAGTTCGAGCGGTTTTGAAAAAGGCTCGAAACAAAGGAACAGTAGGGGTAATACCCAAAGATCGACACTTCAACTCAAAGCATACTATTTTCAAAGAGCCAAGTGGCACGAACTGAGACAAATGTAAGTTGAAATACTCAAGAACATCAAGATAAAACTTCGAAAAGGGAAATCGAACATTCCCAAATTCGAAGTGCTTAAGATATAAACCGAAATACCCTGGAGGGGGTTGACGAATGTGAAGGTCGGGAGATAAATTTTTAGGGTCATACACACTACTAATCCCAAACTTGTCAATAAACCCACAAAATTCCTCGCCGGAAACATCGCTACACGAAACCGATAGATTTTTTTTCCAAGAAGCCATTATCAAGTGCAATTACGAACGAGAAAGGTAAAAGCAAGGGCAAAAGTTCGAACCTGACGAAGAGAATGTTCAAGTTGTTGGAAGAAACGGGAACTGATCGACGGAAACAATGGCGAATTCTTCTCGCCGGAAAAGGGAAAGACGAGTTTTGTAAAGAGAGAGAAAAACACAAGTTAGTAGAAATCTCAAATGGTATAATGAAGGGGGTCGGCGGTTATTTAAGAAGGCAATGATGAAACCGCCGCCTACTAGGTGGGCCCCCCTAAATTTGAAAACCGTAGCCTTTGTGTAGACAGGGCAAGGCCACGTGGCGTTCAGGTGCATTATGTGCTTTTTTCGAAAAAGGCAAATATAACAAAAAGAAAATGAAAAAAATTATTTAGCACGTGGAATGGTCGAGTCTTATTCAAAAATTTTAGTCTGAACTATCTATTTGAACATAGATACATCAGACTGGGGGGCTTGATGGCGTATAGTCGGCTTCGCCTCGCAAATAATGGCGAAGAAGAACAAAACAAGCTAACCTCTGGTCGTCAGACTAACAAGGCCAGAAGGACAACAACCATTTTTGATGAAAGAGCAATAAGTCAAATAACCGGCTTAGTTATATGGTCAAAACAAGTGAAATAACAACAATAGCTAGGCAACAAAAAGAGGCGCAGCAGAAAGAAGTAGTAGCTTTAGGACAAGAAAAGTCACTTTCGGCTCTGACTAAACCTGAAGCTACAGAGAGCACATTGGACAGACCATTGGATAAAAGGAATGTCCTTTGACTTTGGGCATTATATATAAGTACGTATCCAAAGCTCTCGGGAGGTAGAATCATCATTTTTCTCTCTACTCTTTTCTTACAACTAGTTTTCCCTTTTCTCTCTAGTTCACTCGAACACTTTACTAATTTTCACGCCCGAGCTTGGTCACGAGTGCCCACTCGTGGCGAGGCTGACGTTGGTTTCTTTCTTTCAGATAGATATCACTGATAGCGAAGCCGTCGCAGCTTTCCCCGATTGTTACAAAGACTGGATCCAGCGAAGCTGAAAGAGTCCTAATCTGCTACCCGGATCCCATTGTAGCAACATCTACCATTCAAATCGTTGATATCCATTGCATTTTTTATTTTGCTATTGGTTACGATGTTTTTTCTATACTACTTTGTTGTGTATACCAGATGAAGACTTTAGCAGCCCAGTGTATATAAGCTTGCATTAGTTTTTGTGATGTTTGAGAATCTAGAGATGCAAAAAAAGGCTATCTTAGCTTTGATCTAGATAAACAAGGACCTAGAATATACATAATCACAATCAAATTGCAGAAAATGCATAGGTTATAGTTACAAGCATGGTACATGTAGTAGTAATGACTCCAATATATGGTAAAGTATTTTTATATTTTGTGAGTTATGAATACCTCTTTTATTTTATTGTCAATTCATAGTCATATAGGCTTGTAAATTCTAACCGAGTAACTTTGTTGATTTTTGAGCTCATATTTTGATAGAATCTAAATTTTAATTATTTGTGAGGATTTTGATTTTAATTTTTTGAATCAACCCGTGTAATACACGGGTTTCTAACCATGAAAATTAGTATTTGGCCTAATTTAATGAACAATTTGGTGTTTTCTCCTTCTAATTGTTTTTGTAGGTAGTTGCCAATATACCATTCAATATTAGTACGGATATAGTTAAACAACTTCTTCCAATGGGTGACATTTTCTCAGAAGTAGTCTTATTCCTACAGGGTTGAGTATTTCTTTCTTCTTGATTATGTTTTTTTTTCCTTCTGTTACTTGCAAAATACCATGTTAAGCATCTCACATTCCGAAAGTAAATGTTCAATTAAGCAAATGTGAAATTATTCTTATCACACATTGTTCATTTTGAGGGTTTAAGGTCCCATAATTGTAAGAAATTGTAAAAGTTTGACGGTGTTATGAATGATTTATAATTAGGTGTTATATCCTAGAATCCAGTATTAATAGTGTTAATTATATCATATATTTTGACATCCTTTCCACTATTTTCTTTTTTTCTTGACATATTTCAAGATCATCATAGTAATCCTCCTTTTCATGCCAATTTCTTTAGTTTGCATGTTGAAATCTAAGACTCCATTTCAGATGATACTTGTGTGTAGGACATGGTTTCTTTCCTAACTATTTTACAAATTCGCACAACCCTCAACAAAAGGTTTCAATTGGATCTCAGAATTATTTTGTCGGTAATCAAGTTGAGGTGAAATATACCCAACTAAATCTTTTTCCTGGTGCAGTAAACCTATTTATAAAACCTGTGTTGGAGAATATTGAAACCAACCAAAACTTGATATATGAAAGCTTTAACTAACAAGAAAAAAAAGATTTTCTTTTTTTAAATATCATTCTCTGGTCTCAAACACTTATAATGCACTGAAGGGTGGATAATGAACACAATGGCAAGTTTTAAAATAACACAACAATGAGAATCAATCATGCTGTAATAAATCAAACCTATACAATCTTTAGTTGCAGAATAAGAAAGTAGATTTTCTAAAATTAATAACTTATGTATATTTACATATGCAATATAGACTTCACCTAGCAAAGGCGATTGGGCGCAGAGAAATTGAAGTGACCCTCAACAGATCGGCGAGGGAGGTTGAAAGCAAAGGCATCCATGGCGAATAATGAAAACTCAAACATTAAATGTTTTTATGTTGGGGTCTCTCAATCAAATAATAGGTACCTAATTTGCATATAATCGAAGAAAACCATATGTTGATGAGTGACTATAAAACCATGAGATTTGAACTGATATACCGAAAAGATCGGTAAGAAAAGTAGTTATCGAAATAAAAAATGAAACGAAGGGGACATTTGGTTACAAGATTCCAAACTAGGGATGTAATGAGCTCAAAGCCTGGTAAGTATTAAGCTTAATCTTGACTCGTGCCTTGCTTGTTTACGTTTGCTTATTTTTGAATATTCATTGAAAGGATATGTAAACTATATAGGATTTAGTTTATCAAAATATATTAAACTTGTTACGTTTTACTATCGTATATATCGGCGCTCTCCTATCTCGGTTGAGCCCCATATTCACTGTTTTAAACATTCAAGTCGGAAACCATCATTAATCGAATGTTCAACTTAATCGTTAATACCATAATCAGAATCATCTTGCCCATTCAAGACAGAAACTCGCAACAATAAACCGCAATCAATAAACCATAAGCGTTTTGAACCCATAGACAAACATCCTGAATTGATTAACACGATCTTTGGTACAAATCAGAAATCCTAATAAATATAATTCTACTTTTCAAGGCTCGAGCCCGGGTTTATCAAGAAAAGATCCTTTCGAGTTTAAAGATCCAAGTTTAGGTAGTCCATAAGTAACTTGGCTCGTTTACCACCATACTTTGAACCCACAAGCTCAGTAGTTAATTTGAACCCTTGTACTTATGCATTGTCTAAACTCAAAACCAAACATGCGAGAATAACTTCACGACTTAACAAAGATGCAAATATGCATCAAGTTTTTGGTCAAAACTCTCGTACATTAAAGTAACATCATCAAAAGGAAAATATAATTTATTTCATCCGTCCTACTTAATCAGCTATATATATAACTATGTAATCTGCACTGTTAGCTGCTGCTAATGTTACTATTACAGTACTACTAGTGCTAACTGGGAATCATTTCGGAAGCTGGAATACTGTTTCAGTTGATGCTCCAGTTTTAGCATGATTTCCTAATATACATCAATGCTGAGTTCACTCCCATCCTACTTATTCAGCTTTAACATATGCCAAAGGAGCACCACTTGTAGCTTTATTCACGCGTCTGCTTCAAGACATCCAGAAACAATGACTTATCTATAAGAACACTGCAATCCACAAACACAGATTTAGCCAAAAGTTCACAAAGGAGTAATGTAGAGCAATGATCTAATATCTTGAGAAAATGCTATTTGGAATTAAAAGGTGTGGCAAACTGGCAAATATTGAATAATGAATCGTTTGTAGGTCAAACAAATTGATAGTCGTTTAAAGTGTATTTCTATCGTGTAAAACTTATAAATTGTTTATTAAAAAACTAGATATTATTGGGTTATATGTTTTATTTTTGAAATCATATTCTATGTCTAACACTAAAATTTATGTAAGAAATTCTAAAACCTGGACAAAAAGGGTTTTGGATCGACTCAACACATCTTAAACTATAACTACTTATTTTTACCACTTACCCAACCCGTTAACTTTGCTATCTCTATATTGGAAGTAACAAAATCAATACAAACATGACAACCACCTCCAGAAAGAAACACCAAGTTAACACAAAACACATCAACATTGAAGATACTGGCCTGCACTTCCTCGCTTCTTCTCATTACTATCTTCCCTATATTCCTTTTAGTTCCCGTTTATAAATTTCAAACAGGTCATACCTTGATTTTTTGCTCTACTTGATACCTTTACTGTTTGAACCAGATGCAAAAAAATATTTTTTGTCAAGGTTTATGTTTTTACTTCGTTATAACTACTATAGAGATATATGATTTGTATAAGGCCATTTCTGAAAGCCAATATAGAAATCCGGATTTAGGTAATCCGTCGGGTTTTCACCTTTTAGCTAGAGGGACATGTTCAAAATGTTGATGCACACAGCAAAGGGACAGATGGCAGACCAAAAACATTGTCTAGAACTCAACTATTTTCTATTATGCTAAAAAGTTACTTTGTGTGACAGATTAAACGAAAATAAATTCATGACAGCATAGAAAGTAAAACAAAAGCATAGTTACCTGCTAGCTCCACTAGCCTTCCCAGTTGAAGGTTGAAAGATCTTCAGGTGGCTCGACCCAAATGCTCTCAAACGGATCTTGTTCTCCCCAATCATGACACTGTTTCCGAGGGTAGTATCGTCTTTGGTCAAGAGAGTATGAGATGCATCGTTTTCCATAGAAACGAACTTTGGAGAAATAAACACTATTTCTCATCATTCCAAGAAGGTCGATTCTTGCATGGGATGACAAAAAACTCGCGAATAACGTCACACCCTCGAGAGTTTTCATTTCTACCCACTCTTTATTTACCTGATCAAGCTTATAAATAATCGGGTTTTCACTATAACACGTGTATATTACAAAAATATCTCCTTTATGCTCTGCCATAAACTTCCCCTTCCACCAATTTTTCACAAAGAAGTTATCAGGGCACCGAGGTGGTGGCACAATGCGAATACTCCATGTGTGCTCCACTGGATCATAAACCCCTAGCCATCCCGTTAAACTTAAACAATAAAAAAGCCCGTTGCAGAAAACAAGCTTATTCCAAATACTGCTAACAAATGGCAACCGATTATGGTAGTTCACAGTGGTCCATTCGGTTGCACCCGGTTGACAGGTACTTATAGCAACAACGGTTGGACTCACGTGCTTAACTGTAAAAAGAATACAGTCTGGAGATTTTGGTGACGTTGAAAAGGCAACTATTTGATATGTCATTTCAAATCTTGGTAATTTAATCATTTCCCGTGTAAAGGGATTAAAAAATAGAACACGTTGGGTTCTTGGTTTGTACAACAACAGCCAGCCATCTTTATTGTAACATATTCTACATCCATGTAACTCGGGTAAATCAAGAGAATATGTTTTGCGTTGTGATGGATCATAAAACTCAAAAAGGTGGCCGATTTTCGGGAAGTACATAAGCCATGGTGGCTTGTTCACTTTTCTAACTGAGAGCGCGACTGAGAGCCATCTTTTGCATACAGATGATGTGCGAATGTTGTCCTTTAAAGTCAACCGAGATATTATTAATTCCAAAAGTTCTACGGGAAGGACTGACCATGATTCATCATGCTCCTCGTTATTTTCTTTCATCGACACTCTTTTAGCATCCTTAAATGTTTCCGACAACCTACAAACACAAATCATATGACATATAAACCAAAGATGAACATTATTCGTGTAATACTTCAATCTAACTTTCCAATTAAGTTTTATGGTAACTACAGATTTGTCAAGATCAGGGATAACTACAGGAATCTGCTAAAATTGTTTCGAGCTGAAAATCTCATGCCTATATTTATGATTCAAACATAGAAGTTAAGAAGAAAATAAGAAGGCAGGAAATTGGAGCATAAATTTTCTCTGCATATCTGATTTATATCCATCAACCACAACCATAAATCAATGCGCTTTCAGGAATTCTTGAATTCTGGTAGTAAACACAAATCCAATCTAGCAAGAAGATCATATACAATCAAATCAGATCAAACCCTAGAGAACGAACTTTTACTAGAAACCCTAAAACTTAATGTGGCAAAACTGTGTAAAACATCAATGAACCAACCAAAACCACAATCTACGAAACACTTTGCGTAACCCAATTAAGAATTCACAGAAAAACATCAAAGCTCAATGACGCTGCCAGCTGAATTACAGTCTATACCATCAGAAAAGGGGTGCAAACTCTCACACTGGAAGTCAATTAGGCCAAATTCAGTTGAACTTGACAGAAACAGTAGCTGAATTGTAAAATTAGACACAGATCTCATCTCTATAAACCCTAAAAACCTAATCTCTCAAAAAGGCGATAATAGTTCCAAAGTACAAAGAAAAGAAAAAAAAAAGATTCTTTAGAAGCAAATTGGAATTCAGTTGTAATCGATTGATAGAACTTACAATCGGAGCTTCCTTCTCTTCCTTCCTGCCATAACTGCACCTCTGATGTGTGTGTGTAAATCTTAGGAGAAACTGAGATAGAGAGAGAGAGAGAAGGGAGGGGGGTATGTTGAAGAGAAGAGAAGAGATGGTGGGAAGGACTGTTGTCACATTGCGGGAGCACCTAGCCAGTTACCACAACACGTGTATAGAAAGGAGTAATCTGGTGTGACGGGACACAGGGGTACGTGGTGGTGATAGCTAATGAGATTTTTCGGTAAGGATTAGTGATTGACGTGGCGTGTTATAATTGGAGGAGGTTGTTTGGGTATTCATTCGGTGGTGGTCTCGTGTTAGTGTCGGAAACTACGTCACATGTGGAAATGATAGTTTGGGTGCTTTCTAGTTTTTAACTTTTAATCTACCTGCGGAGGTAAATCTATAAATGACCCATGCATGACGTGTCAAATATGCTTTGCGTTGTTGGTCACTTGATGATCCTTATAATTTTTCTTTCAACATGTTTAGCATCACATTTTTTTTATCGGCAAGCAAAAGATCAACTAGGGAAGGAGCTTCGGCTCGGCCATTACCCCATCCTAGAAGATCAATATTATTATATCATAATCTAGCAAGATGCTAGAACCGATTACAATACAAGAACAGAGTACAATACAATTAAGAACAACTAAAAACAACTAGCAGGAAGCAATAACCAATCAGCCCACCTATTTTTAAATAAAACATCTCCTGATCGATGGTTGATCCAAAAGAAGGACATTGCCTGTAGCTGAGTGAATAACATCCCACCTTTTGACCTCAACATTAGAAGCAAAAGTAGATTCATTCCTGTTTTTCCATAGCAGCCAAAAGCATGAGAAAATTACACTAAGCATGCCCAGTTTTTTCCTCCCTTGAAAGCCCACCACAGCAGCCCACCTTAATGGATTAGTGTTTAACAGAAATGACTCCAAAGCCCACCATTTGATAACCTCTCCCCATAAGCTTTTCACCTGGATACAATCGAAAAAAATATGCTGCACGGATTCTTCATGCAAATTACAGATAGAACAAAAAGTGTTATCTAGCTGAATACCCCTCTTGACCAGGTTCTGTTTTGTAGCCCAATTATACGTAATTCGCCAAACTAAGATGTTCAGTTTCGAGGGCACCCATTTTATCCAAACCGTCGGATCATGAATAGGGAATGACAAACTGAAATCATCAAAAGCCGCCCTTAGAGAACCGACCGAGTAAACACCTGTAGGGTCTATTGCCCACGAAATATTACCGCCTTCATTTATTTGAAACCATGCTTGAGAGGTATGTTAACCTTCTCGAAAATTTTGAACAACTTCAGAATGTTAGCCCAAACCCCGCAAGTAGTTGCTTTCGGACGTAAACTACCCAAACCAAGATAATCGCCATGGATAGAAATAATCACCCGCTTCCATAAAGAATCATTCTCTTTGTAATATCTCCAAAGCCATTTAGCTAATAAGGATAAATTGATAGCTTGAAGACTCCCAACCCCAAGACCACCCTTTCTTTTGTTTGCGAGGACCCCGTCCTATTTCATCCAAGCTATCTTACGCTCCCCGTTTCTGCTTCCCAAAAAAAAAAATCTAATGCTTTCAAGTCTATTTAAAACTTTTTTTTGGACATTTATATAATGAGAAAAAGTATGAGCCAAGGTTGCCCAAAACTGATTTAACTTTAGCATCACATTATCGATTCTTTTGTTTTCATCTCATTCTTATACCCTACAACAACTCTTTAATCCTTTTTATCTTTAATATAAATTAAAAAAAGCGAGATGAGAGAAGAACGGATTGAGTAAAACGCACGAGCTCTCTACTCGCGGCTTGAGAGAGGGGGGTGTTTCTGTCTATCTAGAAGGCACCCCGACCTCTATTTGGAACGAATGCAAGAAGCTTTATAACGAATAAAATAAGAGAAAGCTTATTGACCAATTAAGGTGTATGAAGGGTTTAGTGTTTAAATCTTGTTGTAAGACATATGTATATATTAGAACATGCATGTGTTTTAGTTGTTATGATAATAATTGGAGGAAATTTTTAATAAGGAGATAAAAGCATTAAAGGTGTACGTTCATTAAGAGGAGAAAGCATGGGATACAAAAAAATTTCTTTGACCATATCTTATCGGTTATAAATTATAATAATATGGATGAGAAATTTTAATACATATTCTCACCTTAAACATATTTCTTAAAGTCTGAATCTCAGTTAATTATTTAAAAGAGCAAAGTAGAAATTCGAAATGTAAATGCAAATCATATGAAAACAATACCAAAATTTCTGAAATTTTATAATCATTTTCCAATAAAGATCATTTTTCTCATATTTTTATAAAAACTTTATTTGAAAATGTAAACCATATGAAAATGATACCAACATATTACCATTTTATATCATATGATTTTATATCATTTTTAGCTAAAATCATGTATATTTATATTATTTTCGATTGGAAAAAGACTATTTTTATCATTTTCATCTGGATAATGTTATCATTTGGAATGCTCTATATTGTTATCATTTTGAATGTTGTATATTGTTATCATTTCGCTGGACGACAAATTAAGGGGAAAAAGGAAGGAACGTGATTTTGGAGGTGAGAGATTACCATAATACTATTCCTTTTTGTAACATCCTCAATTGGGCCTAGTTGTCTATACCCTCGGTACGTTCCGAATCTCGAGTTTATTAATAAATATTAAAATTAATAAAATTAATATATTAGTTAACGGTTTTGAATAAGGATTCCGGAAACATCCCCGTTAGTTGAAACGGATATTAATTGTAAGTTGAAAAGGGGAACAAAATACCTTTAGTGGGTATTAGTGAGACTTGATAAGTCTCTTTTCTTCCTTTCTCTTCTCAGACACGTCAAACACCATACCTCTCATTTCTTTTCTTTGTTCTTTGGATCGTGAAGGAGAAATCACAGAGAGATCATCAAGATAAATTCCAACTACAAATCCAAGCTATAATCTGTTCATAAACCGAGAATCATCAGCTATTTTCTCTTTGTAAGTTCATCTTCTTCATCTTCTTGTGTTCTTGAGTTTTGGGTCAAAAATGGCTAAAATCAAATTAGCTATCCATAATTGAATTCGTGTGTTCCAATATGTTTCTACATGATTTCTAAGCATATAGGAATCATAATATTGAATTAACATGATGATTTGAGTTAGATTTCATAGAAATCACCAAATGGGTCAAAATGGAAGAATTTGATCCTATACCTTCAATCTTTGGTTTGATGTTGTTATATGTATGTTTTTGGATTCATTTGGATGTCTAAAATCATATGGAAACACTGGAAATTGGATTGGGATTGTTGGAATTGGGTTTAGATTGCAAATGGGCTGAACAGGGGGCTGTTTCTCGCACACTGACTGTAAATTGGTTACTACGGCCGTAGTAAGTTTTCCCTACGGCCGTAGGAGGGTATTCTATAAAAATGGTCCTACGGCCGTAGGACATTTTTACTACGGCCGTAGGGACTGTCTGTTATGAACAGTGCACTGTTGTGCTGTTTTTCGACGTTTTGTCGTACGGGATGCTCGTTTAGGATTCTATTTAGTCTAATGGCATCATTAGGGGAATCATATTAGTTTATTAGTTAATGTACTTGTGTGAAGTGACTAAACACGAGTATTATCTTATAGGTAAGCTGTACGACCCGGAAGAAGAGCGCGACGATCACGATTATTGTTTGCTTTAGTCTCTAGCCTCACAGGTGAGTATAGAATAACATACGAATTAATATAATCGTGCTACATGTTATTGGTATGTGCAAGTAATTCCATGAAATGTAATTAACACTGTTGTATGCTTGAAATGCGTAATGTATGCTATGTTTATGCATGACACAAGTAACTGCTGAATCATGATTATGATATGATATGTATGCGCGCTATGAGGCCCTGAATGGGTCAATTAAGTGTTTGTGATCGGATCCGAGATATGGGGGCTATTTGTAGTCCTTGAACGAGGCCAGACTGCGGTCTGGGATGCCTTGAGGCCTGCGGGTCGATGATAGCGTCAACGGTACCTAGATAGGTATTTAGGGTTTGGCTAGCCCAGTGTTCCTCGTGCGATGAGGGGGATCAGCTGATTGTTGTACCCCATGGAGTCTATGGCTCCATAACGCAACGGTGGACCGCTACCCGCTCACCCACCCGCGCGGTTGATGTGTCTGGTTTCCCCAGTTAGGAGTGTTGAGCCGGGCTCGCTACCCTGCAAGATTATGCTTCCTTCTTGCTGTGCCAGCTCATCGCGAGATGCTAGGATAGCACTGTTTGATATATTGATGATATGTGATATGTTTATATTACTGAATATGCTATCTTATGCTCACTAGCTTTAATTAGCTAACAGATACTCATCCCATGACTGCAGGTAACACTTAGGCGCGTGAGCTTTGGGTACCTGCTGGTTATTACTTATCTTTTGGAGGAACACTTGTCTTAGTTACTTTTATTTACTGTTTATGTTTGTATGAACTTGGTGAAGTGGTCGGTGAACAGTTTAGTAACACCAACTGATCTTTTGTATACTGTGGCTGATTTTTTGGTTGTAATTATAGCCACTTTTATAATTCCGCTGCTGTTAATGAGTTTTGAAAAACAGGTTTGGCTTAAGTTCTGTTTATAAACGGATCCATGCAGTTGGATTCTTGAATTTCTATTATTAAAATGAAAAATCTGGTTTTCAAAAGCGAGGTGTTACAAGTTGGTATCAGAGCCTAGGTTTGAGTGAATTGGGTACTTGTAAAAGTATTCAGTCTCAAACCCAGGCCCGACCATTGTTTAGTGTTCCTCTGGGGGTCATGGGGTGTGTGAAAGAGTGTTAAATTCTTGAAATGCTATTGTTTACTTGCTTGTTATGTAAAAAAAAAAAATGAAAAAAAAAGTACTAAGTATGTTATCTATGTTTTGTTTGGTCAGGTTATTTACAAGAATAACATGGCTGAACATAGAGATAGAGAGGCTTACATAAGAGATTTAGAGGCTCGTTTGAAAGCTTCTGAGGAAAGAGTGTTGGTGCAACCAGTGGCAGAACCCAAGATGTCACCAGATCTTAAAATTTTTCTATCTTGCCAGCCACCTACCTTTGAAGGTAGCATGGATCCAAGTGTTACGGAGCGGTGGATACGCGAGATGGAATTAGCTTTCGACAACATCAGTTGTAAGGAATCCAACAAAGTGGGATTTGCTCGGAAGCAGTTAAGGGGTAATGCACAGACGTGGTATGACACCGTGATCTCATCCACGCCAGCAGAGGTGAGAGCTACTTATACTTGGGCAGATTTTGTGGGAATCCTCCGAAGTAAGTATTGTTCAGATCAAGTGATGGATAGATTGGAGGAGGAGTTCATGGCATTGAAAAAGGGTGATAAACCGGTTGAAGACTTGATCGAGCGGTTTTCTGATAAGATGAGGTTTGTGAATCATTTACTGCCTGATGAGAAGTCAAAGATAAAACGGTTTGCAAAAACTCTTCCACCGGATTATCGAGCTTCGGTTAGGAGTGCTCTGTCTTTGGATATCGCGTTTGAGATGGCGCGACAGTATGAAAGCGATCACGCACAGAAAAAGGAGCCTACTAGTGGGAACTTTAAGAGGAAGTTTGATCAGTATTCAGGGTCGAGAAATTGGAGTGGTGGGTCTCGGCAGCAACAGGGGACTCAGAAGTATAACCCGTCTACTACTCCATGGTGTTCCCAATGTCGTACTTATCATACTGGCCATTGTACTCGGGACACAGTCCGTTGTTTCAAGTGTGGACAGAAGGGGCATTCTACTGATGCATGTCAATTTAAAGGAAATGTTTGTTATAAATGTTTCAAACCGGGACATCGCTCGTCTGAATGCAGATCAAGTCAGGGACGGGGATCAGGAGGAGCTGGAGGATCATCGTCGGGGCCGAAAAAGGAGAATGCACCACGAGCAGCTGGCAGGGCTTTCCAGATGACGGCTGACGAGGCTAAGACAGCAGGTGATGTTATTACAGGCACATTTTTAATTAATTCAATGCCTGCATGTATTCTGTTTGATTCTGGTGCTACTTACTCTTTTATTTCTCCGAAATTCTGTGAAAGAATTCAACTTCCTAGTTCTCTTATGACAAGTCCTGTTGATGTGGAAGTTGCTAATGGTAAGTTAGTGCCCGTTACTTCATCAGTTCCACAAGCTTCGCTTGAAATTGACAGTCATAGTTTTCCGATATCTTTGTTGCTTTTACCTATCTCTGGTTTTGATGCGGTTGTCGGCATGGATTGGCTTGGTAGTCAAAATGCTGAAATTCTATGTTCTAAAAAGTTAATCAAGATTCCTCTACCAAATGGGTCATATGTTATGGCTCGTGGTGAACGGAGGAAATCTGAAATTCCTTTGATCTCAGCAATTAAAGCTCACAAATCAATAGCCAAAGGGTGTGAATTATATTTGGCTCGTGTGATTGATACGAAAATGGAAAAGAAAGTTGTTAGTGACATAAGGGTGGTGTCGGAATACCCTGATGTCTTTCCCGATGAGTTACCTGGATTACCGCCGATACGAGATGTAGAATATCAAATTAATCTTGTTCCAGGTGCTACACCTGTGGCAAGAGCTCCTTATCGTCTCGCTCCATCTGAAATTCGTGAGATGATGACTCAAATTCAAGAACTCCTTGATAAAGGCTTTATTCGTCCCAGCTCTTCGCCTTGGGGAGCTCCAGTCTTATTTGTTAAAAAGAAAGACGGGACGATGCGTATGTGCATAGACTACAGGGAGTTAAATAAAAGAACAATAAAGAATAAGTACCCTCTTCCTCGCATAGATGATTTGTTCGATCAGCTACAGGGTGCTACTTGTTTTTCTAAAATTGATCTTCGGTCTGGTTATCATCAAGTTCGGGTACGCGAGGAGGATATTCCTATAACAGCTTTTCGAACCAGATATGGGCATTATGAATTTCTGGTGATGCCTTTTGGTTTGACAAATGCTCCGGCTGTGTTTATGGACTTGATGAATCGTGTATGTCGCCCTTTTCTTGACAATTTCGTGATAGTATTCATAGACGATATTCTCATATATTCCAAGTCTGAGTCAGAACATGAGACTCATCTTCGTGTGGTTCTTGATACTCTTTTACGCGAGCATTTATATGCTAAGTTTTCTAAGTGTGAGTTCTGGCTTGAAGAAATACATTTCCTTGGTCATGTTATATGCAAGGATGGTGTAATGGTTGACCCAGTCAAAATCGAGGCTGTGATGAATTGGGGAATTCCTAAAACCCCATCTGAAATCAAAAGCTTCTTAGGACTTGCCGGTTACTATCGGCGATTCATTCAAAATTTCTCCAAAATAGCAGGTCCTTTAACTAAACTCACGCGAAAGGATGTTGCTTATGATTGGTCTGCTGAACAAGATAAGGCCTTTCAAACTCTGAAGCAGTTGTTATGTCAAGCTCCAGTTCTGACCTTACCCAACGGGTCAGAAGATTTTATTGTTTATTGTGATGCTTCTTATGCAGGTTTGGGAAGTGTCCTAATGCAGAGAGACAAGGTTATTGCTTATGCTTCTCGCCAATTAAAGCCTCACGAGAAGAACTACCCAACACACGATCTTGAATTGGCTGCTGTAGTATTTGCTTTGAAACTATGGCGCCATTATCTTTATGGTACTAAGTGTGTGGTATACACAGATCATAAAAGCCTGCAATATGTTTTCACTCAAAAGGAGCTTAATATGAGGCAACGGAGATGGTTGGAGTTGATCAAAGACTATGATTGTGAAATCAAATATCACCCGGGAAAGGCGAACATTGTAGCAGATGCATTAAGCCGAAAGGGCTCTTCGGAGAGTGTCAGATTCATGAAACTTACTATTGTATCTGATATCATCACTCGGCTTAAGGAGGCGCAACAGGAGGCTTTGTTAGAAGCTAACTTGAAAGCAGAAACAATGACTAAATTGAAGGATCAACTGGAAGATGATAACCGTGGACTAAAGACTTTTAAATCCCGAATCTGGGTACCTAGTCTTGGAGGAAACCGTGATCTAATTCTCCAGGAGGCTCATAAATCAAAGTTGTCTATTCACCCTGGATGTACTAAAATGTATCATGATCTTAGGGTGCTTTATTGGTGGCCCACATTGAAGCGTGATATAGCTTCATATGTCGAGAAATGTCAAACATGTGCACAAGTCAAAACGGAACATCAAAAGCCTTATGGTAATTTGCAGCAATTACCTATTCCAGAATGGAAGTGGGATAATATTACCATGGATTTTGTCACTAAATTGCCTAGAACTTCAAAAGGGCATGATATGATCTGGGTAATAGTCGATCGTCTCACTAAGAGTGCACATTTTCTTGCAGTCTGCGAATCTTGGTCTATGACTCGCCTTGCTCAGTTATATATCAACGAGATTGTATCTCGCCACGGTATTCCTTTATCTATTGTTTCTGATAGGGATACTCGTTTTGCATCGAACTTTTGGGCCAGTCTTCAACGAGAGCTTGATACTCGTGTTCATTTGAGTACCGCATACCACCCCCAGACTGACGGACAGTCCGAAAGGACTATTCAAACTCTTGAAGATATGTTACGTGCGTGTGTACTTGAATATGGTGGTTCGTGGGATTCTCATCTACCTTTGATCGAATTTGCTTATAATAATTCGTATCATTCTAGCATTGGTATGCCACCGTACGAGATGCTTTATGGTAGGCGTTGTCGTACCCCTACTTGTTGGCTAGAACCGGGAGAAAAACAATATGCAGGACCTGATTTGGTTCAGATTACAGCCGACAAAGTTAAAGTTGCACGTGAAAAGTTAAAGGCGGCTCGTGATAGACAGAAGATGTATGCTGATTCGAAACGCAGACCTGTTACCTTTGAAATTGGTGACCGGGTATTCTTAAAGGTTTCTCCATGGAAGGGTGTAATTCGGTTTGGTAAGAAGGGCAAGCTAAGTCCGCGTTATATTGGTCCTTTCAAGATTCTTGCCAAAGTCAACGAGCAGACTGTATCTTTGGAATTGCCTCCAGAATTGTCAGGTATTCACAGCACTTTCAATGTTTGTTATCTGCGAAAGTGTAAAGTAGAGGAAGATCAGATTTTGCCTCTACAAGACCTGAAGGTTGATTCTACCAAGCGATTGGTGGAAGAACCGATTGAAATATTAGACACTAAGGTCAAACGGTTGAGGAAGAAGAACATTCGTTTGGTCTTGGTCAAATGGAAACACAACCTTGGGTCAAACTTGACGTGGGAGACTGAGGATGACATGAAGGCCCGATATCCCCACTTGTTTACCGAAGAGCAGATTCCGAGGACGGAATCTTTTTAAGGGGGGTAGATTTGTAACATCCTCAATTGGGCCTAGTTGTCTATACCCTCGGTACGTTCCGAATCTCGAGTTTATTAATAAATATTAAAATTAATAAAATTAATATATTAGTTAACGGTTTTGAATAAGGATTCCGGAAACATCCCCGTTAGTTGAAACGGATATTAATTGTAAGTTGAAACGATTATTGTTTGCTTTAGTCTCTAGCCTCACAGGTGAGTATAGAATAACATACGAATTAATATAATCGTGCTACATGTTATTGGTATGTGCAAGTAATTCCATGAAATGTAATTAACACTGTTGTATGCTTGAAATGCGTAATGTATGCTATGTTTATGCATGACACAAGTAACTGCTGAATCATGATTATGATATGATATGTATGCGCGCTATGAGGCCCTGAATGGGTCAATTAAGTGTTTGTGATCGGATCCGAGATATGGGGGCTATTTGTAGTCCTTGAACGAGGCCAGACTGCGGTCTGGGATGCCTTGAGGCCTGCGGGTCGATGATAGCGTCAACGGTACCTAGATAGGTATTTAGGGTTTGGCTAGCCCAGTGTTCCTCGTGCGATGAGGGGGATCAGCTGATTGTTGTACCCCATGGAGTCTATGGCTCCATAACGCAACGGTGGACCGCTACCCGCTCACCCACCCGCGCGGTTGATGTGTCTGGTTTCCCCAGTTAGGAGTGTTGAGCCGGGCTCGCTACCCTGCAAGATTATGCTTCCTTCTTGCTGTGCCAGCTCATCGCGAGATGCTAGGATAGCACTGTTTGATATATTGATGATATGTGATATGTTTATATTACTGAATATGCTATCTTATGCTCACTAGCTTTAATTAGCTAACAGATACTCATCCCATGACTGCAGGTAACACTTAGGCGCGTGAGCTTTGGGTACCTGCTGGTTATTACTTATCTTTTGGAGGAACACTTGTCTTAGTTACTTTTATTTACTGTTTATGTTTGTATGAACTTGGTGAAGTGGTCGGTGAACAGTTTAGTAACACCAACTGATCTTTTGTATACTGTGGCTGATTTTTTGGTTGTAATTATAGCCACTTTTATAATTCCGCTGCTGTTAATGAGTTTTGAAAAACAGGTTTGGCTTAAGTTCTGTTTATAAACGGATCCATGCAGTTGGATTCTTGAATTTCTATTATTAAAATGAAAAATCTGGTTTTCAAAAGCGAGGTGTTACACTTTTATAATTAGATCTTATAAATATTTAATTAACTACATTAATGCCATTATTAGATCTTGGCCATTAATTTAATAAATCTAATGGTTCAGATTTGAACTTTAGGACTATGTTTAAACATATGCACTATATATAGGAAGGTTCAAATGAGAATGATAAATTATTTGAAAATGAGAGACTAAATCTTAGTCGTTCATTTTGTAAGTGGAATTCATGGATGGAGAGCGTGGGGGAATCGAGTGTGGCAGGGTGCATGTGAGGAATTCATGGGTGGGTAATGACATTGAAGGAGGGGAATGGACGGCTGGGACTGAGTCTCCCATTCTCAGTTAATTTAAGGTTCTCATTTTAACCTCCACTATATATATATATATATATAGTCAATCGAGAACTATTTTTCGTATAAGAACTACGAGAAGTGTTTGTAACACCGTTAATGACTCATTAATAGGAGTATTTTGGTCTTTTATATATTTACCCAACCGTGAATTGCATACAAGTGAGTTGTCATCAATTTGTGAGGCTTAATTTTCAAAAATAAACCTTCACTAATCCATCATTAATGAGTTATCAATAAAACATTAATTGGCTGCCATAAATTCTTTGTCGTTGATTAATTTTAATCAAGGGCTAAGATTGGTTCTCACAATTCTCGTACGTAAAATATTTCTCATTTAAACCATCCCACACACACAGACACACACACACATATAAACATATATACATATATATATATATATATATATATATATACATATGTAGGAGATAGTTATTGTGAGAATATATTTAACGGAGAATGGGATAACAAATCATAACCATCAGTTAGATGTTGATCTATTAGATCCAACAGTCACATTTCACCCGTTGCAATTTATGGACATAGCAATTCATGGTTGGGTAATAAACAATAGAAGGGTCAAATGTAAACCATCTAATCAGATAAAATCAGGGTTCATGATTAAGTTTTTCATTCTCACCTAATTTATATTTTCTCATTTGAACTCTCATTATAGAGGAGTGTCCATTTGAGAACCACTTTTGTTGCAAGTACAACAACCAATCTTGGTTTTTGATAATGGTCAATAAAAATACGGCTCATTGATGATGCAGTAATGGCTCATTAAAGACACATTAATGACTCATAATGATGCATTAACGAGGGGCATTTTGGAAAAATCAAAGCTCGATCTTTAATGACAATTTACCCGGACACAATTCATAGCTGGAAATTTATATAAAAGACCAAACTATCCTTATCGATGAGCATTTAGGGGTGAAACGTATTGAATGTAGCTCAACAACTCGCAAAGCTTGCCATAATCTCGGTACGGATCAATGTCTTCACCGGGCAAGCGAATCTGATACAGAGGGATGACCATTTTCAAGCTTTGAATAAATTTATAGATGAAATTAATCGGTGAAACGTATTGAATTTATAGGTGAAACATATTGAATGTAGGGTTTAAGAAAGAGGTCTGGGTAATAAATGGGTGTAAATTAATTAAGCAGCCCTCGTGTGTGTGGCATGTGATTGGAGTTAACGGGACTAGTAGATGGAAACCGTTTGAAAGGACCATGAGTGCAACTTTTGGGCAGTTAAAAGACAATCGTTACAACTTTTTGAAAAAACTGACTAAACTTGCAGCTATGAGATAGTTAAAGGACTATTGGTGCAATTAAATCTTTAAGATAACACTCACTTCCCTTAACCTTACATTCATCTCTCTCACCTTAAATCTAAATTGTAACACAGCCGCCACCCTCCACTTTTCCGTCACCGGAGACACCGACCCACAAGTGCTGTTGTGCCCTAATATACTATCAACCATCGCCATCGTTGTGACATTGACGGCCTGACACCGATAGTGCCGCCTCCACCCCTGTTATATTCGTTAGTTACTTTCACCACAACACACGGCGACGTTTCTACTGGGTTCGTCGAGTGCTGGTGTTTCCTTTCACCGGTGGTACGAAGAAGCACAATGGTTAGTAAAAAACAACTCACCTAACATCAAAGTCGTTCCCATGTTCATCACCGGTAAGAGAACCCCTTCAGTCATCAGTGGTGACTAAACCGCGGCTCACATGCCCTTCTTTAGTAATTGGTAACTATGTGTTTACTATGTCACCTTCACCAATGCTTGATCAACAACCATTTCTCCGGCGAGCTCCTCGTTACAAATGTTGATGATACTATTTGTTTGTAGACCAAAGTTATCTCTGCATGTGAAAAAGGTATTTCAGAAAGCTACATGTTCATCAAATTCAAGTTAGATTGAATGTGCATCATCAAGTTTTTATTTTGTTCATCAATTTATAAATACGCTTTTTAGGATCTGTTTATAATTTTTGTTTTAGGAAAATTATGCGCCAATGTATTACATCAGTGTTATTTCTACGATGTGTTTAGACTTTTTGGTTGAAAGAGACTATGAATTAATGTATTTGTATGATGTTTTCTTCAATTTTGTTTTCACCAGTTTTGAGTCAACGTATTTAAATATTCATCAATTTTGGGAATTTTTCTTTTCATCAATTTGGTATATAGAGTTATTCAAATTATTCCTCAATTATGTATTAATTTTCTCTTGATGAATATTATCTATGTATAATTTCTAACTATATGTGTAATACTTAAATTAGAGTGTCCAACAATTTTTAAATTTATGCTAACATGATTTTTTAGAAATATGAATTTAGAAGTTGTCAGTATTTTTAAAAATTTTAATTTACCCTTTAACAAAATTAGTATGACAGTTCCTAATATATATGACGAGTGACCAAGTAAAACAAGAGTTAATTTGATAAGTCAATCGCGACCCACTCTACACGTCGAAAATGACATTTTCCATAGATCGACTTGACCCACAATGCCCATTTAACAAGCTAGGAAGTCCAAACTATGACTATATACAATTCTATTATTTTCATTTATAATGATTGTTAGAGATTGTAATATTAGTATTTTTTTTATTTCTAAATGGCAAACTTATTGTATATATAGATTTTCCTAAATCATTTTCTTTAAGTCATAATTAGACGTTAGTTTCTAATGAAAACCATGGTAACGTTGATTTTATGTAAAATTTGATGGAATTAATATATACTGTTAATTAATATAGAAAAACAAGAAGTTGCACTATAGCAAAGTGGTGATGGAGGTTCTAGGCCGAACCACGCTCAAGATTGTGTTTGTAAATTATATATAGTTAATTACATTTTGTAATTAAACAGTAACCTTCAAACTAGTACTCCGTATTTTTTTTTATATATTTAACTAGGTAAACGATAAAGATGGTAAAGTTAAAATGATAATGTTTTCAAAGTCCAACTTTGGGTACATAATTTATTTTGTGTTTAATGTTTTGTTTAAGTTGTTTGTGTGTAGGTGTTTTGAAGTTGAAGGCTACTGTTTGGGCTGCATAAATGGAAGAGGAGCTGGGCTCATAAATGAAGCTGGATTGGGTTTGAAGGGGGCAGGCTTGAGACCGGGTTGAGACCCGGGTCGGGTGCGCACCTAGTGCAGATGCGGGTTGGGTTCTCCCCTTAGCCGCCTTTAATTGTTTGTTCACATCTCGTGTACCTTTTCCAACGGAGTAAACAAGTTGCTTTATACGAGAGATTTTGTTCATTTATGGAGTTCGCTTCTTGCAATCTGTTCGTATATTCATTCTAGGTTTTAGGCCTTGGGTTTATGTATCTGATTGTCAATATATTTGTACAGATCTGTCCTTCGTAGATATACTGTTTTGTGTTCTTATTCCACATCGTCAGTTTGTAGACCACGTTTTGTGGTCTGGTTTAGTTCGAGATTTCTTATCAGGTAATCTGTATACCTTTGGTCTAAGGGTTTGAGGCTAAGTATAGATATCACAATATTTATCATATCTACATTTCCGTACGTATAATGATACAATATATCATCTAAAAATATCTTTTTTTGAAATCATAGTACTAAAAAAATACATTTTGGTAAATAAAATCAAATTACATAATAATTTATATAGAGACATAGATACAAATAGATCAATTATAATTGTATATTTAGATTTACACCGAGAATAAAATATTAAGCTTATAATATAAACACAAATAGTATATATTAAATTAGTTTTTTTTAAATTTCTTTGATAAAGTAAAAAAAAACATGATTTCAAATTTAATAAAGAGTTTAAATGTTTTTTTTCTATTTGATTTATAAACAAACATATTTGTTTTATTTTTTCTATCCTGGTTTCTCTCTTTTCGATTTTAATAAAAAAATTTACATTTTTATTTTATTTTAAAGTTTTTTAGTTTATAATTTTTTTTATATATTAAAGTATTTTTTATGTTTTCGATGAACATGTGTTGAATCAATTTTCCGTTAAATCTATATTGAATGACATACGTTTTTTTTTGTTTTGTATGGAACACTTAATTCAAAAAGCCCCATGCTACGAAAGGTATTCACATTCTTATAGATATGTTCATTTTTTTATAATGATGTAGGATAAATGTTATAAATCCTCTCTCGTTCGGACACGACGTCTTCATTGTGCAGTGTGCACATCGGTCTAGAGCCTGACTTTGATAGAGCACGATATTGTCTACTCTGTCTCACTCGCTCACACTTTTGTTTCTAGTATTGAACACTTCATCCAAAAAGCTTCATGTTATGAGAGGTATCTACACAGTTATAAAACATGTTTCGTTCCCCTCCTCTCCAACCGATTTGAAATGGATGTTACACGTATACAAATGATAAAAAGAATTGCCAAGGGATGAGCAAAAAGCTCGTTTGATTAGAACCGGAGTCGGAACCAAACTTGACCAATTTACACAATTTCAAGTCGGTTCGCGGTTCTTGCATTTCCCTTATTTTGGTTTTCACTTCCAATAGATTCATTTTTTAACCAGAACCGACACCGATTAGAAACAAACAGTTTAGCTCTCAGATATTACGTTGGAATGTTTTCGGGTCCAGTTCAATTTGATTTGGTTTCATACCTACAATTACCTACATGAATGTGAAATTAGCTCACTTTAAGAAGTTTATATTTCATTTTTTGTACATTCATTAGAAAGTCAAGCACATTATGGTACTTTGAAAACTTATCTTTATGTTATTCTCGGGTGTTTGAAATGGAAGGATTTAACGTACTCTTAGGGGGTGTTTGGTTGGTGATATTTGGGGAGAATTCATGGGAATGGGATTTCAAATCCCCCCAAATGCTTTGTTTGGTTTGCAAATGTAGTGAAGGATTCTAATTCCCAGGAATATTTAGAATCCCTCAACTAAAGGATTTAGAAATCCTCCCCACACCCTTGGTATTTTGAAATCCCACAACCAAGGCATTTGCTCCGGCGACCTCCGGCTATTACTCCGGCGACCTCCAACAACCAAGTTGCCTTCATTTTGCCGGCGACCTTCATTTGTTGCTTCGCCGTTCGAAAAAACCCTAGCCACCGTTCGTCGTGGTCCGTTCGAGAAAACCCTAGCCGCCATCGTTCTCCTCTTCGCCACGCAGATCTGGTTCGTCGTTCTCCTCTTCGTCGTGGTCTGCTCGTGGCCTGCTCAGATCTGGTCCGTTCGAGAAAACCCTGGCCGCCGTCGTTCTCCTCTTCGTCGTGGTCCGCTCGTGGCCTGCTCAGATCTGGTCCGTTCGAGAAAACCCTAGCCGCCGTCGTTCTCATATCGGTGAGGTGGTTTAGTGGTGGCGGTGAGGTGGTTTAGAGGTGGTTGGTGGTGAAAACCCTAGTCTTTGGCGGCGGTGAGGTGGTGGTCGGCGGTGAAGTGGTTGTGGTTGGTGTCTTGGTGAACCAAACAGAGGATTGAGATTTAAATCCCACCAAATGCATTCCTACCAATTCCCATTCCCATGTATAAATCTCATTCCTTTCAAAATCAATACTTGAACCAAACGCCCCCTTAGAACTATCATTATTTTCAAAATATTTGAAATTGCATATATAATATACTAAGATGAAAATTCAATTACTTTGCATTAGCACGAGTTTTTAATTTGCATTTTCTTTATGGTTCTAGCATTATACTAAAATGGTGGAAGATTGATAATAATTTTAGAGTAATGCGAAAGAATTATCTATATAACATTATAAATCATTTAACTCTCTCTTTTAAAATTTTTAAAACTATTTAATTTTAAGAAGTACAACTTATCATGCTTACGATACAAACACTTAAAACAATAACCTAACCAATCATTCCCTTAATTATCTCAACTACGTTAATGCAACTATTTAAATCATTAAACATCACAACAACTAATTTAATTTATCTAATTTTGGCTAAATTACTTACATCAATACAATTTTAAGGCTTTAGTATCTTTTTATCTAACTATTTAATAATAATATTTTTTAAATGTTTTTCAAATTTTTTTAACAACTAATAAAATGGTTGGTTGTGAAAAAAGTAAAGAAACTAGAATAAGGATAAAAACATGGACATGTTGACTAACACCGCATTTCACACATATATACCCTACTTTTAAAATCAAACAGTTCTTGAGCACAAACTATTGTCACCGTCGCCGCATTACGCGGATGCAATGCCAGTTTCATCATTATGTTTCGTTTATATTTACTTAATGTTTGTAATATATAGATAAACTTATCTTGTTTTTAGTCTTTGATCTTGTTAAAATATATGAAACTTCACTATTATTGTTTTTTTATATAAAAACAACTTAGGTTTGTAACTTGTTAGAGCTAATTTACAATACAAAAAACTAAATAATAGACTGAAAACAAATACATTAATGATGAAATATTTAATAAAAAGAGTGAATCTCTTCTAAACATCTAAAAACTTTTGTGAAGATTGTGAATTGCATGGGAAAGTTTTAAATGAATGATAAACTGGTATGATAATGCGTCACAATGTGAATGCCTAAAGTTTAGTTTTTATAACTTTGTATATCGCATATGATCTAACTAGGGATGAGCTTTTTAACCGAAAAACCGAATCGGGACCGGGTTAGAGTATTTGGTCCGGTTATCTGTTTTCTTGAAACTTTATTTTCGGTTTTCGGTTCTTTCGGTTGCGGTTCCACCGGTTATCGGGTAGTTCGGTCTTAGAACTGGAGCCAGTTGGTATGTGATTTTGTATTTATCATGTGATTGACTGCGAACTATTATTTTTGGTGATATGTTTGGTTATTGAACTATAATCGTTAGCGATATGGTTAATGGTTATTGTTTGTAAGAGCGAAGTCAACGAACTATTATTTATTGGTCATATGTTAGTGTCGACGATTAATGCATGTTCACTTACGATTTCAAGTTTTTTTTAGTGTTAACTTTAAACCGTTTAGTTTTTTGGTTATTAGTTAACCTTTATAGGTAAAAAACAACTAATATAAATGTATCATATTTATCTTTAATAACAAAAATATTTACCGGCTATTCCGTTTCCCACTCTTGAAACCGGTTCAAAGTAAATTTTCGGTCTTATCCGATTCTCTGCCGAAATAGCCGGAACCGGTTCCCTTATATCGGTTTGGTTTTTAATTCTAGCTTTTACCAATTTCGATTATGAGTTATTTCTATTCCGGTCCGGATTGGGCCGGTTCCAGAACCGCACACACCTCTAAAAATATGATCCATTTAAGGGAAAACTAATATAGAAAACCACTATTCATATGCACTATGATCAAACATTATTGGCATACACGTATAAGGAGGTGTTTGTGATTACATTTTGAAAGATATATTTTATTTTTTAGTAGTAAGTAGTTGATATTTTTTTATTAGTTGTAATTTTATTTTTGTATTTTTTTTATTTTAATAAAAAGTAATTATTAATCTTATTTTATATTTATAATATGATGTTTACATATGGTTAAAGCATGAACTGAGTTATGTTGATGTGATGCTAACATGACTTAAAACATTAGATGCTTTGTGGAAAGTACATCGCATGCTCTATCAAAATGTGTCCTAAAATATTAATTTTTGGATTTGAATATGAAAGAAAACGATTATAAACTTTTTTTTTACTAAATATTACAAATAGATACCAATGATTTAATATCAAGATAATTTTGATTTTGAATCTCAAACAAACTTGAATAGTGCTTATATAGACATTGACATAGGTTAGGATAATGTCCACTATGTACGATACCATTTTTATCTTTAATTAGACCAGTATCTATTTCTCTTTCTCATTTATCTTTCTGCTCTCTCTATTTTTTTTATTTACTTTTAAAAAAAAAGAAGGATTGTATGATATGATCGTATGAATGTGCGGATTTGTAGGTTGAAAAAGAAATAAAATAAATAACTGATGTGATACAAATACGGTATTACCAAAGAGTAAGGGGAGAATGATATAGATGGAAGATGGCGATGGTGTTGTACAAATATTGAATAAAATAGTATAGAAATTGAAATTAAATTTTAATTGAATATTTTGTTTAGTGTACCATGGGTTTTGACAACTTTTGTCTTGAATTGATGCACAAGTTTTATGCATGAATCTTCCGAATTTTTAACTCTTATAAATATCGTATAGTTCTCTAAGACGCTCCCTCCCCAAATATTTTGTAAAAAATTCAGCACTGTTTACCTAAAATGAGACAAGTAGATTTAGAAGCGCCAGCTGCTGTATACGCCGTCGGCAGCGGCTGCGACCGGAGAATCGCGTGCGAGACGCTCGCTGAGGAGCCAGTAGATCCTGATATTCCGGAAAGCGTCGTAGTCGATTACTGTCCAGATATCCCGCCGGAATCGTTCTGGCTATCAAAAGACGCTGAATTCGACTGGTTTGATCGCAATGCGTTCTTAGATCGAAAGGAATCGATCAAAGGAAACTCTAATTCCACAAATCCGAATCCGAACGTAAACTTCAACGGAAAGTGGACTTCGCTACAGTTTTTGAAATCGAAGCCGGCTATTATCAGTTTGCCCCAGGGGCAGAAGACGACTTATGTCGATTCAAAGCGCAGGAACTGCAAACTTGCCAATATATGGTTGTTTCCTAAGAGATCGGATTCCATAAGCAAAGAGCCGAGGGTAGTTTCGATGGTGGAGCCTTCATCGCCGAAGGTCTCGTGTCTTGGTAGAGTTAGATCGAAGAGTTGCCCTAACCGTCGGAAATCGAAAAAACCTGCTAGTGAACTGAAAAAATCTCCAACTCAAGATAAGAAAACCGGTCTAATATCTCGTATAAAGTCGTTATTTCGATCTGATTGTCACGGCGGAAGTAAAGGTAACAAATCGCCGCCGAAAATCAACGAACCGACGGAATATTCTGGTTCGGGAAGAAACGGTGTCACTGAACCGGAATCGGTGGCTGATTGGCCGGCTTTAGGAGGACTTGGTTCTCGTCCGGCCGAAGTCCCAAGACCTAGATGTTGACTTAACAGATCGTCAACCGCTGGATTAAGTTCCACGTGGCGTGTACGGTTAACGCTGGGTCCATGTAACTCGGTTAGCCGACAGGCCTACATGGCTATATCACTATATGGCAGGTTAGCACGGTAAAAAAAATCAATTCCCGCTAGCTGTAAAAGACTAAACGGTAAAGCCACCAGTTTTTACGGCTTTCTTTCTCTGCTTTTTGACGAATTTTGTCACCTATTTTGTATTTTTATTCATGAGTGCATGTTACATATAGAAATATAGAATTGTTTGTTGTATATAAGGTAGAATTTGGAATAATATTGTACAAAATTTTGATACATTTTATGTGTTTTTACTACCACAACAACAACAATAACCAATCGCGCTAAGCGAGGTATGAGAGAGGTATAATGTAGATAACTATATCTCTACCTATAAGTAAAAAGATTGATTTCTGAAATTTTTACTATTTTCTTTTATTATATCTTCCAACTTATCACGAAATAACATGTGTAATTTTTACTAGTTCTTTTTCTTACATCCTATATTAATTTTAATATTCAGAGGAGGAACTTAATAGGGAGGGTTGTGGCTCTCCAAATTTTATGACTCAATTAATATTTTAGTATAATTTGTATAATAAAATATTGGTATCTTAAAATAAATTAAAGGTTGCCCCCCTTCAAAATAAAATTATTATATTTTTCCCTCCCAACAAAGATGTTCAAGTTCCGTTAATGCTTGTATTAATCATATAATTAGAAGGATAAGTAGGTAAATTTTATAGAAAGATATAAAACATCTCTAAAATTTTAGATTATGGACTTTGGTTCAAAATGTACCGTGAATTATGTTTGTATAGTTTTATGATAAAGCCGCCCAAGACTCATTAATTCTTGTAGATCCATTTTGTAGTTTGTATGTATAAATATATTCTGATAAAATAAGTTTCGTAGCAGTTTTATAGAAGAATATGCATAGCATAATACTTATTTAATCTATATATTTAATTTAATATTATTAATTCTTTTTTATTTTTACCCCGAGTTTTAATAATGTTTGGAGTTTGGACAGATGTTGCGAGAACGCACTTGTTTGTGCAAAGTTTTTGTTTTGTTTTGTAAAATAACTCATTTCACAATATTTTTTTAATAAATAATTCGAGTATTTTTTTAGTGTTAAAACGAAGAAAATTGTTTTAGATTTATATATTTTTGCTGGGGTTGAAAACTGAATTTTATCATAAAGTATTATGTATTACTGCTTAACAATAAATAAAATATAAAAATCTTTAATATATATAAATTGATTATGAGCTCTTTATTTTTATCAGAAAAAGGTATTCCTATTCAATCTCTAGTCTGTGTTTTATGTGGAAATTGAATTGAATTCTTAGAACATTGTTTTTTTTACATGTCCCTCATCTTGTATTTTGTGGAGAATAATGTAGAGTTGGCGGGATTTAAAGTTTCCTGGAATTTTTCCCTTTGATATGTTTATAAGTTTGATTCGAAAGATGGATCAAAATCGCAAATGTGGAAATGTTTTTTTTCTTGATAGTTTGTATTGTGGCTATCTTGCAATTGTGAAAATGGAGAAACTCTATTCTTTTTTCAGAGAAAGAATAATTAACTGTCCAAATTCTGTCAAAGCTTTGAATTAGTAATAGGAAGCATAAAATTCTCATGTACTCTTCTCACAAATTATAATTTGGGCCATTTTGGTTTTTATTCATGGGCTCTATGTTTTTATTTGTTTGTAAGGGGTTAGTTTGAATACTATTTTTGTTTTGGCTAGCTGACTAGCTCTATGATTTGTTTTTGTCTCCGGCCATGTTTGTAATCCCATGTATCTAGTGTAGGGATGTAAACGAGTCGAGCTGACTCGAGCTTTAGACTAATCGAGCTGTGCTCACTGCTCTTTTAAAAATGAAGAAGGAGCTCGAGCTCGTTCGAGCTCATGAATTGAAGCTCGAGCTCGGCTCGCGTAGTGTTTTACGAAGCTCGTTAAAAGCTCGTTAAAGCTCGTTTATTTATTTATTTTTGTTTCTTAAAAAATAGTTTATATTATTTAAATAATAAATAAAAAGAATATGAACTTTAAATTGTTATTTTATTAAAAAAATTCATAATTAATGATATATAAACAATTTGAATTTTGAATTTTAAACTTTTTTCATATTTAATGATATAAAAATATATAATACAATTATATAAGTATTAAATAAAAAAAATATTATATCAAAGCTCGTTTAAGCTCGCGAGCTTAAACGAGCCCAGTATACAAGGCTCGGGCTCGAGCTCGTTTAATAAATGAGCTTTAATCTAGGCTCGAGCTCGGGCTCGAGCTCGTTTAGGTTCGGCTCGTTTCGAACTTATAACGATCCGAGCTCGAATAGCTCACGAGTAGCTAGGCTCATTTACATCCCTAATATAGTGACTTGTTAGATATTTATTTTATAAAATTTTAACTTGCTTGGTAGAAGTGAAGGTAATACTAAAACTTTTTATTTTGTGTGCTTTTGAAAAAAAAAATTATCTAATCTTTATTCAGTTAAATGGCTTAAAATATGAAGAGTAATGTGAGATAATAAAAATCCGAGGACTCTAATATCATATAATATAAAAGAAAACCCTCTTAAAGTATGAGTGATGATTTGTGCACAATAACTTTTAGTCATACATAACAATTATGACCTTTTTAATAATTTTAGTTATACACAACAATTATTAACCTTATCCACAAATTCATAGACATGATGGTCCAAACAACAAATTTTTGTAGTGTATGGCAAAGATTTGTTATATACAAATTGTTGGAACCTAGAGGGGGGGGGGGGGGGGGGGGGGGGGGAGGGGGGTGAATATGTTCTTTTACTTAGTTTACCAATTTTTACACTTATAAAAATTAGTAAGTTGTGTTATAAAGAATAATCTTGAAATTTATAGCAACACAACTAATATTTGCAAGAATTTAAAGAGAGTAGAGATAGAGAGATATCACCAAGTAGTAGACAAGAGATTTATAGTGGTTAATGCAAGTGTTAACAAACTTGCACTACATCCACTCCTTGGCCTCACCCACCAAGAGTTTGTTCCACTAGCTTCTCTCTTTGAAGGTAGAGATAAACCTTTTACACTTCTCTTTTTCACTTGCAAGAATTAACACTTCAAACTTGCAAGTAAGGTAAAGATAACCTTACTTCACTTTAATTCTAAAGGCTAGAGTTGATCATCACTTCACTCTAATTTGAAAGGCTAGAGTTGATCATTACTTCTCTCTAATTCTAAAGGCTCTATAATCCTCACTTCACTCTAATTTGAAAGGCTAGAGTTGATCCTCACACTATTACAAAATATATGAATGATGTTGTAAACTTTGAAGGCTTTCACTCTTGATCTTGATCTTGATCTTGATCTTGAAGATGATATATCTTTGTATGGAATATAAGCTCACAAGATCTAGTATATGTTATGTGTTTTTCAAATATCAAGAGTTGGTAAATCACAAGACTTGAGTTGGTTTAAATAAGGAAAAAGGTGCAAGCTCAAAAAGTGTCCAGACTGCCCACGGTTGATGCCACGGTCGACCGTGACATCTTCCGTCAGCATGCTGGAACTTTTTGAGCCTTGTAAATAAAGACGTTGGCATTTTACCAAAACCACACACAATCCATTTTTACCATAAAAATGTGCTGAAAAGGAACCTTGAAAAAGTTGGTTTGATGCAATACTTCTTATGTTTAAATTTAAGCATCAAAATGGAAGTTTATAAAGCAAATTCATAAAACATGTTGAAAGTTTGCTTCTTTGGGAGATTCATTTTCCCATAAGTGGTGTTGTGTTATTTCAATGGAAGATTATATTTGGTATTTGCCAAAATGGGAAGTCTTATACTTTACCAACCAAGCTTGTGAGTTTTATAAAAACCTACTCTGGTAGGAGTGGTATTAAAGGGTGAGGTCTTGGGTTCTAGTCTCACCAACAACCTACTCTGGTATGATATCAGAGGGAAGGGTTGGGGTGTATTGGGCTGCAGACCTAACACGCCGGAGTTGATAGCGCCGGTATGAGACCGGTAGGCGTCGGCCGGGTGTTACACGCTTGGTCTAGTCTAAGCTCGTCCCGGTAATATTTAGGGGGCAACGCCCCCTGAACGCAAAACGGGATTTTATTTTGAAACACACTAAGAATTCGAAATACATAAATATCTCTCTGGTTCTTCCTTTCTCTGTACACAAAGATTCAATCTTTGGATTATCCCAAAGCACTATTCGTGAAACTCGATCTAGGGTCGAATAATTGCTTTTGGAAAGTGTTTACACACTATCCAAACGATTATCCAAGTTTGATTCTTATAAACCTACGAATTTACTCTATAGTTATTTGAGTCTTTTCACAACCACCTTTGAAGTTTCATTTTCATTACTTTTATAACCATTGCACTTTCACAGCTTCTCCACTCCTATCTTTTGTTTCTATCAACTTAACCAACAACACCAATACTTTAAATTAAAACCTTAACTAATCAGACTAAAATTGAAGAATAAAAAACAATTATATCATTTTAACATCTAACCTGTGAATGAAACCACTTAATCAGTATTTTTTGTGATTATAATTGAAACTTATAATAATTGAAGAATTATCAAGTATTTAATTAGATTTGCAAATGAACTAATATATATATATATATATATATGTTGAATAATAATGTATTTAAAGATTTATATTTTAACCCTAAACACAATATGTTTAATATCAAGTATTTTACCTTTGGATAGGCATATAAGTCACTATATCTCTTTTATCCAATCGGCTGTTGTAACCAGCGCTTTGACAAGCTCCGGAAGCATAGATGAACGCGTCTCGTCAACTTTTCTTCCTCCAACGCTAAAAGCAGACTCAGATGCAACTGTTGTTGCTGGAACCGCCAAAACATCCCTTGCTACTTTTGCTAGCACCGGATACTTGATAGCGTTTATCTTCACCATTGTAATATAGAAAAGTCGGCTTCTCGAGGACACAATGGTGACGGAGGCAGGCGATGGAGGCAGTCGACGGTGAACTTTGAAGTTTGAAAGTGTGGCGTCGTTGTCTTCTATTAGGTCACAATTAGGTCAAATGAAAGTGTGACTCCAGACTTCACACATATATTTATAAATATATATTATTTATTATTTAGTAAAGTTAAATGGATTGATTCAGACAGATCTTGAATCGATCCATGTAGTGATCTAATTAAATGGATCGACTCATTGGATCTCTTATTGGGTCATTGGATTGGATTTTTTTGACCCGTTGGATTATTTAAATGGAGCAGATCGGATCGCATCTAGAACGTGATACGACCCATTGACGCCCTAAACCCTAAACCCAATCTTTGAGGATAAGGAGGACACTTATAAAAATTATTAGAAAGTAAGTGTTTATAAATTCCTGATAATTATTATAATATATAGTTATTCTTTTAATTATATATGAGATAAAGGTATTCATCAGTTTGATTTACATACTAGTAAAAAACTAATATTCATCGATATGATTAAAGATTTAAAGGTAAGTACGATATGTTCTCGATATCTAGAATCTTTTATTGCAAATTTGCAATGCGAAACCGTAAGGAAAATGATTCCCATTTCACTATATATTATCCTTACAACAGTAGAAGCGTCTGTTATTTTCTTTTAGGTTCAGTTTCTAGAGTCGTAAATAGATATATTATCTAGTGATGCATCTCATCGTCATACAACTCTACTCGTCTCCCGTTCAATGGCTGAACGGGTCTTGAGTTTCTCTTGCATTCCCAAATCAACGGTGCTTCTAATTCATCTACTTGTTTTCTTGAAATCGACCTCACCTATCATTTTCATTAATCCCCAAATGTTACAAACTTTAATAATATTCAAACAAAACAAGAGATATTAAGTTGTGATGACAGAAATTTATGATACCTTGCCAAGAATGTTCCAAATAACTCCTTCGGTACATGGAGGTGTCGAAAAAGATCCCACATATCGGTAATACTTGCGTGTGTGTTTCCGTATCTGCTTCGTGGTTATGGTTCCGATAGCAACTTGAGCTTGGTCCCGCGTCGGGCTATGGGCCATCTTCATCAATTGAGTGAGTTTTGATTGTATCTGTTTGGTACAAGAATTCAACCAACTTTCTAACATAACCATACATTTATAATGATAAAAACAATAGTACTATTTTTCATAAATAGTGGTTGTGCTACCACTTGAGAGGTTCAAATGAGAACCTTAAATTAATTGAGAATGAGAGACTCAATCCTAGCAGTCCAATTCCCCCTCCTTCAATGCCATTGCCCACCCATGAATTCCTCACATGCACCCTGCCACACTCGATTCCTCCACGCTTTCCATCCATGAATTCCACTTACAAAATAAACGGCTAAGATTTAGTCTCACATTCTCAATTAATTTCTCATTCTCATTTGAACCTTGCCCGTGCTACCACTAACTAATATTTATGGGTCTGTCTCTGTTCATGAAGATGGTAAAGCACTTACCTTAGCTAGAAGAGGGTCGGGATGACCATAGCGGTAAAGAATTGCTACAACTGATATCTCGCCATCAACGGCTTTGTGAACTAAATGAAGCTCAGCATCATATCTATAAATTGTGTCTTATTTTAGTTTTGACTTTTAAGGTTAAGGTATACGGTTAATAAGAGAGAGGAGGCTTACTGAACTCCATCGACTTGATGCTCGGAAGGCGAATGCCAATGCATTTGTATAAGACTGTAGTTTTTACCATTCATTCTCAAAACTCCTGCATTTCCATCATATTTCATCTGCACCAATTTTCCCAATCATGATCTTAGTCAAATTTTATGATCCAAGAAGTCAAAATTGATTAAAAAGAAGAACGAATGAAGAATAGAAACCGAGAATTTAAAGACTGGATAGGTCAAATCCTAAGTTTCAACAAGCCAAAGTTCATAGAAAGGATTATAAAACCGAAGGATGATTAAGATCAGAGTCAAATAAAAAAGTCAAAATTTAATAGGAAGAATTACAAGTTCGCACTTGAACAAGGACCAAAATTACAAGATTCAAAATGTCACGGAACATGGTCACGACTCACGACCACAGATTCAAAAAGTCAATTGATTAAAGGGATACAAACCCAAACATTGAGAAAAATCTAGGTCATATTTAAAACTCGAAGTCAAAAACTTGATTATACATACTAAAACCAGAGACATTGAGCAAGACCAGGGTCAAAATTAAAGTTTCTAAAAGTCAAATAAGCAAAATGTAAAAAACTGATTAAAACAAGATATGAGAAAGTACAAACCGCAACATTGAAGAGGTTGTCAACAAGAGTAGCATTGACAGTAACATGATATTCGATGTCTAATGGCTTCAGGTTTCGACCAGTAACACACTTTGACTTCACGATGTTGACCGGAGACTGAAATTTCCCCTTGGCGCAGGCCGAGTATGTTGGGCTTAGACTCCCCCATTTTCGTGGGTCAGAGGGGCCCACGTAACCGAACTGGGGTCCTCCCCCATTCACTGTTTAAATTATCACTCGAAAGTGGTTATAAACTTATAACTATAATTTATGTACAAATTGTTAATACGTTACATTTCTGGATTCAAATTCCAATTTTCTAATGTTTTTCAAATAATATATAATCAAACAATAAACTAAATCAGTGTTCTAATATGCAAATTCACCGAAAAGTTCTTAAGATTTCACGTTTTCACTCTGTTTTACTTCAAAAGTGTTCGACGCGAAACTCAACTTTGTATCTTTATTAGTTTCACACATTTGCTAAAAGCATTATAGTGTAGATTTTGAATGTGTGTCGCTTAATCAACATGTTGATTTCGAATTCCGACATCGAGTTGTAATATTGAATAAAATATGTATTATTTGTGTGTAATACATAGTAGGGGAAAGAGATGCATATAGAGGGATAAATGAAGGGATCATACCAATATTAGCACATGTTGTGAGGAAGAAGAATAGTGACATGGAGAAGAAGGAAACAAGTTGAGTAGCCATGGATGAATGGAGATAGATTTGTGCCTATGGCTAGGTGAGGGTGGTGATTGAGATAGGCTTATAATGGATTTATTTTGTCACTTGCATATGACATGTTTACCTATTGTCTATATATAGGCATAAAATGCTTTTGGAAGATAGGTAAAGGCCTCTAAAGCATGTGACTTTATGAATATTCTTTTCATATTAATTTTATTCAATTTTTTTACAAAAAATATAGATATTGTGTAACATGAAGAGAGAGTTATTCATAGAATATATGGTGTTATATTCCAAATTGTACATTATTTTTCTTTGTATGATATTGTTGTTTTTTTGAGTCATCATCAGATTAAAGCTCTTGGAAGCCTGCATGGGTCAATGTTTTCAATTGATTAAACTACAATAATTTTTTTATAGGTTAAGATTTCAGTAATAAAATAATAAAATTTGAATGTTAAAGCTTGTAACTTATCCCAAAAATTTGTAAGCCATCCAACATGGGTCTGGAGTTTGCTAGAATTCACCACTAATATTTGAAATAGCAGAGGTCCTACCATAATGTCTGTTCAGAATTCCAAGAAACCTTCATATAATCTGCACAGTATATAGATTCCTTCTATTTAAAAGGCTTAAGGGTGAATTTGGCTAAGAATTGATGATGAGACCCAATAAACAAAATAAAATCAAGGGTTTCCCCTTAATATATTATATTTAAACTCTAACAAGGTTAACTTCGTACACCCATATATGTTTATTTTGCATTAAGGGATCCAAATAAGTCACTTAATCAAATAATCATAAGAATTTATAAGATGCAAGGCCATATGTACCACAATAATTTCTTGAATGAAATGATATATCTTCCTCTTATTTCCTGTTGCTTATCTTTCTTTTTATCTTCTTACTTATAAGATTAATATAAGTGTCAAAATCAATGAAGGAGACCAGAAAATAGAATTAGTGATTCAACATATCACCTTCTGGTGAATAAGAAGATGAAGTAGGAAGAAATAACAGGATGATATATCATTTTTCGGTTAATAACCTTAAATACTAATGTTTGTAATAAGAGGTGATAAAAGGATATCTAAGATCCCATCACTAAAACAGTGGTCTTTCCCTCCACCACAAATTTATTTATTATAATAATCATACCTCCACCACCTCCACCATCCCCACATACACACTAAAGTGACAATCATACATATATAAATAGCCAAGGTGGCCTCTTCAATTTCTTTATTTTATTTGACTAATTTATTCCTTTGTTGTCTTCTGATTGTGTTGGAATAAAGTGATGTTCATGTTAAGCCTGTTATGGTAGGCCAAAACAATTTGTGGTTGACAATCTTCATGGTATTTATTCCATGTTTGACCTCGCATATAATAGGTAGCACAAAACCAAATAGATCTATGCATTAAATTCGCTACAAAACCTTGTACCAGTAAAATAGTGTAACATCATGATCATATTATACTTTATATCAGATAATTCTTTGAAAAAATTAAATAAAGATGAATAATTTGTTTAATTATATATGATTTACAGATTGAAGTTTTTTCATTGGGTTCTAATGATGTAAAAAAATCTGTCTAGCTAGCTAGTGATGGTACTAGCACTATACATACATTCCATATAAAGTGGTGGTCCAAAAATTTTAGATTAAATACACCAAGTGATAGTGCATCAAAGCTAGAAAATGAAATGCATGAATGCAACATGACTTCCTTTACATTTTTATATGAGTCTATGACACAAAACAGATAGTGAGGCTAGCACAAAGTGTAATTAAATAGTGGTATTGTGATGAGATTTAAGGTTTTTTCTTTCTTTCTTGAGCTTGAGAGTTCTAGTCCTATTATAGACATAATTATACACGTTGATATGTAAGTTGATGACTTTACTTTTAGTAAAGATTTTTATAAACTTTTAGCGAGTGTAACTTGTAATCCTTAGGAAGTTATATGGAGCGCAAGTACGCAACAACCCCATAGAAAGGCCATGTTGGGCTTGACCCATAACCAACATATTAGACCCAAAATCCTTGATCCCTGATTCAAAAGTTATCCAGTTTGGCATTCTAACAAGGTTCAAATGTAGGCTTAAGCATCATTATGCTATACTGCTATAGTACGCATATATATATGCACTCGCTCCAAATAAATTAAGAAAACCTTCTTTTATGCAGATTTTATAAAAACAATTTGGTAGTCTTGAAGGTTAGTTATTTATGGTTAATCAAGTTGATAAAATATTTGAAATTAAATCAAAAAATAAGTCTAGTTTGATCTATAAGTTCTTGCTATTATATATGCCTTTTGCCCTTACGATGCAACTGATGTGAGTCAAGTTTAGTGGACTCGAGCTTTTGAATATACCTAGTCGATTAGTTTTGTCTTCAATTAATACGGTTTTTATTTTATTACATTGATAAGTGAGTCAACCATGGCTAGGCTCAAAAGTATCCATTAATTCATCGAGCTTGAACTTAAAAATAAAAGCGCAATTTTGCTTGGAATTTTAAGACTGGACCAATCTTAGAATTGTTTGGCTTGACGCGGATAAAATACACCTACATGTTAATGAGAGTCTCTCCAGGCTCAAAGCTCATGCTCGCTAACCATAAGCATATCACACTCTAACTAAATTCGATAGCACGTTTTGATTTAGGATATGTTTTCTGCATTAAACTAAAGCTGAACCAAAAATTTTAGGTTATTTAGGATGAAAACCGTACGGATTAGGTTAAATTCTAGCCTCGTATTTTAGTTCAGTTAATTCAGTTACTGACAAGATTTATATGTTAGAACCCAATGTTCACAATTTTCTGCTTAGCTAGAGCCAACATCCATAATTTTTCTTTGTTTTAAGTTTGTAAAAAAGTGAATTAACTAAAATGTTACCAGATTAACAACTTAATGCTAAAATTAAAAGATGTATTAAAAATTGAGTAAAAATATTAAATGAAAATTGTT
The DNA here is from genome assembly GCA_947179395.2 of Pulicaria dysenterica. Taxonomy (NCBI): domain Eukaryota; kingdom Viridiplantae; phylum Streptophyta; class Magnoliopsida; order Asterales; family Asteraceae; genus Pulicaria; species Pulicaria dysenterica. The sequence goes on from OX359291.1 coordinate 82,774,498, forward strand.
TTTCGTATGAAAATTGCGACAATTGTTTCTAATATAACTGATGACTCATTAATATGGGTATTTGGGCACTTATATATTTACCTTACTGTGGATTATGTCCGAGTGAACGGGGCTTTATAATATCGATTTAAATGTTCCAATATACCTCTCATTAATGAGCTATTATTAAGACATTATTATTCTTGGCCTTTGAGTTGCTATTCTCATATAAAAAGGGCAAATGACCGAGAAAGGTAACATATATATCAAATTTTGCCAATAAAGATAACGTGTAACTTTTTTGGCCATGAAAGGATTATAAATTTTAGTTTGTTACAAAAAAGAGAATCTTGACCAAATAACCTTCATTTTTTAGCATATCATGATACTCTTTTTAATAATATATTGAAATTTATAATCTCTTTTTATGCAAAATTAAAATTTGCAATCCTTTTTTTATAACATATTAGAATTTATAATCCTCTCTCAGCATAAAAAATTACACATTACCTTTATTGAAATTTTTTGATATATATGTTACATTTGTCGGTACTGTCTTATAAAAATAGTTCTCATTTTAACCCTACTTTAAAATGAAATGATAACGGTAGATTTGGTCGATTTTGGTTTGTTTAATTTTTAAGTAAACCCTAAATCCTAAACCATAAACTCGAATGAAAGTTGTACAACACCAGATCTGGTCGATTGCTGGTGACTGGTGAGTGGGTGGTCTTCCTACATTACATCCTTTTGGTTTGGTTAGAAGGCTCAAGGCTGGGCAGGACTGCACTCTGCAGCAGGCAGTTCATTTAGGGCCTGCGCTGGCCCATAGATTAGAGTTGTATAAGGCCTGGATTCTGAACCCCAATACCCATTTAAGCTCTCGCCAGGTCCAGTCACTAAGCAGACATCAAACATAAAGCCTAGTACGCCAACTAATAGCTTGGCCCAACCAATGACCGGCCTCGGTGGCCCAAAATGTAACTTTATTTTCAATTTTGTACTAATTTTTTTAGTACCGCTTATGTTTTTTATATTAGTTATAATCTATCTTATTCAAGGTATTCTTAATATAATGTTATCTAAAATCCATGACACTAAGTATGAACATTCTTGTATTACGTTAACAAAAGTAGTGGAACAGAAAAACTGAATAAAATGAAAAAACAGCTTTAAGAAAAACAACTAACAAAATACTGGTATTCATCCGTATGATACGGTATGGGCACAAAATATCTATTTTTATAAGATGTGAATTCAATTTGTCCAGTTGAACCAACTTAAAGAGATTAAATATTAAATTTAATCAATAATACGTGGACTATCTACAAATTTAATATTAAATGAAAACCTAAGAGTGAATATGACATCAATTTTTTGTTTTGTTTATATGATTACATTTTGGTTCCTAATTAGTCTAGTTTACTAATAGTTGAAATGTTAACTTAATACATTTTTAACCTTAATTTTTATGCGTGAATATTATAATATAACAACTTAAAAAACTATTGAAACTTAAAAGAATATATAATCCTGATCAATTTTTTTGATAATATATACTATAAGTTTTTTAATATTATTTTTGATATATATAGTAAATTCTGGTAGTAATTAAAATCTTAACAATTACTAACTTTTAAAATTTTGTAACTAATTTATAAAATTTATTACATATTAAATTCAACCAAATTCAGTTTAAATATATATTAATTCAAGGTATTGAAAATATGAATTAGAGGTTGTTTTAATTAACTTAAGATTTGGTTATAAAATATGACAGAAATGTTTTATATATTAGTAAATATCCTATCATTTAATGCAAATACTTGGTTAGAAAAGATTAGGTTTTGATACGACATAGTCCCAGTTGAAATCAATTTTTTTTTCTTTTTATGCTACTTTAATAACATCGTATCTATAATTAAAAAAACACAAAAACAAGTTCAAACCATGGTTATCAAAATTGCGATCCTGATCGTAGGACCGTACGATTTTACCAACAAAAAACATGTCGGGTCATACTTAGGATCGAAAATAGGTAGGATCGTACTCAAGATCTTAAGATTGTATGTGCGAATCGTAAAATCGTATGCGATCCTATGATCGTACTATACCACATCTTTTTTTACATTTTTTACTATTACTGTTATTTTTACATTTTTTTCACTATTTGATTATTTCTATTATTTTACTTAATTATTTTTCATTTTTTTAAATGATCACTGAAAATAATTATTCGCAGTTTTCTACTTGACGCATGTCATATGTGTGATTTTTCTTTTATTATAAGAAATAGAGATTCACGAGAAGAAGATTTTCTTATGAAATAAGGAATTCACGTTGTGCATAGTGTACTCTAGTTTATTAAATGTGTTTAAGAAAGTCATATATTAAAATTTGTATATGATATGTAAATTAATGAATTGTGGTAAATTTTTTGATGCTTTTTATATCTAAAACTTGAACCGTTTGATATACATTATTTTAAAATTTTATGTTACATTCCCTCGTAAAAAAATTATATAATTGGTTTTTAATAAAGAATATAGCATATAAAAAGATTAAAAAAAGTTAATGCCTTATAGTAGGATCTTAGAATTCCGATCTCGATCTTACAATCCGATCTTACAAAGTCAAAAATGAACCAAGATAAAATCTCGATCTTAATAACCTTGGTTTAAACCGCTACCAATTGTCTGGTTACCATAATAATAGTATACGTACCATTTGGGATTTGGCCAATGTAGTCCTGGTTTCATACCGTTGCATCCTCTATTGACAATTAGGTAAAAAAATGGAATAAATATTTTTGTTTTATATATAAATTTTGATAACGGTCAACCGCTTGTAGCATGGCTAGATGGAACTAATTTCAAACTGAAAATCAACCATCTTTTCTTTTTAACTTTTGTGGAGTGGGGGTGGCAAAAAGAAGATGGAGACTCTTCTTATGACATTAATTAAAAGTATTCTTGTTTAAGAAAGAAAAATATATTTATTTAATAAAATTGTTCTTTTTTCCCAATTGGTCTAGGGAACAGGGATTAGATATGTTTTGCTAAGATATTGTGTTAGCAAAAATCTTGGAAGCCAATATATACGTGTTATATATACAAATATATATTTATCAAGAATTTTTTTAAATTTTATAAATAAAGTAAGCAATTTAAATTAATAATGGGTGGTGTTAACCCGTCGTGAAACACGAAAACTCAAAACCTAGTTATGTTATATATATATAATCAGAAACACTGAGTTTATCTTATAAAAAATAAAATAAGATAGACCACGTCATGTACTCAACTAGTTTTAATATTGTGTTTTTCTAGAAGTAATATGTATTTACTGTGGTTTTTATTTGACTTTTATTAATGTAGAATTTGTATTCTAGTTTTTAAATATTAGTTGTAATTTATAAAGAAAGTTAAAAATTATGACAATCATTTATACATGACTTTTATCATGTACTCAACTAGTTTTAATATAAAGAAAGTTAAAAATTAAACTAAAATTAGGTGATAATGTGTCAGAGAATGATGATAATCAAGAAAGTCATTTATACATGTGGTATTTTTTTTTAAAGTTGAAATCTCATATAATAACTATTATGGACAAAAATTACAACATCCCTTAATCAAAGAGAGAGGGAGGAAGACACCAATATGAAGTCTAGAATACATGTAACAACCAAAAAAATTGTCAAAATCTACTGCAACTCCATTAGAATTTGTGATAGCGCCTCATGGGATTTGAATACCAACCAGACCAATTTAAGTATAGTTGTTTAGATATGTTTTTCACCAATATGCAGGCTAGAAAGATTCTATTTATTGTTATTCTATCTATTTGTGCATCAAGTTCGAAGGTTCTCTCTATAGGAGCTACGCATCGTGCCCTTTGGTAGAGCGAATCCCATAGTTCCGGTCCGAGAATCCAATCCCTATGTCTTAGGTCGAGCAGCTTCTCGTGGAACCAAAACAACGAACACTACTGAATCTGCGAGAAGAGGTCTTCATGCATGAGTGATTCCTACACCGACTCTTCAGCGTGAACTAACTTGTTTCTCCATCTCCACGTTCCCCAAATGAGAACAAAAACAACCCCTTCAAAGGCTCTTATGAAGTAAGAACCCTTCGAAGCAATCGACTTACCAAAAGACAAAAACTCGGGCATAGAATCAAAGTGCATAACCGGTAATTGAAACCAACTGAAGAGCTTCCTCCATACGGGGTATAGACCTTAACGCAGTTGAAAAACAAGTGAGAGATGCTCAAGGTTTAGGCGAGTAGGCAAGGCATTGTTGAGAGCCCTCCAGGAACAAATGATAAGCTTAGAAGGCATCCATGGGTTCCACAACTCGATCAGTTTGAATAAAATGAGAGATTCGTAGAGTTGTTTATCTTATAAGTGCTCCTAGTTTTTTCACCGAGAATTTACCGTCATTTGCAAGCTAAGTGAGCATGACCAAGAGTCTTTCTTTAATTCTTTGAGCTTCACACTAACGAAGGTCGTATGTGTTAAAAAAATTAATTTATTTTAAGCTCTTCCCCCTAATTGGTGACCTACTCCAACTCCATTTTCCTCTCTAACTACCATTCTTTGCAAACCAACGATCCGCGATACCACAATTCTTATTTGGCTTCAGTGCGTAAATTCTTGGGAACACATGCAACGTCACAACCTGGGGCGGAGCTAGAAGCTCACTTCAATGGGTTCAAAGCTAATATTAATAACTTTTATAAACAAATTTAGTGGGTTCTTAACTACAATTTTACCTAAATTACACTAAAATTGCACTAAAATAATACGAAATATTTTTTGTTCAGCGGGATCAATGGAACCCTCTCGGGTCCATGTAACTCCGCCCCTGGTCACAACCGCTAACGTTGTATGGTATTACTGTGCGCGTACATGTGGTATTTTTGTACGTAAATAATAAATTATAAGTACATACGAATGGCAAAGGCTTAACGTGCGCCGGGTACTATTCACAGTTGGGTTTTGATAAAATACGCCGTTAGATATATAAACTAGAGTTGCAGAATATTCACTAAATGCAGTCTAGCTCATTTGGCTAGGCTCTTCTGCAAGGACCTTGCTGCCCCAGGTTTGAATCACCACTCGACACTGGTGCATTTAATTTGTTCTTCCCACTATTCTAGACTGCTTTTTTTCAGTTCCCTTTATTATTATTATTATTTTATTTTTCTTTTTACTCATTGCCTGTCTCTTTATATATATAATATCTAAAAGATTGGTTTTTCTTCCTTTTACTATATTATCTGTAGGATATTTATTTTGTACATAATGATTTTTTTGATAACAATCAACTTTTGTTTCTTTCACTTCTCTTACTTTGATATTTCTTACTTTTTTTTAACTTCATTTATTATTTTTTATCGTTTACTATATGCAATTCTTCTAAGATTTACTTTTATATTTAGATTTATATTTTGTATCATTTCTTTCCTTTTTTTTCTTTACTTATAGTATATAAAATGAAATATATTTACTTTATAAGAAGCTCAATTAACAGTTCAAATACATTCTTATAATGTATCTTTCATTCTCAAACAATTGTAGTATTATATAGATAATATTTTCTTAGCATTTCATTTGATATAATGAATAATTGACTTCATGCATGATGAATGAACGATTGTATGAGGTAGAAAACTATTTTATTGTTTAATTTTTAATTATATAGATTTATTTTTAAAATAAATAATGAATTACAAACCCGCTGTTAAATGCGGGCGTAGCAACACTCGTATAGTACAATTAACACAATCTAAATCCACTTTTCTTATCAAATTTTGCTAATGGCGCCGGTATATTTATGAAGAAGATTATAAACCAATGAGAAGTGTTCGATTCCTTCCTGGACTTTCAATTCATACCAAATATGTTGTTGTTTTACTATATTCACTTTTATGAGATTGTACGTTACAATTCTTATTTTTGTATGTTCTTTTTAATTTCAACTAACTCTTGTTTCTTTTAGTTTTCTTCCTTATTTTTGTAACTTTTCTTATCGGTCATCTATCTTCTTCTTCTTTATTAATAAGAAATGAAATGTGATTATTTTTACTATATTCATTTCACATGAGCTTAATTTCTTTTCGCACACGAAATTCATATTATTTATGATATTTTGTTTTTTACAAGTATAGTATTTATAAGATAGAATTTAACTATGTTATATCTGTTCAATCAAAAGAATATTCATGAGAAGCTAAATTTCATTGTGTGAAAAAAAAAATGGCTTGATAAACTTAATTGTTGTAATGTTAGGATAACCTTTTTAATAATAAATTTTGTTGAGTAATGTTCCATATTGGACGAAAAGTGACTTTGAAATGAAGGTATCAGCGGTGATGACGTTGGTTATGAAGGTGTCAACGGTGGTGATGGTTGTTATGAAGACGACGAAGGAGGTGATGGTGGTTTGAAGAATACGATGGCGTAGATGGTTTGAAGAAGGCGACGACGGAGAATTGTGAACACCCCATTGAAAGTGGCGCGGTGGATTTGAATACCCTTTTGAAGGTAACAGCGGTGGTGGTTTGTTTTTCCGGAAGGTAATGGTGGTGGTTGTTTAAAGGCTATGAAAACAATTTTTTACAAGACAAAAAACACCACTTTATGAAGAATAAAGAGGGGGAGAAAGAAGGATTATGAGATGAAACCTTAATTCATAGTTTCATCTTCCTTTTTTTTGAACAGTAAAGAAAGTTATCCAAGAGGAGAGCTTCGGTATTGCCATCACCCTCCACTTGAACAACAAAATTATATTCAATCGAAACTATGGCCAGCAAGAAACTGAGCACCACAAACAAATTACAAAGTTCACAAAACAAAGATCAAAGATCAACACCAAGAATAAACATGTAGCAGGAGAATTAAACCAATCAGCCCCTTTACTAGCAGCCCAATTCCATCCCGAACGACCTTAACCCGAGAACCATATAATCAATTAAAAAACAGATTCCTTGGCTTGCTGCTCCAGCACTCCCACGAAACTGGAATCTTCAGCTTAAATCGATTTGAGATCCATAATAGTGAAAAATGTTGAATGCTCGGAAAGATGTCTTCCTCTTTAAATTTAGGTCTATCCAAAATGCTTGCATGATTCACTTTATTTCTCCATTTCCAAATTGACCATAAAGACGTAAAACAAACCGCCTGGAATATTTTCTTTAGAGTTGTGTTACCAAAATTAACATCCAAACCACAAATGCTATCTATCACCTTGAACTCTCTAAATGGAATCTCCCACCAGCTCGGAATTTTGCGCTAGATTACTTTAACACAATAACAATCCACCAAGCAATGTTGTAGATTTTCTGCCTATGCATCACAAAAATCACACATGATAGATTCAATTGGAATACTCCTTTTAAGAATATTACCTTTTAGTTAGGAGAGCATCTAGGAACATTCTCCAAGTCGAGATATTAACCTTGATAGGAACGAAGTTGTTCCAGCAAAATTTAGATCCATTCACCAAAATGTCTTCAAATTTTCTTTTCTCCAGCAACACTGTCAATTCCTTTGTAGAGAATACCCCAGACGAGTGCAACGTCCACTTCCATCTATCCAACTCAGAGAAAGAAAAGCTAACGTTTTGTAACAAATCAAGCAAGTTTGACAGCTCATCAGAAGCTCTTCCACGAGGGGAAGTCCTCCAGCTCCAATTCAGCCTTTGAACTCCATTAGATGAAACAATCATGTCTGACACAACACATAAGCCATTTGATTCTAACGCAAATAAGCGCGGAAATTGATCCTTAAGCTTTATTCCAGGAGCAACCCAATAATCACTCCAGAAATTCGTATAATTACCGTTCCCCACTTTTCTTAGTATCGAGCTTTTGAAAGGAATTCCCCAAGAATATGGAATATCCACCGTATCAATAATACCTTTCCACACACTTCTTCCAATAGGTAGACCATTTTTTTAAATAAAACCACCATCTGGACCATAGAAGACAGAAATTACTTTTCTCCATAAGGCATTTGATTCATTAAAAAACCTCCAGTACCATTTACATAGTAAACTGATGTTTTTTAGAAGAATGCTACCTGTCCGAGACCACCTTGAGCTTTACTGGAAATCACCTTGTTCCAACTTACCCATGTCAAAAGAGATTTATCTTCATAGTTGCTACATAAAAATCTTCTTCGAATCAACTCTAATTTATTTACGACTCCGAGAGGTTCCTTTAACAAGGACATAAAATAAACTGGGAGATTGCCTAGAACAGCTTTAGAAAGTGTTAGACGCCCACCAATAGACACCATTTTGCATTTCCATAAAGAAAGCTTTTTAGTCATTTTGTTTATAACCGCATCCCAACATTTTGAATTTCCAAAACTCAATCCGACCGGTAAGCCAAGGTAAATGAATGGTAGTTTACCAGAGGAACAATTCACAGATTTGACCACTTTCTCTATCTCAGTTCTAGATACCTCAACCCCATATAAACAACTTTTTTGAAGGTTTACTTTTAGCTTTCATCTTCCTTTTAAGGATTTTGAAAAGAATGGTTTAGTCCGCAACACTATGTCCATAAATCCAAATCTTCATCTTGTCTAACAATAAAAAATTGAAAAAATTTGAGGTAGCCGGTCGGTTGTTTACCAGATTTTAAAGGTAACTTTGCATATAATGTGAGAGATAAGTAAGTTAATTATATTTTTTTATTTGTAAAGTTCATTATATATAATGATAGCTTAACTAAAAGTCATTATATTTTGATACAATTAACCCTAATAGATAATCCTTAACAAACTACAAACACATATAACTACTAATTAAGATCTTTAGCTTACTATACATGAATATAACTATTTATTTTAACAATTTAAATACATTTTCACAAAAAAAACTTTATCTTTTTAAATATATTGTAGTGTTATAATAATGATTGATTATATAACTATTTTACTATTTAATTTTTAATAGTTGTATATATGTATTAAATAAATGATGAATACCAACCCAATGGTGTTATAACACTCGTTTATAAGTTTGTGACTAAATGTATTATTTTATTATTTTTTTATCGGTGTTTAATTTCGATTTATTTTTCCATTTATCATTTTCAGTTTTTTGTTTTTGAAAATTGACAATCTGCATTTTCTAAAAATTTGTAAAAGATGTAGAGAGAGGGAGGGGTTTTTCATTTCTAAAAGAAGTAGAAACCATGTTTGATTGTGATGTTTTATATATATTTTATTATTCAGTTTTTATTTAAAGTAATATTTTATTATAATTATTATTTAATTTTTAAATGCCACCATCATTATAATTTATTGTTTATTATTATTACTTATTAATAATATTAATCAAATCTTTCGGCTAAAGATATTACACTTTTTATCAGTACATGCGAGTAAAGTTTAAACTTTCCGATGGAAGTCGACAAAAACACATGATAAGAATTTAATTTTTCTTTTTTCTTTTTTTGTGACGACGTAAAGTTCAACAAGTTTTTTTTTCTTTTTTCTTACTAATGCCTTGAAAACATAAATTAGGAATATTTTAGAAATTTATACAAATAATATGTTTGTGCAAAAAATATTATAAACATCTATACAAATGTAAATAGTAAATAACTTGTGTAAATTTAGAAGATTTATGAAAGTTGAATTCTATTTCATTCTACTAACCAGACATATAATATAAACTTAATTCTTTTGGATGTTTTTAGATTCAATATTTTATGACACTTTTTTAATTTCTTCACAAACATTTATAAAAAGGTCATATTTGTAAAATATCATTCGATAATTTTTTTTTTCCGGCAAAAACGGGAACACTAGAATTGGAGCTTCGGCATGACCATCACCCCAAAACTAGATACCCGATAAATATTTATTAATCCAAAATAACATCTAGCAAGGTGCTAGAATAAGAGTACATTAAGCAATACATAAAGAGGGTGTTAAACACCAATTGGCCCAAGAAAAATCAATCTTATCTTTAAACTTCCTATGTTTCAACCAAAAAAAAGAAAGTCTTTGAATGTCCCCAAATATCTTCAGGTGTGAGTTCGCAACCCTGCTTCTGAAGGTTTTTTCGTTTCTGCAGTTCCATAGACTCCAAATATAAGTTAGAATCACAGCCATGAAGGTGCTTTTCTTAACCCCCTTGAATCCCAGTGTCTCCCCCCAGCGAAGCAGACCTTCCAAATTTATGATGTTGCTGTTTTGAATACCCCACCAGTCGCCGATCAGGTTCAGCACGTTCGTTGCCCAGGTGCATCGACAGAACAGATGATCTTCATCTTCTGCTTCTTCTCCACATAAGCTGCATAGATCATCTATACAAACTACCCCTCTTTTACCAAGATTCAGTTTGGTAGGCAACCGTCTGCAACCTGTACGCCAAGCAAGAACATTGAGTTTCCTAGGCACGAACTTATTCCATTCGAATGTACCTTGAGTCTCTCGTGGCAGAAAGGAATCATCAAAAGCTCTTCTTAGAGATGCAGCCGTGTATCCCCCTGAGTTTTCTAGTACCCATCTCCATTCTTGTTTATTGCTTCCATGATCATCTGAAACCTGAAAGAATCCATTAAGACATATGTTAAGCTTGTCGCATTCTTTGTTTATTTTCAGTATATTCCTCCAAAGACCCGGAAATTTCCCATTCGAAACCGTTGGATGAAGACCACCCATTGGTCCATGTAAAGCTTGAACAACTTGTTTCCAAAGTGCGTTGCTTTCGGTTTTGAACCTCCACCACCATTTGCACAACAAACTGATGTTTTGCGCTTTCAAACTCCCAATTCCCAGCCCACCATATTCTTTCTCAGCAAGAACTCTATCCCAAGCTACCCATGAGATTCGTTTGTGATCCGGATATGAGCCCCAAAAAAAATTTGCCCGTATACTTTCAAGTTTTTGTAACACTCTCTTGGGGGCTTTGAAAAGAGAGAAATAGTATAACCCTAGACTCCCTAGCACGCTTTTACAAAGGGTTAGTCTTCCACCCGAGGACAAGGAGTTGGCTTTCCATCTTGATAATTTGCATTGAAATTTTTCGATTATTGGTGCCCACGAAGAAATCTTATTCATCGAGATCCCTATTGGGACTCCTAAGTAAGTTATTGGAAACTCCCCAACTTTACAATTTATCCTCTCTGCCAATTCAATTAGATCTGAATTTTCTACCCCTACCCCAAGCAAACTACTTTTGTGAAAATTCACCGTTAACCCCGACGCTAAGTAAAAGCATCTAAGTATGCGAGTTAAATTGAGAATATTGATAGAGGACCATTCCCCGATGAAGAGTGCATCATCCGCATATTGGAGGTGTGAAATCTCCGGTCCTTCGTTAGGTAATTTTATTCCATGAAAGACACCTTTCCGTTTGGCTTCTTTGAGCGCTACATTGAGTCCTTCCGCTGCTATAAGAAAAAGAAAGGGCGCCATTGGATCTCCTTGTCTTACCCCTTTATTCATTTTAAATTCAGATGTTGCCGACCCGTTAAGAAGAACCGAGACCGATGGGGAGGATAAGCATTCTTTTATCCATGTTCTCCATTTCAATCCGAAGTTCATTTGTTCCATCACCTCGTCCAAAAAAGCCCAAGAGACCGAGTCGAATGCTTTGTCAAAGTCAACTTTCAAAAGGAAGGCTTTCCTATTTGTGTTCCTCAACCATGACATAGACTCGCTTATAATGAGAGGACCATCCAAAATGTTTCTTCCTTGAATGAATCCGGTTTGTTCCTGACCAATGATTTGCCCAATAACCTGCTTCAATCTGTTTGCCATGACTTTTGCGATAATTTTGTACAAAGAACCGATCAAGCTGATTGGCCTAAACTCCGAGAATTCAACTGGTCCATTGCATTTGGGTATCAATGCGATGAAGGAAGCATTGCTCCCTTTTTCGAGGTTAGCGTGGTCTTCAAAGTGTTTGAGCGCCCTTAAGAGATCCCGTTTAATCACCTTCCAGTACTTCTTAAAAAACTGCAGCGTAAATCCATCGGGCCCTGGAGATTTTTCTCCATCACATTGCCATATTGCTTGTTTTATTTCTGTTTCAGAAAATGACTCCTCAAGAGCCCGTTGTTGATCATCCGAGAGATGGTTGAAAAGTTCACTCCTCAGTGAGGGTCTTTTCCCTGCAACATGAGCAAACTTGTTTTCGAAAAAAACAGTAGCAGCTTCTTTGATCGATCCTGGATCGGTAACCCAGCAATCATTGATCATAATACCATGTATTTGATTAATCCTTTTTCTAAGATTAATCACCCCATGAAAAAAACAGGTATTTTCATCCCCTTCTACCGCCCATTTGATTTTAGCCTTTTGTTTCAAGGTAATTACCTCTGTCCTTTCAATCTCTTGAATTTCTAGATCAACCTCCTGTCTAAGTTTGATTTCAGCCGAAGATAACAGTGAGTTCTCAGCTTTAATGTCTAGTTCTCCTACTTTTTTCTTAAGCTCAATTAATCTACCTTTTGTTTGTTTGTTTAGTTCAGCCCTCCATACAATGATTTTCTTTTTAAGAGCTTTCAACTTACATACAAAGGCCATAAGAGGTGATAAACTGCCACTGATATGTAAAGAATTCCAGGAGGACTTAACCAAAATGTCAAACGTTTTAATTCCCATCCATGAATTAGAGAATTTAAAATATGAAGATCCAAAGTCTATTGAATCAGAAAAGAGAATTACCGGGCAGTGGTCTGAATAACCACGAGGAAGGGTGATGGAATTAGCGTTAGGCCATACCTCCAAGAAGTGAGAGGATACCATGAATCTGTCAAGTTTGCTCAGCTTTGTACCATCTTTACATATATGTATTATGTCTAACCATACTTATGTGCTTATGTGTTAGTACTTACGTCGTGCGCATCTATCCAACATTCTAGCTAGTAGGTTTTGTATGGGCACTAGATCTCCTATAACATCATGGGACCTCATCCCCCAATGAGAAATCTAACGGGTGTCAACCCATAGTGGGTTTCTCTTTCTCCTATCTCTACGTGCCTTCTCTGTATCTCTCTCATATCTTTACTTTCTTCATTTTCTTTCAAAAAATTATAAAATATTGTGTGGGATGGATGTGGAGTTTGTGGGATGGAAGAGGGATACATTGAAAACTGTTGTGAGGCTGATGTAACATATAAAAGAGTATGAACAAAATAAAATGGATGTTGATGGTAAAAAAATGATTAATGAATAGAGAATCTAAAAATCAAAATGCAGAAGGATTAACTATTTAACTATGATATGACTTCATTTATTACACTATAGCTCTCTGTCCCCGTTAGCATAAATAGACCAAAACATACAAATAAATAAGCCAATTTACAAATTAAAAATCTGGCACTAAATTATGATGCGTCCAGATGATTAGGCCACCTATGCATTTAATCTAGATGCAAACTCAAATTCCGGCTCTAATTTTTGTTTTTAAAAGAAATTACCCGTTTTTAAACACCTTGTTAATGAGTTAAGTTATATTCATGAAGCGTTTCTGTAACTATTTCCCATACTTCATCTAGTCATTCAAAGTTATCTTTTTCGGGCTTTCTACATCATCTACAATTAGATATCTTAAGATGGTCAAGTTCTAATTGCAAAACAAGATAATCAATTTTTGTTCTTACAACATAAATATAATACTAAAAAATTATGTCAAACCTTTTTTAAAATCTGCATAAATTCTAAAATGTCATTTTCAATGAAAACGTGTTGAGTGAAAAAGGATGTACATTAATTACATAGATTAATCATCCAAACAACCTATAAAATACTAACTAAATATAATACTAACGTGTTGAGTGAAAAAGGATGTACATTAATTCATATAATACTAAAACAAAGGATATTTTAGTCATTTAAGTATTTAGCAGTTTAAGTATGGGAGTTGATTAGAATTTGATTCATCCATTGAAGTTACAATCCATTTAAAGCTATGTTACAAGTTAGTAAAATATAGATTTGTCTAGGATGAATTAACCTTACAAGTGGAAATATCATCTCTCTTTAAGTATTATGTGAGTGTAACAACATCTATCTTAGATGTTGTTTAATGCACATATCATTTGTTCAAGGCTAAAACCACGCTTTTTCTTGGAGAAAAAATTCTACTCAATTTTTTTTGGTATCCTTGTAAACGAACTCTAAAACATCGAAGTAAAGGCCATTTACAAAGCATTGAAAGCAAGATAATTGGCTACATCCTTATACGATGGTAGTGATTAAATTACATACTGGTCTTCGTCAACTCTTTCATCAGGCGGAGAACATATATAATACAACCAAAATGTTAGTGTGGAAATAAATAAGACAACTAAAATCTACAAAAGAATGTATGAATAGATGAAATCACTTGCAGGGAAAAAGGCATGAAGCTTTCCTGGTCTTTTAATATAAAGGCATGGCTTGTGCTTGCTTCTTCAAGATGATATGATGTCACCATAACCCTACCATTAAAAAGATTAACATATAAACACAAACATGATGGATGTCACATATACTACATGCATGACGTTTTATATATAGTTATTATAACTCTTATGATAACCAATATATTACTACAAAAACCAACCATATATGGATCAAGGTTTCTTGCCTATCAACTAGGATATCTTAATTACAAGACCTTGCAAGTGACCACTTAGTAAAGTCATTTGAATAGCGCGATCTCTTGATAATCATGAAGGTGTTAAACGACTTAAAATAAACTTATATGTGTATATCGCGAAAAAAAGAGAGGGAATTCTGTGTTGGCAACCTGACATGCATGATGAGAAAAGGTTAATCCGACCAGACAACCCTACCATGGACCCCCATTCATCTAATTCCAATATCAAGCACATTGCCAGTATAATGGAACATTGACCATGACCCAATACCCCACCATCTCCCTACCATAGGGGGAGGAGGGATTAAAAATCACTTTCTTGAGATATTACACTTTCACCCCTCCTACTACTTGGACATCCCCTTACAAGTAGAGATGAAATATTCAGAATTAGTTTTTAGGTGGCTAACATGTAGGTGTTTTCAGGGCGGCTACCTATTTTAACTACCAGAAAACGAACCGAGTGGGGTGCGTACCTGCACCAAAAAGAGTGGGTATCACGGTTACGCGTATTTTGTTGTGTTTTGATGTAAAAAAAACTAGAAAATGAAGTTATTGTATGACAAATTAAAACCGTTAACACTTAACACTAAATATAGTAGAAATGAAACCAAGAATATGAAGTACTGGAGTCACCACTCATAATAAGTTAAGAGTACCGGTTTATTGGAGTCACCAATTACCGATGTGGTAGCGCATTGGATCGATCACGGTTGACTGTGGGGGTGAACGAAAAAAACACGGTATGTGATAAAGATTTTCTTAAGATTAGTAATTTTTTATTATGAAATATTAATTTATAAACATTTTTTTGATAAACTAAATATATACAGTGGGGGCGCGTAGTAAATTCAGGGAACCGAAGCCAATCCGCGACTCAGTGGATACCCTTGTTTTTGGGTCACGGGTTGCTTGGGTAATGATTTTCTCACTTTCGGATCATACAGGCTAATTTGGTTCATCGGTTTTTTGGTTTTATTTAACACCTCTAGCAACATGTGTATCCTGGCCATGTAATAGAACTTATTGGACAATCAATCTAAAGATTAGAATGAAATTGAAGAAACTAGGATTAACATGATGTGAAATGTTGTGTAATAATATAACTTATAGATGCAAACAATAAGCATGCTTTTAACATTTGACTAATGTCTTTCATGGCCCATTCCATGAGCACAAGAACTGAGAACAAGCCATTTAAATCAGTATGCAGATACCAGGGGGGAAGGGGGAGAAAAGCACAGGTTGCATGCTTAAACACATATATTCCATGAAGACAAAATCATCTAGTCATTTTTCATTCTAAAAAAAAGATGAAGTGGGGAAATTTAAGACAACTTGATTTATAATCTGTTGTACAGAATTTTCTACCATATTGGCATCATCATGAGTTATTTGACCGAATAACCGTCCAACTAATAGGAACCCGGAATTGCTTCGTCTTGGAGTTTAGTTTAATTAGAAATCAAGAAAAATCTAATCATCAAAACAACACATTAATAAGCATGATTCATGGTCCACCCAAAAAAGGTTGAGCTCACCAATTACTAATGTTCAAGTTAGACAATAAACTAATCAGATGAATTCTTTGTGGTGTATCCAAGTTTAATATTGCACAAAAAGTAATAAGCTTCCTACCCACAACCTTATATTGCTTATATCATTGCTTATGTCAGTTTAACATCACTTGGCACAAACACTACCCATCCATATTCATTCCCCTGTGTAGTGGATGGTATAAGTTGCAATCATATCCATTCCCTTTATAATGTAAACTTGTCTTTATTGGGCATAAGTTTTTGTAAAATTCTAGTTCCGCGTGCCAACTTTCTCCTATTCATATCATATGCTTTTTATGTTCATTTCGACAGGCAAAACAAAAAGCCCTTTAAAGTTTATATATCGTTATGACATGAAAGGGACGAGACAGAAACTAATACAGTATTCGTGAGATTTACAAAAATATTGCAGGGAAGATGCGTATAACCGTTTTTTGATGTAAGAGGTTCCACGAGACAATTATTTTTCATGACAAAATATAAAACTTGATTTTATTTTATTTTTTTGATTTTTTCACACAGTATGTTCTAGGCAGCACTCAGACAGACGGAGGGAACGAGGAATAAAGCCCCAAAAAACACGTTTATTGCCTAAAGGGGAATTAAAAAATAGTCAATGTTGAGCAGATCTAGAAGTGCTAAAGAAAAATCATCATAACTGCAGTAGTCAACCACTTGGTAGAAAGCTTTAGTGGCCCTACGGGATTCTAACCACTGTAACGTTGGTGTCTGACAATAATCCACTTTGGTTATCATATGCATACCCACTTTCATTACCATATATGCAAACAGTAATAACAACTAATACCAAAGAAGATTAATGGCCAGCTTAACCTTTTAACCAACTAGGAAAGCAATAAGGCATTATGAACAAAAAAAAAAGGAGTATTAATACATGTCTGTTACCTTAGTCAAGGAGGAATGGGTCTGTTGTTGCTTCTCTTTTCATTATGTTATGGAATTAGTTCAAGTTTCTCTAGCTGCAAAAGAGGAGCAGTAAAATTTAGCAAACAAGATGCATAAAGAAATATAAAATGAGGAAAAATGGGTAAGTTTGGTACGATTCGAAACAGGTGATATTATTCAAAAAGAGTTTAAACTTTTTATATTTAATTAGCGTGTCAAATAAGATTGCAAAAGTCATATTATTTCTATAACAATCAAAATTCTTCAGTAGAATGATAAAGGAGGTTATATTCACTAAAAATATACTATGGGCAGCTTGACACGTTAGACACATTTCCTTGTTAGCTATATATATTTATTTTATCCGTTGACCTGTTAGCGTTATAACTTAAAACATAATCATGAAGATCGATTTTCTAGTAAACTGCCACCTCTAAAGAATTTATACGAGATTACTCTACCATTATTAAATTTTACATTGCATAGCTCAGTAACGTATTTGATTAAAGCAACCGGTAAAATTGAATTCTCGATGTCACTATGAGAAGATCAACCATGAGCATCAACACAGAATCTATGTGGGGTCCAAAGTGCAATATGGCCTTTCTGTAATATTTGGAAACTATAAGGGCATCCTCCTGGTTTACTTCTATAAATACAAGAAAAATCTAATCCAACCAACCTTGCTCAGAAACTAACCATTTCATGTCTAGATACTGAACACATAAACCCTATTCAGATAAACAAAACAAGCAAACATGGGGAATTGTATAATTCGACAAAACAAGGGCATGCAAACGGTCCAAGAAGTCACCCAACATAATGAATCCATGAACCAAGTCTTACAAGACGTATTACCATTACCTTCTATGGAATTCAACAAGAACCACATGGAAATAGAGGGGGAATCACAAGGCGGGAATGGAGTTATGAGGATCAAGTTGGTCATAACCAAACAAGAGTTGGAGGTGATGATGAAAAAAGGAGGGGTTTCAGTAGGTGATTTGGTTTCTTATATGAAAAATGAAAGCTCAAATGAGGCTGCTGTGATTGAAGATGAAGACAATAGAAATTGTGGAAGATGGAAGCCTGTTTTAGATAGCATACCTGAATTAAGCTAATATCCATGGTATATTAACTCTATAAGTCTATAGCTTTAACATCCAAAGAATTGTAGTCGCCTAGTCGGTAAGCCTGAAAAAGATACAGTCAAACATGGTCAGCATAATTGTAATAAGATGAAAGAAACAAAGATAACGATATATTTAGCTCAAGCAAATGGATGGAAAGAAAATATACTGTTTGTAAATAGTATCTTAAATGCATGTTTTGCTCTCGTATAGTCATATAATGGACCCTTTTACTTTTATGCAATTGTTAAATATCTTATTTCACCTTGACTCTTTGCATGACAATCTAATCCCTATTAAGATAAACAGCACAAAACTCAACTGATTCAAAAACTGTGTATTACACTATGTTACTGTATCAAGTTATCAATCATGATAAAAAAATCCTAGATCTGAAGCATTGAACATAATTATTTTCTTTGTAGTAGAATTCAAATTGGCTGGATAATGCAATGTGACCAATAAGTAATTGTGTTAGTGCTCACACTCAAATATTAATTTGAAAATATTAAAAGTAATAAAGAACCTCATCTACTAATGATATATCTTAACGCATCAAAGGAAATGTAAAAGTGCACTTACAAGTGGGCAGTCATCAGTTTGTCATCACTCCCGAGACTATACTCCGGAAACAAGAACTGTCAGGCTTATGGCTTCACTAATACTTGGCATCTTTATTCATACTTTATCCAACATATTTTAGCATCTTGGATATACCCGATATAGCTAACACTGCTGCATTTCAATCTCTTAAAGTTAAGTGTATTTAGATGCACAGACCAAGAACCAAAGGGTTATACACTTGATGGGTAGTGTCACAAATAATAATAATAATAATAATAATAATAATAATAATAATAATAATAATAATAATAATAATAAATAAATAAATAAATAAATATATAAATAAATAAAAAATAATAATAATAATAATAAATGATGATGATAATAATAACAACAATAATAATAATTAGAATGGCTTTACATTTAAGCAAATTTATTGCAGCAATGTTGCCACTTGCTTTATCTCCATGATCCGATATCTTGTGGAGTCGACTAATAAATCCCATTAAAAAAAAGAAACAAAACCATGATACATTCATGATGCAAATTAGTAATGAACATTGAAAAATGACCATTGTATTTGATATTTTGATATCAGTGGTAGGAAGAAAGAAATTCTATATATTATATACAGCCACCAAATCAACACAACTTTAGCATTGTACTTCACATATAATGGGTAACTGTGTCAATAGACACTGAGAAATTATTTCTGTGTCCAGTATGCTGCCTATTTCCGAATGAGGATCTACTCTTGTTTCCTTTCCACCTCTAGAGAAATCTCATTACGTCGCGTAAATGGGAGCGTAAATGGTGGGTTATACTGAAAATATATAAGAATAGTTATTGTGCTGTTTTATAAACTAGTTTCGTTAGAAAATGAAAAAAAATATTACATTACCTGTGCAACTTCCACCTGTGCGCCACTTTTGACTTTAAATTGTCTATCACTCTTGAGGTTGTCCCGAAGTGTTGATTCCCGGCGCATAACATCTTCATCAGTGACAAAACCTGAACTTTCATAAATATTTGAGTGACTATCAAGTAAATTTCACGCCGATTGTTCAAGTAAGGAATCACTAACCTGAAAATGCAACAACAGCCACAGTTCTGCCTGGCACCTCCTTGATAGTTACAGCAGAGTTTTTGGGCAGTGGTAAGTTGGAACCATACTTTGAAGGCATGACGAAGGACATTTTCCACTTATCTTGATCTTCCATCTGAATATTAGTCAATAATAGAAAATAAACATTCCTTCTGAATATTATGATCTACTATTGCTATTTAAATGTACATCAATGATCAAATAACAGCGTAAAAAACACCAAAACATCATAAAGTATGAAGTAAATTAACTTAATTAACTACAGAAAAGTGTATATTAAATTAATTCAGCCTGTATTACTAAGATTGCATACATTTAAGATGCGATGTTTAAATCTGTCAAGGTCGGGTAATGAAATTTACAAAAAAATTCTTACAACTTCAAATACCCGGTCATGATGATCGTGATTCAACTCTTTTTTGGGCTAATAATTCAATTATTCGTTTCATCACATTTCTATGTACTTAATCCTAAATAGAGGACAGAACTTAGGATATGTGGAAGCGTCTTCACATAAAAGCATAGTAAAATTTTGAAGTTAAATCAACAGCTTTGAAAGTCCATTAGTTCAATTTAGACATGAAAACATGTCATTATAAAGTGCTTGATTTATCATCAAAAAATCCTAGTTATAGCTGAAAAGGAGGTTTCAGCTTGATATTGCTTTCGATTAGTATCCCATAGATACGTGGGCAAAAAATAGATTTCAAATTTACCAATTTCACAAGGTGAAAGATAAAACATTAATGATTTTTTTTTTCTTTTCAAAATGGTATTGTAAGTAACAAAAAGGTGAAAACAGCATTTCAGATGATAGTATAATTATTCTAGTGGGGCCATTAAACAAACTTATACACAAGAAAAAGCATTTAAGAAACCTAAACATGAAGAGGACTTACTCTCTTTGTTATCACAGGGGTAGTCATGTCCATAGTCTCACCACCAGATTGGGTCCTTCGTGTGAGAACAGGAGTTGTCATCTCCATTGTCTCATTAGCTGTATTCTGGAAGAAAATATAACAAATATTCAAAGTAAAAATAGAACTAATCATTCAATTTACTCTACTATTCTAAAAATTCTATCCTGAAATCTCTGATGAAAGATTCAATACCTTACCAAACAGGTACTCAGCTAGTACATTAAAGGATTGAGATGAACCATTAAGATCGAATCCATATTTTCCAGGCATTGTAGTTTCGGCTACAAAGTAAGGCTGATTGAGAGTCAGAACGACTTAAGTTCTCTTGATCACCAGGATGTAAATAAACAATATACATACATAAGGTAGTCAATTTGATTATAAGATCCTGTATGAATCAAATCACTTATTGATAAGATTTACACAGTTGATATCAGCAACACTCACATGAACTATGTAAGAAGAATCATTAACATATTTTTGATATCAAGAATTTAACCTCATGCTCTCTACAAGTGATCTTCTCACAACAAACACAAATGTAGCCTGTCGCGAATCTCTCTCCATTAAAAGAAAAGGACAAAACAAAAATAGTTAGCTTTCCTTGATTTAAATGTGCATACGCCACACATTTAAACACCCTCAGGTGTCTATAATCAACTTTCCCAGACATAGGTTTTCTCATATCAAAGGCAGAAGCCTATTAATCAATATGATGCAGTTGTTCTCTGGACTTTTAGGGCAGCATGATTCAGAAAGCATAAATCTTACTTTGTTCAACAAAGTTCTATTCATTCTCCCAGCTACACCTTCGCATGCACTTAATGTTCACAAAATCCAATAACTCCCATCTTCATTTCCCAAAACACTCTTTCTCGTTTTATTCCCCTAGGCCATGTTCAAGGATGTAAAGTAATTTCCTATGCCATACCCTTGCTCTCTGATCATAATTACTATCTTGTGTACCAACAACAGCAACATCATCATAGACTCTACCTAACAGGAGATGCATACAATTTCTTATATACCCTTGAATGTTACAGGATACCCATAAACAATTTTCAATAGACCATTTTCAAGATTCTCTAACTAGGAATGTACCCTACAGTTTCATTTCAAGACTGTATTCAGAACCACCAGTCATCTTAAGTTTGAAGGTACATATTCCTTTAATTTGACAATTATCGCCCAGTAATATGGTTCCACCGTCAATTTCTCCAAAAAATAGTTAAGAATTGCATACTGGGTGTCATATTGTATGAAGATCAAGAATCAAAATCCCATTCAGATGCAGAAATTTGTATTGACAACTACTAAAACTTCAGCACTATCATACCATCAGAGTATGCATCTGAACTACAAGGTTCTTTGTTTTGCATTGGATCGTGATCACCTTTCTTCTTCTTTTTCTCTTGTCAATCTTCCTTGAGGTTTTCTTTAACCGCATATACAACAAATCCTCTTGAACATAGATTTTGATCTTGTTCTATTCTTGTTTTTTGACTCATGTTGCTCTGACCTTCCTATTACAGTCAAACCTCTTCCACCTCTTCTTTAAGATCTGATATCTTCTTCAGCTCCATAAAACTGAGAGCAGCCAAGACCTCTTACATGGTTAAAAGTCTCATGGACCATACATGAGTGTATCTACAAAATGTTCATATGACAGGGTAAGGGATAAAAAGATATAAGCAATTTGCCCGAGATTTCGTCATATATAGATAATCCATTTTCAAACTCCTTCAGCTACGGTCTCCTCATAAAAGGACTATAACGCTCAACAATACGTGATTGTCACAATGAACCCAACCTACCAATGTTACGCTGCTCAATACATGCAGGTGTGTGCCTACACACATGATGGATGCACCTAACGTTATGACCTTTACATTATCACAAGAGAGCCGCATGTAACTCTACCACTAACAAATGGGCGGCAAGAGAAATTAAAATTTAGTTCTGTCAATTAGTTAGGATTCCTACGTAAACATACCTATTCTCTTTTAGTGGGGCATTCTGAATTGTTATCAGTTTTCCTAGTTGTACAAATCATTTAGCTTTCTAATAAATTTCCATTTTCTAATTGCTTCCAATCCTCTTTTTTACATTTGAGCGACCATTCCGGGCAATTGGTTCATTTTTTCAATCATAATCGATTCTAGAAATTAGACTATAACAATTGGTATTAGAGATGCAATGTTGGCACTCAAAATAGTTCAATTACAGCTTGTAGCTATTGATATACTTCCATGGCCAGCATGAGATCGATGATGATGGATGAGAATAAGAAGACCTTCATTACAGAAGTAATTGCTCGTTGGCAGCAGTCCACACATCTATCAAAACTCTCATCCATTCCCTCAATGGAGTTTGAAGTTTATGTACAACTGAAATTCTTGGCACGTAAATTACAAAAGGTTTCAGGAGAAGGCTCAAGTTTGGGTACCAAGACAAATGCTACACAATCAGCTACCTATAGGAGATGATGTATGAGGATGGGTGTATAGATGCCAATGATTCTTTAAGATCGAAGGAGAGAAGGTGAGGTTAGCATGTGCTCATTTGTATGATAGATCGTTAGCATGGCACCAACAGTTCCTCAAATTGCATGGAGATCATGTGCACTGGGAATATTATATGTAATCAATTCAGAGGCGTGGCTTTTCTCACGTCTCGAAATGGCCTATGTGGTATGCATATTTTCCAAACTACGAAGGTAAAGTATCAATTGTATAATCAAACCATTCAAATTCTAATTGACAGAGGTAGTACCTATAATTTCTTGGATCTTACTAGTTTTTAATGCTAAAAGTTAGGCTGTTCACTTAGAAGTACATGTCAATTACCTGTTTCAGGTGTTAATTCTGTAACAAAAATTCTTATGAACGTGAAGGTGGGATCAAGTGGGAATTACAAGGAGAAATCTTCCGATAAGATGTGATGTTAGCTTTAGTAGGATGTGGAACGGTTTTGGTTATACAATGGTTAGTGACCCTTGTTAATATACAATGGAATTTCAATCAGCTTAAACATGGAATTTGTGTAGCAAGGATGGAAAGTAGCTATCAGGGGCTATACACACAGTCACTACGTTTGTGCATGGCAAGCAACCATCTAAAACTGTTGTCCTCAAGGTGCACAGTTACCCTCAATGGCCTTGTGTACATATCAAGTAACCTTAGTGGCAATGAAAGCTAGTGAAAAGACTGAGAAACTGAACAGGACTGACTTAAACAACTATTAGGACAAAACGAAGATGTCTTTGCTATTCCTACTCAACAGTCTCAACTACCACCTAAAAGATCTCATGATCACAGAATTCCCCTCGAGGATAATAAATTATGTGTGAATGCCATACTATATAGATTATAGACATCCTACGACTAAAAAAGATGTTATTAAATCTGTGGTGGAAGACCTATTAGAGTCCTGAGTCATTAGAAACAACAACGGCCAATTTTCCTCCCATGTAGTCATGCTCAAAATGAAAGATGGCACAACTAGGAAGTGTGTGAATTACAAGGAGTTAACAAACATACAATCAAGTATCATTTCCCAATTCCAACAGTTGAAGAACTCATCGATGATCTAAGTGGTGATGTGGTATTTTCTAAATTCGATCTTATATTAGGATACAATTAAATTGGAATGCATGAAGATGTGCAAAGACTGCTTTCAGGACACATCGCGGCTGCTATACTTCTTGGTCACACCTTTTGGGGCTTAACTAATGCTCCTTATCAAGCCCTGATGAAAGAGGTGTTTGCTCCTTACCCCAGAAAGTTCACACTGGTTTTCTTTGATGATATTTTGGTTTAGAATCCAAATTCCTGTGACCATTTGCAACATTTATAGTTGATATTACATCAACATTTATAGTTGATATTACAGCAACATTTAGAGTTGATATAACAGACCATGAGGAAATATACATTATTTGCTAAACAAATCAAATGTGTGTTTGAAGTAGCACAAGTTGAATATTTGGGACATGTAACTTCTAGTGGAGGGGTTGCAAGTGTGATACGAATCAAATTGGCAGGGGTAAGAACTAACGGCAATGAACACCGTTAGTCGGATGCTTTATTCATAAACCTGGAATTCGAGTACAAGGAAACTCCAGAAACAATACGTAATAAGAAAACAAAACAAACGATGCCTCCCCCCCAAGGGTCGGCTGCCCTATATGGGTCGACCTAGCTAATTAACAAAATAAACGTAATTAACCACTAAAATTAATAAAACGACATCCAGCCCCCTGCACTAAGACTCGATAATTAATTAAGCTCCTTTCTTCCGCTTGTACACCTTTCCGAACCTGCCAGAGCTCGTATCAAAGTGATCCTACCAAAGTAAAATGGATGCAAGAACAACCAATCCCGAAGAATGTTAAAAAGCTAAGAGGGTTCTTGGGTTTAACAGGATACTATAGAAGATTTATTAGAGATTATGCACTTATCGGCAAGCCTCTTACAGAGCTCTTAGAAAAATATTCTTTTAAGTGGCATGAGGCAGCTCAATTAGCTTTTAATGGACTAAAAACAGCTATGGTGACTCCTCCTATTCTTAAGATTCCTGATTTCTCCCAAAAAATTGTTATTGATACAAATGCATCAAATGAAGGAATAAGGGCAGGTAACACAAGAAGGGAGGCACCCGATTGCTTTCTCAAGTAAATCTTTATCACCAACACAGAAGTCCTTTCCACATATGAGAAGGAACTCTGGGCAGTAGTATATGCTTTAACATAATGGAAAACATTTTCAAAATAGATCAGACCATTTTAGCCAAGTGTCTTACAGAACAGAGGTTATACACACCTCAAATCAATTGGTTACCTAAGATGTTGGGCTTTGACTACTAGATAGCTTACAAAGGTAGCTGAATCAAGAATGTCTAATAATGCCGAAATATTCCGTATGATCCTCACAGCTGTTTTTTACACCCTTTTACAAGATATTTATGCAAGTTATATTCATGATGAAGGTTTCCAAAGAATTACGTAGTATTCAGAACATTCAACTGAACCCTAACATGTGCGCACATATATTTTAATGGACTTTGTAGAAGGTTTAACCCTATCTCAAGGTTATTTGCCATTATGGTAACTGTAGGCAGACTGAGCAAGTATGTTCATTTCATTCCATTAGCTCATCCATTTCATTCCACTACCATCTCAACTCAAGAGGGCGCAAAATAATTTTGTAGATAAAAGAAGAGAGTGTGTTTGAAATTGAGAATCGGGTATTTGTTAGATTAACTCACAGAGAAATTACCCTCCGATTGCACAAATAGCATAAGTTGTCCTTCACATATTAGATTGAAGAGGAAATTGGATCAGTTGCCTACAAGTTAAATTTACCCTCTGATGCAAAGAAATACATCCCGTCTTCCATTTCTAACAGCTGAAATTGTACAAGCACCAGCCTTTGAGGTCAAGAATTCTTCTCCCATGCAACACGGAAGGGTTATTAGTCAAGAAACCAGTCAAGATCTGTGATAGGAGACCGGATGAATTTCACAATCAAATTGCAGTTTATTGGCAAATTCAATGGTTAGATGGTAATGAAGATGTTGCTAATTGGGAGTTAGCTCAGAGCCTCAGATTATTTGCATCCAATTGCGTCTATTTGCTGATTCTTGAGGCCAAGAATAGTTTTCAGGAGTGAGGGTTGTTATGACCTTTACATCGAGTATAACATGCAAACTGCAACTAACAAATGGGCAAGAAATGAAATTAAGATTACTAGTGTCAGTTAGTTAGGATTATCTCTCTCTCTAAACTCAGTTCATTCCCTCAATGAAACCTTACTTGCAATCCTACTTCAAATCCTGTTCTTTCAATTAGGATTTCTGGTTGTTTGCACTAATTCTTCGGTTCATAATTGAATTCTGGAATTGGATCATGACAGATTCATTTGTAAACAGTATAAGTAGGTACCTATTCTCTTCCGGTGGGCACTGTCAATTGTAATCAGTTTCCCTAATTCTCTCAATCATTCAGCCTTCTATGATCTAAATAGTTGTAATTATACCAAGTATTGGAACATGAGAAAGATTTGTTTATGGGGAGATTAAACAATACCTCAAGTTCTCTTATCTCATACTGATCATTTCTGCTCAAAACTTTGAACTTCACCGTTTCCAGGTCAGGAACTGCAAATACAAAAAGAAAAGAAAAATTACAGAAATCGAAACCCTGGTTCCTAAAGTAAGAATACGAAAAAACACATCTAAAATGATTCCATAAAATGACACAATCACCTGACATCAAAGCTTCTTCTAAATTCCTACTCTCAAACCTCTTCGGAAACACGTACTTGGCCGTCTCTGATGCCAAATCAGCCAAAACTACAACAAATCCAATAAACATAATGGTCGAAATAAATTTGGGCAATTTAATAAGTGTAAAGGAAAATCAGAATATGGTGAGTGCGGAGACATTTACGTCGCTGAGAGACGGAAGTGGTTTGGGAGGCGAGAGCGAATATAAGAGATACTCGAGCTTCAAGAGCAGACATACTGTTAGCAGTGGTGGTTCTTCTTCTGGTAACGACGGATGATGGTGGCCTTTCGGTGGCCATTGATTTCAAGACTAGGGTTGCTGTAGAAGGGTAGATTGATTGGGACATTGTGGCAATGGAGTGATGATTTTTTGAGGGTGTGTTTGAATTACAGTTGGGAAAGAGGGCACATGAGACTATGAGACAGGTGGTTACACATTTTTATTGCCACGTAACTCACGCATTCAATAACATATTTCTAAATCTATATTTTGTCTACAATGCTGAATATCCGCATGAAATGATAGTATTATACAAAATAATCAAATATAACGTTATATTATTTCAGATATATTATTTTCATATCTTAGTTAAAATCATTCCAGAATAACCTACGTATAATACAATAAAATTCAAGATCTTGTAAAATATTTTTAACATCAAGACGAAATACCTTTTAAGGTTGGTGGTTATAATATCTTATTAATATCAACTAACAAGTGTACGACAGATAAAAGATGTGTACGAAAAGAGAAAGCTTTGTGCGGGATGATGTTCCTTACGACGCCGCATGAATTAACTCATCATAACACTTATTAAATGCAAGGTATACATCATGGTCTAGCCCCATCTTTCTAGAAATTATAATGAAACTTCATAAAAATATCATAAAATAACCTATTTCATACTTTAAATATGAACCTAGTACTATGAGTATATATTTATTTTCATATAGATGAGCGGCTAAGTTTTATTAAAATAACAATAGGAAGGTTTTATAAGTCAAAATTAATAGTTGAAACGGATTTATACACACGAGTAGGGGTGTGCATAAAAACCGAAAAACCGAAACTAATCCGTTAAAACTAACGAAACAAAACCCATAAATTTGAAACAATTTCAAAACCGACAGTTCGGTTTCAAAATTTGAAAAAACCGATTGGTTCGGTTCAGTTTCGGTTTTTAACCAGAAACCGCCCCATTAAGGAACCGAACCAATTATTATAAATATGTATATGTATATGTGTGTATATATATATATATATATATATATATATATATATATATATATATTAATTTTATATTAATTAAATACAAGTCCGCCCATTAAAATTTATAATATCTAATTACTTTTCATTCCTTTTGGCTTTGGCCTTTTCGTTTACCTCTTCTCAAAGACACATACTCACAGTCACAAACCGACGTTTGGACATTGGCGTTTGCTTTCTTTAGTCTTCACGACATTTGGGGTGACTCTCCGTTTTCATCTCCAACAAGGCAGCAACTCCGGTGTCCTCCTCCGACTAATTCTTCTTGAACTGTTAGAGTGTTCCTTGCCGGCCGAATCTCCATCTTTTTGCTAAAATTTGTATATAACATATACTATTGTTGAAAACTAAGTGGTTTCGGTTTTAAAACCGAAACCAAATCATTATTGGCTGAAACCCACCAAAAACAAAACCGATAGAAACCGAATTCATTGGGTTTGAAAATCCTAAAACCAAAATTAGCGGATTGGGTTCGGTTTAAGCATGAAACCGCCCCATACACACCCCGACACACGAGAACATGGAATACAACTAATATTCCGACCCAATAGCAAATGATATTATTTCAATTTTTAATTAATTTAAATTTGGGATCAGTTTTTTCTAAGTTGCATCTTTATTATCAATAGCTCATAGATATAGTGATATCTCTGATTCCTTACATTATGTTGATTGTGGGTTAAAATCTTTCCATAGGCATAATTTCTTAGTTTGAGCATTCCACATTTCCACCTAAGTTCGGTGATGGGCCAACACGGGTTGCACAAGCCCTAAATTTATATGGCCACATTTATTTAAGACCAATAGAGTAGTCACCACTCACCATCTTACAAATCGTGTCATGTTCGGGTTGACGTATTACGAATTTGCGAGCTGACGTGTCAAAAACGTATGACCGGAACTCGACCCGTACGTTTATTTATTCGTGTCACAATTCCAAACACTAACCTGTATACATGACACCTACGTAACCCGTTTAATTATATGGGTTCACGTGTTGACAGTTCATTCGCATGTTAGTGGGTTATTTGAGGATTGAATGATTGATGGGTCTAAGAGTTGGAAGATCAACAGATTTAAAAGTTATATAAGTTGTCAAAAATTGTTGGAAAATTTAGTAAAAATATATGTATTTTAACTAACTTTGGACACAATTAAATACATGAATATGTGTTATGTATAGATAACTCTTAGTGGGTTTGTGTTCTCCTTTATGAGAGCTTCGAAACGATATATAATGTGTCAAAAACGGAGAATATGTGAATGAGATATCAGCACTCAAAGTTGAGTACTTGAAATGAAATCTGGCAAAAACCAAGTGGGTGTGGGAAGTGTCCCACATCGGAAATTGGAGTAAATTTTTAAAGGTTTATAACCTTAGAAGTGTAAGAGGCTTACAAGTTTCTTCTTGGTTTTACTCCAAATCCTACCCGCGCGCAGGGGGGTGCTGATGATGGATTTCGTAGGCTAAATCCACTGAACTGGTGTGTGGGCGCGACCTGCGGATGTATTATTAGTTACATACTGCTATTACCAGTATATAAACAACATTGAGAATCTGATTCAAGGTACATAAAATACACACTCTCCTCTCTGCTGCACACTATTTCTGGCGACTTTTTCAGGCAAGTGTCATCTCCGGCAGCACGGCTGTTTACGTTGTCGTACCCTGGGAACAGACGGGAAATCTGTTTAAGGGAATCGTATTCAATACGAGCTTCAACATCTGATCGTTATTCTCTTCTTCTATATTTTATTTCCTGCAAATTATATATATTTATATATGCTACTGTACTAACAATCTTAAACAGATTTTTGTTCTTATATATTTTCTGCTTCTGGATACTATATCGAATCAAAAGGGAAAATAAAATAAAGTTTTAACTGTGTTCTTTGTGAACGTTATTCTGTTTTGCTAAAACAGATTTGAAGTTTCCTTTCTAATTGCTTACTTGAAATTTCTTTTTCAGTATGGCGGAAACTGTTGTTAACCCAACTAATACCACACCGGTGCCAAACACGATGGCAAATCATGCTGAAAGACCGGAGAAGTTTTCTGGTTTGAACTTCAAGAGGTGGCAACAAAAGATGTTCTTCTATTTGACCACTTTGAACTTGGCTCGGTTCCTTATCGAAGTTGCTCCTCAAATTGCCGAAGGAGAGGCCGACACTCAATCTGTGAGTGCGGTGGATGCTTGAAAGCATTCGGAATTTCTATGCCGCAACTATGTGTTGAATGGGCTTGCCGATCCACTTTACAATGTTTATTGCAAAGTGACCACGGCTAAGGAACTATGGAAGTCTTTGGATCGGAAGTATAAAACCGAAGATGCGGGAACCAAAAAGCATGTTGTTGCTCGGTTTTTGGATTTCAAAATGAGTCAAGTTCAAGATCTTTAAGTCATTTTCCATGATATACTTTCCGAATGAAAGATTCTTAGTGAAACTTTCCAAGTGGCAGCAATGATTGAAAAGCTTCCTCCCGGATTGATAGATTTTAAGAACTATCTTAAACATAAGCGAAAGGAAATGTCCGTGGAGGAACTTGTGGTACGTCTTTGTATTGAGGAAGACAACCGTTTGGCTTTGAAGAAGGAAGGTTATGGTGCCGAATCTTCAAATGTTAATGTGGTGGAAGTTGGTCAATCTTCCAAAAACAAAGGCAAAAAGATTGACAAAGGGAAAGGGAAAACAAAGTTTCTTGGTCCTAAAAATGGAACTTTCAACAAGAAGTTCAAGTATTACAATTGTGACCAACCGGGTCACAAAGCCGCGGATTGTAAATTGCCCAAGAAAGACAATCCACGTCAAGCTAACATGGTGAACGAAAATGTGGACTTGGTGGTCATGATTACAGATCTCCCGGCCATGAATCTTACCGCCATGGTCTCGGAGGTGAATGTGATTGGTTCGGATTCTAAGGAATGGTGGATTGATACCGGAGCTACCCGTCATGTGTGTCATGACAAAAGTAATTTCAACACTTTCAAAGTTGTTGATGATGGGCAAAAGCTCTTCATGGGGAATGCCGCAACCGCTGATGTCAAGAATGTGATAAATGTGTTTACATGAAGAACACTAATGATGGTTATGTTATTTTGTGTCTATATGTTGATGATATGCTTATCATTGACAGTGATGACAAAATAATAAGGTCCGCAAAGGATACGTTGAATTCTAAATTTGACATGAAAGACATGGGTCTAGCTTATGTGATTCTTGGTGTCAAGATCACAAGAACTCAAAATGGGTTAGTGTTAAATCAAACACACTACGTGGACAAGATTCTTGAGAAATTTAATAAAGGAGATACTAGTATAGCTAGAACTCCGATCGATACTAGTCAACATTTATCTAAAAATAGAGGAGATAGTGTTGCACAAGTAGAATACTCAAGAATCATTGGCAGTCTAATGTATCTTATGAGTTGTACTAGACCAGACTTAGCATATGCTGTGAGCAGGCTAAGTAGGTATACCAGTAATCCTAGTTTTGAACACAGGAAGAGTATTACTAGGTTGTTAAGGTACTTGAGATATGGACTGCATTATGGCAGATTTCCAGCTGTGATCGAAGGATACAGTGATGCAAACTGGATATCTGACATAAAAGATTCCAGATCTACAAGTGGATATGTATTTACACTTGGAGATGCAGCTATATCTTGGAAATCATCCAAGCAAACGATTATAGCTAGATCTACGATGGAATCTGAATTTATTGCCTTAGATAAATCTGGTGAAGAGGCGGAGTGGCTACGTCAATTTGTGAAGGACATTCCCGGGTGGCCTAAGCCGGTAACGGCCATTTGTATACATTGTGACAGCCAATTGGCGATTAGAAGAGCTCAAAGTACAATGTATAATGGGAAGTCAAGGCATATTAGACGTAGGCATAACACAATACGACAACTACTCTCTACTGGGGTTATCACAATTGACTATGTGAAGTCAAAGGATAACATCGCGGATCCGCTTACAAAAGGCTTGCGTAGAGATGTAGTTTACAAGTCGTCAAGAGGAATGGGATTAAAGCCCTTGAATGAATAATTCATGCAAAGGAAACCTTATCCAAAAGACTGGAGATCCCAAGATTTGGGTTCAAAAGGATAACCTAGTTGTATGAATGAAGGAGGTCACTGTGGGGGGTTAATTAAAACTTCCTAGCCCATTCCTAAAAATCAGTGACAATGAGGTTAAGCTTATGGCTTTTAATGGTTATTAAGAATCACCTATGTGAGAGAGAAGTGAGGTCGCTTCTAACTTCTTAGGGAATTGTTAGGGTGTAATTCCTTATAGCTCTCGCAGAACCATGCTAGTGTTCATGACCATAACGAACACGACTATGAGGATATGACCTTGTTAGGAAGAATTCTGTGTGAAATATATTATAGTCTACAGAAATGACGTTCAGTTCAAAGATATCGAATCTACTGACTGTTAGGAGACCAAGTATGTTTCACAAGGGAAGGTTCAAAGGGTAACACCTACCTATCCTATGCAGAATCCGACTATTGGAAATTTCGTATGGATTTCATATGCAGATATCGATCTCCATTCATGTGGGGGATTGTTGGAAATTTTAGTAAAAATATATTTATTTTTACTAATTTTGGACACAATTAAATACATGAATATGTGTTATGTATAAATAACTCTTAGTGGGTTTGTGTTCTCCTTTATGAGAGCTTCGAAACGATATATAATGTGTCCAAAATGGAGAATATGTGAATGAGATATCGACACTCAAAGTTGAGTACTTGGAATGAAATCTGGCAAAAACCAAGTGGGTGTGGGAAGTGTCCCACATCGGAAATTGGAGTAAATTTTTAAAGGTTTATAACCTTATAAGTGTAAGAGGCTTACAAGCTTCTTCTTGGTTTTACTCCAAGTCCTACCCCTGCGCGGGGGAGGGGGGGTGCTGATGATGGATTTCGTAAGCTAAATCCACCGAACTCGTGTGTGAGCGCGACCTGCGCACACGAATGCAGCTCCGAAATTTCAAGCGTTCGCAACTGAGTTTTTGCTATCTTTCATCAAATTAGTATTAGTAAGTCTTTTTCTGTAACTGATACACTTTAATGCTGTAATTGATGCATTTGAATACATAATTAATTGTAATAAGTATGTATTATTAGTTACATATTACCAGTATATAAACAACATTGAGAATCTGATTCAAGGTACAGAAAATACACACACTCTCCTCTCTGCTACACTCTATTTCCGGCGACTTTTTCAAGCAAGTGTCATCTCCGGCAGCACGGCTGTTTACGTTGTCGTACCCTGAGAACACACAGGAAATCTGTTTAAGGGAATCATATTCGATACGAGCTTCAACATCTGATCGTTATTCTCTTCTTCTTTATTTTATTTCCTGCAGATTATATATATTTATATATGCTACTGTACTAACAAAAATATCATACATTCTAATATTAGGAGCTTTCTTGTTAATTTTTCACAAACTAGAACTATCAAGAAAGTGAATTGTTAGAGTATGGATGATCATTACATCAAAACCTAGTTCATATATGAAAAAGAAAAAATCTACATATAATTAAACGGGTTTGCATGATGACCCGCGAAATTTATATCAATTATTATACGTATCACGCAAGGAACCCAAACATAACCTGTTTATTATACAGGTTGACCCAAATTTCATATCAATAATTATCACCATTAACCATTATGCATAAGTAGATAGGACTTAGGAGAGGCTCATAGCCTCATATATAAAGCTCACTGATCCATAATGGAGTCCGTGTAATAGGTCCTGAAAAGTGTGCGCTCTTTATTTTCTTTCTTTCAATACCATTTTACATTATGGTTTAAAATCACATATAAACATTCTACTTCATCTATCCTTTTAATCTTTCTTTTCTCTATCTCTAATATTTTTAGCAAAGAAAAAAAAAGATATAAAAGAAAAATTAGAAAAATTACATTCTCTATTTTCATTAAACAAAGAAAATAAGAGAAAACAGAGAGATTTGAAAACGGAGTTTAGACTAATTTTGCATCAAAAACTTATCATCCAAAAAACGAGAAAATCTTTTCATTTACTTTTTTTCCTTTCCTTCGTAAACTCGAGAACAAACCATTGAAGTTCCACTCGTAGGCTCGTAGCTTTATTAACGAACTTTTCGTTAGATGGTTTAAATTTTGTATTTTTAAGAGATACGTATTGTAACTAAGGAACTCGTCAATGAAAATCCATAAATTCTCCATGCTTTCACCCATGAATGATTTTCTTCTCATATATCCATAAAAACACCCTAAAAAAGAGTTCATCTAAAAGTTCTAAACACTTCAACGAACGAATTTGAAAATTTTCGAAACGTCCAATAACTATCTTGTTAAGCGTGAGTGTGAGAAAACTTTACAACTTCTAATTCCGTTTGACTTAAATACATTTACACTATTACATATTCCCAACAAATTATATTTTATCTCATCCATCGGTTTGCTTGTAATATATTATATAGTATATGAAGTACCTTATGTTTTTAGTCTAGTAATATTGGGATAGTTTAGGTTAGATGTTGCTCAAGACATCTAAGGTTATAAGTTCGAGTCCCGACAAACTTAGTAGATTCAAAAGCCGTTTAAAACAAATATTGATAGACATCTAGCTAACCTTTTTTTGGATTTTGTTGACCATAAGCCACCATGTATTATTTTTCTATTCGTCAAATTTGGCAATTTTTGAAGCTATCTTGAGTTATTAATTTAGTGGATGTAAACAAAGTCCAACAAGTTTGATCTATCAATGTATACACAGCCTAAAGAAAAGCACTTTTTTTCAACGATGTTTTAAGTCAATAATATCTAAAGATCGATCTTTAAAACTGGCTTTGAAAGTTTGTTCTGCAAATGCGTTTATATTATTTTTCGTATTAGTTATTAAAATTGTACTTCGATCTTTAAAATTATCATATTAAACTTTAAAAATATATATATATATAGTCAATTTAATATTTGATCTAATTAAACGTCGATATATAGATGTTGTTTCTAGTTTGGTACTTGTAAATGCAATCTCTAAATTAAAATAAATTAAATAAATATACTGAATTAGTACTGAACGAAGCACGCACTCGACTTTTTTTATTTCCCAGACCATATATCGGTTTTACTTCTTTCCGAATATTAAGTTTGACCAAATTAATATTTGTTTCATGCATGCATGGATGGTCAAATTTGGAGGCAAAGCAAGCTACCGAAGTGACAGTGCATGTGTATACTGATATATATACATAAACAAGGGTTTAAAGGCAGTGCGTTACGCCGGGTGTTATATCTAATTTGATAATAATAATAATAATAATAACAATAATATAATAATAATAATATAATAATATTAATATAATAATAATAATAATGTTAACAATAATAATAATAATGTTAATATTAATAATAATAATTAATAAAATTAATAGTGTTAATAATAATAATAATAATTAATAGACAAAAGACAAAATAACAAAAAGACAAAAAAAAATAAAAGGACAAACATTTTTCCTTGTAATAAAAAAAATATGTGCAAAAAAATAATAATAATATAATAATATTAACATAATAATAATAATAATAATAATAATGTTAATATTAAAAAATAATAATTAATAAAATTAATAGTGTTAATAATAATAATAATAATAATAATTTTAATAGACAAAAGACAAAATAACAAAAAGACAAAAAAATAAAATAAAAGGACAAATATTTTTCCTTGTAAACGTAACAGTAGTATAATACATATATACTCGATAAAATGTTAGATTCTTTAAACTTTATAGAAATTTCGTGGTAACATCCTAAATTTTCAACAGTTTGCACATGGCGCGCTGCCACACAGCTCGCTCCTTATATATATATATCAGATGCATTTGTTATATATATATAACTACTAAGACAGCATATTAGACACTCTCTCCTTTGCAAATCATACCGGGCAGCAGTTCGGTTGATAATATTTGTACGTACGATAAGTAAATACGTGATCAATAGATCGAGATGGGTTCCGGTGGTCGTGCTTCGACAGAGAGAAGTAACGTTGTTCAAGTTGTGAAGCGAGCACCATCGTCTAAACCACCATTCAGTGTTGGTGATATAAAAAAAGCCATACCACCACACTGTTTCAATCGCTCACTTCTCCGATCTTCATCCTACCTTTTCGTCGATCTCTTTTTTTCCTCGTTGTTTTACTACGTCGCTCTCATTTACATCCCTCGCCTTCCAACCTCATTTCAACTCGTCGCATGGCCGCTTTATTGGATTCTTCAAGGTTGTGTCCAGATGGGTTTGTGGGTTATCGGCCATGAGTGTGGTCACCAAGCTTTTAGCGACTACCCTTGGTTGAACGACACCGTTGGTTTCTTTCTACACACCGCTATGCTTGCTCCTTATTTCTCATGGAAATACAGTCATCGTCGTCACCATTCTAACACAGGTTCACTCGATCATGACGAATCTTTTGTCCCTAAAAAGAAGTCTACTCTAAACTCTGTCTCCACACTGCTAAACACCCCGCCAGGCCGTCTCATTAGACTCGTTATTTTATGCACCGTTGGCTGGCTTTTGTATGTTTGTTTTAATGTTTCTGGCCGCAAGTATGAGAAATTCGCCAACCATTTTGATCCAAAGAGTCCGATTTACAACGAGAGTGAACGTTTCCAGATTCTCCTGACCGACATCGGACTGTTAATGACAAGCTACGGGCTTTATAAGCTGGCCTTGGCACATGAAGGGTTCACATGGTTAGTGATGGTCTACTTTGCTCCTTTGGTTATCGTTTACGGGTTCCTGGTGGTCATTACTTGGTTGCACCACACTCACCGGTCACTGCCACATTACGACTCAACCGAATGGAACTGGTTGAGAGGAGCTCTGTCAACAATGGATAGAGATTACGGTGTATTGAACAGTGTTCTTCATCATATCACGGATACACATGTTGCTCACCATTTGTTTTTAACAATTCCTCATTATCATGCCATGGAAGCAACAAATGCAATTAAACCGATCTTAGGAGAATACTATCAGTTTGATGACACGCCGATAATCAAAGCAATGTGGAGAGAAGCTACAGAGTGCTTCTTTGTTGAGGCTGATGAAGATCTGAGTAAAGGTGTTTATTGGTTCAATAATTAAGTAATAAGATCGATGTAATTAAAAGTTATAATAATCATGTTCTACAATACAAACATGATTGTAGTTTGTAGATAGTTTGAGGTTGATTACGACGTACTATTTTATTTAAATCAATGTTAATTAAGAGAAAAAGATAATATACCCATAAATCTTCATTAATTGAGTCATTGTATTATTTAAACTGGTATATTCTTGGATTGAGTTTCACACATTCACTTTAGAACACCCATAAAACAATTTTAAAATCTCAATAAACACATAAATACCTTATAGTTAAATACATTTTCTGCACTAATTAAAATCACCATAAACAAAAATTTGCAAACTTTTTTTTTTTTTTTTGTAAATACACACTATAAAATAGGCAATCCTCATATACACAGATTTATCATTGATGAATAATATAGAAACATGACATATAGCTTTCGAAATTTAAAAAGAGAAAAAGATTAATCCTAAATCTAAAACAAGTCAGAACCAAATGGTGCATCCATCTCAAAGAATAAACTGAAAAATATAGAAATAAGGATAAAAACAGATTAAAAAGTTACAAAAAAATTATAAACAGATCAAAAAATTACATCATTATATATGATGATAAATCTATTGAACAGATAAAAAAGAAATTTCTAATCACCATGAAGATGATTGGAAGTTTGACGAGCGGAGGCGGTTGCATGACAGTTGGAGGGTGGTGACTTGGTGAGAATGGCGGGGCTTATGATAACATAGGGTAAACCCTAGCTGCCGCAAATCCTTATGTCGAACCCTTGAAAGAAACGGCGATGAGAGGCACTCGTTCACCATCAAGGTGGTGTAGGCGGCGGCAATTGATACTAGTGTCGACAGGCGGTGGCAGTGCATGGTGGCGTGGTGCTGGCCGGCGGTAGTATAGATCAAGGGTTCAGTCGTCGTGTCTCTCTCCGCTTTCTTTCACCGCTTTTGGTCGTCATTTCTTCTATTCCGGTTCAGTCGCCATTTCTTCTCTTCTAGTTCAGTGGCGTGGTTATGTTCGCACAAAGGTAAGGAAGTGGTGGACAGCGGAGGGGGAAAACGAGATTGCGGGAATTACGGTAGAGAGATGGAGAGAAGAACTATAGGGAATTAAGAGGGGAGGAGGGAGAATTTGAAGGGTTTTAATTAGTATGAGTAAAAAAGGTTCATTTTACCCTTTTTATTTTAGTTAAAAATCTTTATAGTTTAACATAGTTACATAAATGTTATGACTCATCTCAGACTTCAATCAAATCATCTAACGATTGTAAATACGTTTCTCACTGTTTCTGAATATGAAGTTTTTCGCATGAATCCTTATTTATATATATATATATATATATATATATATATATATATATATATATATATATATATATGGTGAGGTTCAATAAAGCCTTCCTCTTAAACAAAGATTCCAAAGTCCCAATTTCAGCCACTCATTTAAAAGGGCAAAATATGAATTGAACCAATTTTATTAAAACCCACGCGCTGCCTACAGCAATTCCCAAATTCAGTTTTTTTTACCCCTTAAATCTTTAAATGACCATAACTATTTCAATTTTTAGAGTTTGAACAAAAAAATTATAACAATCTTCTCATTTTTTAATCCTCTTTCAAACGAGACCACTCTTTCTATATTTCTGGAAAAAAAATTGACGAAAATGACGAAAACGATGAAAATGACGAAATTAACATTTTCGGCTGTTGGAAGAGAGTAACACCTACTAGTTTAATCATTTTCGTCCATCACTTTCATATCCATAACACCTAACAGTTTTCATCATTTTCGGACCCCTGTTCACCATTTTTTTTGACGAAAATGATGAAAATGACTAAAATTATAATTTTCGTCACCTGCTATTACGTGACATACATGGGGGGGGCACGGAAATAATGAAAATAACGAATTTTTATCATTTTCGTCATCTGCTTTTACGAGACATACAGGAGGGGCACGGAAATAATGAAAATGACAAAATTTATCATTTTCGTCACCTACTGTTACGTGATATATAAGTGGGCACGAAAATGATGAAAATGACGAATTTTTATCATTTTCGTCACCTGCTTTTACGTGACATATAAGGGGGCACGGAAATGATGAAAATGATTATTTTTTATCATTTTCGTCACCTGCTTGTACGTGACATACATGGGGCACGAAAATGATGAAAATGACGAAATTTATCATTTTCGGCTGCCCCCTTATATATCACGTAACAGCAGGTGACGAAAATGATAAATTTCGTCATTTTCATCATTTTCGTGCCCTTCCTGTATGTCACGTAAAAGCAGATGACGAAAATGATAAAAATTCGTTATTTTCATTATTTTCGTGCCCCCTTATATATCACGTAACAGCAGGTGACAAAAATGATAAATTTCATCATTTTCGTGCCCCCTGTATGTCACGTAACAGCAGGTGACGAAAATGATAAAAATTCGTCATTTTCATCATTTTCGTGCCTCCTTATGTATCAAGTAACAGCAGGTGACGAAAATGACGAAATTTATCATTTTCGGCTGCCCCATATATATCACGTAACAACAACAACATTTAATTAGACTTAAAAAAAGGAAATCATATCAAAGTCAATAGAGTTTTAAGACAAACAATAAAACTGTATCTAGTAAAGAGTTTTGAAGGTATACACCGTGAACTATCATGATCCTAGTTTTACATTACAAGTTAATTATATTTTTTACAACTGATTTTAATATGTAAATATATAACGTAACAGCAACAGCAGGTGACGAAAATGATGAATTTCGTCATTTTCATCATTTTCGTCATTTTCGTCGATTTTTTTTTCCAGAAATATAGGAAGAGTGGTATCGTTTGAAAGAAGATTAAAAAATGAGAAGATTGGTATAATTTTTTTGCTCAAACTCAAAAAATTGAAATAGTTATGGTAATTTAAAGATTTAAAGGGTAAAAAAAATTAAAAAAAAGAGGGCTTTGACCATAATACCCTTGCTTCTAGAATTTAATCTTATAATTATTTACTTAATTACAATAATATCATTATAGATCTTAACCATTGATTTGATTAATCTAATGACTAAGATTGGGACCTTGTGATCTTTGTTTAAGGAGGGATCTTATATTGATCCAATTTCACTTTTTTGTAACACCCAGCCGGCGCCTACCGAACTCTTATCGGTGCTATCAACTCCGGCGTGTCAGGTCTGCAGCCCAATACACCCAACCCTTCCCTCTGATCATTATCCAGAGTAGGTTGTTGGTGAGACTTGAACCCAAGACCTCACCCTTTAATACCACTCCTACCAGAGTGATATCACCAATTGAGCCGTCCAATTCCCCTCCTTCAATGTCATGGCCCACCCATGAATTCCTCACATGCACCCTGCCGCACACTATCCAATGCGAGAACCAATCTTAGTGCGAGAACCGTGAGAAGCAATCTGAGTCGTCAAATTCCCCCTCCTTCAATGTCATTGCCCCTGCCACACACTATCCCTCTACTCTCTCCATCCGTTTAACTTCTCATATCCAAGGAACGGCTGAGATTGGTTCTCGCGGTTCTCGCACTAACAACGGTTCTCGCATGAACACTCCCCTATATATATATATATATATATATATATATATATATATATATATATATATATATATATATATATATATATATATATATATATATATATATATATATATATATATATATATATATATATATATATATATATATATATGGTTTCCTGGGTTATGAAGTCTAAGAAGTAGAATAATTACAAACAAGAAGAGATATATGTATGTATTTTATACTTGGTAGAAATTCTTTCTACCAATGATACTAAATTTTTTCCTCTTTTGTTACTAATATACATTATAAATTTTTTCAGATCACATAAGATTTCCAGTAAAAACCACACACATTCAACAAACAATGCATTTGAAGCTATTTTATACTTAACAAATCACAAACTAATGCATAAAGTCCAAATTAATGCATACTTTTTGTACCAACAAAGAAACAAATTTATTCAAAGAAATTAAGTTGTATGCATACTTTATATGAACATTCCAATCAACCAAGTGTTCATTTCTTATATATACTTTACTGTAATTGATCACATTCATCTTCTTATTCACTCTATCACATATTATATAAATAATATAATCATCCCATTTATCCTTCCCCACCTCTCGCACTATCTCTCACTCTCACACACACACATACACACACACAAACACACACTCACTCACTCACTCACTCACTCTCTCTATCTCTCACACACACATACATATCTCATTCGTTTCTCCCTCCCATGATGGGAGACCTACACTCATCCGCACCGCCACTATCATTGGACAAACGGTCATGACTACTTCCACCAGGCATGCCACAGTCGAGAATCTAGCAAAAAAGATTATTTATGG
Source organism: Pulicaria dysenterica (assembly GCA_947179395.2). Lineage (NCBI taxonomy): Eukaryota > Viridiplantae > Streptophyta > Magnoliopsida > Asterales > Asteraceae > Pulicaria > Pulicaria dysenterica. Next base: position 82,816,387 of record OX359291.1, read on the forward strand.
ACATTTATTTGTAAAAATTGTTAGATTAAACCAATAAAAAATAAGCCTACTAATCAAACAATAATTACGTACGGGCTCAATCAAGAATAATAAGAGGTTCGTATAGGGACCCATGAAAAAAATGATGGCATTTGAAATCGATACCATATTACTACCATTTTCTTTGTACGTCCGGAAGGACTTTCCAAGTCCATGAGAAACGGTGCAACTGCAACAGGCTCCTTTGATTTTTTTCGTTGGTTTTCTAGAGCAACAGACCTGCATTGTCGGTGCCCTTAGGCTATCCGTTATACTTCCCCTTTCCCCTTTTCTTACCCAATGCTACATCAGCGCCACATCATTTTTTCTCCCATTCCATTTCCCTTACCAACTACACCCGTTATACTCTTCATTTCCCCTTTCCCTTTCACTTAAAAAAAAACAGAAAAAAAATGTTAAAATCTGATTGGTTGAATGTGGGAGTGTGGGGGTGGGGGGGTGGGTTTTGGCGGCCGAGTCTCACAACCCGTAAACTCTTGCTACCCACCGAGTACTGACCACCCGAGGTGGTGTTCCCCCTCAACTCGCAACCCACTCGCCCCACAACGGATGGCCTAATTAGAGAGCGCAGAGTGGCCCCTCTTTCTTGGTGTGGATAAGCTTCTCCACTTTGTGGCACCATGGTGTAACGTAAGGGTGGTAGAAACTGCGCCGTGGATAGAAGTGTGGTTGGTTCCTTGTTGGGTCGATCAATCTCGTCTCGTATTTCTAATTTTTTTTGGTTATTTTCTTTTTTTGTTAAAAGAGTATTATGTGTGTTTTAGGATATGTGACATAATACTGGTAAGTGATCATTAAATGGTCAAGTAACAAGCTAATTGATCGAAATAAAAATCTGACATGCAGACTATACTTGTGATAGGTACGGTATGTAACTACCGCAAACAAAACTTTCCTATTGAATTTCAAGAAATTTCCACCAAAATGTATCCATCCTTCAGAAAATCAATAATATATACTCTATTTTTCCTTTTATTAATTACTTGTGAGACATAAACTTAACCATGATAATAATGCCAACGAATTTTTGTTTTTGGGAAATGTTTAATATTGTTTATAATCTTCGCCTTTTGATCAACTCCATCAATGGTCCAGATTGAATTTTTAAATTTTGGATGAAGTGATATTTTCGTAATTAACATGCACGTGATGCTTTTACAGTCACATTTGATTGTATACTGAATCACGTATGATTGAATATTAAAATTTCAGAATAATGTTTTTTAGATAGACATTATTGAACACAACTCATATTAACATATCAATTAAAAAAATTAGTACGTACGCCGGCCGGACATCAATTGGAAATGACGGATAATACATTCAATTAATTAACTAAGTACGTAACATATCAACAAACTACAAGCATGTGTTAATTTTCATTATATTGAAAGAATATGATTGCAATTACTTTTACATCTTATTGTTGAACCAATATACGCCTTTACTCAGATTTTCATCGGCCTCAACAAAGAAGCACTCTGTAGCTTCTCTCCACATTGCTTTGATTATCGGCGTGTCATCAAACTGATAGTATTCTCCTAAGATCGGTTTAATTGCATTTGTTGCTTCCATGGCATGATAATGAGGAATTGTTAAAAACAAATGGTGAGCAACATGTGTATCCGTGATATGATGAAGAACACTGTTCAATACACCGTAATCTCTATCCATTGTTGACAGAGCTCCTCTCAACCAGTTCCATTCGGTTGAGTCGTAATGAGGCAGTGACCGGTGAGTGTGGTGCAACCAAGTAATGACCACCAGGAACCCGTAAACGATAACCAAAGGAGCAAAGTAGACCATCACTAACCATGTGAACCCTTCATGTGCCAAGGCCAGTTTGTAAAGCCCGTAGCTTGTCACTAGTAGTCCGATGTCGGTCAGGAGAATCTGGAAACGTTCACTCTCGTTGTAAATCGGACTCTTTGGATCAAAATGGTTGGCGAATTTCTCATACTTGCGGCCAGAAACATTAAAACAAACATACAAAAGCCAGCCAACGGTGCATAAAATAACGAGTCTAATGAGACGGCCAGGCGGGGTGTTTAGCAGTGTGGAGACAGAGTTTAGAGTAGACTTCTTTTTAGGGACAAAAGATTCGTCATGATCAAGTGAACCTGTGTTAGAATGGTGACGACGATGACTGTATTTCCATGAGAAATAAGGAGCAAGCATAGCGGTGTGTAGAAAGAAACCGAGGGTGTCGTTCAACCAAGGGTAGTCGCTAAAAGCTTGGTGACCACACTCATGGCCGATAACCCACAAACCCATCTGGACACAACCTTGAAGAATCCAATAAAGCGGCCATGCGACGAATTGAGATGAGGTTGGAAGGCGAGGGATGTAAATGAGAGCGACGTAGTAAAACAACGAGGAAAAAAAGAGATCGACGAAAAGGTAGGATGAAGATCGGAGAAGTGAGCGATTGAAACAGTGTGGTGGTATGGCTTTTTTTATATCACCAACACTGAATGGTGGTTTAGACGATGGTGCTCGCTTCACAACTTGATGACCGTCGATGGTATCAACAACGTTACTTCTCTCTGTGGATGCACGACCTCCGGAACCCATCTCGATCAATCGATCACGTATTTACTTATGGTACGTAAAGATATATATTATTAGACCTAATTAATTTGTTACTCCACTCCGGCCAGTTCGTCTCAAACTATAGAAGTAAGAACCAAATTAATTTATATTGCTGATATAATTTGCAATTGAGAGGTTGTAGCATATTTATATTGTTAACTAGAACTCTAGAACTATAATAAAATAAGCATTTAATTAGCAGCTGACATGCATGTGCGAAGAATTGCTTTTTGGAGTTGTGGATGTTGCCTGGAATTTGCTCATTAGTTATCCTTTCTGATCGAACATAAATACCACTTAATTAATTGGCTGTTGACTGCAAGTAGATATACGAGACTCCCGAATTGTACCATCTGCATGTGCATGCATGTCTCTATTTCATCAGTATAGAAACGTGCTACTCTTTTTAACTATTATAATATTTAAAGAATATAACTTTTTATTACAAATCATGCATTTTGTATTTCCGAACACGTGCGTAGTACTCGATCTCTTTGCATGCTTGCCCCCGAATTTGACTACTCATGAAACAATTATTTGGTCAAACTGATCCAATATGATGGGGTAAATAGTGTGTGGTCTGAAAATTAGAAAGATATAGCGGGGAAAGTGATTTAAAACATATAACTTGACTGCTCCTTTTAGTAAATAACTTTAGTGAGAACTACAGTACATGTTCATGTGATACCCAGATTCAGATTAGTTTAAATACACTTAGACATGCATATTGTACACTAATAAGTAATTAACTTAGTTTTAGTATTTATAAATCTTATTAATGTTATTTTCTAAAAGATATTAGTTAATTATCGTATTATATTGGTGTTTTAATTTTATCCAAATTTACATTAATTTTTTTTGTTTTGAATGTATTCTTGATAATTTTTTAATTAACAATATTATTGTTGTTATTAATTTTAATATTATTTAATATCCTATGACCTATTTATTAAAATTAGTAAAACAAGAAAATACTTATACAAAGTATGATATGAGCACTATGTTATTAATAATAATTTAGCGACGACTTTTGGAGTTTCCACGACGACGCTTTAGGGACGACTTGTCCTCTCGAAAGGTTTTTAATGACAACTTTTGGAGTTTCAGTGAAAATTGTCCATGCCGAAATGTCTTTTCCTTGTAGTGAACAAATAGTTGTATGTAAACCAATTTTTCTGATAATACAACAAACTTATCCCGCAATAGCAAGTTACAAGATGTTAATCCGACTCTAGTGAACTTAAAAGTTAAAACTCGCCTTTGATGACCAGCAAATCAAACACTAGCGGCAACTTGTTGTATAAGAGGTAACATTGTATATGATAAATGTCTAAACAAGTTCACAGTATTATTATAGAAAGGATTTAGTTCATGAAAACTGTAACATTTTTTCAAAATTTATCATTTACAAAAACTTTTACTATAACATCAATTAAAAGCAACAGAAGTTTAAATGAATGATGTTTAATTTTTTTAAATATGACTCATAATGCGTCTTTTATGATTCATCAATGGGTGAATTAATTAGTCTTAATGAGTCGTTACCTTTAATAGTCATTGATTTATTAAGATTGGTTCTCGCACGATAATTAATTATGGTTCAAATGAGAACTTTCGTGTAAGAACTGATCAGACAATCAATCTTGATCTTTGATAAAATTAAATCAATAACTAATAAATGTAAGGGTTAATCATGTGTGTGTGTCTATATATATAGACAAAGTTCAAACGAGAAATGTTTTTCGTACGAGAATCGCGAGAACCAATATGAGCCGTCCAATTCTCTCTCTTTCAATGTCATTGCCCACCCAAAAAATCCTTACATGCACCTTGCCACACTTGGCCCCCCACGCTCCATATCCATGAATTCCTCTTTATCAAATCAACGGCTAAGATTGGTTCTCGTACGAAAAACAGTTCTCGTTTGAACCCTCCCCTATATATATAAAGCTTTTGTAAGGAAAAGTATTACGATAGTAGATTAGAAAAATTATATATATGTTTTTTATATGAAATAAAGATCTAATTCTTAAATAACCAATTGACATACTAAAAATTGAAAAGTCACTTACTTCCAACTTTTACTTCTATGTATCTAATGGTTACTATATAAATTACAAAGACATGTCTTTATTTAATAACAACCTTCGCTTTAACTTTGATCGCCAGGATATATATACGGTTACCTCCATCATCCTGATATTTTTGGCCCACCAAATTTGACAAGAGTACGTTCAGTGGTCATGTGCAGATAATAAGACACAAACCAAGTAGTTATAACTAATTAATTAAATGAGTTTAATTAAATCTCATATATAGTTAACATCCCCCACGTACAGGCCCGCCACAAGTGATGGAATCGTAATAATTTAAAGTATTCAAGACAGCCGATGACTTTGACTGTTAACTAGCTATAAATATCAAACATTTAGTGCTACAAAGTGAGTCACCAGCCAAAGAGTGAGTGTACCCCAACATAATTTTTAGAATTCGTGAGCTCTAAAATGGTTGAATTGTATTATGAATTTTCATTACAGAGAGAATACAACGAGAGAGCTTATATAGGAAAGCTAGACTAAAGTCTGTTACAACTGAAAAGTAACAGAAAGGATAAAAGACTAAAGCTACATAATTACATCATATTGCAATAGTAAAGGCTTTTGCCATGCATGACACGTGTATTGTGAATCCCTTTGCAGCCTTTACATTCTGATGTTGACTTTGTAGTATGTAAGCTGTGAGCTTGACTGTCTTGTTGATTATATGCCTTATTATCCCCCCCACAAGTAGGCATGGTATAAGGATTGCACATGCCTAACTTGCTTAGACAAAGATAATGCATTGGTTTGTGTAGGCTTTTAGTGAGGATATCAGCTGTTTGAGATTTGGAAGAAATGAATGTGGGTAAGATTAGGCCAGCTTTGATTTTGTCCCTGACAAAGTGACAATCGATTTCTATATGTTTTGTACGAGCATGCTGCACAGGGTTTGAAGCCAGGGAGATTGCGGAAGCATTATCACAGTAGACCAAGATTGGATTAGGAGTGCGCAAATCAAAGTCAAGTAGGAGACTTTTGATCCAAGATAATTCACAAGTGCTATCAGCAAGAGATCTGTATTCAGCTTCAGTAGATGACCTGGAAACCACTGTTTGTTTTTTCGATTGCCAAGATATAAGAGAGGACCTAAGAAATACAGCATAACCAGTGGTAGATTTTCTTGAATTGGGGCAACTGGCCCAGTCACTATCACAATAGGCCTTCAAGGTAAGGTCATTGGTAGTGGGAAAGAACAAACTCTGACCAGGACAAAGTTTGATATACCTTAGTGTTCTTAGAAGAGCTTGCATGTGTGATGAGCATGGACTTTGTAAAAATTGACTTAAAGTGTGAGCAGCAAAGGCCACATCAGGTCTTGTTAAAGTAAGGTATATGAGCTTTCCCACTAGGGTCCTATAGAGAGATGGGTCTTCAAGCTTATCATCAGCATCATGAATCAGTTTCGTGGTTGGATCAAGAGGAGTGGCTGCAGGTTTGGAATTCAACACACCAGCTTGTTCTAGAAGATCAATTGCATACTTCCTTTGGGATAAGGTGAGACCTGTGGAATTTCTCAAAATCTCGATACCCAGATAATAGTGTAAAGCTCCCAAGTCTTTAATGCTAAAGGTAGTATGTAATTGAGATTTGACTTCTTTGATATGAGCTGTATTGTTTTCTGCAATGATGATGTCATCTACATAGACAAGTAGAGATGTAAAACAGGTTCCTTTGGAAAAGGTAAACAGTGATGTATCCATGTAGCTCTGCTTAAATCCAATGGATAAGAGAAATGAAGTCAACTTTTCAAACCATTGCCTATTAGCCTGTTTAAGACCATAGAGGGATTTTTGCAATTTGCAAACAGTATTAGATTGAACAGGTGTTGGATAACCTTGTGGAACTGTCATGTAGACCTCTTCATTGAGGCCACCATGCAAAAAAGCATTGTTAATGTCCAATTGTTCAATAGTCCAGTTTTTGTGGACTCCAATGGCAAGTAAAGTTCGAACAGTTGTCATTTTGGCAACTGGAGCAAAGGTCTCTTTAAAATCAATTCCTTCTCTTTGATTAAATCCTTTGGCAACTAAACGTGCTTTGTATCTTTCAACACTGCCATCAGCATGATATTTAACTCTAAAAACCCATTTACAGCAAATTGGGACTTTTCATGGTGGTAATTGAGTCAAAGTCCATGTATGGTTATTTTCAAGAGCATGTATTTCCTTTTTCATAGCTTCTATCCATTTTATGTCTTTTGATGCTTGAATAAAAGAATGTGGTTCTGTGATCTTATCTACAGAATTAATGACTTTGAATGTGTGAGGTGTGAGATTGTCGTAAGATAGATATTGAGAATGATGGTATTTGGCTTCGGAACTGTTGACAGAATGATGAGATTTTGGAAGTTGGTAATCTTTGAATTTGATGGGTGGATTTCTTTGTCTAGTAGATTTTCGAGTGGGTTGTTGAATGGATGAGAGAGGAGGAATAGCGAGTGGGCAGGTAGGATTTGTAGATGGAGTAGGGTCATTGGTCAAAGGTGGTTGAGTGTGATCAGTAGGTGAGGTGGGGTTATTGATAGATTGACTCGTTGGTGTATGTATTGGGGTTGATGAATTGTCTTGTAGTGGTGAAGGTGGAGTAGAGGATGATGGAGACAAGTCATGTGAAGTGGAAAAAGTAATGTCAGAGGGTAAAGATTGTTGGGTATTAGATGTAGGAATGGATGGTGTTGAATAATGGATTTGACTTTGGGTAGGAATGGGTGGGTAAAGATTTTGGGCAGATTCATGAGCATCGAAGTTGGTTTTTTTAAAAGGGAAAAATGTTTCATCAAATGTGACATGTCTTGTGATAGAAGTCTTTTGGGTTGACATATCATATAAGATGTATCCCTTTTGGTTTTGTGGGTAACCAAGAAGTACCATTTGGTTTGCTCTTGGTTGAAATATGTCGTTGGTTTGTGAATGAGCAAAGGCACAACAACCAATAATTTTAAGATGATCAAAGTGTGGCTGTTTGTTGTAAAAAACCTCATATGGTGTTTTGTAATTGAGGACTTTAGATGGCAAACGATTTATGAGGTAAGTGGAAGCAAGAATGCAGTAACCCCAAAACTGTTTAGGAAAGTTAGCTTGGAATTGAATAGATCTGGCAGTTTGTAGAATATGTTTGTGTTTGCGTTCAACCCTTCCATTCTGTTGAGGGGTGTAAGGGCAAGATGTTTGGTGAATGATTCCATGTTCTTGAAAGAATTCAGAAAGGTTTGAGTTGACAAATTCAGTTCCATTGTCACTCCTTATGGTTTTAATTGAAATTTGAAATTGGTTTTTGATGTAAGCATGGAACGTTTTCAGTGTGGATGGAACATGATGTTTACTTGGTAACAAATAAGTCCATGTTGCACGTGAATGATCATCAACTATGGTAAGGAAATATCGACAGTTGTTTATTGTTGAGTATTTATAAGGACCCCAAACATCGATATGAACAAGATCAAACAATTGTTTAGCATAAGAGTGACTAGTGGTAAATGGAAGTTTATGATGTTTGGATAAAGGACAAACAGTACATTTGAATTCAGAATTACATGAAATGGTAGGATGAATCAAATGTAATTTTTGTAAAACTTTGAATGATGGGTGACCAAGTCTTGCATGCCAATTTGATGTGTCACTTGAACTGGTAAGAACAGTGTGTTGGGTTTTATTTGATGTGTTGTGTAGAGTGTAGAGTCCTCCTTGTAGGTTCCCTTGTGAAACATGTCCATTATGGTCCTGGAAAAGGCATTTGTTGTGAGTGAAGAGAACAGATGAATGTGTGGATTGGAGAATCTTCTTGACAGAAATCAGATTATATGTAAATGATGGAACAAACAGGACATCATGAAGTGTAAGGTCATTTGTGACATGAACAGATCCTATTTTATGAACTATGATGGTTTGGTTATTTGGTAATCGAACTGTGATAGGAGGGTGACAAGATTGAGTGGTGTGGAACATGGTTAAGGTAGTGCAAATATGATCACTAGCACCACTATCAATTATCCAAGTATCATTTGACTTACAAATGTAAGAAGCAATGAAAGAGTATATACCTGCCATTTGAGTGTTATAACCATGATTGTCTTTGTTTTGCAGCATCATTAGAACTTGATTGAGTTGGTTCTGCATTTGATCCATTCTTGAATTAACTATTGCATCAGTTTTGTGTTGTTCTGAAGCATCTGTGTCACTTTCAGTAGCCAAAGGCGTGTCCTCTTCCCCAAAAACCATGTTAATTGTTGTTGTCTTATTTGTTTGTCTTTGGTTAAGGGGAATATATTTGTTGTGAAGTGGATGAGTGGGAGGATACCCCACTATCTTATAGCAATCGCTTTTCTGATGCCCTTCACGATTACAATAGCTGCACACTATGCCTTTTTTGAATGCTGATTTCTTTTCAGATTGAGTACCTTCATTGTACTTTTGGTAATTGTTTGTCCTTTTATAATTGTTGGAGATGGTGTTTAAAGCAATAGGAGTCGTAGGAGATAGCTTTTGAATTTCCCTTTGCCTTTCCTCCTGTCTTATCATATTGTATGCTTTTGAAACCATAGGTAGAGATTGAATGAGTAAGATCTGACCTCTGAGATTTGTGTAACTCTTATCAAGTCCCATTAAAAACTGTATTAACCTCTTTCTTTGATCTCTTTCTCCATTAATTTTTCCATTCTCACAATTACACTTGCATGTACAAGCATATGGTGCTTCTAAAGCATCTAGTTCATCCCATAATCCTTTCAACTTGTGATAATACGTTTCAACAGTACTACCACCTTGATGTAGTTGAACAATTTCATTTGTTACTTGATAAATTCGATGTCCATCTAACTGAGAGTAGTGTTCATGAAGTTCTTTCCACAAATCAGAAATAGAGTTTATGAAACTGAGATTGTTACCTATTGATTCTGAAACTGTGTTCAATATCCATGAGATCAGCATATCATTTGCCCTTTCCCAGTGACTTCTGAGATCTGAACTCGAGTCTGGTTCCTTGTAATCTCCATTAACGATTTTGAATTTATTCTTTGCATTAAGAGCAATTGTGATGGATCTTTTCCATGAACTGTAGTTTTCTGATCCAATGAGTTTCTTTGAGATCAGAATTAAACCTGGATGATCATTTTGATGAAAGAATAGTGGATGATTGCTGGAGTTGATGTCTCCATCATTCAGAATTTCAGTAGCCGGCATGATTGCAGTAGCTTCGAGAAGAATTTTGAGAGTGGATCTTTCTAAACTGACTTAATGGATCAGATAGAGCTCTGATACCATTTTAGAATTCGTGAGCTCTAAAATGGTTGAATAGTATTATGAATTTTCATTACAGAGAGAATACAACGAGAGAGCTTATATAGGAAAGCTAGACTAAAGTCTGTTACAACTGAAAAGTAACAGAAAGGATAAAAGACTAAAGCTACATAATTACATCATATTGCAATAGTGAAGGCTTTTGCCATGCATGACACGTGTATTGTGAATCCCTTTGCAGCCTTTACATTCTGATGTTGACTTTGTAGTATGTAAGCTGTGAGCTTGACTGTCTTGTTGATTATATGCCTTATTACTAATCTCCACCTCTTCCGTGAGCTACCTGTACGTTCTTGTATTTCTAACCGTTTTTATTAGAAATATGGGAGCAGGAGGCCGTATGTCAGACTCGTCACCTGATCAGGTCAAAGATGTCCTCAAACGTGTCCCAACGGAACCACCCTTCTCGTTAAGTGATCTAAAGAAAGCAATCCCTGCACATTGCTTCGATCGATCTGTCATTCGATCTTCTTACTATGTTGTTCACGATCTCATCGTGACCTATGTCTTCTACTTCCTTGCAAACACTTATATTCCTCTTCTCCCTTCTCCTCTTGCTTACTTAGCATGACCCCTTTACTGGTTTTGTCAAGCTAGCATCCTCACCGGCTTATGGGTCATTGGTCATGAATGTGGTCACCATGCCTTTAGCAAATACCAGTTGGTTGATGACACTGTTGGCTTCTTCCTGCATTCTGCTCTCTTTGCCCCTTATTTCTCTTGGAAATACAGCCATCGAAGTCACCATGCCAACACAAACTCACTTGATAACGATGAGGTTTACATTCCTAAACGCAAATCCAAAGTCAGGACTTACTCCAAAGTTCTTAACAACCCACCCGGTCGAGTCTTCACTTTGGTTTTTAGGTTGACACTTGGTTTTCCTTTATATCTTTTGACTAATGTTTCTGGCAAGAAATATGAAAGGTTTGCCAACCATTTTGATCCATTGAGTCCCATCTTCACCGAGCGTGAATGAATTCAGGTTCTGCTTTCAGATCTTGGTATCATTGGCGTTGTTTATGCACTTAAACTTCTTGTAGCATCAAAAGGATTCACGTGGGTGATGTGCATGTATGGAGTTCCGGTGATAGGTGTGCATGCCTTTTTCGTTTTGATCACTTATCTGCACCACACCCATCTCTCTTTGCCTCATTACGATTCAACTGAATGGAACTGGATCAAAGGAGCTTTGTCAACTATAGATAGAGATTTTGGGTTCTTGAATAGGGTGTTCCACGACGTTACACACACTCACGTCTTGCATCATTTGATCTCATACATTCCACATTATCATGCAAAGGAAGCAAGGGATGCAATCAAGCCAGTTTTGGGTGATTACTATAAGATTGATAGGACTCCAATTTTTAAAGCAATGTGGAGAGAGGCTAAGGAGTGCATCTACATTGAGCCAGATGAAGGTACCGAGCGCAAAGGTGTATACTGGTACCACAAACTTTGAACAGTGACACAAGGCAATTGTGTGCTTAAGTTGCTTTTCCACATCCGGATCATTGGATCAAACTTATATTCCAAGCCATGTTATAATACGACTATTAGTTGTACTTGATAATTTGTTTCTTTGTAACAATCTTCCCCTCAAATTACTGTACGTATGTCATTTCTAGCTCAATATTAAGTAATTCTTTGGTCATATGCCACACATGGGACAACATGATATATAATTGTGGGTTTATAATCACAACAACAACAAAAGTATCCAATCCTGCTATAACGGGGTACGGAGAATGTATAATTTAGACAATCATACCTCTGCCCGTAGGTAGAGAGATTGCTTCCTGAAAAAGACCTTCGACAATGTAAAAAAGAAAGCATAAAAAAAGAAAATAGTAAAACTAATAAAAATTCATAAATAATAGAAAATAATAAATAATAATAATAAATCCATAAATAAAAACTAAAAAGAAGGAATAAAACAAAATAAAAAAATAAATACATGATAAATAATAAAATAAATACCGCACAACGGAACTAGGAAAATACTAGCGATTATAAAACACAGTCTTAAATCTTAAAAGAAGAAAGATTTAAATTGAAAATTAAAATAGAATAAAAAAAGTATATCTCCTCACATATCCTAAACTTTAAGTTACAGATAGCAACTACAAACCCTTCTTCCCCTGGGTTTTAATTGTGGGTTTATAATCGATGAGATTAAATTTGTGTTTGCTTTGATGGTTCAGTGCTCTCAAATATCAATCCAGGTATATACCTATGTTTTGTATGTAAATGTTAGTTAACAAAACTGAAATGCATGGGCAGGATAATAATTTTGGTTTTATATAAATGGTGTTTTTAGAATAATAATTTTTTTAACTCTATAGCTAGGAGAGTTTTCATATTACTCTTAGTTCCTGACATCAAGATTAATGATAGTAATAATAATATTCACTTTCAGTATACAATAGAAAGATCAAAGTAAATGTCTTTAACTCATTCTATTAGCTTTCAAATAATCATTTCACGCTATCATATAACAAGTTAAGATTACTACCTTGAATTAAAGATGATTACCAATTTTCAAGTTTTTCGTTTTTACGTCATACGTTATACCTTCCTTTCTCATTTCCCTTACCTAATGCCACATCAGCGTCATATCATTCTTCCTCATTTTCCTTCTCCTTACCCAATTTACTAGCTATACCTCTTCTTAAAACTCTTCACATTTTTTATTAATATATTAAAGAACTAAATTAAATGTGTGTGATATATTGTGATTGGTTGACAGAGGGTAGGGGGTGGGGTGGGGAGTGGCTTCTCAATTAGGCTTCAGGACTTGATGTCCCTACTCGCCAAGCCTACTCGCTCAAGACATTTTGGTGTTCCCCAAGGTATCCTCGATTCGGTATAACGTGCAACCTTATATCCTCGAACCAAATCTCAAGTATCATAATGGCGCGCAACTTATATAATAAATTTCGAAGTTGCATACTTGCATAACCTTTAAATAAGTTACTAGGTTCTAAACCACTTTTTTACTACAACCGAAACGCTTTGAGCAAAGCCACATATACACAAGAGGGTTGAATCCATGACCAAATAAAATTCGCATCATTTTAGTGTGATTTTAGTATGTTTTATGTTAAAATTTTGATATAAAATTATTATTTAACTTTCAACCTATTGGAGAAAGTTCCTAACTAACTCCAACCTTGCCTTTGAGACACTAACTTAATTGCTAGAAAGGTTTGACATTAGCTTGCAATCTCCACACATAGCATCATACCCAGCTTAGAACAAAAATCCAATTTTTTTTTATAAAGTAGTAGTATATGGTGTTAAAATGTTTTATAATTCAAGCTCTTTATAAATAAAAATTATGCAGAATTTAAGATTAGGTTATGAATCGAATACGTGTGTCTAACCATTAGAAAAACTAATATTGTATAATGTGACAAGCCAAAAAAACCATATATTTGGCTTATCCTTTCATTCTAAAACCATTTTTGGTTCATCAAACCCACATATGTTGACTCTTTAACAAAATAAGATTTTATTCGGGACAAATAATTAATTTGACCCACTAACAAAAAGTTTTTCATTTTCTTTTCTATTTTCCGTCAGTATTGATCGAATCACATTAATTTAACATCTATTTACGCACTTTGTTTCATTATATATGTAACACATATTTAACTTGAAAGTAAAATCCAACCATAATCTAATTATTAATTCTGTCAATTTAACACATGATTAAGCATAAGTGTTGACTAAAATTTGACCTTCGACTAAATTAACATTTCGATCTAATACTTAATTAGTCGAATTTAAAAACTAAGTTAGCATTTGTCTTTTCAATTCACCATATTATCAAATAATAAACCGGTTACATGTAATTCCGGACACAATGTATAGTACCGCGCCAATGCGACGGCGACGAATAGTTTTGCTCATCAACTTTTCCTTTTTAATTATTGAGTTATTTAAATCCTATAAATGTTTATGAATTTAGGTTACAGGTTCTTTAAATTCATGAGTCTGTTTATACACATTTTCTAATAATTAAGTTCAACTATTTATTATGTGATAAAATATTTATAATGAAATGTTTAGTTGTTATAATATTTTGTAATAATTAAGTTAATTGGCATTGACTTGATGTTTTAAATATTTTCTTATTATGGAATGTTTTTTTTTACTAAAATGGTATATATGATTCTCATTAAATCCATCTAATAGTTATTTCATTTAACAATTTTTAGTTACTTTGATATGAGGGTAGTTTTGTACTTTTAATTTACTTAAAAATTATGAATTTTGAAAGTTATAAATTCTTTATAAAGGAGTAAGATAATTATATATAATGCGGCCATGGTTTGGAGGATTCGATCTCTAGGAATTGAAAGCTCAAAGTCCTTAGGCCACTTAATTGGAGATAAAGTGGTTTAGAGACCATAAAACGTACAATATTTACTCATTCTACTGAATTTTTTATAAACTCCACAGCAAGATCGCCAATTAAGAACCACTTGAGAGTGAAAACATCAAATAAGTTTGGTCCCTTGCAAGCAAAAATATATTTATCTGTTACATTTTTTTACTTTTAATATCTTTCGGAAATAACTTGAAAAGGCTTGAAAGATATTTAAAATTGAAAAAACAAGATGCTCGGCGTTTGTCGTTTCGAGGATGCTAGGCGTGGGTTCCTACTACACGGCATGGAGCAGGCTGTATAAGCCCCAAGCTGATTTGGGTATGCGCGGCGGCCAATCTTTCTATTTTAGTTAATTATGTTTACCCTAATTATGAATTATGGTTTCTTAATTATGTTTCTTGTTTAGTTATAAATATCGAGTCTAAGGTTCAGTCATATGTACACGCACACATCTAACACTCTGACTTAATAAAAAAGTCTATGTTCCTGTTTGTAAACGTAGTTCGTAACTCTGACCAAATTACGTTATATCTTGTATTTGCTTGCTTTGTTTATTAATTATCTGTATTCTTTCACGCTTAAAAGATATCTTAATACCTAACAAATATCCACATAACCCTACCTATAAAATAAGTATTCTATCACAGCTTTTAAAAAAAAAATCTATCACATTAAAATATGAGAAAACATTAAGTAAATCCTAATTTATTTTAAATATAATTGTCACATCATCAAATTATGGCCCGTCAAATTTGACTTGAGAGTGAGTACACTGTACGAGTCATCCCTCCAAAGTAGTTTGCAAATAAAACAAAAGCAAAGTAGTTAAGACCCAAGCAAACAAACACTAAAAGAACATACATTAGACTTGTATAATAAATTTCAATATTGGAAAATGAATTTAACGGAGCCGACATCTTTGACTGCTGCTAACTAGCTATATAGTATATATAGTAAAGGAGTGCAGTTACAAAGAGAGTCACCAGCCAAAGACTACACAAACTAGCTAATTCGATCACCTTTAAGCTAGTTCGTATATCGTTAGATCAGAAATATGGGAGCAGGTGGTCGGATGTCGGATTCGTCCGATCAATTACTCAAACGTGTCCCGACGGATCCTCCCTTCTCGTTGAGTGATCTAAAGAAAGCAATTCCTGCTCATTGCTTTGATCGATCTGTTATTCGTTCTTCTTACTATGTTGTTCACGATCTCATTGTTACCTACGTCTTTTACTTCCTCGCAAACACTTATATTCCTCTTCTCCCATCTCCACTTGCTTACTTAGCATGGCCCCTTTACTGGTTTTGTCAGGCTAGCATTCTCACTGGCTTATGGGTCATTGGTCATGAATGTGGTCACCATGCCTTTAGCAAATACCAATGGGTTGATGACACCGTTGGCTTCGTCCTCCATTCTGCTCTCTTTACCCCTTATTTCTCTTGGAAATACAGCCATCGAAGCCACCATGCCAACACAAACTCATTAGATAACGATGAGGTTTACATTCCTAAACGCAAGTCCAAAGTTAGGACTTACTCCAAAATTCTTAACAACCCACCCGGTCGAGTTTTCACTTTGGTTTTTAGGTTGACCCTAGGATTTCCTTTATATCTTTTAACTAACGTTTCTGGCAAGAAATATGAAAGGTTTGCCAACCACTTTGATCCATTAAGTCCCATCTTCACCGAGCGTGAACGAATTCAGGTTCTGCTTTCGGATGTTGGTATCATTGCTGTTGTTTATGCACTTAAACTTCTTGTAGCAGCAAAAGGATTCACGTGGGTGATGTGCATGTATGGAATTCCGGTGATAGGCGTGCATGCCTTTTTCGTTTTGATCACTTATTTGCACCACACCCATCTCTCGTTGCCTCATTACGATTCAACCGAATGGAACTGGATCAAAGGAGCTTTGTCAACTATAGATAGAGATTTTGGGTTCTTGAATAGGGTATTCCATGACGTTACACACACTCATGTCTTGCATCATTTGATCTCATATATTCCACATTATCACGCAAAGGAGGCAAGGGATGCAATCAAACCAGTTTTGGGTGACTATTATAAGATCGATAGGACTCCAATCTTTAAAGCAATGTGGAGAGAGGCTAAAGAGTGCATCTACATCGAACCAGATGAAGATAACAAGCACAAAGGTGTATATTGGTACCACAAATTGTGATCATTGGCATTTGGAAATTGTCTTCACAAGCTGCTCACACACGAACGTACCTTAATGAATTTGTTTACCCGAAATGTTTCTCAAACCCATGTTAAACTAGTTCATATGATCAAGCTGTATTTGATTGAATCTTATATAAATAATGTTCATTTTATTGTACTTGGTTAAGTGAATCATATCCTCTTCTTTGGTATATATAATCTTCCTTGTGAATTACTATATATCATTTCTAGTTAAATATACACGTTCGATATAATTAAGAATTGCATGCAACTCCATAGAAGTATAAAACCTTGATATTATTTGAGGTTATATATATGATCATTCATGACACACTGAATACTAGCTTTAATTAACTATATATTTAAAATTTAGATAAGGAATTTGAGTTAAAGCATTATGGAGATCATAATGGTCTTAAAAGATGACATGATATAGTAAATACACTTCTATATTCAGTTTATCTACAAGTGAATGAAAATTCTTGATGATAACCTAAAATATATAAACAAAAAAAACAGAATCCTTTGACGGACATGTGTTTGAAATTTTCAATGAATTTTTTATGGGTACTTGTTGCAACTGACTTGCGACTTTTCACTAATCGGTCGGTAGCAACAACAGTTTCTAACGACTAGTCGCCGTCGCGAAATCTGTCAAAAATTTATCGGTAATTCGCCGGAACTTGGTTCCGATCGGCGATCATAATCCATATAATTCCTTTAAGAGTTTTCAACGGATATTTTTGGTCGGAAATACCATCAAAATAAGGAATTTTCAAGTAGTCTACGTATTAACTCATAGGTTTCAATGTTTCATAATCTTTAAACCATCTTTTAATTTTATCAATAGTTTCATATGAATACTCACCTTGACTCCATAAGTTATCAGTTTAATTTATTTGCACCTTAATTTACTATGTTTTGATCCTTGAAACGCCAGTAATATCATTCGTTTATGTTTAGGTATCAATATCGATCCGGCTTCAAAATAAAATCCCAAACGACCGGTAATTTACTGGCAAATTATGATCCCTATTAGCAATCTAGGAATTTGACCGACGTTATTTCTCGATCAGCCTATGAAACCATATTGTGAAAATAGACTCATATAAGTCTCTAAAAGGACTGGTTATGTCGAGTTACGCTTGATTGTATATGGTTTTTTTATTTTTTGAAAATTAACGGAAGTTGGATATGATACGGCCTAACAAATCTCATACCTCGGGTGTGATCAAAACAAGAGCCAAGAAATCCCTTTTTGACTCGTGTTTTAACACTAATTAATTTATTCCAAACTCAATTCCTTTGATGCTAATAACTTAAACATGATTAAATCTTTCTGTATTATTTCCAACAAGTTTTAATCATCATAACACATATTACCTTATTGGAAACAAAATCATAACCCAAATACACGCATGGAGTCAAAAATGCAAATTTGAGCATTTGAACCTCAAAATTCATTTTAATGCTTCTAAATGCATGGTCCAAACATATATGTTGTAAATATCATATCGATGCTAGTATCATATATACACATACATTATATAAGCTGTTTAATAATATTGTTTAACTCTCTAATTACGTGTAAAAAAGGTAAACTATAGAAGTAATGAAAATTGTGTATCGATTCTTCTTTAAATATACCGAGTTCGTGAATACCTTTTACATATCTCAAATGAGATAAAGTATTTCAAAAACAATCCAAAATTACGGGACAGCTTTATAGCTATCTTTTACTAGGTTAATTATAGACAAAAAAAATGTATATGACTAGGGGAGATTTATACTAGAAGCTTTAATTTTACAAAAAATACGATAAATATTTTTGATTGTTTGATTAGATTTTGATATTAGTGTCTTATACAAATCATAATTAATAAGAAAACGAATTATGTCTAACGTACTTAGGATTTTTCAAATAATTCTTTTTCTTTTTTAGTCCGTAAGTTTTTTCTCCCAGATCATTTTTTTCTCTTTGGTTTGGAAGTTTCTTTTCCGGTGTTCCCTAACAAATTTAAAATTTTTGATATTTTGATTTAAAAAATAACAATATGATCAACTTTGAACAAAAGATTAACAAATAATTTTAGTAATGTCCTATATGAACAACTTAAAATAAAAAAACAAACACAAAAAAGTTCAGGTTCACTCTAAAGCAACCGAAAGCTAAGCAATAGCCTTGTTAATTAAAAAACAAAACCATGTACTAATTTTCTTTTCTATTTCTTTCTTTCTTTCTCTTTCTTTTTAAAAAAAAAAAAACTAGAGAACTAAGTGAATGTCTAAATACCTCTAGAAAGGGGTGTTCACTTTCGGATATTGGATTTTGGTATCCGAATCAAAATCCGAAATTTCGGATTCGGATATCGGATATCGGATATCCGAAATATCCGATAGTTTTAAAAAATATATTTTTTATATAATTTTTAAAAAATATATAATTATTAAATAATCATATTTTAAATTTTAATCACCAAAGATAGCTCAAGTATGTTTCAAAATATACAAATACATGTATATAACACTATATATGTTAAGAAAACTATAGATATAAGCAATATAAAGATAAAAAATAAAATAAAAAAATAATTTTCGAATATCGGATATCCGAAACTTCAAAAAACTACTATCCGAATCCGAAAATTCGGATATCCGAATTTCGGGTATCCGAAATTTCGGATATCCGAATTTTCGGATAATTTCGGAATGGATTTCTAGATAGTTGATTCGGATGTTCGGATTCTGATTATTTTGAACACTCCTACTCTAGATATCGTCACACAATTATTTTTATACATCAATACACACATTTATTGGAAAACAAATATGTTAGTATGTATATTGAGTCCACAAAATTAGGGCCCTAGTCCGCTAGGGTTTTACCATTTGTACTCTATTTATATGTTCTCATGTAATGTAATTAGTTGAGGAGTTATGTAATCCAATATGGTATCAGAGTCTAGGCTCTACTGATCCTTCCAGCCAGAACCCTAATTTTTCCGGTGCCTTCCTCGCCGGATTTGCCATGGACCTCGCTGGAGAGCATCTTCCCAGATCTTCATATCTGATTATTTTTTGCCATAACGCCTCGGTGTTAGGTCTCACCGCTCTGTGCCCCCTGTGTTCGTGAGCCTTTTCCGACCAAAACCAAAGTTCGGCCAGTCTCTTTCTTGTTCACCAGCCTTGTCTTCTATTTCATTAAAAATAAGGCAGTATCGTCTCAGTATAAGCAGAGAAGTAAACACCACACAACTTGTAAACCACTATGAGTTGTACTTTAGCTTTTATCTCTTGTACTCTTGTTAAGTTAGTTTAGTTTGTTAGATGTCAATGTCATTAGCTTTCTATTGTAACTGTGTATATATAAGATCCTACTGGGATGAATGAAATTAGATCTTTCATTTCTCAAATATCATATTACAGTAACTCTCTATTTACCTCATGGTATCAGAGCTTTGATTTAAAGCCTGTGAATCTATCACAACAAGGCAGCCATGGAAACACCTCTAACAAACAAAGAAGATCACAATTCTCCGAATCATCCACTATTCTTACATCAGCAAGATCATCCAGGCTTAATTCTCATCTCGAAGAAATTAACTGGATCTGAAAATTATGGATCATGGAGAAGATCCATGATGATAGCGTTAAATGCCAAGAACAAGATGAAACTCATCACTGGCGAATTCAAGGAGCCTAAAGATGCAAAGATCAAAGTAATCTGGGAGAGGACAAACGATATGGTGATATCTTGGATCTTAAACACCATATCTGAACAAATTAGTAACTCTCTTACCTTCATAAATTCAGCATCTAATTTGTGGAATGAACTTCAAGAGCACTACTCTCAATTAGATGGACATCGGATCTACCAACTTTCTAATGATATTGTCCAATTGAAGCAGTCCAACTGTTCGATCGAAGTCTACTATCACAAATTGAAGGGTTTCTGGGATGAGATAGATGCACTAGAAGCCCCATACCTCTGTACATGTAAATGTACATGCGAAAATGGAAGGACAAGCAGTGAAAGAGATCAAAGGAAGAGATTAATACAATTACTCATGGGACTCGATGAATGTTATGCAAACACAAGGAGTCAAATCCTCTTAATGCAACCCTTACCAGCAGTGGCTAAAGCATATAGTATGATTAGGCAAGAAGAAAAGCAAAGGGAAGGTACAATCATTAATACTCCTCCTTTACACACTGCTTTATATGTCCAGACTAATAATAGAAGTTCCAACAATAACAACACAAAGTACAACAAAAGTCCCATGCAACATGATAATGGAGGAAAGAAAAGCAACTTTAGAAAAGGTGTCTTTTGTGATTACTGCAAAAGAGAAGGACACTCTAAAGAGGAATGCTATAAATTAGTGGGGTATCCTATTGGTCATCCACTTTATGGAAAGGTAAAACCATTGGGTAAAACACAAGTGCCACATCAAAAGTCAATTAATATGGCAATAGGACAAGACAATTCAACCTACTTTTCTCCACAGTGGACTGCTGCACATACTAATAGCAATGAGACAGCTATTAATGCACGCATGGACCAAATTCAGAATCAATTAAACCAAGTGTTAATGGCCATGCAACAATCCTTCAAAGAACCTTCTACATCACATGGTACCACCAACCATGCAGAAGGTACTTTCAAATCTATAACACCACATATTACTGCCAATGCTTACAAATTCATTGCATCTATTATCTCTGATTTAAAGCATGTGTGGATAATAGACAGTGGGGCCACAGACCATATTTCAAATTCACTAAATCTCATGTACAATGTCCATGAATTTACTATCCCAATACACATCTCATTACCCAATGGACAAAATACCAAAGTCACTAAATATGGCTCGGTCAACATCACATCCACCATTACCTTACATAATGTCCTATTCATCCCTACCTTTTCGTACAATCTTCTTTCCATTAGTCAACTAGGTACTCATTATACTTTATTTGTGCTATCCACTCCATTATCTTGTTACTTTCAGGACCACAACAAGAGGATTGCACATGGCACCCTCTGTGATGGTCTCTACATCATTGAACAAGATATGCAGGCTCATCCTTCATCTGCACTTCATTCCACAAACTCTGTTACTCTTGATCAAGATTGTTTTCTTTGGCATTCTAGGCTTGGACATCCTTCTTTTCATGTATTAAAACATATTAAGGGAATTCCAGCTACCATAAAATGTAATTCGTATTCAAATGAATGTCATGTTTGCCCTTTGTCTAAACAGCATGCTCTCCCTTTTCCAAATAGTTCATCACATGCTAAATCTTTGTTTGACTTGGTTCACATGGATGTTTGGGGTCCCTACAAACATACCACCATGAATGGGTGTAAATATTTTTTGACCATTGTAGATGATTTTTCCAGAGCTACATGGACATATTTACTACCTTCTAAACATCATGCTATTTCACACATCAAACAATTCCATACCTACATATTCAATCACTTCAACATCTGTATTAAAACCATCAGAAGTGATAATGGTTTGGAATTCTTAAACAATTCACTGCATGAATTTTTCCATACAAATGGGATCATACATCAAACTTCTTGTTCATACACGCCTCAACAAAATGCTCGTGTTGAATGAAAACATAAACATCTATTAGAAGTTGCAAGGGCAGTTAGATTTCAAGCTGGACTTCCAATTCATTTTTGGGGATACTGTATCCTTGCTGCCACTTACTTGATAAACAGACTTCCCTCAAAACCCCTTAACTACAAAATTCCTTATGAGTGTGTTTATTCAACTCCACCTAAGCTTGACCATCTCAAAATCATTGGCTGTCTTGCCTATGCTCATGTACATCCCTCTGATAAATTTGCACCCAGGGCAATACCAAGTGTCTTACTTGGTTATCCTACTACTCAAAAAGGGTACACTTTGTACAATATCCAAACTCACAAAATTTTTGTCAGTAGGGATGTCATTTTCAATGAATCCACTTTTCCATTTCATCAATCACCACTTTTGTCTTCTGTCCTACACATTGCAGAAAAGACAAACACCACACCTATTCCTTCTTCACACAATCACTTTTCTCCTATTCCACCATCGCCTACTTCAACCACTCCTCATACCCCACCTTTAACTCCTAATCCACTTAACTCACACTCCGCTGCACACACACCTAACACATCAAATACTTCTACATCATTCCATTCACATGATGATTCTGATCCCATCTCTCATCATAACTCCACACACCCTTCACAAAATGAATCTACCCCTACTTCATCACATGATTTTATTCAACAAGAATCTGATTCTACTTCATCTCATGAGTCTACACAACATGAATCTATTCCTCATCCATCAAACGATTCTAACCATCATGAATCTGTTTCAATGACTCACAATGAAATTCCCTCTAATCCACCTATACGTACCTCAACAAGAAACAAACACCCTCCTTCTAAACTACAAGACTACCACTGCTCTTTCCCTAAACACACCACTCACTCTTCTACTACCAAATTCCATCACTCAAAGTTCATCAATTACTCTAACATACAATCACCACAAGTTTGTCACCTTGTCAACACTGTCAACCACATTGTGGAACCATCATCCTACAAACAGGCCTCTAAAGATCAAAGATGGGTAGATGCCATGCTCAAAGAAATAAAAGCTCTTGAACAAAATGGTACTTGGGATTTGACCCAATTACCCCCTGGCAAAACACCCATTGGTTGCAAATGGGTTTACAAGATTAAATGTCATGCTGATGAGTCTATTGAAAGGTTCAAAGCAAGATTAGTTGCTAAAGGTTTTACCCAGAAAAAGGGTATTGACTACAAGGAAACTTTTGCTCCTGTGGCCAAGATGGTAACAGTCAGAGCCTTATTAGCACTTGCTACTCATCATCAATGGAAAATTGAACAACTTGATGTTAATAATGTTTTCTTACATGGAGATCTACATGAAGAAGTGTATATGCAAGTGCGTCAAGGTTATAAATATGATTTACCTCCTAATACTGTTTGCAAACTAAAAAGATCCCTTTATGGTTTAAAGCAAGCAAACAGACAATGGTTCAACAAGTTAACCACTTTCTTATTGGATCTTGGATTTACCCAAAGCTATGCCGATACGTCTCTGTTTACTTTCAAAAAAGGTCAAGACTTTCTTGCTTTGGTTATCTATGTTGATGATCTTTTACTCACTGGTAACAACAACTTTCTCATCAACACTATAAAGGAAAGACTGGACAACACTTTCAGCATTAAAGACCTGGGTCCCATCCATTATTACCTTGGAATTGAGTTTTTTAGAAACTCTGATGGTCTTACCATGACCCAACGTAAATATGCTTTGGAATTGCTGCAATTGGCTGATGTTCTAGATGATAAACCATCTACTATTCCAATTGATCCTAATGTCAAATTGGACCCCACTGAAGGAGACATTCTACCTGATGGAACTCTATATAGGACTTTAGTAGGCAAACTACTCTACCTGACAATCACCAGGCCTGATTTATCTTTTGCTGCTCAATCCTTGAGCCAATTCTGTCATGAACCAAGGACAAGTCATCTTAAAGTCTTATATAAAGTCCTCATATACATCAAACTTTGCCCAGGTCAAGGACTACACTTTCCTACATCTTCTTCTCTTACACTCAAGGCATATTGTGACAGTGATTGGGCATCATGTATAACATCTAGAAGATCAATAACTGGATATTGTATATTTCTTGGTTCTTGTCACATTTCTTGGCAATCCAAGAAACAATCAGTGGTTTCTCGTTCATCCACTGAAGCTGAGTACAGGGCTTTGGCAGATTGTACTTGTGAAATTACTTGGCTATCCAGTTTACTACATGATCTGCAAATACCCATCTCTAAAAATGTTGCAGTTCATTGTGATAATGCCTCTACAATTGCTCTAGCTTCAAACCCAGTTCAACATGCTAAGACAAAACATATTGAAATTGACTGCCACTTTGTTAGGGATAAAATCAAGACTGGACAAATTTTACCTACATTTGTTCCCTCAAAGTTACAGGTTGCTGATGTACTTACCAAGGGTTTAAACAAGTTCCTTCATTACTCTTGCATTTCCAAGTTTGGCATATGTGACCCCACACTGCCAACTTGTGGGGGGGATAAGGCAGTATCGTCTCAGTATAAGCAGAGAAGCAAACACCACACAACTTGTAAACCACTATGAGTTGTACTTTAGCTTTTATCTCTTGTACTCTTGTTAAGTTAGTTTAGTTTGTTAGATGTCAATGTCATTAGCTTTCTATTGTAACTGTGTATATATACGATCCTACTGAGATGAATGAAATTAGATCTTTCATTTCTCAAATATCATATTACAGTAATTCTCTGTTTACCTAAAAAAAAGAGACATAGCCGGCCACTGCCGCCGATCTTCGCTGCATGCTTTCCTCCCCTCCGCCGCTGGCCTTCCTTTCTGCTCCAGCACTACCTTCGTTGCTGCTATCTTCTTTGTCCCTTCAAAAAAAAATTATGCCGCCGACGTGCCGCTACTCTCTTGCCACTGTTGTTCTACAAGTTCTTCTGCCACGCCGTCCTTCTCATTGCTTCTCCATTCCCGCCGCCGTGTGATTCTCCATAGCCACTGCCGCTGCTTCCGTTTCTCTTCCCATCACCGCCGTGTGATTTTACTGTCAAGCGCATATGATGTGCATATGGCCGACGGGAATGGAAAACCCCAACGCCGGCGAACATGATTTGGCAAGCGACGGTGGCTAATCGACCGGGGTAGAAGGTGGCGTAAAGAAGGCGGTTCTATGGCTTCATGGGAACTGCCTACGTTTTTTGTTTATTTACATTAATAGCCTTTTGATTTTTTTAATTCCTATTAATTTGTTTTAAATTTTGACCACTTTTCTTTGACCAATTAATGAGACACAAAAAAGTGTATTGAGAAACAAAATAAATCTATAGACCATAAACAGTACCATGAACAAAAAAAATACATGAACCCAAAAGGCAGATAGAAAAAACAGATCGACTCTGTTGGCAGAAGTGTGTGTCCGTCGAAGATTATAGTTGTGGTGGTGTTAAGCGGTGGTGAGGCTTTTTCGATCTGCAGAGGGCATTTCTCGTGCATCCAAAGGCATCGATAGATGCATCTATCGGCGATGTTGAGAGATGGTAGCGCTTACGGATGCGATGGCGACTATCTCTTTTTCAATCTATAAAGGGAAATGACTGTGCATCAAAGGGGATCGATGGATGCGATGGTGTTGAACGGTGGTGGTGATTATGTATGTTGTGGTGTCTAGCTGTGGTGGTTATTATGGATACAGTACATGTATTGAGCGGTGGTACCAATCGGCAGTGGAGGTCTCTTTACGGTCACGATATAGCCGACTACTAGTGTGAGTGAGGACGGTTGTGATTTGAGAGATAAAGAGAGGGGGAGATACCATAGAGAGAGAGGGGCAAAGATGATTTATTAGTGGAGATAATTAGGGTAATAAATATATTTTTATTAGTAAAATGACTCTATTGTCCTTTTTATTTTTATTTAACCTCTTTTATTTTTAAGTTAATTACCAAAGTTTCATATGTAATCTCATACATTAATAATTATGTAATAGGTGAAAAATATGTCGCAATTCTCGTAAAAAGGGGTTTCTTACATAAATCCCCATCCTCGATCAACTTGTGGATTTTAAGGTCAAATGAGGTCAAAGAATAGGTTTTCCATCCTTTTTTTGCCATCCCTAGTTATTAATGTTAAATTGACTTATGTAACATGTACAAAACATGAAATATAATAACACAACAAAAAATAAATATGTAGGTTCATACTAAATAAATAGTATGAAAAATAATGGAATAAAGGGTAAATGGCAAAAGTATACACCTAACACATCGACAAGCAATGTAGCTCGTGTCAAATATTTCCGAAAAAATGTCCATGATAATTAAAAATTGTAATAATAATTATCGATGGTTTCCACAAAAATTTAATCACGTCTCTTCGTATCATGATACATGTTAGTGTTACTACTGTCAATTCTGGCATTCTCTTCGCATCAACTCTTCCACCACTGGTTTGAGTGTTGACACGTACTGTATATCGCCATTTTTATTCTTGATCATTTGTTTTTTTAATTATTTGATATCTTTTTTATATTATATAATATTTATTCTTTTCTAAACCCAACTTATATGTCGCACAAACATTTGGTTTAGTTAGTATTATATAATAGACAACAAAAGCTAATAAACTTATTAATTATTACTTTAATAAACAATACGTAAAGATATATGACATAAAAATCACGCTAATTAATATATGTCACGGAGACAATCAACATAAAAGTACAAAGAGCCATCTTATAAGATGTGTAACATATATAGGCAATTGTCAATGCCTATGACTAGTAGAGTTTATTATTTTTGGATATATTATATTTTGTATAGACTAGCTAAGCGACCCGTGTATCAACACGGGATAAAATAAGTCAATTTTAAATTTATATAGTTTTAAAGAGTATTATGACGTATAGTAAAAATAATTACAAAACATAGATATGAATATAAAATTTCGTAAGAAATTAATAATCATTACAGAATTTTGAAATTCATACATAAGATTATTATTAGATTTTCTTTAAAACTTCTTTATAAACAACATTCATAGTTTTATTTGTAGGGTTTCCATAATAATCGCAAATTAAAACTTTTAACCTCTTTTTACTCTTCACTCAAGAAACTGTCACATATAACTGTCCATAAGTGAAAACGTATCTTTTTAGTACTTATAAATATTCTTTTTAAGAAATATAAAGTTACATTACACGTCTAAAAGTTTTAGTATATTATTAATGTGTTTCTCGTGATGGAGCTTTATCCCGATATTGTAAAATCATAACTATAATATTATTGTTGATGTTGTTTATAAGCGACCCGTGTATCAACACGGGGATGATATAAGACAATTAAAAATTTATATAGTTTTAAAAATATTAAGACGTTAAAAAATCAGAAAACATATATATATATATATAGGGGAGAGTTCATGCGAGAACCGTTGTTAGTGCGAGAACCGCGAGAACCAATCTCAGCCGTTCCTTGGATATTGGAAGTATCATGGATGAAGAGCGTGGAGGGATAGGGTGTGGCAGAGTGCATGTGAGGAATTCATGGGTAGACAATGACATTGAAGGAGGGGGAATTGGACGGCTTAGATTGGTTCTCGCGGTTCTCGCGCTAACAACGGTTCTCGCATGAACTTTTGTCTATATATATATATATATAAGAAATGATAAACATTACAGAAGTTTGATATACATAAGATTATCATAATACTTTTTGTAGATACTCTTTATAAACAACATTCATGACTTTATTAGTAATTTAAAGCACACACATATAAGCTATTTAATTTGAAATGGGCTAATGGCATATCTAACTTGGGTATTTTTCATACTTTTATAATTGTTGCCCTAATTCACGATTTTTTTTTGAATCTAGTGAATGTTGTTTTTTTCCTTTTTTGATATCATAAGATATCAAAAATATCTTTCACAGTTGATTTGTGAACTCACTACCTCGCGTTTACTAAATGAATTGCACACAAAATCAACGAATTTGTAAACTCACGCCCGTGTAAACATTTAAACAATATCGTAAATTACAGGCCCGTGGTTGAATTTTTAATTAAATTTAAATTCAAATGGTTGTTATATTATCCATGTATATCTCATCGCCTACTTCCTTTTCCTTTTTGTTTATATTTTCAAACTTAATCTATCAATTATTATTCCATTTAAATCACATTTTAAAATTTTTTAAATCTAATTCTAAAGTAACTTCCTTAGCTAACAAAGTAGAGTAATATTAAACCAATTAAATACACGTCAATTAGAAATATGTATTCAATTCAAATTAAAATATAAATATATATATATATATTATTATCTTATCCACGATTAATTCAAATATATATTATTATCTTATCCAAGATCAACAAACACATAGAAGTTTGTTATAAAAAAATTTTCCTTAAGGGATTTGATGGAATATGACGTAATAACTAATATATTTTATTTTCTTTAATTTTTAAATCAAGGGTTATGATTGGTGGAGATTTTTTTTAGGGAAAGGGTTGATGATGTAAGTAACCATTTTCTTTTAATAGTTGCTTATATATATGATTCATTAAATTTTTATATTGATTGATGCACCTTTGTCTGTTTTAAATGTTATCTATTTTTATATAAAATTATCTTATATAAAACAAAATTTTTAAAAAAATCATTTTAATACTTTTTATCGAAAGACCGAGGAATCAGTTATTATATCGACTATGATACGTAGATAGAATAAATATAAAAAAGATATAAATTGTTTTATGAATAACCTACTCACTACTATTAATGGATAACAAACAATTAAAAATATACCACTTTAAAAAAAATGTCATATTACAATAAAATTTATACCAAAACGTAGATAAAAATGAGACGGTCGCAAATATATAATTATTACTTCTCTAAACAAATTATATAATAAGTTATGAAACATATATTATAAACAACCTATAATTAATTATATTAATATGCAAGTTTTATACAACCCCCTCACAATTTCATAAAAGCCCCTAACATATTTTATAAAAACCCCTCAGAATTTTCACAATGCCCCTTCCAATTCCTTAAGGATTTTTGGGACATCTTTTTTCGATTTTTTTTAATTTTTTTTTAAATCAAGGATTGTAATTGGTGGAGAATTTTTAGGAAGAGGGAGAAACCCTTTTCTTTTAATTAGAATATAAGATAGTTAGACATAATTTTGTCAAGTATGAAATTAAAATTCGAATAAGGCGAGAAGCACAAAAAGAATAAGATGAAAAAGTGGGTAAAATATAGACACGAACTTTAAAAATAGTTGAGATGGCCAGGAAGTAAGTATGTACAAAATTACTTGCTGTTAAAAAAATGGGACTGCCAAATTTGACTCGAGAGTGACTAGGAGTCATGATCTATCACAAATTCTGTCCTTTTGCTTGAACTCAAGATGCTGGCGGGCCACAGTCCCCAATCTTCGAAACGAAAACGCTACGCAGGTCAAAACAGAAACCAAGTTGTTAAAACCCAAACAAACATCATGCATTATTATAAACTAATTATAATTAATATATATATATATAATAAATTCCAATATTTAAAAGCTAGCTTAATTTAAAGACGACATTATGCATGACTAAAATATTACTACATGTTTAGTAATACATGTTTAGTAATAGTAATTAGTGAACGTTATAAAGATGATTAAATTATTCATATTTGATCGAATACACCATAAATAAAAGTTAGTTTACCTAAGACTATCCGCATCGGAGCTCCTCACGAGCTCGTGAGGCACCTTCGCGAGCAAGAAGAAGCGTGAGGGGTATCGCTGGCCTGTGTGAGCAATGGCTCACGCTCACATTCGTGAGCCGGGTCGCGCGCATGAGAGGGAGCTGTTTTTTTTTTTTTTTTTATATATATGTGAGGCATGTGATGGATGCAGGGGTTGTGTGATGTGATGAGAAAATGGTGAGAGAATGATGTGACGCTGATGTGGCGCTGTGAGGGGTGTGATGGATGTGGATAGCCTAATTTGGGCCACACGCACGTGACCAATGGAACAAGATTTAACAGGCCTAGTCATCACTCCAAATTAAGTGGCCAGTACTAGACAGATAAAGACAGAAACAAAGTAGTTAAAACCCAAGCATATGTTTACCAAAATAACATATATATTAGCTAGTGATGGAAATATACAAGAATTAACGGAGCCGACAGCTTTGACTGCTGCAAACTAACTACCCTTACTATAAATATATTGAAGGAGTGAGTGATATTACAAACAGACTCACCACAAACAAACTTGCTCATCTTCAAGTTAGTTCATACATCCATCGATCTAGCTGAAATATTAATATGGGAGCAGGTGGTCGGATGTCGGATTCGTCTGATCAGTTGCTCAAACGTGTCCCAACTGATCCACCATTCTCATTGAGTGATCTAAAGAAAGCAATCCCTGCACATTGCTTCGATCGATCTGTAATTCGTTCTTCTTACTATGTTGTGCACGATCTCATTGTTACCTACGTCTTTTACTTCCTCGCAAACACTTATATTCCTCTTCTCCCTTCTCCTCTGGCTTACTTAGCATGGCCTCTATACTGGTTTTGTCAAGCTAGCATCCTCACTGGCTTATGGGTTATTGGACATGAATGTGGTCACCACGCCTTTAGCAAATACCAATGGGTTGATGACACTGTTGGCTTCGTCCTCCATTCTGCTCTCTTTACCCCTTATTTCTCTTGGAAATACAGCCATAGAAGCCACCATGCCAACACAAATTCATTAGATAACGATGAGGTTTACATTCCTAAACGCAAGTCCAAAGTTAGGACTTACTCCAAAATTCTTAACAACCCACCCGGTCGAGTTTTCACTTTGGTTTTTAGGTTGACCCTAGGATTTCCTTTATATCTTTTAACTAACGTTTCTGGCAAGAAATATGAAAGGTTTGCCAACCACTTTGATCCATTAAGTCCCATCTTCACCGAGCGTGAACGAATTCAGGTTCTGCTTTCGGATGTTGGTATCATTGCTGTTGTTTATGCACTTAAACTTCTTGTAGCAGCAAAAGGATTCACGTGGGTGATGTGCATGTATGGAATTCCGGTGATAGGCGTGCATGCCTTTTTCGTTTTGATCACTTATTTGCACCACACCCATCTCTCGTTGCCTCATTACGATTCAACCGAATGGAACTGGATCAAAGGAGCTTTATCAACTATAGATAGAGATTTTGGGTTCTTGAATAGGGTATTCCATGACGTTACACACACTCATGTCTTGCATCATTTGATCTCATATATTCCACATTATCATGCAAAGGAGGCGAGGGATGCAATCAAACCAGTTTTGGGTGAGTATTATAAGATCGATAGGACTCCAATCTTTAAAGCAATGTGGAGAGAGGCGAAGGAGTGCATCTACATTGAGCCAGATGAAGATAGCAAGCAGAATGGTGTATATTGGTACCACAAACTGTGAGCAATGGCATTAGGAAATTGTCATCTCAGAACCATGTTAAACTAGTACCTGTGATCGACTTCTATTTTATTGAATCTTACATATCGTGTAAGTACTTAAGTATGTGATCAATTCGCTTCTTTAATATAATCTTCCTTGCAAATTACCATACATAGTTACTAGTTAAATATAGACGTTAAATATGATTAAAAATTGCATGTAACACCGTAATACCGGGATACTAAGTTAAATAAGTTGAAAATGAGATATGGAACTTGAGTTAAACCGTTAGGAGCTGAGGGCCTGAGGTCATTCCCATAAAAGACGACAAGCTAGATATAAAAGGAAAGGTTTCATGTGGTAAATCAGGGATTCTTAAAATTATTCTGTAAAACAAGATATTTATGGTGAAATGATCATGGTGGCATTGTGGGAGCTATCTTGAATATAAGTAAAATATGATCATTTTTATTCAGGATTAAAATAACAATAAAAATAGATAATTTTTTGGATCGTATTAGAAACACTTTTTAAAATCTATAATTCGATCATATGTCTGGCATATCATGAATTTAGATATAGAATAATTCAAGAAATAGATTTGAATTAGAGCTTTAATTCAAATCACAAACATATAATATATTTGCTTTGATTTGCGTAAATAGAGACGAAATTCCGGCAGAATAATGATGCAATTGTTTCTATGTATCATGCGGTGCCAAAACACGGTATTAATGATGAAGACGGCGTTTTTGTGTGTGGTTACTAATTTTGCCGGAAAAATAATAGCAGGGTCCATGTATCTTATTTGGGTTCTGTTTTGGAATAGGGAACTGCCTGGCACCCTTGTGTGATTTGGGTCCAAAAATCCTATTTATCTTTAGATTGATAGTTTTTTATTCGTATGGTTGGAAACTTAGGGTTTAATCGATTGCTTGCAAGATTTTGTGTTGAATGGGTCATTTAGCTCACCAAATTGTGAAAACTTGATTGAATGACAAATAGACTATTTGCATAATGTCATTTGATGTTAAAACAGTAAGGGCTTGTTTATAAATGATTAGCAAGTGTTTAGAATATAAATTGACATGAAAAATTTAGATTTAATAAATTTTAGAAATCGGACTTACAAACTATATGAGGGATGTAAATATTGAAATTCGCGATGTGACATCGCATGTTTAAGTGTGACAAGAGGTACTTTGGCATGCGACATCGAAGGGTGAAGGGAAAAATGTTGAAGTTTAGGATGCAATATCGTAGAAGTGTGATGTATAGGCGAGTTGGATGCGATAAAGTCCTAGTGCAATGCGATATCGCATATTAAAAGGAAAACCTATGCTCGGTATCATGCGACATCTTGATCACAATAGTGCCAATGTTATGCAATACCGCATCCTGTAGTGTGTGGGTTATGTTTCATTTGATCAAACAAACTTATATGTTGTGCATATACTTTTTTTTTTCTTTTTTCTTTTTTTTTCTTTTTGTGTTTTATCATCTAAAGCTGCTTTGACCCCTTCACATGTGAAATTTGCTTAATTATAAAATTTCATTTGTAAACATAGGATTTTTCAATTTTCTTTAATATCATCATTATTTATTTAATTTTTATTTTAACACGTAATTTGACTCATTTAAGTCGCACCAACATGTTAGTTGATTTTGACAACCATTTTCGTGTTTAACTTTTACAAGTCAAACTTGCCACCCTTTTAAAGGTTTATTAACCATAGTTGCGGAAGCTTTAAACGTTGTAATCTGAGAGAAGACGTGGAAAAGATATTGTTTTAATGTATAAAAGTGAGAAAAGATCAATTACAATTACAATTTGCTATAATGAAGATATTGTTTTAGGGATCGACCGAGCATGTACCAAACGAGGAGGTGCAACGGGTGGGTTAAAAAAAGTAAATTGGTTAGAAGGACAATCTAAACATATACGGGGATTTGGGTTAAAAAAAGCTCTTATTAGAATTATTAAAATATAATTAAAATATAAATTGGATGATATACTTTTGATTCTTATTACTTTTAAAATAAGATCTATTTATAATATATCTTTGTTTAAAAAAAGCCAAATCCATAAACAATACTTTTTGATAAAAAAATTGCAATTTATTTGACAATACTTCTTGTTGTATTTTGCTAAATAGAATTATCCAATAATAAAAGAGTAACGTTAATATTTTTTGAATTTAGCCCTCAGTTTAATAATAATGTATTGAACTTCTTGATTTATTGAAAAAACCTTACCTAAGGTTTGATTGCGTTTTTTGGAGGGTCCATAACCACAACGAGGAAGATAGGTGAACAATGGGGACCAGTGAACATATGAATTTTAAACATTACTTAATTTGTTGTTTTTAATGCATCTTTTTGTTTCTTTTTCATATCTCTTCTCCTCATCAATTTCACCAGTTTAGAGTTTATTTTATCAATATATATATATATATATATATATATATATATATATATATATATATATATATATATATATATATATGGTTTAAAATGAACCTCTAAAATTTTTAAGTCCTTAGCAGTCGTCCTATCTTGATTAGAGGTTGTAGAAAAGATGAAAAAGCGAACATAAATCTAGTTAGAAATCAAGAAACTTGTCTTTTTAGAGTCCGTTTAATCTAGTCAAAATTGGTACTTGAACGTTTGCCTCTATTTTTGTTATCTATAATTCATGCTCTGAATTTTGCTTTGAGTGAGATTGAACGTATGATGAAATCATTTTTTGGGGTGGGTAAAGGGGGGACAAAAATAAAATTACATGGATAAGTTGGTAAAAGAAAAAACAATTTCTAAGTTTCACTTTGAGAGTTAAATATTGGAGATTTCGAGATTGAATGTTTGTTTTTTCAAATAAAACCTTATTTTAAGAAAAGGTCTGCGGGCGGGCAGACGTTTTCAATAAGACCATTTGTTTTTCTACATACATAAGGTCTGCAAACATCTTATTTCAACTTATCCTGATAACCTAAAAAAAAGTGTTTCTTAGATCTTATTTTCCCCATCTACACACATACATCGATAATCCTAACACATTTCCTACGCACACTACCCCACCCCACCCTACCCCTACCCTACCCCACCCCACCCCACCCCACCCCACCCCTACCCACCCCACCCTACCCACAGCCGACCACCACCACCGCCGCCGCCGCCGACCACCACCGACCGCCACCACCACCGCCGCCGCCGACCGCCACCACCACCACCGCCGACTGCCACCACCGCCGCCGCCGCCGACAACCGTCGAACGCCACCACCACCGCCGCCGCCGACCACCGCTGACCGCTACCAACACCGCCGACCGACACCACCACTGCCGCCGCCGACCACCGCCGACCGCCACCGCCACCGCCGCCGCCGCCGTCCACCGCCAACCGCCCACCACCACCGCCGCCGCCGTCCACCACTGACCGCTACCACCACCGCCGACCGCTAGCACCACCGCCGACCGCCACCACCACTACGCCGCCGTCCACCGCCGACCGCCACCATCCACCACCGACCGCCCACCACCGCCGCCGCCGCCGTCCACCGCCGCCGCCACCACCACCGCCGCCACCATCCACCACCGACCGCCCACCACCGCCGCCGCCGCCGTCCACCACCGACCGCTACCACCACCGCCGACCGCCACCACCACTGCCGCCGCCGATCACCGCCGACCGCCACCACCACCGCCGCCGCCGCCGTCCACCGCTGACCGACACCATCACCGCTTTCGCCGCCGTCCACCGCCGACCGCCCACCACCACCACCGTCGCCGCCGCCACCACCGCCGCCGCCTCCCACCGCCACCACCGCCGCCGCCACCGACAACCACCGACCTCCACCACCACCGCCGCCGCCGACCGCCACCACCGCCAACGCCGCTGAGACCACCACCACCGCCACCACCACCGCAGCCGACGACCGCCACCACCGCAGCCGACGACCGCCACCACCGCAGCCGACGACCGCCACCACCGCCACTATGGCGGTGGCGGTTTGCGGAGGCGGTTGGTGGTGGTCGGCGACGACAGGTGGTGGTGGTCGGTGGCGGTGGTGGCGGTGGCCGTTGGTGGTGGTCGGTGGCGACGGTTGGTGGTGGTCACCGCCGGTCCGGTGGCGTGGCGGTTGGTGGTGGTCGGTGACGGTGGTTGGTGGTGGTCGTCGACGGTGATGGTGGTGGTCGGTGGCGGTGGTAGAGGTGGCGGTTGGTGGTGGTCGGTGGCGGTGGTAGAGGTGGCGGTTGGTGGTGGTCGGTGGCGGTGGTGGTGGCGGTCTGCGGCGGCAGTGGTGGTGGCGGTCGGCGGTGGTGGTAGCGGTCGGTGACAACGGTTGGTGGTGGTCACGGGCGGTGGTCGGCGACAACGGTTGTTGGTGGTCACCGGCGGTGGTGGTGGTCGGCGACAGCGGTTGGCGGTGGTGACGGTGTGGTGGCCGTCGGTGGTGGTCGGTAGCGGTGGTGGTGGTGGTTGGTAGTGGTGACGGTGGTGGAAGTGGCGGTTGGTAAATATAGTAAATTAGACATTTCTTAAAATTAAAAAAACAAACAATATTTTTTCGCAGACATAAGAACTTTTAAAATTTAGCTTATTTAATAAGACTTTCGCAGACATGGCCTAAGACCTTAACAACTTATATCTTCAAAAAACAAACAACACCTAAGAGTGTTTGTAACCTTTATATTTGATCACACCATTACATCAACTTTTTCTTTAACCCTCAACTTAACACTTAGTTCTTTAATGATTAGTTTTCACCACATCAAATTCTGTGACTTATCAAATACCTTGTTATTAATCAAAAATTAAATAAATAATAATAATGCGAGAGAGATAGATAGAAGTATTTTGCATTATGTGGTCTATCACGACTTTGAAGTCAAGGGTCCTTTTCATGTGTTTAGTTTGTTAACATAAAAGGTTAGGGTTAATAATTCATTATTGAGTTGTTTTGGAGTTCTCAACTGTAAGGCTCAAGTGGAAAATTTAGATCATGTTTCAATTCTTCAAACATAATCAAAGACAATTTGTATAGGTGTAGTTTAGGTGGATATATATGTATTTGTGATTAAAAAAAGGATCAAGAACATAATTGATCTCTAGAAAGTTACTCATGTGTCATCCAAAGAATTTCGTATATAGGAAGGGGTGGTTGCATTTCATTAGACCATCAGCATCCATTACACCCTTCACATAGCCACATCAGCATCACATCATTCCCTCACCATTTTCTCATCACATCACACAACCCCTGCATCCATCACATGTCTCACATCACAAAAAAAAATCATTTCCTCACATCTTCTCCGCTCACGCTCGCGACCGCACTCACTTACGTGACCGTGAGGGACGGCTCACAAACCTCGGCGATGGTCTTCACTTGTCCTCACCCTCGTGAGCAGGCCTCACGAGCTCCATCTCGTGATGGATGCTCATGGCCTTAAATAAATATGTTGGTGTTCAAAGGAAAATGCAAATCAAACTGGGAGTTTTTTTAAGAATAACATATTTGTTCTTTTGTGTAGGTCAGGAAAAAAGAAAAAATTTAGAGGTTTCCGATGGGATGGCTAGTGCTACTAGCTAAGAGTACATGAAGTGGGAGTGGATTTGGCATGCGGTGGAGCCATCACTCAAGTGAAACACCATCAACATGTGGTTGGAGAAGCAATGTGGTGATTACTACTCAAGTATACTAAAGAATATATTGATTATTTACACATTTTTATCAATATTAGTATATTTAAAAGTGTGAAAAATTTTAATCAAATGTGAAAAAAATAAGTGTGACAAATTTATATCAAATATCCAAATTCAAAAGTGTGAAAATTGTAGTAAAAAATCACATTTATTAGTATGGACAAATTATCAAAATTATTACACTACTAAGCGTGAAAATTTTGAAATAATTCTAAATTTACAAATGTACACGTATTTAAGGATACATTTCTTTAATTCTCCTTTTATTACTAACTTACACATTTAAAGGTGTGGAATTTTAATTGTAGAAGTGGTGGAACTTAACTAGTAGTGATACTCTGATATATATCATTAATTTATCTTGACGTTTTGCATATAGATGCCCGGCAAGAGTCCCCACTCTCGAAAGTGTACGCTGCAGGCAGGAAAGACAAAAACCAAGTTGTTGAAACTTGAAACCCATGCAAACATAATTAATTAGGAACAAAAAAACACATTTTACAACTTGTATAATATATAAATTCCAATATTTAGAAGCTTAAAGCCAAACATATAACATGAGTGAAACTATCATCACGTGTTGGAAATATATATTTAATATTTTAAGCCAGGCATCACTCCAAAGTACTGGTATATATGCAGATAAGACGAAGAACAAGTAGTTAGAACCCAAGCAAGCAAACGTCCACTAAAAGAACACATATCATAATTCTTGAATAAATTTAAATATTCAAAGCCTTGTAGTGGGTGATGGGAAAAATAATTTAACCTAGCCGACTGCTTTGACCGCTGCAAACTAGTTTTAGTATAAATATTACAGGATTGCAGTTACAAAGAGACTCACCAGCCAAAGAGTATCCAAACTAGCTCATTCACCTTAAAGCTAGTTCTTCACATATTGATCGATCAGAAATATGGGAGCAGGTGGTCGGATGTCCGATTCGTCTCATCAGTTACTCAAACGTGTCCCAACAGATCCACCGTTCTCGTTGAGTGATCTAAAGAAAGCAATCCCTGCCCATTGTTTTGATCGATCCGTTATTCGTTCTTCTTACTACGTTGTTCACGATCTCATTGTTACCTATGTCTTCTACTTCCTCGCAAACACTTATATACCTCTTCTCCCTTCTCCTCTGGCTTACTTAGCGTGGCCCCTTTACTGGTTTTGTCAAGCTAGCATCCTCACTGGCTTATGGGTCATTGGTCATGAATGTGGTCACCATGCCTTTAGCAAATACCAATGGGTTGATGACACTGTTGGTTTCGTCCTCCATTCTGCACTCTTTACCCCTTATTTCTCTTGGAAATACAGCCATCGAAGCCACCATGCCAACACAAACTCATTAGATAACGATGAAGTTTATATTCCTAAACGCAAGTCCAGAGTCAGGGCTTACTCCAAAATTCTTAACAACCCACCTGGTCGAGTCTTTACTTTGGTTTTTAGATTGACCCTAGGATTTCCTTTGTATCTTTTAACTAATGTTTCTGGCAAGAAATATGAAAGGTTTGCCAACCACTTTGACCCATTGAGTCCCATCTTCACCGAGCGTGAACGAATTCAGGTCGTGCTTTCGGATGTTGGTATCATTGCTGTTGTTTATGCACTTAAACTTCTAGTAGCAGCAAAAGGATTCACGTGGGTGATGTGCATGTATGGAGTTCCGGTGATAGGCGTACATGCCTTTTTCGTTTTGATTACTTATTTGCACCACACCCATCTCTCGTTGCCTCATTATGATTCAACCGAATGGAACTGGATCAAAGGAGCTTTATCAACTATAGATAGAGATTTTGGGTTCCTGAATAGGGTATTTCATGATGTCACACACACTCATGTCTTGCATCATTTGATCTCATATATTCCACATTATCATGCAAAGGAGGCAAGGGATGCAATCAAACCAGTTCTTGGTGAATATTATAAGATTGATAGGACTCCAATCTTTAAAGCAATGTGGAGAGAGGCAAAGGAGTGCATCTACATCGAGCCAGATGAAGGTAGCAAGCACGAAGGTGTATATTGGTACCACAAATTGTGATCAATGGCATTAGGAAGTTGTCTTTTGAAGCTGCTCACCCACGCAGCTCAATTTGTTTATCCAAAATTTATCTCAAAACCATGTTAAACTAGTTGCTATGATCAAGTTGTATTTGATTTTTTTTTGAAAAGCATCAAGTTGTATTTGATTGAACCTTACATAATGCGTATGTTATTTTACTTAATTAATTATGTGAATTGGCTTCTTCGATCTTATCTTCCTTGCGAATCACTACATATCCTTTCAAGTTAAATTTATACGTCGCCGTACAACTCTGGATTATTTGAATTTCATTCATGACACATCGGATACTAGCTTAATTAAACCGTAAGGGTAAGGCCGATCATTCTCATAAAAGATGACATGATATATAAGGGGAGTTTCTCTGGTACATAGGATCTTCTCAAAGTTATTCTGCAGAACAAGTTTTATTGCTGGGTGTATATATATATATATATATATATATATAGGAAAAAGTTCATGCGAGAACCGCGAGAACCAATCTGAGCCGTCCAATTCCCCCTTTTTCAATGTCATTGCCCACCCATGAATTCCTCACATGCACCCTGCCACACTCTATCCCTCCATGCTCACCATCCATGAAACTTCCCATATCTAAGGAACGACCGAGATTGGTTCTCGCGGTTCTCGCACTAACAACGGTTCTCGCATGAACCCTCCCCTATATATATATATATAGGGGAGGGTTCCATTGAGAACCGATAAAAATGCGAGAACCGCGAGAACCAATCTTAGCCGTTGATTTGATAAGTGGAATTCATGGATGGAGAGCGTGGGGGGATCGAGTGTGGCAGGGTGTATGTGAGGAATTCATGGGTGGACAATGACATTGAAAGAGGGGGAATTAGACGGCTCAGATTGGTTCTCGCGGTTCTCGCAATAAAAATGGTTCTCGATGGAACTTCTTTCTATATATATATGGTCAAATAATCACGATGGCGTTGTGGGAATTATCTTACTGGTGTTGTGTGTGTGTGTGTGTGTGAGAGAGAGAGAGAGAGAGAGAGAGAGAGATGGAGAAGTAGATATAGGAATAGAAGAAAATTGCAATTTTGAGAGGATTTGGTGATGGATCAAATAATAAGGTGTGGTGAACATAAAGATATGTGGAAGTTAGAAGCTTTTAGTGGCCTAAACAAAATACGGAAAAACTTGGAGGGGTGGGTTGGCAACCTTGCCAAACCCTCGAGTGTATAAATGGAGAGATTAGAGTAATGATTGGCATTTACCCATTTCATCTCTTAAACATATGTGGAAGTTAGAAGCTCGAGTGTTGTCAATACAATCAGGGTTGAATGATCAATAGTTTTTTTTTCTTTTTTCGCCTTTTACTACTAATTACTATATTTTAAATCACTACAAAGTTATTTTTACATAGGTAATGATCCTATTTATTCTAACTAAAACTATTTTAGTGCCTGTAACCACTTGAGTATGCTACCGGGCAACTTTTAAACCAGGTTATATGATCCAACCCGTTAACAATAAAATATAACTAAAATCAACACATTTTCATGTAAAGATACTTATAAGGACCCTAGTTGTTATTAAAGTCTCCTGCATCATACCAAAGAGAGAGACAGGTCTATACAAAGAAAAGTTTTAGAAGCTTGCAGATTATGAAACCATAGCAGTTTTCAGCATACAAAAGCACAGAGCAATGCAAAGCCTAGAAAGGATCACTTTACAGTTTGGATTGAACATGTCAAAGAGAAGCTGAGGAGTCCTCGGGAGCAAATTTGATGGAGATACTGTTAACACAATGCCTTTCGTCCGTAGGTGTCTTGAACCCCTCACCTTTAAAGACATGGCCCAAATGCCCCCCACAAGCTGTGCAAGTAATTTCGGTCCTCCTTCCATCTGGGTCCGCCTGGAAAATCAACAACATAATCATAATAACTTGTTAACGTGAAACCTTCGCATCACAAAAGGACTATGCATAAATTTTATTTTATTTTTTAAGCAACCTTTACCACATTAACTCAAAAAAAATGTACAAGGACTACACATGGTATATGGTAATCGGGTAGAGTAATGAATCTCACAGTACGGGTGATTGCTCCAGGGAGACCTTCAAAGAAAGCTGGCCAACCACAGCCAGAGTTGAATTTCGTGGTTGATTTATAAAGTGGTGTTCCACAACCCGCACAAGTGTATACCCCATCAGCAAAAAACTTGTCATATTCACCGCTGCCTTTCGGCCTATAATAAAAAATACAAATCAAAAACATATATGCAAGAACATTAGCCAATTATATCACTTAATCCTTTCCCAAGAGATCAAACATCCCAAAAGTTAGACACATTCTATTACATCACCAGTTTCAATTTGAAGCTTTATTTATTTATGAAGTCCAATGTGTTATAGATATAATTCATAACTCAATTCTTCAATTATCATCCAAATTTAATTCCAATTTATTTATTTTTTTGACGGCTCGGCGTCGGTGGGTGACTTCACTCCTTTTAAGCCAAAGGTCTTTCGGCAAGCCCGTGAGTAGAGATATTAGGTATGACCGTCTACATCTTACCTCTCACATACCCCATTCTTGGGGGTTAGGTAATGTTGTTCTCAGTTCTTGTTACACCGCTACTTAAGATATGCTATAAGACCATAAATCACAAATGAGAGGCATAATCAAGACGACAACACATATATAAAAACAATCACACTACCAAAGACATTTTTAAGACTGTGCAACACCAATAAGACGGGTAATCAAGACTGCAACACATATATACCAACAATAACTGTATAAGTTTAAACCGTTATATGCATCCACTAAAATATCTAGATCCATTTAAGTTTTAAATTATACCTACGGAATCATTCATTATAATCCAAAAAATGCCAGGAGTTCATTGTTAACTAATTATGTGAAAAATTATAATTCTTTTGCCCCTTTGTCTTTCTATCCTATAAATCTGTCTATATCAATATTAAATCCTAGCAATCCCTCTTTTCAGTCAAACGTATCTAGAATTTACATAAGGACTGGTCAGCACGAAGTAATTAGAGATGCCACAAATAGACTTTTTGGAGTCGAATTTATCAGTCCTCGGGTTTTCAAATTTCAACTGGAATAACAAGATATACATGCAAAATTGTTTGCAAAAATGCAGTAAATATTACAGAGATTGTAGGTTGTTTGAAATATAGTAAACCCAAATTTTCCAAATCAAATTGTTTGGTAAAATGCAACTGAAATAATGGCAATCGTAGAGTCTATCTATGCTACCTACTGAAAAGAAATTCATGTCAAATCAAAAGATCAGTTGTGCAACTAAATTTTGTGAAGCATCCTCGTGATTTGAGAATGGAAACATCTGATATAAAAAGAATTCAGCGGATCAAAGAATTTACTTACTCGGTTCCTTTAGTACGGAGGATGCGAAATTGTTCGGGAGAGAGAACCGCACGCCATTCCTCCTCTGATTTCACAACGGGAGTCATCTGAATAAAATTCAGAACCGAGACAACCCTAGGTTTAGTATAATTTAGAGATTTGATGAATTGTTGGAGATGGGAACGATTTACCAGAATATAAATAGTGATGGCGAAAGTATTCGGATATGAACCTGGCCGCAGAGATGGTTGAAAGGAGGGTTTCAATGTTTGACTTCTGAACTTCTGAAAACTGCGATGAATTTTTTTTTTTTTTTTATAAAAGCTTAAAAATGTAAAAAGATATAAAAATAAATATTTAAAAAATTACTTAAGTGTTATTTATGTAATTTAGGTTTTACATTCTCATCAGTTTTTTTTAACAGTAAACCCACATATCCTCTAAACTTTGCGTCGAGACTTGAACGTACAAACTCTTTGGAAAAGGCATTACCTTATAACACCAAATACCGTTTGACTACAAGTCATTTGGTAACTCTCATCAGCTCTTAAAAGCTACTTAAATTAGA
This sequence comes from Pulicaria dysenterica, assembly GCA_947179395.2. NCBI lineage: Eukaryota > Viridiplantae > Streptophyta > Magnoliopsida > Asterales > Asteraceae > Pulicaria > Pulicaria dysenterica. The sequence goes on from OX359291.1 coordinate 82,859,737, forward strand.
TTTTCATTTTAGAGTTTTTATTAATTTTTTTTATAAAAATAATAGCCCAAACTCCTACAATTAAACAACATAACTAATGAAGCTTATTTTCTAAAACGTAAAAGCTTCAATTTTTAAAAGCTTCAAAAAACTTCTCCCAAACATACCTATATCCATACTTTTTCTAAAGAGTAAACTATAAATTTCTGTGTTTTATATCAAAATTTTAATTTTAGTCCATGGGTGGTTAAAATTACATTGGCAACGACTTACGCTTTGTTTCAAGTTTGGTTCTTCAAGCTAATACCGATTAACTTTTACTATCAGATATCTCTTGCATACAAGAATATTTTAGACTTTCTACCTATTATCATTATAATTAAACATAAACGAGCTTTGATTTATCCGTGCTTCGCTACGGGGTAAAATTACTATTTCAATTGCTTTGAAATTATATTATTTGGTTTATTTTGTTTATTTAAAGTCTTGAAACAACTTAAAAAATATTGAGAACAAAGTATATATACAAGCTAACATTGTTTATATTCCCACTAAAACGCCAGTTTATAACTTAAAGTTAGTTACCTCTTTTATACCCTCACTTTAATTATTTAATACCATAAGCATGATTTTAATAAATAATGTTAAATAAAAATTTAAAACGCAATTAGATAATGTAAAGAGAAAATATAATAGATACAAAATGGCATAACGATGTAGTTTATAGGTTAAGTAAGTTTTCAATCCATCTACTTAACATTTGGCTTAAATTTAATGCATTTTTTTTCATTGTAAAAAGTTATATAGAAGAACAAAATACATACTGTTTAGTTTTCTTGATAATTATTATATATTATTATATTTATTATATAAGTTTTTAAGATACATAAAACTTATAGTTATAAATAACCATATAAATAAAATCAAACTAATATTACAAACATAATAATTAAAAATCATTTCATGTGGTTCTTGAGAAAGAAAAAGAAAAAGAAAAAGAAAATTAGAGTGTAAAATATGAAACATGAAACTATAAAAAAAAGCAGCACTCAAAATAGAGAAAAGGAAGAAAAGAGAAGCCTTGAAGACTTGAACTTGGGACTCACAATAGAGAAAAAGAAGAAAAGAGAAGCTTTAAAGACTTGAACTTGGGAATGTGCATATAGAGGGAAAGGGTGTTACACTGTTACCCATCTCAACTATTCAACAATTGATATCCATTTACAACAAATATGTATATAATATAAAAGTGATGCATGTTAGAAAACCCCACTTATAAATAGTGAAATGGTGCATTTTAAAGCTTGCCAATTGTTATATTATATAACTAGTCTAACACCTCGTGTATAAACACGGAGGTTGATTAATGTAAAGTTTAAATATTTTACGATTATATGTGTAAGGTTATTAACATGTATAGTAAAATAATTGTAAACAATATGTAACAATATAAAATCATACGACTATATGTGTAAGGCTATTAACATGTATAGTAAAATAATTTACGATTTTAGTCAAATTGCATTATAATATAATAAACTTTATCTTAGTTACCATTATATACAATCAACTTTTATAAGCATCACATTGTATGCAACTTGTTGTATACTACGGAATTTATTACAAAGCTTATTGTATAAAAAGTTGTTTGCATACAATGAGAGTTTTGAAAGTTAATTATTATTTTAAATTTTTTTAAGTTAGTTGTATATAATGGTACTAGTTAAATGCTCGTGTAATACACGGGAATACGGGATGGTTTAGAAAAGTAATAAATATTAAAAATTAATAAATGATATTAAATAATTATAAAACGCGAAAAAAATGAGAGTTAAAAAAAAGACGACAAATGGCGTCAATTCTTAGGCCAGTGATGGAAGCACCGCGAAAGAAGAGAGCAGACGTGATTGAAGTTAATACATAAAGTGGTAAGTTTGGTAAGTGTAATATATTAAATGGTAACTCTAAAAGTTAAATACATATAATAACAAAATGTGACAACTTGAATACATTAATAAGAACTAAACCCCAAAATATAATAATAACAGAAGTTAAGTAGTAATAATAATAAATAATTAACAAATGCTAATAATAATATTTTAATTGTAATTTTGTGTATTTTAAAATCAGGTTTGGAATAATAAATAATTAGTAACAAATGCTAAATAATATCGTAAACCATATTAATAATATTTTAATTGTAATTATGCGTATTTAAAATTCAGGTTTATCCAAATTTTAGGATAGTCACGAAGTGGATTTTTAGACTTGTAATGATGTTAAAGTTAGTGTTTTATTTATATTTAGATAATTTTTTGATATTTATTATTGATTTAATTAAGAATTATCTTTATTTAATTCATATTAGTTTGACTCTAAAAAGTCAAAATCAAAATTTTAAAATTAAATGAATTAACGGCTAAGATTAAATCTTTTGTTAAATGAAGGGTCTGGATCATATAATAATTCTTTTCATATTAGTCTTTTATATATATTAGAAGATTTAAAACAAAGTTTATTACATTTTCATTTAATTTGACCCATAAATTATCACGACTTGTAAAATGTTTCGAGCATAAAAAGGGAGCGGCGGCGAAATCGATAACGCAACCAACCAATTTTCATCGGTCAAAGTTCACAAACTTTACAAATTATCAAAGTTATAATAGACCGAATTTTACAAAAAAAATAGTAGATAAGATAACAACAAAATAAAGGCAAGAAATTGCCTTAAGTCGGTGCCCGAAGTGATAATAAGAATTAAGATGAGTGACATCAGGTTTTCCAAATTAAGAGCTGTAATTGGTTTAATTCTATTTAAAAAAGGAAATTTAAACCAAATTTCCTATTTTTTCTAAATATAGATATGTTAGATAATTTCTTGTTATTCATTATTGATTTGATTAAAGGTTATCCTTATTTAATTCATATTAGTTTAACTCTAAAAAGTCAAAATCAAAATTTTAGAATTAAAAGAATTAATGGCTAAGATTAAATCTTTTATTAAATTAAGGGTCCAAATCATCTAATAATTTATTTCAAATTAGTCTTTTATATATATTAGAAGATATCTCATCTATTATAAATTAAAAAAAATCAAAAAAAAAATCAATCCTATCTATTACTTTCTCTGCTTCTCTTCGAAGATTTCTTCTCTCACTAAACAAAGTCTCTCTTTAAACAAAGAATTGCACAACCCCTTTTCAACTCTCACACATCTCCCTCTCACCTTAACTCTCTTTATCGACCATCAAGGCCACTGTCTTTATAGCGTGTTTTTTTAGTTAGAAAGGATTTTTCTTGTCACAAAATAATTCATAAAGGACCATCTTCACTATATTTTATTATAAGAACTAAAACGGCAGAAAACCTTAAATTAAAGGACCAATTAACCAATTAATATTAGTAGTTAATTTATTGTAAAATCTTCTAATATAAATGAGAGACTAATTAAAAAAAATTATTAGAAAATCTAAACCGTTTATTTAACAAAAGATTTAATCTTGACCATTACGCTTCAAATCAAAAAATCAAATTTGACTTTTTAGAGTCAAAGTATTTCAAATCATATCCTAATAAATTATTTTTTATGGAAATTTAAACGTACATTTTGTAAATTTTACTTATCTATATTTTTTAAATTATTATCTTTAATCTTACTTTAATATTAAAAAATAAGGTTATGATATCATTATCCTATTTTTAAATTTTTTATTCCAATCGTATTTCTGTATTTATAATTAAAGCACAATATGTAAAAGCTCGTCCTATTATGACATTCATCTTTAATAAAACTTAAGTAATCAATAAAAACTTATTTAATAATTATCTATTTCATATTTATACATATAAAACCTTTATATTATTTCATAAATGTTTTTTTAATTATAGTAATTAATATCTCTTATCATTTTTAATCTTTAATATATATTAGAAAAATAGAGTTATGTCATCATACTATTTTTAGATTTTCAATTAGAATCATATCTCTTTATTTTCTTAATAATCTTTAGAATTAGTTGTTTATACGTCAAAAACCTTGTACCTTGCATATTGTTCAAGATTTTTATTTTTAGGGCTGGTTTAATTTGGTAAGACTAAAATATTAAAAATATATATATTCAAATCATTAAGAAATATATTTTTTGTGGTTATTTATGCAACAAATAAACCAATTTGATTAAATTAATACATTGAATTTTCATTATCCGATTTGTGATACTATTTTATTTTGGAAATTATTTCAAAAATGATATCGTAACATATCACTTCTAATATTTACTTTCTTTGTTTTTTTTGTGATACTATTTTTTGTTTCTATCACAGTTTGTTATTTATTGTAATACTATTTATATACAGGGTAGTTGTTATTAATATATGTATTTATACACGGGGTAGTAGATGTTTAATAATTTATTTATACTTTTTGTATGTTATACAATTGTTTTAATAAACATAAACATTTAAATTTAACTTTAGTCATCCCCGTATTTATATACGGGGTGTTAAACTAGTTATATTATAAAACAATACATCAAAAAATTTCAATTAAAACACTTTCATATGTCACTTATTGTTACTTCATTACAAATTTATTCTATATAGATCAAGGTTCTAAAAAACGTAAGGCGTGGCGTGGCGGCGAGGTCAAGCCTCAAGCTTTACGAGCTATGGCGAAGCCATGGCGTTTTTTAAAGCATGACTTAAGGCGGCAATTTTGTATATATTTTATAATAATATATGTCCAATCTATCATTATTAATATACAATTTACACAAATTTACACAAATGAGGAGCAAAGTAACTTATACAAATTAAAAACTACAAATTTATAGAAGTTCAATACACGCGATCGTAAAATGTATATAAAAAAGACCATTTTTAAAAAAAAATTTAATTTATGCACGCCACGCTTTAAAAAACTCGCCATTTGGCGCGCCTTATCGCGCCTTATCCCGCCTTGTCGTACGCCACGCCTAACCCCACCGCAAAGGGCTGTTTCGTAACGGCGGCCTGGCGCCTCGTGCCTTGGCGCCGCCATGGCGCGTTTTTTAGAACCTTGATATAAATTATCAATAGATTCTTTAATTCATAAACTCAAGTAAGATTGGAACGAAATCTTAAAATCATACTGTGAAGATCAAAATTATACATAAGATTTTACATCTATAACAATAACGAGTTCATCAAAAATCAAATCGTTTTAGCTAAATCTATCTATCTATCTATATATATCTATCTATCTATCTATCTATATCTATATATAAAAGGCATGCAAATTTTCTAAAAATGACCATAAATTGAATCTTAATTAACCAACCACAACCTTCAATTTCAAAATTATTTCATTCTCAAAACAATTTTGGAAAGATTAAAAATTCGTGAATAGGAGAAATTTGAATCTCTAATCTCTAATATTTATTAAAAGAAAAGGGTTTTCTCCCCTTCCTAAAAATTTTCCACCAATCATAGTCTTTGATTTTAATAAAAAAATTTAAAAAATTAGGGTGATGATGTCATAATTGTAAGATTTCCTTAAGGTTTATTCGATTTCCTTTTAGATAATTAAATATAATTAAAGGGGTTGAATGTAAATTGTTAAGAGGGTAGTATGAAATATGTGAGGGGGTTTTAAGAAAATTGTATATTAATGTAATTAATTATAATTTGTTTTAAAATTATGTTTAATAACTTCAAATATATTTTGTTTTGAGAAAAAAAATAATTATATATTTGTAATCGTCTCATTTTTATCTACGTTTTGGTATAAATTTTATCGGAATATGAGGTTTTTTAAAAAATTAGTATAATTTAATTGTTTTATCAACATCTAAGTAATTATTGGACATATTGTTCGTCTTTTATAATTATTCCCTCTATATAATATAGTCGATATAACCACTGATTCATTGGTATTTCGATAACAAGAATTAAAAATATACTATAACTAATGGTTAGTGGCATAGAGTTGTTTACCAATCTATCACTACCACTTAGAGCTTTTTAAGATTAATTGTTACTTGTGAGTAAATAACCCTAAAGAAGCTAGAACTCTATATAATTACTGAGTAGTGAAACAGCTGTCAAAATAGTGGGTTTTGTAACACATACAACTTGGAATTTTATATAAAAAATTTAATTGTCTAAGTTTTCTTATTTTTTTAACTAAGAACTTGATAAATTTAAAAAAAGTTATTATAACATGGATATTTGAATTCCAATGAGATCTATTCTTAATTATATTTAATTGAATAATAAATTACACTTAAGTGATTTACGTACGTATAGACATAATCTATTCTATGTTAGAATCTTATTTTTATCTGATCTAATTTGCATATACTTAGATGGATGTTATCATTATTTAACTTTTAATAAATTTAGTTTACAATTATAAATATTCAAATATATAATTTGCTAATAAAAATGTCTTTAAAGCACTTGATATTATAACATCTCCAATAATATTATAGTTATGTCTTTACAATGTCGGGATAAAGCTCCATCACGAGAAACACATTACTATTATACTAAAAACTTTTAGACGTGTCATGTAATTTTATATTTCTTAAAAAGAGTATTTATAAAAAGTATTAGAAATACACGTTTTCACTCATGGACAGTTATATGTGACGATTCTTGAGTGAAGAGTAAGCAGTGGTTAAAAGTTTTAATTTGCGATAATGAAGGAAACCCTACTAATAAAACCATGCATGTTGTTTATAAAGAGGTTTTACAGAAAATTTAATGATAATCTTATGTATGGATTTCAAAATTTTGTAATTGTTATTCATTTCTTATTTTCTTACGACATTTTATTTTCCTATCTATGCTTTGTAATTATTTTTACTATACGTGTTATGACTCTTTAAAACTATATAAATTTAAATTTACTTATATCATCCCGTGTTGATACACGGGTCGCTTAGCTAATTAAAATATCACTATATGAAATCAGATACTATCAATACTTATTAAATAGAGAAAATAAGACATATTGCACACATGCTACATCCTCATAGAAGAGGATAGTGAAGTTAACAAAATGATGCAGTAGTATTCCCCATCAAATTTTAAAATGCATGCAAATGCTAATATTATGTTGTCAATATCCATAAGGCTCCCTGAACATAGCAACAACATCTAAAAGAGTAAAAACCGCGCCTCAAACATGTAAGTGACTACTGACTACTGTTTTCATACAGATAACTGAGAACTCTTTCATATAGCTTTTAACAAGCGCATAAGTTAGTACAGAAAATTTAATGATAATATTATGCATGAATTTCAAACTTCTGTAATGTTTAATATATCTTACGAGCTTTTATATTCCTATATGTTTTCTAATTTTCTTTTAACATGTTAACACTTTATAAATCTGTATAAATTAAAATTTTAATATCATCCCCGTGTTGATACACGGGTCGTTTAGCTAGTTCAATTTTAAATCTATTAGGAGGGGGTTGTATGAAAATTGTGAGTGAGTTTTATAAAAGATATGAGGAGGTTTTAAGAAAATGTGAGGGGGTTTTTATGAAAATTGTATACTAATGTAATTAATTATAAGTTGCTTATAAATTATGTTTAGTAACTTGTGATATATTTTGTTTAGAGAAAAAATAATTATATATTTACGACCGTCTCATTTTTATCTACGTTTTGGTATAAATTTTATTGTAATATGACACTTTTTTAAAATTAGTATATTCTCATCACAAAGGTGATATTTCACTTTCTGCATTATTTTGAGTTGTATTCAATATAGTCCATCTTTTTTGTGCAGTCCTGAGGGACAAATTTCAGCCACACGATCAACAAAGCGTTTTCTGGCGAACCCACCGTCGGATCATCGTGATTTTTGGTGAGGGTGATCGGTTTTAACTTCCCTACAAGACTATGGAGCCTGATCGTCCTCACGATCCTCCATTAACGAGAAATCGAGCAAACTCCTACCACCATGGCCGCCGCTGCAAAATCCAACCACCACGGCCGGAGTTCAGATCTGGTCTCGGATTCGTTATTGGATGCTTCAAAAAAAGATCCGGAGTTTTATTTCTCAGATCCGGCGCTGACGAGGCCAAATTCGCCAGCTGCCGAAGTTGTTCAGGGTGAGGATGGTGGTGGTTCAACTCGGTTTGATAAGAGGAGTTCAAATCTGGTCTCAAATTCGTCATTTGATGCTTCAAAAAAAGATCTGGTCGGCGGCGGCGATGGTGGTGTCCGACAGTGTGCAATCACATTTGATTGTGGCTTCAATCACATGTGATTGCGTCGCCGGAGGTGATGGTCGGTGGTGGTGGTTGGCGGTGTGCAATCACATGTGATTGTTGTGTCGCTGGAGGTGATGGTCGGTGGTGGTGGTTGGTGATGTGCAATCACATGTGATTGCGGCGGCCGGAGGTGGTGGTCGGCGGCTGTGGTGGTGGCCGGAGGTGATGGTCGGTGGTGGTAGTTGGCGGTAATCACATGTGATTGTGCTTCAATCACTTGTGATTGCGGCGGCCGGAGGTGGTGGTCGGCGGCAGTGGTGATGGCCCGAGGTGCTGGTGGGCATTTGCCTTTTTTTTGAACATGTGGCTGAGATTTGTCACTTGGGACTACACAAAAACTTTGGACTATATTGAACATTTCACTATTTTTACTTGGAAATTCTAATACCTCAAATACACTTTCGAAATACTCGTACGTGTACGGGTCAATAAACTAGTATAATTGTAAAATAAGATAAAAAATTGAAATTTTAACAATCATGCTTTAAAACATTAAAAACATTCCGAGGACGAAACAAGAATACCTTTCGCGTAATTTGACGACGGCTATACATAACCTTTCGTCGAATTTTCTAACGGAAGATTTCTTCAAACACCTGCAAGGCGAGAAAACAACCACCAAGGCAAGGCAACGTATTTATATCGATTCGGCTTCCTTTGGGTCAAAACTCACAATCTTCCAGAAATTTACCCTACTTCTTCCTAAATCCGCAACAGCCCCGATGATTTTCTGAAGGAATACAAGGAAGATTAATCCAATATGCAGTCGTCAAGGTCGTTGATTCAGCGTGTGGCTCCAATTTTCGTTGCTCGAATTCGTCTCAACTCGAGGCTGCTCAGCTCGGCTTCATCATCTGCTCTCGCCGAAGAGCCTCAACCGTATTTCCCGTCCTCTTTCGAACAAGAATCCGTGCACTTGTCTGAGAAGTGCGTCAGGGTACTCTCTCTAATCTATCCTTTTTGTATGTGATTCGTTATCTATATCTACGATTTGTTCATGCTATGCTTTGGAAATGTTGAAACACGATAGTGATTGTTAGAAGATAAAAAATATATATATTCTAGGCAAGATCCAATCAGATTAGAACGCAGAACCTGTATTGCTTAGTTAGAAGATTAAGATATCAAAAGGAACTATATCATTCTGTTCGTTATCTCTTCGCTGATGTGAATCCCTTGCAACCATGTCGAAGTTTAAGTTCTAAAATCAATAAAGCGAATCAAATCCTTTATATTCAGATGGACTTGGCCACTTGGGCATTAGATTGACAACAATCGGCCATTAATTAACTGTAATAGCTATCTTACTATCAATTTAAATGCCCTTTCTTCAATCGTTGAGGGATTTGTGCCTTTGTGTCACTCCTTATGACTATGTAGGGGTCATACTTGTCACTTTTGAAGTCATTTTGAATTTTGTCTCTAGGGGATGACCAACATACTAATATTTTTTTCTTTGATGGCAAGAATGATATGCTTCAACCTCACTTTCATCTTAACTTTGACCCATCTGTTATTTAGCAAATGATCATCTATTTCAAATTTAAATCCAACTGACGAGCAAAGTTAACCATTTATTCGTGAATGGGCATTGCTTTCTCAAACTTCTTTAGTGTACACCAAGCCACTCGTTATTTTGGCATTTTGGGATACATATTAGTTGTCTTAGCCATCTTCTTTGTGTGCACTACTTTGAGTGCGCATTAAGAAAAAGGCCTTTAAAGTTTATAAGGATGACCCAGAATTGCATTAAACAATCTACTATCCACAAGTATGGCATACGATATGCTAGAACCCTTACATTTGGAAATTTATTGTTTCTTTATGTTTTCTGAAAACACGCAGAGGATGAAAGAATTGCAAGCTGATGAAGCCAAGGAGAAAATGCTTCGATTAAGCATAGAGGCAGGTGGTTGCTCAGGTTTTCAATACAACTTTGCACTTGAAGAGAAGCCTAACGATGATGACAGGTTTGCTAATGATATGCAAGTTAAATATATATTACAACTTGTGTATTATGCCTACTACGATCTTATAAGTACTGTTTACAGGATTTTTGAGAGGGATGGCGTTAAATTGATGGTTGACACGATATCATTAGGGTTTGTAAAAGGTGCAACTGTTGATTATGTTGAAGAGCTGATTCGTTCTGGATTTCAGGTAATTTGCTTCTTCTTTGTTAGCTGCTCTGCCCGTCAATGATTTTATTACTACATCTCTCCTATTTTTTATCGAGTAAATTACCCTTTTACCTCCAATTTTACCATTTTTCATTACTTACAGTCTTACACCATACATTATGATTTATGAGAAGTTGTTTCATGTGTAGGTAGCAGAAAATCCTAGTGCCGTTGGTGGTTGCAGCTGTAAAAGTTCATTCATGGTAAAATAGGTTACGAGGCAACAAACATGACCCAATGTATACATATTTAATACTCTATCACAAGACAATAACAAATTGGACTTATTGTTCGTGCTTCTGTTTTGGTATGTGGATATAATGATGTTTATGCAACTTAAAAGTGTGAAGTTATTCTATTCACACAGTTAAAAAATAGCTAAAACACGACCCTGGTCACAAGCAAGTATAATTATGTACCCGGGCATCCAAGCAACACAAGGAACATGAAAATAATGATCAAATTTTAGCATGGATCAGGTGAAATGTTGATATTATCTAAGTGAAAGTTGTTCTTTTCTAGCCTGTCTTCCTAAATTGGTGGTCAAATAGTTATTCAAGCCTATCACATTAATCACATGAAACTGTTGTCCCCATTATCACTTTTCCTAATTTATTACTTCATACAAATTAATTCAGTTATAGTTACATGAAAATATGGTCAAAAATACAACCTGCAATCTTAACCCATATGGTCAAAATTGGGTTACTATGGGTGAGTTTATTTGTTTTTTTGGTTTATTTGGGTATGTCTGTACGAAAGAAACAGGTCCACAAGTGAGTTGTGCAGAAAAAATTATGAATTTGGAACTGGTCTAAATGGATTTACAACGGGTCAAAATATGCAACCATTGAAAATGAAGAATGGAAGTATTAAACACAGGATCATAAACTCACACTACCGCCACAAACACTTTCTGGATACCGTCGTAATCACTGTGTCCATCCAAGTGCTACTGCTACCTTCACCCCGACCAAAGCTTACAAAACGCTATTGTCCCCATCACTTCTTGGTCATCGTCGCCGCCACTCTATGGCCACAGTTACCACGCCCACCAAATAACAGTGATATATCAAAACAACACAAAAACTAGGAGTACACTGAGTCTAAACATATCAAAAACGGAAAACTTAGATGAAAAAGAATCGAAAGCGGGAGAACATTTTGGCTCTTATAATCATATGCTTAAACCAAAGCTCTCGCCGTTGCCAATGATCATGCATGGCTTGCTCAGTACACGAGTGCTTGAAGAAGCAAATACCTAGAGAAGATCCTACAAAACAATAACACCTCAAGTTAAAGGAAGACCGGGCTTTGTCCCATATTCCCCTCCGACGCTCAAGTTAGTTCTCGTGGAAGGGAGTATGTGTGATAGATAACAAAGTTGTGTATATCACTGTTTACGTACCTTCTTTATTGTCTTTTGTTGCCTTTTTATGCTACTTCCTTTTAACCAGGTAAAATGGTATGTTGATGTGATCCTTGGCCACCGTAGTGGTAGTGGAATGATGTGATTCATTAATTATGAACATCAGTAAGGACTCAAATATATTTCTAGATGTCCTTTTGTCGGTGCCTTCCGTACTTATCATTGAATGTGAATCCGAGTTTCAAAGACCTTCATATCAGGCTTTGCATTCACTCTCTAGTGTCATCTGATACTTGTGGTTCTAAGTAGCACCTTAGCAGGCACCATGCTTAGTGATAATGGTTTCTGGCAGGACAGGGGAGTGAAGATCTAGGACAAAGACTCTTCCGGTGACCATGGCTTCTGTCAAGGCAGGGGATGGCATGTACCATTAGCCAACATGCATATGCTCCCACGTTTTGCGTTATGTCTCCGGAAGTGCGTTGTAGACTATATTGGATGAACAAGAGAGAAGACAAACAACGTTGTTTCAATGTAAGCATTGCACTGACACTGTTTAAATGCTTTGGTTGGATTTGTTTTACTTTTTGTTTACTTTAATTTAATCTGGATACTTCTTTAAATTTTACTTATAGAAGTAGTAATAATTAATGTTTCATAAAAAGTGGTGAATTCTATATAACTATTAAAGTAATAAATGATAAAACTAAGCATGACTCCACTTGACTGCAAGTTTTTAAAAACCATATGAGATGCTAAAAGAAAGAGGAAAAGCTTAGAAGCATAACAATGAGATGCTAAAAGCTCAATATTTCCGAGACAAAGTCATCATGGAGGACATATGTCATTGTCGACTCGTTTCCACCGTTTTCCACCACCATTACAACCACCACGATCAAGAAGATGGTGGTGGCGAGTGCCGGGTAACAACGGTAGGTAGCGACGATGGCTCTAGGTGGTTAAGGTCCGACGAACAATGATGACAATAACAAGTAGTGGTGACGGTTAAAGGTGGTGACAGATGGCGGCGGTTAATAGTAATAATTTTAATCTTAATCTAAATATATTTTCTATGTAATAGTTAATTATAACAATTTGAATCTATTTAATATTGTTTTTATAGTAATCTATTATGATCCAAACCACTCACTCAAACCACAAATCCCTTCTAACTCTCTCCATCCATGTAGACATCCTTAATTGCAAACCTCGCAAATGAAGTCATAGCTCTAATCATCCACTCACGATCTAAACATGTTTTCTTGTTTATTTTTTTAAAATAAGATAAAATTCTCATGAAAAATTTGGTTATATGAGTGTCACTCATCTTGAGCCGATAATGCTACAAAATTTTAAACAAGAACAAATCACATTTTTAAAAATGATTACCTTGAGATCTTTTTAGGTATCCACAAAATTTGAATTTTCATTCAAAATGAGATTGCTAGGAGTTTATGCATAAATCGCTTATATAACATAATTGTTGGTATTGTAGAGATTAATCGGAAGGGATCCTACCCTTGCTCGAGAATAGTAGTAATGGGGAATGTGTCTTCTTAGTTAGCCACACATATTCACCAGTCATCACTAACCCCATCACAATAGTGTTAACTCGTCAATCGTCATCCACCACTCAATGACCAATTTGACATGTGCTGATACAACATTGATCCTACCTGATGACGTATCCACGTCCAGGCCCAACAAATGCTAAAGAGCCTGCCAGTAATGCCTTTTCAACATCCAAGTCCAAGCCAGGCCTGGCTTAGTCCAGGACAACTGGTTGCAGGTCAACGATATCCTCGTCAGAGACGGTTGCAGGCCAGGTGGCCAACACAGGCCTGGCACACTTAACATGTAACACCGGGTTTCACGAGCTTAAAATCAGTAATGTTTAAAACTTTTTAAGTATACTTATCAAGACGTGCATCGGAAACTAAACACTGATTATAAGATATAAAGTGTTATTATCCAACTTGGCGATTATAAACATGAAAGGCCAAGTAACAAAACAAACCGGTATTACCGACTACCAACCGACCATCGGATCACAAACAATTTACAACAACAAAGTGTTCCATAAAAGCTAAATATATTTACCCACAAGCACCCGCCTCGCCAGGCTGTCTAAATCTTTACCTGTAAAAGGGTAAAACATGAACCGGTTAGCTACACTAGCTAGTGAGTACAGGTTGCACATAAGTATCAATAAGCATGCTATCACAACACAGGAAAAACACACAAGGCTATCCTATCACATCGTGGAGTGCCAACATATCAGAGGGAGTCATATCTCGCGGGGTTGCAAATCCCGCTCAATGAATCCAACTGAGAAATCAGCAACACCAATCCATGCTGGTGGGGAAGCAAAGAGCAACCCCCTGAGCACGTTGCGGAGCCACCTGGGCTCAATTAGGCCTTAGTTACAAACCAAGACCCCACTGTTTGTCAAGGAACGACGGTCCTGCAGAACCTACGACCCAGCGTGCACCACCGAGTCACCGTTGATCCCGAATAACCAGCCATCTAGGCCCTCAAGGGATCCAGCCGCAATATAGCCAGCTGACCTCAACCGAGTTGGAAACTATAAGCAGTTTCCCGAGTGTCCGGACATAAGTACACAAACAATAAGTGATCCAATCAGGATCCAATAACATGCGCGCATATAGTCACAGCAAATACTGTTCATACTAGTGAACAGAACATGCGAGTATAACTTAATCATAACATACACTTACCACATGATTCACGTTACATACTTTTAGTCACTGTCAATATAACACTGTAGCATGGCACATCACGTTATAACATACCTTACGCACACACATGTGGGAGCACCAATTACACATTAAAAACACACAGGGGTTAGCACTACTTACTGAGCCTCATGGGAAATCGGTACTCACCTTAAGTTCACGATTAGCTAACACAACGATCAACGCCTTCTGGTTCTTCAAGAACGCCTAACATATCACACAACACTGGGTTATCACTTAACATTCAAAAGCCTTCGTTAAAATACGCGTCACAATTCTAACAACATTGGACAGGGTCCTACGGCCGCAGATAATAAGGCCTACGGCCGCAGAAGACCAAACCACCCTACTACGGCCGTAGAGAACACCCCCTACGCCCGCAGAGGTAATTCTTTGGGTTCCTAAGGTCGTAGGTTATGTACCCACGCCCGTAGGCTTCGTTCCTTCACCCGTAGGTGGTAAACCACATAAAATACCCTCCTACAGCCGCAAAAACCTTTTCCTACGGCCACAGAAAGCTTAATTTTAATAATCCTGTAAAACACCATCCTACGGCCGTAGGAACATTCTCCTACGGGGGTAGGAACTAAATTTCTACAAATCTGAAGGAGGTAGGAACTTTTTCCTACGGGGGTAGGAACTTTCTCCTACGGGGGTAGGAACTTTTTCCTACGGGGGTAGGAAGGGTCTGCACAGCAGACTTCGTTCCTGTTCGCGAATCAGACCTGTAACACATGTTTTTGACCTTTAACTCAACCAAAACTCATCTTCAAACATTTACACACTTCATTTAACATCCATTGAAGCTTACAAACACATTAGACACCAAAACTAACCATTTGGATTGATTACACACCATTAAAAATGGCTATCTTCTTCATAAACACAAACTAGGGTTCTTCAAGGAAAATACTTACAAACAAGATGAAGAAACAACAAGTTGAGGACTTGAAACACTGATTCAACCTTCCTTGCTACTGATTTCCTTGATTCCCCTTCAAAAGCTCCACAAGCTAAGAACGTGTGTGTGTTTCTCTAGTATGTACGTATGAGTGTGTTGTGTGTTTGACTCAAGGAGTCAAATAAGGGTGAACCGCCTTTGGGTGGACAATTATCACCAACGAGGTATTTTGTTCCCCTTTCCAACTTACAACTTGATACACATTAACCCGTTACAACTAACGAGGATATCTACAGAACCATTACGCGAAACCATTTAGCAATTCATCAATTTTACTTATTAACTCTTACTTTCTTATAACACCTCATAAATCCACTTTGACTAACTAAAACATAAAACAACTATTTGAATACTTATTTAAAGTCAAGGTACAACCCCTTGAGCAAGAAGTACAACTAGGTACTACTAGGCCCATTTTCAGGATGTTACATAACAACTTTGTTACAAGTCCTTTCGACCACGGCAGGTCCAGCCTAACAGCACACCATACTACAGGTAAGCCCTGGAGTGAACCACTACAACCTTGCTACAACTCTTACACATGTCTTAAGGTCACAGGCCCGAGCAAGCATGCCATGTCTGCGCTAAGACACACGTAGGCTCGCTGTGATTGGATGATACCGGTAATGGGGAGCAAATCGCCGTCACGGTACAAAGGTACTGTCAGTTGCCTCACGATTGGTTGACACCGGCAGTAGGGAGCAAATCCCCTTTATAGCAGAAAGGTACACCCTTTCTGGTCTCTCACAGGAGATTGCGACACATGTCCTCAATCCTAACAGTCCATTTACATGAGCCCTCGACTATAAATAGGAGATAACCGTCTCCTACCAAGGTATGCACCTTATACAGCCTAAACTCTCTCCTCTAAGCTCTTTACCATCGCAATGGCTAACTTGAGCGTCAGAGCAGCTTACAGGGTCTCGCCCCTGTAAAGCTCTCTAACGTAGTGTTTCTTTCTGTTTTGTAGGTCTTACCCTTCAACCGGATTCTCTCCCGAAGACAATCCTACACTTTTCATATACACCTTGCACTTGTTCATCTTATGAGCAAACACTACCTAAACATGTGTGTCCTTTACCAGCCAATTTCCCTTATCGGAATCTTACCTTATTTGAAAGGCCTTGAATATTTAAATATATGAAGTCAAACAAATATCAGCCAATATAATACTTAGCTTAAGTTATGGTATTGAAAAAGTATTTATTTTAGCTTATTAAAGACTTGATTTTATAATCTTACTTGTTTTTTTTGCTTATTATCTTATTTATTAGCTTATTACAACTTAAAATAAAACAATAAATCGAAATCATTTAAAAAAAGTCAAAAAAGAAAAAAAATTAATAAAAATTAAGTCAAAAAATAATACTGAAGACCACCCGCATTCATCACGAGATGGGGTGTGTGAGAGCCGGCCACGGGTGTCAAGACCATCGCTCCTCTTAGTGAGGGGAGAGAAAGTTTTTTTTTTCTTGTGATGTGAAGCATGTGATGGATGCGAGGTTTGTATGATGGGATAAGAGGATGATAAGGGAATGATGTGGCGCTGATGTGACGGTAAAAAAGTAGGTGAATCATGTGATGTGATGGATGCTGATCGTTTAAGCTAAATCAAACAAGTGATCTTTATAACTCATTAGAGCATCTCCAACCCACACTCTATCTCTTCATTTTGAAGTGTTAAACCATTCTAACCACACTTCATCCAATACTTCAAATATGAAATGTTGGAAAATACCCTTCAAATATGAAATGTGAGATTCAACACTTTATTTATGGGACCCAATTTAATAAATTACTTTCTATTTAATTTTAATAGGTATTTAATAAAATATAACAATTAAATACATTAGTTCCACGTATTCGATAAAGTGTTAGGTTGTAGACGCTATACAAAAGCAGTTCAAAACTGTGTGCCGATTTTGATCGACAGAAAAGACACGAGGCCGGAACACTCTCATTGTCACTAGCTTACCGTTACTACCGACGTACGCTTTGTACACATCTCCGATCATACCTCCATCCAGTGACCAGCCGGAGAACACCTGTACCGAGTTTCACCTGTACAACTGCCTGCCATGTCTTTACTCGAAGAAGAAAGCTTGAAACTTATCGAAGTTCAAAGGCTTGTAGGTCACACTGATAGGGTATGGAGTCTCGCTTGGAATCCGGCTACTGGTGCTGACGGTGTACCTGCTATCCTCGCTTCTTGTAGCGGAGATAAAACTATTCGAATCTGGCAACAGCGGAGTCCTTCCTCTACATCCTTTGATTGCAAGGTCTGTTGTTCCCACTATTAAAATTCAATAATAAACTGACTTCAATTTGAAGAGAATTAGGGCTTTAAGTTATGACATAAAATTCAACTATTAGATTACTTTTAAACTCATCAGATTACTTAGAAGACCTTCAAGAATGTTGTAAATTGTGGAACTCGTTTTTTTGTTGCTATTTATTTGTATGTATGTATGCATGTTTTTGTTTTTGTTCTTATTTTTGTTTTTGTTTTTGTTTTTTGTTTTTTGTTTTATGCTATTTATTTTTATGTATGTATGTATGTTTTTTTTTAAATCTTGACTACCACTTCATGGCTGTAAGAATGTTGTGCAGTAACTGAAGTTGATATGTTAGACTCTCTGTGAAGCTCAGTTTATTCTTGTTTAGTTTCTTTGTGAACTTAGAACTGCAAGGCACATTTCGAAACTCTGATGCTACATGAAAGCAGTTCAGAATTTGTACCAAAGGAGCTTTGTTATAAACATTAACTTTCAAGTTTCAAGTTTTATATGCACAAGGACTAGCTGCACTACATGTCTCTGTTTTGGTCTAGCCAATACTAGTTACATGTTTGGGAAGTGAAATGAAATCATAATTGAGTTCTTTCCTTGAGCAAGTCACTTGTGCTACGCAACAAATGCATTACGTATGTATGGGACTTAAATTTATGCTTTGTAATCTTGCAAAATTATATATATTGCCTTGCATATTTAAAGGACTTTTACTTCATTAGGAATTAGTTCTCTATCGCAGTTAGTTATAGAAATGTATGCTCGAGTGATTATACATTTATACTTCAGAAAGTCATTTATGACTATAATTATAGGCTGCAATGTAGATAGGAACTTAGCATGTCGTGGTCAAAGAAACATACATGATACATGTAACTATTATATATGTAGCTTACTTATTCTAATTTAGGAAGCCATCCAAGATAAGCTAAAATAAGTAAAAAACTACTGCTCACCTGTTTCCATGAGGCTTGAATTTCATCGTTTAGTTTGAAATTAATTTCCCCCCTCTTAATGTCCCCTTTGACTTTGATTGTTAGATGAGCTTCTTTTCCCTCTTTTTTTGTAACTTATAAACATGTTATGAATGTATTTAAGTTTTCTGGGAAAAGAGGTAACAACTAAACCGAAGGGTATAGCCAGCAGCGTTATAAGTACATAAAATCTGATGTAAAAAAGTAAAGGAATAAATAGCAATCACTATTTCGTATAATATGAGTTTGACATTTAAAATTCACCAAGGTGAGCATTGAAAGAACAATTCTTTTGGTGAGTACATCCAGTTGCTTTCCAATAGGTAGTAGTCTAATTAATCTTCAAAACCGAATTGTATCTTTTTATTTGGAAAGGAGGGAAATTGGTAAATAATCAAAATCCTTTCATCTTATGAAATTCTTGTTGGACACACACCTTGTTAGGGAATAACACTGTAGTATGTATATATGAATGTATATACATAACATATATACAAATACATACATATCTGATATTTCACATCTTTATGGTCTTGTCATCTACTCACAGCAACATGGAATTACCAGGTTTTTACATGTTTTGCTTATGCTCATGATAACTTATCATTTTGTCTGATAAAGTTATTTCATATGTGAAGTCTGATTTTTAAGATTTAACAAATCTTTGAATTTTGTTTAGGCTGTATTAGAAGACAGACATACTCGGACTGTTAGATCTTGTGCTTGGTCACCATCTGGTAAACAATTGGCAACTGCAAGTTTTGATGCCACCACTGCTATTTGGGAATATAATGGGGGTGACTTTGAATGTGTCTCCACTTTAGAGGTATATATAGTAACATCATTCTAGCATTTATTATGCATAACATTACTTCGGCATTTGTAGTATTCACTATTTAATGTTTATGATATAAATTATAAGCTTACGCTTTTGTCTGAATATATTTTTAGTTTCAACTGTACAGGGCCATGAAAATGAAGTTAAATGTGTGTCATGGAATGCATCTGGTTCACTGCTCGCAACTTGTAGCCGAGACAAATGTATTTGGATATGGGAAGTTTTACCCGGGAATGAGTTTGATTGTGTTTCTGTTCTGCAAGGACATAAACAAGATGTTAAAATGGTCCATTGGCATCCAACTGTGGATATTTTATTCTCTTGTAGCTATGATAACACTATTGCGGTAATGCACGTGCTGTTGTATATAGTCCTGTGTTTGAACTTTAATCAGCTGTATTTTTATTTTGTATTGTTATTATTATTGTTTCTTTTTTTTTTTTTGGGGGGGGGGGGGGTCTGAAAGTGATTATGTGATATTTATTAATCATTATCAGATAACCAACTTTAGTAAAACGTGATGTAGGAGATTTTGTTTGGATGTGCTTCTGTTTGATTTTTAGGATATAATTAGAATCAAAGGAATTGGTAGATCAAAAAACAAATATAAGAATAAGAAGAGACGTCTTTGCAGATGGCAGTAAGTCTTTCAAATTATGATGAAAGAATGGGTTTGTAAGTAATTTGGTTTTAATCTTAGAGAATCAGAAAGCAGAATGTTTAACCAGACATTAAAATTCATTATTCAAATATGTTTGACACTTCAAAACAAGTTCACATTGCATTTTCAGGTTTGGGCAGAGGATGGTGATAGTGATGATTGGCATTGTGTGCAGACATTGGGTGAATCAAACAGGTAGCAGCTGAGAGCTCTTTGATTGATTTGACTTCAAATGTTTTACTGCTGCTATGTTAGATAAAGTCTAGTAAAGACTAAAAAATGTTTCTGTTATTGCTCTGCTTAATTAGTAGCATCATTGTTTTGGATTCTAATATAATTAATCACTTACGACTTTCAGTGGACACTTATCTACTGTATGGGCTTTATCTTTTAATCACACTGGAGATAAGATGGTTACATGCAGGTATGGTAGCAATTGATTTGTGTCATCAGTAATTAAGTTGCTAATAATCTACTTTAACTACTCGATAAATGTTCTTTATGTTTGCAGTGATGATCTCACTGTTAAGGTGTGGGGTGTGGATATTAAAAGATTGCAATCTGGTGATACCAGTGCATTGTGGTGAGTACCATATTGTTTTAAGCATTTGATTGTTCTTAAGATCTGCATGTTATAAAATATGGATGATTTTCAGACTCTAAATTCTTCATTGTCTTTTGATTATATCTTTGATTGCGGTCTGTAATAATAAACTCATTTTGGATTGTTCCCAACCAAAGTAATTTAGTGAAATTCGAACTTAAATTTATATATTTATCTACTAGAAATTGGTATAAGATATTATGTCAAATTGATTTTGCCCGCAAGTTTAATTCTTTCTTAGTAAGGGACATTTAGGGTATTTTGTTGTAGTCAAAGAAGCTTGCTAAACTATGAGCCAAGTAAAACACTGCACATGCTTAGAACAGGGTGGATACTTTTTTTTTCCTTTCTAATTGTGTTTACAATATATTTTTGTATAATTACCTTTTATATCCTAGGATCATTTGTATTGCTTATTAGCTTATACAAGTTTATATTCATTAATATTGATATTCTTTTGCTTAGAAAATTGCAAGGAGAAGTGTTTCTTTTTTTCAGCATATATTTTCATCTGAACATATTGCAAAACATATTTGTGCAAAAATTTTATAATTATAAAAGCCATGAGAGCGCGCATCCTCCATAAGAAACTTTTTTGCAACTGTCAATATAAGCATACTATGATAGGCCTTTTTTTATTTCCCCCATGCTCTTTTATAAACTCTTGTCTGTTTATATGATTTGATCTATATTGTTTCTTTGTTTTGGCAGGAGTCACCTTTGCACTATATCTGGTTATCATGATCGGACAATTTTCTCGGTCCATTGGTCAAGGTAACATCAGCATAGCTGGTAATGTCTTGTGGTCAATATGTGTAACTTTTGTAACGGGTCTGATTGGGTTGACCCGGAACACTATTAGTTCAATTTATTTTTAATTAATCTGTGTCAATAATAATCACAGAAACTATATAATTTTATTAAAATATAATATGATAATTGAGCAACATGGAGATGTAGATACCATATTTATATAATCTTATTACTACTTTTCAATGTGACAGGGAAGGGATAATAGCTACTGGAGCAGCTGATGATGCTATACGCTTATTTGGCGAATCTGAAGATCACCCAGTATGCAATTTTTGCGCTTTCATGTATTCTTATTGCTTTTATTAGAATGGAAAAGGGTGAAAGTTCTGTACTTTCGTTTGTATATTTCAAGTGTAAATGGACGTAATTATGGTTTCATCATGTATTGATTATTTTATCTCAGTTTAACAAAAACTTGGTGGGTATAGTGTTCCTTTTCCTGAATTTTGCCACCATATAAAATGTGAACTTGGTGGTTAAATCTTAAGCTTATAGTGCTAGGTAAGAGTTACTCGCGAATTTGATGTCTATTAACAGTTTTAACATGGAATTTACCTTTTTCTTTTTATCTGAGATAAACTAAAAACTAGAGAGGATTCTTGGACGTAGATGATGATTGTGTATGCCTTAGCTTTTAATCCTTCATCACGAGTTTGTTTTTCACATTTACAGGTTGATGGGCCTTCATATAATTTGCTTCTTAAGAAAGAAAAGGCACATGACATGGACATAAATTCGGTGCAATGGTGCCCTGCGGTAATCTCTTTGTATCCTAGTCATGTGATTGCAAACTTGAGCCTTGTGGCCTTTTTCTATCAATACAGACGCAAACATTAGAGGGTGCCGTTTGACTTGTTGACTTAATGAATGAGTCCATTGCGGTTATGTTTATCTCTAACAAGTAACATTAAAAAGTTAGCCAGAGAGGAAACATGTCAAATGGGTCGAAAGACCCCCATTGTTTTAATTTAGTACATCAAACTTCTTGAATCATTTTATTCAACAAAACTAGATTGTTATTGAAACAATATAGATTTTGTAATCATATCTAAAATAAAATCTTCATAAAAGTATACAAAAACGTGATCGCGTTATTGTGGTCGTTTTTTATTTTCAGGGTAACAGTCTTCTTGCTTCTGCAAGTGATGATGGGACCATCAAGATTTGGAAGTTGGAATCTTTGCAGTGAACACTCTTATCATTCTTTACTCGATACTTATGAAAGCTTTTTCTTTTCTGGTAAGCCATTAGTTTTATGGTACCATTGTAGAAGTACATAACTGTAAAAGTATGAAACACTTTTCAACAACTCATATGAATGCTTTGAACTTAAGTATCTTGATGTTGAGGGTATATCTGTCAAATATTTCACTACATAGTTTTCAGTTTTCACAGAAAATTGAACTTGTTAGGGGTCTTGCCTGTGAGTATTGGAGGACAGGAAATGTTGATACAAATGATTAATGGTGGTTTGGTTGGGTATAATGAGATACTGAGTGGGGTTGGTTTACCCACTAATATTTTTTATTTATCATTCTTTTTATAGGTTAATATTTGATGTATAATTTATAGACAAATTATTTATTCTTAGTACTTAGTAGTGCTTTGGAATCTGATTTTACAGTGAACCTTTTAGTTTACAAGACACTAATGATATATTAACTTAGGCCCTGTTTGTTTGCTTCTTAATCATTCAATTCAGAGGTGGTCTCTTAATCGGCCAGCATATGACTTGTTTGATAAACAATATATGTAACCTCTGAATGATTTATGTGGTGCTGACCGATTCCGTAAGAATAATAATGGCAAATGATTCAGCATGGTTAATATTACCTTAATGCCCCAATAAAACTCCTTCACGGTTCCACTACCGACTTCAAGGTGTTTTTTTTGTTTAGGATACACATGACTCAAAAGGTATCTCAACGATTGGTTTTTCAAACCCTATATATACTCGATCCAAACGTGATCAATTATTGGTTGATCATTCGCCCTCCTTCCGTAATCGACTCTGGGGTCCAAAATGTGAATAAGCTATGCCTACAGTTTCGATCAGTTTATGTTTCATGTATGCCGTTAACGGCTCATTAATGGTTCACGTGAATAATGAACATTGGTCACAATATGCCGCCAATCCTGTGTTAATTTGTGGCTCACGCGTGACGCGTTATTGTATACCTACGGTTTCGGTTTATGTTTCATGCGTTAAATTTATGTTCTATCTGTTTATTGTATGCATCATTGTCCCTACTGCTAATCGATGTATATCTTGTTTATCATTCGTAGTTCATTCTCCTGTTGTGCTCCTACAGTTTGTGTTTTTAGTGTTTCATGTACGTGTGTATGATTTTTTTTTAAAAGCATGTATGTATGATTCATGTTTTTATTGATATGTTTCTGTTCCCCAATCCAAAATTAAGTTGGTGTATGTTTTCTTTTTTATGATCATTCACTTTGATGCTATGAGATTGTAATCATTGTATGCATGTAATTTATCACTGTTATATATGTTTCATGATGGTTTGACAAGAGGGTGTTTCATGCATAAAAATATTTTCATTCAACGCTTCTTGATTTGGCGAGTAATTACTTAGGTGCCGTTTGTTTCACGGAATTTGAAGGAATGTAATTGAATTTCTTATGAATTCAATTCCTATAGGAATTGAATTCATAAGGAATGAGATTCCTATGCATGTTTGTTTCGCTTGAAAAACAAACGTAATTGAATTACATTACATTCCAAAATTATGTTTGTTTGTACATTTATTGAAAGAATTGTAATGGAATTATATTAAAAGACCAAAATACCCTTTATGCTTGTTTTAACGTTTCGGGTTTGTAACCCCCTACCCCCGCCGCCCACCCGCCACACCCCCCGCCCCCGCACCCCCCCCCCCCCCCCCCCCCGCCCCTCCCCGGCACAAATATAACCAATCTACCAAAGGGAATTATGAGATTATATCAATTATGTCCGGCATGTAATTTTAAAATAGAAAATATATGCAACACAATAAAATGAAATATTTGCAACACATCAAATTCTAGGAAGGCTTTCTCATCCGAACCTCGTGAGACTATTGGGATACTGTTATGAGGGTATAGAGTTGCTACTGGTGTATGAGTTTATGCAAAAAGGAAGCTTGGAAAACCATCTGTTTGGAAATAAGAACACTTCAGAGTTGCTAATATCATCATAGTGTTGTCCTGTTTATATGCTACGGATCTTTGTAAAACAAATATATTATGAGAGTGTATAAACATATGTAAATCAGATTGATGTATAGTTCTATTACTAGTTTGAAAACACAGATAGATGAAGATTGAAGCTAGACATAACTAAGTCAGAGTGTATAAACCCTAATTTCAGATCTGATTGAAGCTAGACAGATCGATGTATAGTTCGAACATAAATCCTAATTCGAAAGAACCAAAATGTTAACCAAAACAGTCGGACATCAAAAATAGAAGTTGAATACGAACCTTAATTTCAGATCTGATTTGCGAAGATGAAGGTTCTGTGATGGAAATGGTGATCTGTGAAGGTTCAGATCTATTGCGACGGAGATGGCAACAGAATGGAGCTCCGATTACGGCGGTGTCACGCCGTCTCTTCGCTCTGCCGTGAAGGTGAAATCGTGGAAGGTGCAATCGTGGAGACGACAATGGAATGGAACTCTGATTTGTGAAGATGAAGGTTCAGCTCTGGTTGCGACGGAGACGGCAACGGAATGAAGCTCCGATTACGGCGGCGTCTCACTGTCTCTTGAGTTTGACGTGAAGGTCGTGGAATGAAGGAGCAGCCACAGAGATCGTGACATAGAATAGGGTTTGAAGGGGTACAATGGTCTTTTAACAGGTTTAGTTAAGGAATGTATTTTAATTACATCCAAGGTATTGAGGGAATGAGATTACATTACATGAAGTAATTTAAATATGCTTAAGAATTGAATTACATTCAAAAAATTCTACCAAACACACTTTTTAATGGAATTGTAATTTAATTACATTACATTCCCCTTCAAATCTTTGAAACAAACAGCCCCTTACTGTTTATGTTCATGTTATGTTTGTTTTAATTACAGAAGGGTAATATAGTCATTCTTGTCATTCAGACTGTTTATTCAGAAGTATTATCAAACAGTTTTTTCCATTCAGTACTATAACCATTCAGAACCTTTTAATCATTCAGACTTTTAGCATTACTGCAATAGAAATATTATTGCCATTAACCATGTAGTTTTATCGATTGCATACTAAATAAGAAGAGGACACACTCGTAATTAGCAATTTGATGGACTAGAGTTCCTATAACACATAATTTGGTGGAGTTGTGTTATTAGTTAATTTGGTTAAAGTTATACACAAAATGAAGATATAGCCAACATAAATATGAAGGTTGTAATATTGTAACCAATAACAATTCAATTTCTTGGCTCTCTTCTTCTCTACAGGGTTCCATAACTTTCTTCTACATAGGTGACAAGGAGCGGCCCTCGTAGTACGTTTATTGTTTTGTGTTCAGCAAACGATATGGGTTTTCTTTTTTGTGTTCCGGATAACAGAGTAGCTTCAGCATCGGGTAGGGTAGTAAACGGCATGGCCTACCAATGAACCACTGTTTATTCATGTTTTGCAAAGTTGCACAATTAGAACTTGGTATTTATACAACATAATAAAGGTTAACTAGTTATCCTTGCATTTAATCTGAAAAATGTATTTAAAACTATGAAGAAGAAGATATATCATATATGTGGACACTTGAGAGGGTGGTCGTATACTCGTATCAAGTCGGATGGTGGTCTGACAGTTCTTCATTTAGAGGACACAGTCGCGCTTTTTGATCTAGTCTTTGAGATGTGTGATGATATGATTTCTGTGATGAGAAATCTGTAGATTTCTACCTTTTAAAAAAAGGCTATGTTTTAACCAATTAGAATTATCTTGTAAATGTATTGGTGAGAGAGTTTGAACAAGGGATGATTTAGCTATTAGGTCTGGGTATAGTCCATCTTTCTTCTTACTTATTTCTTATCTAAGACTATCCGCATCCAGCCTCCCACCCGTTGGTTTCTACTGAGCTGGCTCCTGGAAACCGATGGGTACACCATCGCCTTAGGTTGGGTGGTGGCGGGTCCCAACCCCATCCAGTCCACCAACCCAACGGCTACCCCATTATTTTTTTTCTTTTTTTGACCGTTGGCTGTAGATAAATAAATATATATATATATATATATATATATATATATATATATATATATATATATATATATATATATATATACTTCTCCTATATATACACACTTTCACCATTTAAAATTTTTACACCATTCTTTCATCCTTCTTCATCTTTTCAACTTTTAATATCTTTTTAAAATTATGGACAAGGGGAAACAACCTCAAGGTTTCAAAACCCCACGTCGTACGTCAAAAACGCAAGGCACGAACTCGCAACCCTCTCCTCCCAAAAATATGTTCGGGTTTTCATCTCCACCGTCAACTTACCAAGGCATTCAACAAATGCCTTTATATTCTCCTACTCCTATGCCCGGAGGGTTCCAACATGGCGGGTTTACACAATACAACCTCGGGTTTCAAAATTATGATGTCGGGTATCAAGGAGGCTTTCAAGGAGCCATTCAAGGAGGCTTTCAAGGAGCCATTCAAGGGGAGGATGATGACGAGGAGGAGTTTATTCCCGAGACCCAACCCGAAACCGTTCCTGAAACCCAACCCGAAACCGTTCCTGAGACCCAACCCACCAAAAGATTCGTCAATAGAAAAAAAGCGGTGGCGTGGACTTTGGATCAAGAGGCTTTGCTAGCTTTGTCTTGGGTTACGATTTCTGAAAATTGTGTGATCGGAAACGCACAAAAAACATGTACGTCTTAATTTTATATATTTATATACGCCGTCTTAATTTTATATATATGTATACGCTAACTTAATTTTATATATTTGTAGACAACTTTTGGGGAAAAGTTTGCGACTATTTCAACGCTCGAAGCCAAATTCAACGCACCCGAGACCAATTGCACTCAAAGTGGTCTGACATGAACCGTAAGATTACGAAGTTCAACGGAATATACAATAACTTCGTAGCAAATGCTCGATCCGGATGGAGTGATGTGGACGTCCTCACGAAGACGAACGCCCAATATCGGGTTGAAGTACCCAATCACGCGACTTTTCCTCACGAGGCGGCTTGGCGTAAATTGAAAGACCATCCAAAATGGTCTACGGTACCCATGATGGAGGAGGGTATTGAAAGACCATCAAAAAAGACGAAGACAACGTCTGATTCAACCCCGAACACGGTGTCTTCCGATGCACGTGTTCGCTTCAACCTCAACGACGACAATGATGATGATGATGATTATGAGATTCAAATCGAGGAACCTCAGCGGCCGACTAGACGGGACAAAGCAAACGTGCAAACCGAGAAAAAAACACGACTAAAGAAGACATGATATCGGCTGTCGATAGGTTCACCTTAGAGAGCCAAAAATTAATAAACGTGGAGCAAGAGAGGCTACAAGTCAAGAGGGAAAAAGCTCAAGCGGCAAAGCTAAAAGCGGAGGCGTCCCTAAGAAAAGTGGATGTCTTACAGCAGCAACTGGATTTCTTCAAAAGTCGAGAGATGCGAAAAGATCGCGAGTTTTACTTATCCTCAACCGCTCATCTCTCGGGAAAGCAATTAAAGTTCATTATGAAACAAAAAGAGGAGATTCGACAAAAATACGGGTGGGAGGAGGAGGATGACGATAACTAATAGTTTTTTATTTTTTTTAATGTATTTCCTTTTATTTATTTAATGTACTTCGAAAATATGTAATGAAATTTATAAAATATTATTAATTATTTTAAATTTTATTGAATTTTAAATAATTAAATTATTTAAATTATTCTACTAATTATTTTATATTAATTGAAAAAAGAAAAATAGAAAAGATAGAGGGTTGAATTGGGTTGGATGTGGGGGTTGTAGGGTTAAGTTGGGTTGAAAGTGAAGGATGATGTGGATGCTGATGTGACAGTACTTTTGGTTGGGTAAGTTGGGTTGGATGCTGATGGTCTAAATGCTAGCGTTACATCATTTTTTGTTCTCCGCTTTTTTCTTTTTTACCCAAAACCCAATTATAATCTAAACTTAACTAACCTAATCTTTTTTTTTTCTCTTACTCATGTAAAAAAAAGGTCAGGTTAGGTCGGGTTGGAAAAACCAACCACTTACCCCAAGGTAGGGGCGTATGGGTGTTTTTGACCAAACCCATGAGGAGCCGAAGGTACCGGGGAGCCTTCAGGTCACCCATACGCGGCGGGGGGGGGGGGGGGGGGGGGATTTTGTTTGTTTATATGAATAATGATGTATATATTAATGTTATATATTTTTTTTCTCGTTTTTTATTATTTTAGTATATATAAATAATAGAGAAAGAGAGAAAAGAGAAAGAAGAGGGGAGAAAAACTCGGGTTGGGGGACTCAAATGAGTCATCCAATGAGGTAAAAAATAAAAACTTAGAGGTGTTACCCATCTACCTGCTCAAATTCACTCCATATCCAAAGCCTTCAATTTACCTGCTACGGATGGCCTAAGTTTTTTTTTTCGACCGGTAAATGGGGACACTTTTCCGCCTCTCCAGTGTGGGTTCGAATTGCTTGGTGGCTGTTTTCAACCGCCCCTTTAACCAAGATTTGAGCACCACGCTTTCACTCTATGGAGTAAAGCCCTAAGTGAAAACCCCCAAACCACTGCATGCAGCAGAATTTGGTCCCCCAACCTCTAGCGATAAAAGGGGGGCTAAACCCCATTGGCTACGGATGGCCTAAGTAGTTGGGCTGGAGAAGCGTTTATAAGCCGAAAACCATATCTAGTCATAATTGAGATAAATTATAAAATAAATAACCCTGTAAATTAAGCCATACTGCGCTGATATGGCTTATATTTTATACATGCTTCCATACAAATTAATCTCGACCAGTAAGTCAATGGTTTAAGTCAATGGCAGTTGATAAGAAGAAGCTAGAATGATCTTGAACAAATTAAACTGCATTGTTGATGATCTGTAAATCAAGTAGTGTATCGAATTCAAAATCCGTATAATAATCCCGGAGTAAAATCCTAATATGAAACGAATTATAGAAGCTAGTATTCAATTAATTTGTAAGGTTACCCTAGCTGGGGCTGTTGATGATGATGTTCCGTGTTAAATCAAAGCTTCCCTGGCAGACATAATGCTAGTCCTGTCCAGAGAGGAATCGAAAACTGTGCAATCTATCCAATTCTTCAGCAGATCCTCTTGTCCCCATGTCTCCGGTATCCATACCCTACCCGACATTTCTACCCGGTGTTTCTTCAACTTCTCCCTTACACTCTCCTCCTCCTCCTCCTCCTCCATCACCACCATCTTAATTATTCCACCTGATGCTTCAGCTGGCTGCGCTGCCGCTGGTGTTGCTGCTACTGAAGTACTTCTCTCCGCCTTACAACCATCGCCTTCTGCCGAAGCCAATAAAGAAGCTTTTACTACTTCTTCATGATCACTACTATTGACGAACAATTCCTGATCATGGGTTCCCTTGAAATCTTCCTGTGTCGACGATGTTGATGCTACAGTAGTAGGCTGACGGTGGTGGGTGGTTTCAAGATTGGAGCTTTTGTTAGCATCCATTGAGATGACGAGATCTTGTTGCTTTCGGTAGTGATTGTATATCATGAAGAAATTAATGCAGGAATTTGTGCTTTCCAGCGAATAGAATTATATTGATACTCGATCGATCTGATCGATGATGATATTGTTGTCGAGGAGAAGAACGTAATAAAAGATTTATTATATATGTGTCAAAAATACATAGAAGGATTGTTAGTGGCCAGGTCGATGATGCACGTCGATATATACATATACATATAGATATAGATATAGAGAGTGTGCTGTTAATTGTGTGGTATACTACAAGTGTACGTGTCCTTTTCTAGCTTTACCATTGGAGTCAAGTGTGTGCACACAGGTTGGCCAAACCTGTGTAAATCAACCGATCGAATACTGTTTCTTTCTTTCTACCTTTTTTTTTTTTCAACAGCAACAACACACGACTTTGTAGTCCTGCCCTTAAATTTGCACGGAACTTGAACCCAAAATCATAAGCAACACCTAATGCACCACATATTGCGGTTGTGCTACAATCTCTTTAGTTCTTGTTGATTTAGTTTGTTTGTGTACTTTGGAAGTTCATTCTTCAACCGATGCCTTGGACGCTTGGTCTAAATTTGGTGTTACTTGTAGTAGGGATGAGCTCAGTTTCAAAATCAGACCAAACCAAATTGAACATATTTTACGCAAACCGAAAAAGCTCAAAAGTTAGGACCGAGAACCGAACTGAAATATACTAACTGATTCTGGTTTTGGTTTTTCAATTAAATTCCTTTTAAAATTCCGGTCTGGTTTCAGGTAAAATTCGTGAACCAAAATAAGGGAAATATATAAACCGAAAACCGATCCAAAAAATATATATATAAATCGGTCCAATTCAGTTCCACCTTCAATTTAAGCTAAACAGTTTTTTTTACTCATCTCCAATTTGTAGCATAAATACAATTATGCGTACACACATAAATACGCAGATACACGTTTTAAATTATGAATTTTTGTCATATAAAAATTAGAATCAACTTTTTACATTATCGTTATCATCTTATATAAGAAAATATTGATTTTTAAATTTAATTTAATTAGATTATTTCAATATTCATTACAAAAAATATGTTATTTCTTCGTGATATTTGAAACATATATAAGAATGCAAAATAACTATCAAGGTAAGTATGTAAAATAATATAAACATATATTTGAAAAAATCTAACAAATTCCCGTACTAGTCCTACAGTAGTACATGTGTAGAAGCTTTGACTACTAAAACTTAAAGATGTTTTCTCATATTTTTCACTCTTAAAAGTGTGAAATTATGTATAATTGTTCATATGATAATTTGCAACGTTTAAATTCAAGTATTGTACTTTCAAATGTGGAGCTTTCTTAAAAAAATTGTTACATTGTATTAGTTTTTCTTCATGTGTACCTATCTATAGTTCTTCACATATTTAAATGTGAGTATGACTAAAAAGTGTGAAAAAGAAATCAATAACTTTGTTGTGGTGTGCATACTTGACGTGCAACTATGAGTTTGATTTCTTGATGCTATTTAGGATGTGTTTGGTAACGGGTTATGAGGATTATAGGGGTTTACTGTTTAGGATTATAGTTTTCATAATCTGCAGTCCTCTAGCTTTTTTCAGATGTTAAAATCTTGAAGGGATTATTAAAAACATAATCCCTCATAAGCCCCTAAAATAAAAGTTTTTTCAAGTAACTTATTATTTGACTTTAGAATTATCAATTAATTAGTCTCAGCCTCAACTTCAAACACAACTAGTTTCACCAAATACACCCTTAATACGATACTTTAACATCCTAGTAAAAATTTAATAAAAACATCCTTAGCAAGTTACTAAAGAAGAAAACAACGGATACAACGTACAAACCATTATTTCATAGAACAAGGTATTTGAAGGAAGGCCTAAACCATGTTCTTTCGTTTTCGTTTTCCTTTCATTCAAAGAGACTTTTTCTTATGATTACATTGATAACTGATTGCACAGTTTGCGATTCCTCTATTTAATTATTTTATAATTTCTTTTTTATAATTTGTTTTTCTTTTTCATATAATATTTCATATATTATTGGACCCTGCGTTGACTCATTTGCAGTATTAACAGTCTTCCTCTAATTCACATATACATCTTGTAAATGTGAATGTTAATCGATGTACATGCCTTCTTTTATATGCTATATATCTAATCTTCCTTTCAAAAAAAAATATTATTAAGCTACAACTACTCATTATTTTATCAAACACTTACATAAATAAATAAAAAAATACAACTTTTAGTTTCAGCTATCAGTTTTCAACAGATATTTATTAGGGTCCAACTATAACTACCGGTTACTTCCATCAAACGAACTTGTTGGTGGAAACCGGTGGTGGTGATAAACAAACCATTATTAATTATATATTTGTTTATAATTAATATTTGTTATATTATTTAATATATATAACTTAATAATATTTAAATAAATACAAGTCAAATAAAAAATAAATTGAATTAGAAGGGTATTATTGTCTTTTTAAGCGATCAAGGACTACAGTGAGCAAAAGTCATATATTAGGGACTCCTAGAGTAATAAACGTAGTTTAGAGACCAATGATGTAATAAGTAGTATGCATCAGTGACCAAATATATAATTAATTCTTTATTAAATGAATGACTAAGATTTAATTTTCCAATATTAGGATCTATTTATTAAGTTGATAAAGGTTAATATTTTAAAAATATAAATGGTTTGTGAATTATGATCAGGTTCAATTGGGTTGGCTAAACTGAGAGAGGAGGGAGAAAGGAGACTGACTTCATGTAAGTTTTTTCTTTTTTTTTTTCTTTTTTGTTTTATTTTGTGAGTAGATAAGAAAGGAGAAAATATTTTAGTTTAATTTAGGTTGAAGGTTGAGTGTTATTAATGCTTTGGGTTAAGTTTGAGTTAAGAATAAAAATATAAAAAAACGCGCCATGGCGGCGCTAAGGCGCGACTCCGACATTAAGAAACAGCCCTTGGCGGCGGGGTTAGGCGTGGCGTAAGACAAGGCGGCTTAAGGTGCGCCTTTACGCGCCAAATGGCGAGCTTTTTATGGCGTGACGTGCAAAAAATATTTTTTCTAAAAAAAATGATTTTTTTATATACATTTTGTGATCGCGTGTATTGAACTTCTATAAATTTGTATTTTGTAATTTGTAAATATTACTTTGCTCCTAATTGTGCAACTTTGTGTAATTTGTATATTAATATCAAGGTTCTAAAAAACGTAAGGCGTGGCGTGGCGGCGAGGTCAAGCCTCAAGCTTTACGAGCTATGGCGAAGCCATGGCGTTTTTTAAGGCGTCACTTAAGGCGGCAATTTTGTATATATTTTATAATAATATATGTCCAATCTATCATTATTAATATACAATTTACACAAATTTACACAAATGAGGAGCAAAGTAACTTATACAAATTAAAAACTACGAATTTATAGAAGTTCAATACACGCGATCGTAAAATGTATATAAAAAATACCATTTTTAAAAAAAAAAATTAATTTCTGCGCGCCACGCTTTAAAAAACTCGCCATTTGGCGCGCCTTATCACGCCTTATCGCGCCTTATCCCGCCTTGTCGTACGCCATGCCTAACCCACCGCCAAGGGCTGTTTCTTAACGGCGGCCTCGCGCCTTGGCGCCGCCATGGCGCGTTTTTTAGAACCTTGATTAATATTGATAAATTGAATATAAATATTTATAAAATATATATAAAATTGCCACTTTAAGTGCCGTCTTAAAAAACGCCATGGCTCGTCATGACTCCAAAAACTTGAGGTTTGACCTCGCCGCCACGTCAGGCCGCACTACCCTTTGGCAGGGGCGGACCTTCTTGGTAGCCCAAGGTGGCACATGCAACCCCTCAACTTCATCAAATTAATATTAGTATTTCGTAATTTTTTTTTCTAAAAATATAAAAATAGAAGTGCAACTCCTAGCGTTTTTTCCTGGGTCCGCGTCTGCCCTTTGGTTAATAGTACATCATGGCGACATGGCCAAGAAGGCAAGCGTTACCAGCTGTTGCTCTGACTTTCACCGATCACCGCTTTTCCCACTCCAACAGCAATTCGTTTTAAAAAATCTGTTTATAGTGCTGGTCCGACCGGTTTGGGACGATTTTGACCTAATCGTTTCCAAACGGTGTAGCCAAGATAATATAGCCAAACGGTGTTAAAGGCGTTTCTCGGTTCAACCGGCCCCGACCCGCAGGTCCGGTCCCTTAATGAAAACCATCTCGCATTTGCTAATTGCAGGATGGCGCCTTCACTTTGCTTTGAACATTGGTTTTTAAGCTGTCTTTCATGATGTCTTGGAAACGTTTCTTATGACATTTCGAACGCTAGCTAAACACTTACACCAAGACTCAAACACCTTGGCTCACATATTTCAAGCCTACGCTCAATGGAAACAGTTATCTAATGGAAAACAGCTTCACGCGCAGCTTATCACCTATGGATACCCATCATCGACTTATCTTACCAATCACCTTTTGCTCATGTACGGAAGATGTGGCCAACTCGGATACGCCCAAAGGCTGTTCGATGAAATGCCTCAGCGAAACTTGGTTTCTTGGACTGCTATGATATCTGGGTTTTCCCAGAATTCGGAGTTCTTAAAAGCAATTACCACGTTTTGTCGTATGTGGGTTTCCGGGGAGAGCCCTAATCAATTTGCGTTTTCCAGTGTGATTCAAGCTTGCTCGTCACTCAAATCAATAGAAATTGGGAAGCAAATCCATTGTCTTGCTCTTAAAGTTGGTCTTAGTTATGAGCTGTTTGTGGGTAGTAACTTAGCCGACATGTATTCCAAGTGTGGGTCGATAGTTGAGGCTTGTATGGTATTTGAGGAGATGCCGTCTAAGGATGAAGTTTCATGGAATTCAATTATTGATGGTTACGCAAAGAATGGTTATAATGAAGAAGCATTGATGGCTTTTAGAAAGATGCTCACTGAAGATGTTACAGTTGACCAACATCTACTTTGCAGTGCACTTTGTGCTTGTGGGGCTATCAAAGCATTTAACATTGGCACATGTCTTCATACATTTGTTATAAAATTAGGGTTCAAACAACATCTTTCTGTGAGCAATACACTTATAGATATGTACTGTAAACTAGGAGACATGGATAGCGGATCAAGATTGCTTGAAACTGATTCTAGAGGAGCAAATATTGTTTCTTATACTTCTTTAATCAATGGGTATGTTGAAGCTGATCAAATCGAGAAGGCATTGACTATTTTTGTTGAGTTGAGGAGACAAATAATTGAACCTAATGAATTTACCTTTTCTAGCTTATTTAAGGCCTGTGCTAATCAAGCCACACTCGAACAAGGAACTCAGCTTCATGCTTTAGTGTTCAAATACAATCTTGATCAAGACCCTTTTGTTTCATCTATCATTGTTGATATGTACGGGAAATGTGGTTTGATTGATCATTCAATCCAAGCGTTTGAAAAAATTTCTAAAGCAAACGAGTATGCATGGAATTCATTGATGGGTGTCTTTGCTCACCATGGTTTAGGAAACGAAGCAGTAGATTTATTTAATAAGATGCTGTTACAGAACCTTAAACCAAATGCAGTAACATTTATCAATCTTTTGAATGCGTGCAGCCATTCAGGATTACTAAATGAAGGACTAAGTTACTTCAATTCCATGGAAAGTGTTTATGGCATAGAACCCAGATCAGAACATTATTCTTGTGTTATCGACTTGTTGGGCCGATCTGGGCGGCTTGAAGAAGCTGAAATCGCCATTAAAAACATGCCATTTCAGCCAAATGCTTATGCTTGGTGTTCTCTTCTTGCAGCATGCAGAAAATATGGTGACAAAGCAAGGGGAGAGCTTGCAGCTGAAAGTCTTATAAGACTTGAGCCTGAAAATAGTGGAGCTCATATATTACTTTCAAATATTTATGCAAAAGAACAACAATGGGAGGATGTAAGGAGTGTTAGAAAGATGATGAAGGATGGAAATCTGAAGAAACTTCCTGGTTTAAGTTGGGTTGATGTTGATAACAAAGTTCATGTTTTTGGAGCTGAAGATTGGTGTCATCCACATAAGAAAGAAATCGATTTGAAGCTTGATAGTCTTTTGGAAAAGATAATTGAAGCTGGTTATGTTCCTGATACAGAGTCAATCCCTCTTGATTTGGATGATACAATGAAGGTGAAGATTCTTCATCATCATAGTGAGAGAATAGCTATAGCATATGCACTTATACGTATGCCAATTGGGAAACCAATTATTGTGAAGAAAAACATTAGAGTTTGTGTTGATTGTCATTCTGCCATCAAGTTGATCTCCAAAGTTGAGGAGAGAAAGATTATTCTCAGAGATAATAGCAGGTTTCATCACTTTGTGGATGGATTGTGTTCTTGCAAGGACTTTTGGTAAGTTTTTCTTAAAATGATTAAACATAATTTGAAGTGTAGATGATTCTTATAGTAATTGAAAATGTTTGTTTCAAGAGCATGTGGTTGATTAAATAAAATTTGGAATCATTGATACTGGTCTAAATGGTTGGTTTTAGAAATCCATACCTTGCCTATTGCGCTGTCTTATCAAACTCATACACATAGTGATTCACTGATTCCTTACTTCAATGTAAACACCATCTAAAAAAACAAATCTTTGTAGGTAGGATCCTTGGTATCCGTCAAGGTCAAGATAGTTTTAAAAAGTAGTAGTTTATTAATGTCTTATATAGCGTTATTGTTGAATATGAACAATAATGTT
The DNA here is from genome assembly GCA_947179395.2 of Pulicaria dysenterica. NCBI lineage: Eukaryota > Viridiplantae > Streptophyta > Magnoliopsida > Asterales > Asteraceae > Pulicaria > Pulicaria dysenterica. The sequence goes on from OX359291.1 coordinate 82,896,857, forward strand.
CTTGATCTAAGATGTTTATCAGGGGTTGGCCACTTGGCCTCCTATGAGAGAGATCTTTGTCTGTAACCATCAGAAGTTGTGATGCAAGTTTAAGAATCAAGAAAGCATAAACCGATAAATTATTGTGTATTCTCTCATTCTCCTTTTCTGTTACTTGTAGCACCTTATTTAGTGAATGAACAGAGAAACTCGATTCTCATTGTCTTATTGTGAGTGTTGATGCACCAATTCTCAGTATAAGTCATTTGAATCTTGTACAAAATAATGTGTAGTTGTAGGAGTATTCAAAAATTTCAATACCAGTGTACTGTACCACTTTTGAGGCAAGTCAAACTGTTTTATACATTTCCTTGGTTCACTTAACAATACGAAAAATAAACTGATTTTTGTAAAGAAAAAACTATCTATACCATGACAATTTGATTTGGAGTTTTAAGCCTCTCATGTTTCCCAAACTGCCTTCCCTACTAAATATCCCCGTCTCCACCAATAAACCATTTGTTTTGGAGTTTCACCATCACTAGTTTCTACTAGGGGTGTCCAAAGATATGAAACCAAATCGTACCAGTGCTGAAATTTTGTGAATATTAAAAGCGAATACCAAAGCGTATAGTGTCAAGTCAGTACTAGGACAAAACTAGTACGGGTTCAAACTAGTCTAAGTTGCACCAAAACAACGTGTTAACTAATTTAAGATGGTATGAACACAGACCGTGCCAGTACTGTCCCAAACTGAAACAGAATCATTGCTAAAATTGGTATAGAGTAAAGTACAGTGTAACCCGGTACCAGTATGGATGGTATTGTTCGGCTATATCATGGTTTTGTCCAGAATTTTGCACAACCCTGGTTTCTACAGAAATCATGCTTGGTTCTCTGTAATTCTGAATTGCAGCTATTAGTGATCATCTTTGCTGATCAAAGAAGATGATGGGCATGCATGACATTCAATTCACGGAAAATTAATTCCTATTCCTTTGCACACACACAAAATCACACATACACACAGATTTTGTACAAGACCACAATGGTGCTGACAATTAACTTATACATTTCGAGGCTGTGATCACTGGTTTGTCCTATCTTCACTGTACACAACTTTATATGAATGGTTATTATTTTTTAAACTCGCTAACCTTCCTTGCAGGTTAAATGTAAAATTGGTACTGATTTCTAGCTTTTAACCTTCCTTGCTAGAGAATAGAGATATTATATATGTCTATGAATTTAGTTATGAAGAGGAGAGAATAAAAGATGCATGTCAGGTGTTTGATGTTTCCTGTTCGGTTTTTGAGATCTTCTAACGTAATTTTAATCGATCATCCTCTAAATCATCTGAATGGGCTTCAGTTGTTGAGATATGTCACAGATAGTTGTTTAGTGATTGATTTGGGGATTATGATATGTGCCAACCACCCTATAAAAATAAACCAAGGGGGTGTTTGAGATTGCTTATTATAATGAATTTCGTTTAGATAAGCAATCAAAAACACCTTAATCTGTTGTATGATAATGCATTTGGTTTATGGCTTTTGTTACTAGATTTTTTTAATTAATTTACTATTGGTTGGCCTAACAAGACTTAAATTTCATGTTTTATGCTTGAATGCTACATCTGCAATTAACCATATCGATTTAAGCATAAAGTTTAAAAAGAAAAAAGTTCTTTCTTGTAATGACAAAACCATTTACTCTTGTAACAGAAATAACTAAAATATGAATCAATTGATTCTCAATGTGAGTTTTGCTTGTTGTAATTGGGCCAAATCTCACTTGAAAAAGTATTGGAATTGTTAATGAATTTTTTTTTAAAATTTTCCCTAAATCTTCTTAAAAAGTATTGGATAATCTTTTTATACTAACAGCTTGGAGATGGAGCAGTACCTACAGGCATATGTCATGAACCCAGTTCTATCGTGTGTTATAATGATTTAATGTCTTTTTATTATTGTTTATTATTTACCATATTTTAAAACTAATATGTTTATCACAAAAACATCTAATCTAGTATGATAAATAAATTATTTTAAACATTTACATTTTTACAAATACATTAGATGAAGGAATAAGGGCCGGTACCACAATATTGTGGGTTCTAGTCCCGTAATGAACAAAATAGTGTAGAATTAGGTTTAGCGAGTGTGTGTTTTTAGCCATTCAAAAAAATTATATTCTTAGATACTTAGATAATAAAACAAAGATATAAATAATTATATAGAGATATAACATAAATGATATGATATATATTTTTAGCAACACCTATGATATGTGCTAACATATTTACAAATAATTTAAATGACATGCACGTTAGTTATTAAATCATTTACTCATTTAAGTGTTTGTGGGTGTTAAAACATATATCGTATGTGCTTCTAGCTATATACATCTCTAATCATTTTCCTAATTCCCATAAACATATGTTATGAACAAATCAATCTCTGTCTTCTTTTAGTTACCTAAACCATTTAGAGAGCTTTTAGTTTGTAGAATGTTTTTCAATAGAATTAGAATCTGTGAAAGAATGGAACTCGAAAGTATTCCACCACCCCACAACCACCTAGGTGTGTTGTTTGGTCGGATTGTTCGGGTTTCAAGTTGTTTGGGATGAGTCAATCGGTTTTGGGGTAATAAATTACACTGAGTAACCGAACCGAATGATTTTCGGTTATTTGGGTTTCTGGTCGAACCACCACGAATATTTTTTTTCTACCTCTCACCTTAACCGAATAACATATTTATAGATTGGGTAACATGAGCAATCCATCCGATTAACCCGAACTTGAATCGGGTCAGCCACATTATTTGGATTTAGTTGTATCCCGACCCTGTAAATCTGAAATCCAATTTTTTCAACCCTAAAGCTTAATAGGTTCAAGTTTTGAGTGTAGTTTATTTTCTAAATACTCGATTAACCCCAAACTAGATCTGATGGACCCGATTAACACCGAATCACATGAAGGAGAAATCTGGTGGTTGGATGAATCTGAATTCCATAGGAAGGAGGAATTAGATTCCAACCAACTAAGAGCACCCGCTATGGATGCTCGTGAAAGGCAATAACGAGATATTTTAGCGCTTGTTATCCACCATTGCTGGTGAGTCGTTATGAGCTCTTGGTGATGGTGCTCGTGTGATGGTACGAGCGAACGCAAGTTCTTTACTCTTTCTTTTCAGTTTTATAACCAATAGGAATTAAGATAAATAATGTGTTTGAGTAATAATAATTGCGATTGCGATCGATCAGTTATATAAACTAAAACTAGTAATATTTACGTAACAATGTAACAAGTTTAAATAGCGGACACAACGTTATATCTTCACATAATAAATCGCTGTAAATCTTTGACAACGAATCCCAAACAGTTTACGTGACAAAATTTCCCTTTCCATTGTTGAATTCAATTTTCAGAATTTTCACCCAACCAGCAAAGGCGATCTATCGGATGGCATCTCCGGCACTGGCGAAGGCGGCGGGGATGGTGGGTTCGGCGGCCCGTCGGCAAGCCCTCACCCTGACGGAAGCTGCTGCCGACAGAATACGTCAACTTCTTCAAAATCGCCAGCGCGCCTTTTTGAAGCTTGGCGTTAAGACTCGTGGATGTAATGGCTTATCCTATACCCTCAATTATGCAGGTTTGTAATCCCCTAAATCTGATTCTTTCATGTATCTTGTTATTTATGCTTATTTTCAGCGGTACGGCCTCTTATCTATTGCCTTCTGTTTAATCTTTTTTTTATTCTTGTCTAGATATCTATGTTTGTAATTAACCCTAACTAGTTTATTATCAAATTTTATCTATTCATAGTTTCAAGAGTTTGTATTCAATTTCAACTATATGTGACTTGTTAAACCTAGGACTTCCTCAATCACATTAAGAAGAATGTTATCCGAGCGTAAATCTAAACATATAATCAATTGTTTGGCTGATGTGAATAACTCAATCTAATGGTATCTGGAACACACCAGATAGCTGGTATTGTGGTAACACCTTCAAGGTTTCAAATCCTTCTTACTCCTTTTGTTATTGGTAATTTGGTATAATGGTATATGAAAATTGCTTTTTGCTGTACATAAATGGTTCTTCCTTTCACTTTGTTATTTTATCAACATCCGAAGAATTCCAAAAGAAATGAATGCTTCTCTTGTGGACACTAATAATGAAAAGCGACTGGGGAAATGAACATCATCCCGCCACGTAACTCTTCATGTATGTTTATAGTAATAATAGTAATTGCTAACATACATACATACAATATATGTGAGGAGCATCTCATGAAGACATGAATACATGATTGCTCTGTTAGTTGACCAGCATGTAATTAAATCTTTGATAATGGAGTTAACCCCTGTAATATGTTGTTTTTAACTACTTGGTAGATGAAAAAGGAAAGTTTGATGAGCTGGTTGAGGACAAGGGCGTGAAGATTGTGATTGATCCGAAAGCTCTGATGCATGTAATCGGAACAAAAATGGATTTTGTAGATGACAAATTGAGGTATTTCTTGTATCATTTCTTGAGTACTTAATACATAATTTTCAAAGATTTCACCTTTTGGTCTCCCTGTGGCATCAAGTTATGAAAATTTCTTTTAATACTTCTTGCTTTCTTTTAATAGACTAAAAAATAAAGATTATTGAACCTAACTAAAATTAGGGATGTTCTATAGCAAAATGGTTGGCTTGAACCAAAGATGTAGACTATGTACCACTCATATATATATAATATAACTCCATACATCAGTTTTTATTTTCCTCTTGGTTACTGTTTCACATCTTGAAGTGACCATATAGACACATAATTATTTGAACCAACTTTCATACATTATAAAAGTTCTAAATATGAGTAATATAGCATAGATTTGTCTTTCTTTATCTTATATTATGTTAGGTTTCTAATGATTTTCCTTTGCTTGCGATGTTGTCCCATCTTGCACTCTATTTATTCATTATTGTTATTATAAAATTGACGCGCTTTACGAGCTATTAAATCAAGTGACCACCATCTGTTGCATATGTGAAATGAACATTTCTAAAATCATTATGGTTTTGTGCCACAAATCATCAATTAGTAATGGTTGTAGGATTTATGTTTAAAATTGCAAATCTAATGATATTCCATATCTTACGTTTCATGTTATGTGTGAGTGTGTGTGTGTCATAAATCATGTGTTTTGAAAAATTGCAACTGTTAATGATTTAAATAGTTGGATATTAACTTGTTGATGTGATCTTTACATTTAGCTTCGATTTAGTTTGCCATCATTTATCATGTCATTTTTAAGGTAGATGTGCTTGGTAACTAATAACCTTTTCAACTTTTTTCATGTTCTTTCTTTTTTGTTCTAAAATCGGAGTATATGTGTTCCATCACGTATTTATTGTCACATGAACCTACTAACAGTTTAAACAAATGAAAAAAATGATAATCTTGGGGCATGTGAAAATTTACAACTTAATAACAATTTCTTGAAATCTTTTGTTTCACCTTTCTAGCCTATAATTTGTAAAGGTGTTTCTTGACTTCTTAGTTCTTACTTTCTTAGACCCTTATGTACCATGCTGTCAACTTATTTGCAACTCAGGATATTGCGATTTCACTGTTTTAATTGTGGCCAACGGCTTTTATTGTATATAAGAGAGGGCTATCCATTGTGATCAAAATCGTCAAATCTAGGAAAACATGAACTCAAATTATATATCCACGGCGTGTTGGTGATAAACTTAAGTTGAACAACTTAATATGTTTTTCTATAAGCAGATAAGCACCTTTTGAGTATGCATGTGTGGATGGCGAATTGTGTTTATGCCTATCTGCTTATTGTAGGGTGAAATTGGTTGCCTTCAATAAGTTGCTTTTGATAAATTGATTTTCTGCATCAAAAGTTGCGTAAATACAACAATATTTTGTAGTTTGCAAGTTCTGCATGTTTACATTTAATTTGCACCATTTCACGACGTTTGTAAAAGCTTTTGAATTACGCTTTTTTACCATTATAAACTCACTGTTCTTGATGATATTTATTTTAGTTTAATTTTTGTATAATTGGTATCAAGCAGGTCGGAGTTTGTATTTATCAACCCCAACTCAAAGGGACAATGTGGTTGTGGTGAATCCTTCATGACATAAACGCAGGTAAAGAGGGTGGTAGATTGAACACGATTGTTGTACTGATACAAACTCCATTGGTTTCTGTATATTGAAGAGATAAAATGATACAAAGTTTACAATGTACATTATAACAACTAAAATCTTCACTTAGGGGCTGTTTGTTTGCTGAACGTTGTATCGTTCGGCGTTTAGCCCTTTCATTCTCGTATCTGAATGAAGATTTTGCCTAATGAATTAGGGAAATGCTTCTGAAGCATTTGGTTTTAAAACGCATCATAAATCATTAAACACATAATGCTTTACCCTGATGCCTCTTTTTCACATGTTATTATATTGCACGAACATATTTATTTCTGTAGTAAATCATTATGAATATTAAAATGGTAATTTTTATCATTTAGAATCCTTATCCAATAGCTTCTTACATGCAGAGCCAATTCATACGGAACCTTAAAATGATTCAGACCGTTGAATCATTCAAAGCTTAATCATTTGTTTTATCAAACATTACCTAATAATTGGTTTAGTAAGGATTAACCTTTTGTTTGTCCATTGGCTTATGTATGTTACAGCATAAATATAGAGTTATTATCAGTTCTTGATATATCCTTTTTGGCTACTTTAATTTGTCTACTTCCATCATGGAGAAAGTCGATATCTTTCTCCTTTGATTATGATTTTCAATACAATGTCATAAGAGCTCTGAAAATTCCTAATTTCCATGCCTAATGTGACTAAATTAAAACTCTTTTGGCTTATCCATACTTTCACTAGCTTCTAATTTTTTGAAAGCTTCGTGCTAATGCTTTAAAAGTATTAATTAAATTAATTATGTCACATTTGAACAAGATGAGTGTTAATTATATTAATGAAACGCCATTACATAATAAAGTAATTTTATAAAGCCTTTAGCCGAGTGACAACGACCTTGAAAATCAGACCAATTAAATGCGGGTGTTCAAAACTAAAATACATCTATGAGAGAATAGGGCTAAACGGTGGCCGACTAGCCAGATATGTATGGTGGCTGGACGACAGATTATGGTGTTAAAAGACGGTAAAACTTGTCAGATTAAAGAAAGATTATTTATTTTCAAAACTGAATGAACAAATTGGTTTGGAGATGATGATCAATCTGGCCGCAAAAGGGCGATTGTGCGATGGCAATCGTGATGCCATGGTTAAAAGACTTATGAGCCAATAGAAACCGTGTGTGATGGCAGCGGTGATGCCATAGCCTAAGACTAGCAACATGATAAACAATGTTGGTATTGATAGTTGGCCGTTGAAAGTTAACACCGGGGAATTGGAGATGAGGATGAAGTGGGAATATGATTGCGAATTAATGATGGAGAAGAGCATCTTGCTAGTGTTTAATATAATATATTGGGTTCTTTTGGCGGGGGTGATGGTCATGCCGAAACTCCTTACCTTGAGTTCCTTTTTTGTCGTCGTTCAAAAAAAAATGATGGAGAAGAGAGGGAGTTGATTGGTTACGAGTGTTAAAAGGATTGGGTGCTCGAGAGAGAGAGGTAAGAGAAGAATAGAAGAGAAAGGGATGAAGAGACCTTAAAAGAGATATGAGAGATTCTATATCCTATCATTTTTTATTTATTCTATTTATAATATCAAGATAAATGTAAAATAAAAAATAAAAAAAGGAGAAAAAATAGATTATATAAATGAGTAGGAGTATGAAATATGAAGATATAGTAGAGTGAAATATAGTATTTCAAAAAAAAAAGTAGAGTGAAATATACTTTTTCAAAAGAGGAGGAAAGAAAAAGTGTTTCATTACTTGTGACTTTATTATGTACATCCTTAGCTTCATCGTACAGGATTGAGGACACAAAAAAATCAAAAATATGTAAATAATCCTATTTATTTCTTTAAATTCAAACATACTATTTCAACTTGAACACATGTACAATCAATTCTATAATTATAAACAAACAAAAACCATGAACAGAAATAGATCTTTGAAATCGATGTGAACGATCAAAATGAAGAATCAATAAGAAATAGATTCGGATATTTATGAGTACAAAGATAATAATACATTATACATGAATAATCAACATGATATCAAATACAATACATATTGTTTTGTAGATCTAGAAAAACATAACAAAGAACATGACCAAGTCCGAATCGAAGAACATTATATATGATGTCAAACATATCTAGAATTTAAATATGAACCTCAATCAGACTTGAAAATATGTTTTTTTTAACTTTCATGTTTATTTTCGTGTATGTCACATACTCCCTCTAAAAAAAAGACATGTATATAAAAAAAGACATATATATGTAATAAGTTGTGTAATAATTTTATTTCACCCTGATGTAACGTATGGACAATTAACATCTCGTTTTGATCAATTAAAATGGACTAGAACTAGAAGATATTAAGTAGTTAAATGAATATACGGGTCATTTTCGTAAATAACTTTTAATATTATATTATATCCAGAATTCCGCATAGCGCGGAGGCTTTTTGTAATTTAATCCTATTTGCAATTTAAGGTTTCTAAAGTAAACATTAAATTACTAATTAAATATTATATTATGTTTTTTTAACAATACATATATTAGATGTTCTATACTTATCAATATTAGCAAATAAAATAACTAGAATATCCATATTAAAAATTTATAAATATAAAACATATCTTATTACTATATTTTTTAGAATTTCAAAACAATTGTATATTTTTGGGTCTATGTGAAGATATTCCAAGAAGAAAAAAAGACTCCCCAAAATGATTGGTTAACCCACATGAGTTATAACTTACCTGTGAGAGGTGATGGGGGAAGGAAGTAAGCTATTCATTTATCAAACTGCAAGATCTCTCACGTGCAATCCATCCGCACACGCACCAGAGTGGATGTATCTGTGTGTACCTACAAACACAATACACACCCACATCATCAACCTTCAACAACAACAAGAACACACACACAAGTTTTAGACAGAGAAAAAAAAGAGGCTTTCTTTTCCCTTGCACAAATTAGATTCCGATCCCTACTTCTTCTACCCTTTTCACAAGATTCGATCGTCTTTCTATCAACTATCTGCTATTTCTTCACCGATTCAACTCATTTCCAGATTAAATCCTTGTGGGTTTGCTTCAGTTTTCGTCTTCCTGGTATGTTTGACTTTCCCAGATGTGTATGTCTTTAGTGAAAAAGACTTGATGGGTATGTTATCTTTGATTGAATTAAACTCTAAGTCAGTCGATGGATGCATAAATTCTTCTACATGTGTGGTCGATGTGGTTGAATCTATGATGGATCTTCACTGATTTTGCAGGCGAAGGTGATTGGGTTCGTTTAATCGGTTAAATTAGGGCCATAAATTTGAGTCCTTTGTGGTTTCTAGAACTAACCCTGAATTGTACTGTGCCCTATGCTCTTTCTTTGATTTCGATTGGATTACTGTGCTCGGTTGATATGAACATTACTTGCGAAGTCTATATTTGCAGACGCTTTACTTGATTTATTTTTGTTGCGAGAATCCTATGTAAACCCTATATGTGTTTTGCGTTGCAATTAGCAAGACCTTTGTTGTAATTGACTGCTTGGACATCCTTTTTTCTAAATGATTACTGTGATTTGAAAATTACGATAAGCGGATTAGATTTTAGATATTTGGAAACTCAGAAACTGATTATTTTAACCTGAAAATAGAAAAAGGTATCCAGGATACTGATGATATTAACTTTAAATTGCAGTAATAAGTCTAAACACACATCCAAACACCCTCCTTAAACCAGTTCAGTCCATATGCAACCTAGATTACTGCAGTATGATATAAATGATGGGATGCAAGCCCATGAATTTGGTTGAATCCTTTTGTTAACCCTGTTAATCAAATTGTTGTATAAGTTGATTTAGTGCGATGGCGAGCATATGTTTGGTCTGTTTCAATTCGCTGCACTTCTTATCTACTATCTGTTAGATCTCTTTTGTTTTCTTAGATTTGAAAATTTCCATAGTTAAGTATGATCTAATTAGCTAGTGATCCTGGAACTCTTTTTCTGATAGCTAAACTAAACATTGCTTGGATCGATAATCACAAACGAACAATAGTAATTTCAGGATATGAAAACGCAAAGGTGGTATTTTGATGGTATGACAACTTGCTTACATCCATGGAAATTTTGCTAGCATTCTTAGCGCCCATTCGTATCTTTTTCCACAAAGTTTTGTTTGAGTCAAGTGGCTGTATCGAGATGAGGCGATGTTTGTCCATATTAAGTATTAAATGACCATTTTAATCTTGTGTTTGGATACAGTATTTTTACAATTTTGTTTCTTGATTAATTGAAGATGGAGCATCTTCCTGTGGAAGTCATTGGCAACATACTCTCTCACCTCGGTGCTGCACGTGACGTCGTGATTGCATCTGCCACTTGCCGAAAATGGCGGGAAGCTTGGCGGGTCCACCTCCATACACTCTCCTTCAATTCAAATGATTGGCCTGTTTATCATGAGCTCACAACAAGCAGACTCGAAATCCTCATCACTCAGACAATCTTCCAAACCACGGGCCTCCAATGCCTTTCTATAATCATGGACGATGTTGATGAGTTCTCAGCAGCCCCTGTGATTGCTTGGCTCATGTACACTCGTGAAAGCTTGAGACAGCTACATTACAATGTAAGAACATCTCCCACCATTAATATTATTGAAAAATGTGGTCGGCAAAAGCTCGAAGTACTGAATCTATCGCATAACACCATCAGTGGAATCGAGCCAAGTTATCAGCGTTTCCCGTGTTTGAAATCTCTTTCGTTAAGCCACATCAGCATCTCTGCTCTTGACTTGAGTTACCTACTGACCGCCTGCCCTAAAGTTGAGATTTTGAATCTTCTTAGCCTTGATATTGCCATGTCAGATGCACAGGCATCAATGGAGCTGAATAGCCCGTCTCTAAAAGACCTATCTGTTGAGGCCATAAGCTTAGAGAAGTTCATTCTGGAGGCCGATAGCCTTGAGAAGCTACAACTCAAAGACTGTACACTCGAGGTTTTCGAGCTCATTGGGAAAGGGACGTTAAAGCTTCTCAAGATTGATGATGTCAGCGTGATTCATCTTGATATTGGGGAGAATACTGAAAATCTTGAGGTTGTGGATGTTAGCAACTTCACAATCATGTGGACCAAATTCCATCATATGATTTCGAAAGCATCAAGGTTGAGAGGACTCAGGCTTTGGGGGGTTGTGTTTGATGATGAAGATGAAATAGTGGACATGGAGACGATTTCTGTGTGTTTTCCTCAGTTGACTCATCTGTCCCTGTGTTATGATCTAAAAGAGGGATTGCTTCAGTACAGTCTGCAAAGATCATTTGAGTTGAAGAATGTAATTATGTTGGAACTCGGGTGGACTGTGATAACTGATCTTTTTTCACAGTGGGTTGGGGGGCTTTTGGAACGGTGCCCGCAGCTGAGAAAGTTGATTATTAATGGGGTTGTATCGGAGGCGAAGAGTCATGAAGAATGTCAAGTGTTGGCAAATTTCACGACATCGATTGTTAGTCTGATGAGAAAGTATTTGCATGTAGATGTTCAGTTTGAATATGAATAACAAAATGTTATGTTGTTTGTGTGTCTGTACAAATTGGATTTGGGCTCATATATATATATATATGGTCGGTCTCTGAGTCTCAGGTAAAAGAAATTTTGATCGTTTGGGTATAATAGTGTGAAACAACGTTGATAATGACCAGTTAATGTGAGTTTTTAATTTACTCATATTAGTCACTTAATTCAGGAAGATTAGTCGTGTTCAATTTGCATCTACTCTCTCTATATATATATATATATATAACGGTTCTCGCATGAACTTTTATCTATATATATATATATATATATGCACACACAGAGACACGCTGACACAAAGAGTAGACATTAGAATCCTATTTCTTACTGTTGGAGCATGTGACATGTCTCTTCTGTGGATCATGTTATATTATTCGTGAAGGACATGTAGTCGTTTCATAAATTTATTTGCTTTTTAAATTGTTATATGATGATATTAGCGTCAGTGAATGAATTTATTTCCGTAAATCAACTTTTTAAATAATTTCCTTTTCGTAAATCAACTTTTTAAATAAGACTTTGTTTTAATTAAGTGCTAAGTGCTTTTAATGTCTTATTTTCGAAGTAATTACGTGTCACTTATCTGTTAAGACATTTTAACTAGGTCATATCTTCATCCTCAGAAATGAAATAAAACGTAAGAGATTTTATTTTTTCTAAAACAAACACCACCTAAGCAAGCTTGAGCAAATTAAAGTATATTGAAACAAGCTCGACTTAATCCAGTCATTGTTTTGCATGTTTTATGTGTTCAAGCTTTAACCTGATAAATTTCAACTCAAATGAGCCCAAATAACCTGATAATGAAGGTAGTTCTAAAAAAAAGTAATTGCAATAGAATACACAAATAGATCTCAGGTAGTTATACAACTGTCCACAGATTGCAGGTATACCATTCTAAAATCTAGTTTACAATTTCAACAGCACAAATCACAAGGTACCGAACGGAGACTGAAACCCGAACTCCATTCGTGAACCAAAAACAAATGAAACAAATACCAGAAGGAGAAAGAAGGCGTGATGATGACTGATCGATCAGCCACTGGATTCATGTGCAAATTGTTTAGATTAATTAGTAGTACAACATATTAGCACTTCCAGTTGTATGAGGTCCGATCAGAGAGAAGATATCTTTTTTCATGAGCATTCACATGCAGATTTATTTAGCATATACCATAATAGAGTAAGTCGTAGTTCAATACCATGAGATGCCCAAGTGTTTTCCCTTAAACAAACCCTGGATTGTGTGCTAATGCCTCTTCATAAATCAAATCTTTGATCTGTTCCTCTCTAAGAACTTGTTGCTCGAATTCAAAAAAGAAAGGATCAGAACAGATCGGCTCATCAGCTACATCGTGCAGTCTTGCAAGGTAAGGATGGTCTAATGCATCTTCAACTGCAATCAGGAAATGAATTTTGGTTCAGTTTTCTGTGTTATTTTTAAGTATTGAAAAGCAAAATATATGGTGGTACCTGTTATTCTTTTAATTGGATCCAGGGTTAACATTTTGTCAACTAAATCAATGGCTAATGGATGAACGTGTGGAAAAACCTTGGATAATGACTGGCGAGGATGTTGAGGGAGCTGAGCAAGATACCTTTTTGCATCTTCATTTCGAATAAACCGAAGATCAGATTCAGTTGGTGTACCTAAAAGCTGAATACAAAATTGGCATCAGAACTAGAATCCTAACGTCCAATTTATGTGATATATTTTCTTGCTATAACATATTTAAATCAACCTTAAACTGTAATTTATGATTATAGATATACATACCTCTGTTAACAGGCGCATTTGATGCACGTGATCTTTACCAGCAAACAAAGGCTTCTTGTTCATAAGCTCCATAAAGATACAACCAACAGACCATACATCAATGGCAGCTGTGTATTCTGAAGAGTTGAGTAGCAGCTCCGGAGCCCTATACCATCTGGTGACAACATATTCAGTCATAAAGTCGTTCTCAGCACTTGTTCTGGCAAGCCCAAAATCGCAAATCTTCAGATCACAATTTGCATTCAGCAGCAAATTACTAGGCTTGAGGTCTCTATGAATGACATTTGCAGAGTGAATGTACTTCAAGCCTCTTAGTAGTTGATACAAGAAGTACTGCAAAAGTTGCAGATAACAGCAGTTGGTATTATTTGGTGATAATTTGAGTTATCAATTCGATTAATAGTATAATACCTGACAATGTTCTTCTGATAAGTTCTGATTGGATCGGATAATTTGGTGAAGGTCAGTATCCATAAGCTCAGTGCCAATATAGACATCTGTGAACTCTCTCCTTATAGGTGGCGGGATTATATCTTTTATAGCTATTACCTGAATTATGTTTCAAGTCAAAATCAATACCATACTATATACATACCAACTTTGACTAAGATCATTTCGTTCCTCTATAAGATAGTTCATAATATCAACTAAATTATAGCATCAGTTTTAAGAATTATAGCTCCACCTTTGTGGAAGTTTTTGAATGTTAGCATCTAAGAGGTGTAAATATGCATTAAGGTTTAAATATGCATTATGTAAATTGCCTAAAAATTGATTTAAACGATTAGTTATTTTAGGCTTGGAGTTACAAAAAAACTGGTTTTCATTCAGAGGTTAACATTTAACGATTAAGATTAACTGATCTAAAAGCAGCAATTGAGGCTACAGATTCACAGTTGATAAATAACTGATATGATTAAGGCGGTAAGTAGTGATCAAGTAGACATTATAAATTCTATAGTTCTACTTAAATCTATGAACAAACATATATGAGAAAAAGACAACTTGCATTTTCATGATCCAAGTGTCGAAGAAGCTTAATCTCGCGAAGCGTCCGTTTAGCATCCATGTAATTATCAAAAGCATTTGCAATCTTCTTTACAGCAACCATCTCGTTGGTCTCAGCGTTCAACATCGAACTGATCACAATCACAATCAGAATCAAAATCGCAAAACACAAAGTAACCCTAACCAACTGATTTCAAATCAACAACCAAGGTGAAGATACGAAAAAAAAAAGTCAACGATATGAAAAGCTTATCAGGAAATTAAGGTGAATCAAACATAGACATACCATACGATTCCATAAGCACCACGACCAATAGGCATGATAGGAGGACGGTACTTGTTGGTAATCTCGAATTCATTACCGAATATGTTATACCGGATAAACTGACCTCCGTGGGTAGCCACTGCCGGAAAATCGGTGTGCTGACCTCCGCCGCCAGCGTCTGCCATTACTTTTACACAGTAGCTGATTCCGATTGCAGGACGGACTCCAACAGTATATGAATATCTATGTTAATATATACAGAGAGAATACAGAAAAGAGAAGAGGGTTGAAGTGAAGCATGTAACAAGTTGAGGGTGGGGGAAATCAAAGAAGAAAGATGCCAATACGCGTTTCGACATGGAAATATAAATTAAATATAAATTTTATAACTTTTGCAATTAGAAATGTTTATAATTATTTAAATGAGTAAAAATAAACTAATTAAAATACTATTTATTTGGAGTGTTAATGATTATAAATATAAACAGAAAAATAATGGATAAGAGTAAAAAAAAGTAAGATTATAAGATTTAAAAATGGTAATCGTGTGTTATGAATGAAAAGTTTAAATGTTATTTAAAAGGTGATTAATGTAAATGTTTTATAAACATGAAATGTTAATCATGTAACATAAGTTATAATTATCAATTTTAGAAAGTAAAATTACCTTTTATACACTTATCCAAAACCCTAAAAACTGTATTTATCATTATTCATATAAATATACCTAAAATAGATACTAATTAAATCACATATCATTTTCCATTTATAATATCGTTTTTCTCATTATACATTATTAAATGCCATCCCTTATCTTTATATGCGTTAGTTTCACACACATATATCAAACCGTACGATACTTATTACAAAAAGACAAAAATATGACATGTCAATACTTTATAATAATGAAACGTAGTTATACTTATTTCTTCTGCTTTTTGTTTTTTATAATTATCATAACTTGACTCCTTTAGTCCTTTATATCTATATTCTTTTATAAGGACATATTCTGTCCACTTTTAATTTGTTGTTTTTACTCTATGAGACTATGATATATTTTCTATTACAGTGTTACACATATTCTCTCACATCAATTTTTTTTCATACTCATTGTCATTTTAATATTAAACTGTTCAACTGAACTCTTATTACATCACTCGTTAATAGGTGTACACTATCAAGATAAAACTAAATTGTTCAACTAAACAATGTGGATTGCAGTGTTTAGTTTGGATATTTCATATTTAAACCAAAACAATTTTATCATTATTATTATTATTATTATCAATTTCTGATTTTTTTTGGTTGTTTTAATATTATTCCAATAGTTCATAAGAACCAAATAAGAACTTTAATCTAATAAGAAAACAAACTACTTAACAGTAAACGTATAGGTTCAGGACATACTCTTGAAGAAGTTCATATTCAAACAACCAAGAAGACCCAAAGAGTGGTTGAGGCTTGTGTATAACACGATTTTCTTAAAGAAATTCGAATTTGTTTTCGGAAAACAGCAGCCTAAGCAGATGTATTGTCGAAGATGACTACTTGACACATATAGAGTGTGTAAGTATTTTGTGTTGTGTGTTTTTAACAAGACTCTAAACCTCTATTTATGGTGAATTGAAGATTGAAACCAAAATGATTAATTCATATTTAACATATAATTAAAAAAATTAATTATCATTTACTTATCTTCAATGTGTTTCCCTTACAAAACTTGAAACTGGATAAAAGGAAAAATAGCAAAACCAAGCTACGCATCGTGTCTGAAGGTCGCACCCCACTCACAGGTTTGGTGAATTTAGCCTACAAAATTCATCATCAACACTTCATGCACACGGGTAGCACTTAGTGTAAAACGCACAAAAAGCTTGTGAGTCCTTACACTCCCATGGTTATAAACATACAAAGAGGTTACTCCTTCCTCCTACGTGGGACACATTCGCACAGCCACTCGGGTTTGTTAAATTCTCTTCCAATTACTCAACTTTGAATATTGACATCCCATTCACACATACTTCACTTTGGACATATTATATATCCTCAAAGCTCCCATAAGCGAGAATGCAAACTCACTAAGGATTTAATATATATATATATATATATATATATATATATATATATATATATATATATATATAGAAAAAAGTTCATGCGAGAACCGTTGTTAGCGCGAGAACCGCGAGAACCAATCTAAGCCGTCAAATTCCCCCTCCTTCAATGTCATTGCCCACCCATGAATTCCTCACATACACCCTGCCACACTCTATCCCTCCACGCTCTCCATCCATGATACTTCCCATATCCAAGGAACGGCCGAGATTGGTTCTCGCGGTTCTCGCATGAACCCTCCCCTATATATATATATATATATATATATATATATATATATATATATATATATATATATATATATATATAGGGGATGGTTCAAACGAGAACTGTTTTTCGTACGAGAACTGCGAGAACCAATCTTAGCCGTTCCTTGGATATGGGAAGTTCATGGATGGAGAGCGTGGAGGGGATCAAGTGTGGTAGGGTGCATGTGAGGAATTCATGGGTGGGCAATGACATTAAAGGAGGGGGAATTGAATGGCTCAGATTGGTTCTCGTACGAAAAACAGTTCTCGTTTGAACTTTTGCCTATATATATATAGAGAGAGAATCAGGATCAGATAAAAAGAGTTTTAGGGTAAAAAGGGTAAGAAGAAACGTGAGCTTGACACATGACATAACTATCAATAACTAATAAAAGGGTAAGTTAGGAACTTTACAAAAATATATGCAACCCACGTTTGTCTCTGCTTTCCCTAAACCGATTTATAACCAGTCGACGCAACCCTAACGCCTCTCACGTCTCACCCCAACACTGCCCAACGCCACCCCAACGCCGCTCACCTGGTCGTCGGAGACCTCTGCAGCCGCTCAACCTGCTTTCCCTAAATCGCCTAATACTCCATCTAAATCCGGCCCCCTGAAGACCACGACGACGCAAACCCTAATCGAACTGTGAAGATGAAGACCACGATGACGCAAACCCTAATCGCTTTCCCTAAATCGTTTTATAAAATCTGATTTTGGGTTCTGACCACCGCCGAATCGTTCGATTTCGGGTTTCGACCACCGCCGCACCATCTTCTGTGCATCGTTCGATTTCGGGTTTCGACCACCGCCGCATCTTCTGCCGTCGACCATATGTGCATCGCCATCTTCTGTGGTCTGGGTCGCTGTCCATCTCTGATGCACAGAGTAGGGCTTCGCCTCCGCCGTTGTGCATCTTTGCATTTTTTTATCGTGTGCATCAGTCATACACAGAGTATGTATGCCCTTAATGGTTTTTGAAGAAGGTTTTTGGCCACCGCACAAGGTTTGATTTGATTCCTGCTGTTAATTATGCAACTCAGTTGTGATTCGGATTCGTATGAGGACGCATTTGAATGTAATTCAGCTTCAAATTCTATTGAAAACAATTTCGTATGTAGTTGTTGAATCCAATAGTGATTCATCAGTTATTAAATTCGTTGAATTGTGTATAAGTGTTTGGATTCATTAACCATGTTTCTTTTGTTTACGATTGTGCATCAGTGTTTGAATCAAATGTTGTGCATCAGTGTTCGAATCAAATGTTGTTTTTGTGAATCAAATGTTGTTTTTGTGAATCAAATGTTGTTTTTGTGAATCAAATGTTGCTTTTGTGAATCAAATGATGTTTTTGTGAATCTGAATTGGTTTGAATTTGTTTTTAAATTTGGTTTGAATATGACGAGTGAAGTATATGGCCTGAAATTAAGGAAACTGTTTTTTCTATTTTTCCAAAAATGCCCTTAACTGCCAAAAGATGAACGTGAAATTGGTGGGATTTTGACTTTTTTTCTTTTTGACTTTTGGTTAGATCTAATGGCTAGGATTTCTCCTTACTCTTTGTACAATATTTTTTTTTTACCGGATCATCTCCCTATATAGATATATATATGTATATATATATATATATAACACTTATATATGTATTTATATGTGTCCAAGGTTAGTAAAACACATGACTTTTACTGAATTTTCCAACAATTTGTTAAATAAATAACCACAAATTGAAAACGATAATAATAGTTTATCTTACATAGTTACATGAACCGTGAAGATCTTCTGGCATTTTTTGAAGCAAAGTTGTGGATCAACTATTCAAAATCAATATTCTCCGGTATATTGTTCCCGATAGCTATTATTTTCATTCCATTAAATCTTTCTTGTGACATTGTGTACTACATGTAGTACTTCAGCAACTTAAGTTTTGAATACAATTAACAAAGTACAAAACTTGATGTAGTGATATAGAGGTTGGAGAACCCTCTCAAAACGGAATCATAACAACAACAATAATAATAACAAAAAGAGCTAAGCATTTACAATAATAGTTTTGAAATTTAAGCATTATCTTAAAAGAAATTATATAAACACACTTCTTACTACACTAAATATGAACAACAAATACCTAAACAGAAAATTTAAAACATTTTAATGCTATACTACTCTTTGATCAAATTCAAGACAGCCTATGATCATTTACAATCTCTAGGGCTAATGTGTGTGAAATTAACGACTTAAGCATCCAAAACCTCCCGTAGTGCTATTTTCTGTTCAGATGTCAAACTTTTTGGAAACTTGACTTCAAACTGGACCTTTAGATCTCCTTTACACAAAGGATCCTTCCCAATAGGCATCCCCTCTTGGCTAACAACAAGCATGTATTCCGGGGTAATAATGTCGGTTACTGTGATGCCCAAATCTCGTTGATCAAGTGTCTTAATGTTTACTACGGTTCCTTTAAGTGCCTCTGCTAATGTAACCTTATAGCTAATCACCAGATCATTTCCATCTCTTTGAAAGACATCGTGTGGCTTCTCATCGACTACAAACACAAGATCTGCAGCGAGTTCATCAAGTCGCTCGTTTCCTTTGTTAGGAAATGTAATCTTGGTTCCCTTTTTCCATCCTGGCTTTACATCAATCGTCAATATCTCCATTTCTTGGGTCAATTTTCTGTATTAGATTAATAAAAATTAAGGTTTGATATAGGATGAACCGGCAAAAAGAAAGCACAAACACTACCATACCCGTTGGCATGATCCACAACTGTTCTTGAAATCTTCATTTTCCTTGTTGATCCGTTATATAATTCTTCAAGGCTGCAAGGCAATTTATTCTCAACAGGAGGAGGTTTCTTTGGTAAGGTTGCGCCGTCATGACCATCATTTGATCCTCGAAACTTGTTATCATTATACGTCGCGCCTCCATTTGATTGGAAATGTTTGCTGCTACACCTCTTAGCTCCCATATCGAAATCAAAATCGAAATCGAAATCGCTACCGAAGAACTCTTCAAAAATATCCTCGGCGGTTCGACCACTGAACTTGCTTCTGCTATTGGAACCACATGATGGAGGCATTTCTTTTAATCCTTCTTCTCCATGTTGATCGTATAACGACCTCTTATGTGGATCACTCAATACCTGCAAATATATCGATCAATGTACCAAAGATCCCGCAATCATCCATGGGTTCAAGTCTACTATATAATAATACCTACAATATATATAGCAAGAATTTAAAGAGAGAGATAACATAATTACTTCATAAGCTTGAGAAATTTCAACGAATTTGGCTTCGGCCTCAAGTTTATTGCTAGGGTTCTTGTCAGGATGCCATTTCATAGCGAGTTTTCTGTACGCCTTCTTCAGATCTTCATCGTTAGCGGTCCTAGCTACATTCAGTATGTTATAATAATCTACGCTCATTCCGGTAATATTGATATATGATGTGCATTTATATATTTAGATAGAAAATAATGCTTAATTAGCAAATATTTAACTATCGGTTTTTAGGTTAATAGAAAAAACAAAAAGGGTCTCGGCAGCTTTTCTGATTCTAAATATGACCACTTATTTGAGGGGTGCGAAAGTACAGCCGTACGTTGTTTGTAAGATAAACCGGTGGTTACGGAGTCAAGAAGTAATTTGTGTGTTTTTTACACACATAACGGTCCCTTTTTACTTAATTTGTTTGAATATCCACACAGGCAGGGTTCTTCAAGTTTGTTCAATATACTCACCATGTTAAGTTACTACATTTTTTAGTCTCTATGGTTTGTGGGTTTTTCAATTTTCGTCCATCACTATTAAATTGCACGGATTTGGTCCCTGCTCAAACTAAACAATCCAAGATACCTTTGCCCTCTTGTTTTATTCTTTTTTATATTTTTAATTAATTTCTAATTTGTTTTTAAAAAATTTAATCAAAACAAAAACAATCTCTTTTTCTATTTAAATTATTCTCTTTTTCCTATCTCCCCTCTCTCCCGCTCTACTAGATTACAACTACCATCTCTAACACTACCACTACCTTTAACAACATAGACGCAACTACTAATGCTTGTGGGTGTTCTGAAAATATGAACCCAAACATAAAGCTATGAACAAGATCTCTTTCAATGTGTCTCATCAAATATGAAACCAAAAGTCATAACAACAAATATGTTTGAAAACACAATGCTCGAGAGGGGGGGGGGGGGGGGTGTACATGCGGTACCTCAACTCCACCTCAGCATGCCGAGGAGTACACCGGATGCTCTTATTCCCTTAATGTTATATTATTTTCTTACACCAATAACATTAAGGAGTTGTATTTTGGAATTTGGAGAATGAAGAACATATATATAATTAAGGAAATTGTCCATCATCACTTATGATATGATTATTGTTGATTCCAGTCATGAGTACTCTACTATAGAGTGAGTTCAGGTAAAAATATTTAACAGCAAGAAAAGAATACACAGAGAGAAGCTTGCTTCGATATAATGGCGCTTTTTATATAACAGAAGATATATTGAGGATGGTAGGTGTAATTGATAGATAATGTAAAAATGGTGACATTTATGAGAGTAGTTTAACAAGATTAATACCCGCGATCTAATTATGCTAACAATAGAAGATGGTCTATTTTAATAACTAAATTAGTAACAAATTATCAATGACATAGACTATCTAAGTAAGCTTCCATTTACATGGCTTCTCGATTAAAGAAAAGCTACATGATACATTGGCATCTAAGGAGCAAGGTGGTTTAGGAGTTGGTAGTTTGAAGGCTTTGAATATCGCCTTGTTAGCCAAATGGTAGTGGAGGATCAAACATGAGGACACAGCCTTATGTGTCGGAGTGATGAAATCTTTACATGGCTTCTTTCGTTGCTCACCTAACGATCCAATTTTATCAAAAAAAAGGGCACCTGGGGATCAATCGTTTCTTTAAATAATATGCTGCTTCCTTATAATATCAATCTGTTTGATATATTTTCGACAAATGTAAATGGATTTTGGAGGTGGCCTCTTGATAAGACGGGTATGTATTCGGTGAAATCGTTGCGCTCTCATCTAGATAAAATATTTCTTCACAATGGTCGTGATTTAAAAACTCTATGGATAAAGCACCTCCCTAGTAAAGTAAATATTCACGTGTGGAGAGTCCAACGTAAAAGGCTCGCAACTTTTGATAATCTATTTCAAAGGGAATCATTTCGGAATCTAAACCTTATCCTTTTTGCTCCATTTTTTCGGAAAATGAAGATCACATTTTCATTTACTGTTTTTTGGCTATATATCTTTTGAAAGAGATGTCCAATTGGTGGAATATGGGGCCTCCTCCATCCACAATTGAAGAACTTCTCTCATGGGGCGATACGGTGAACTTATTCGGTGATAGATTGCAAGCATTCAATTCGGTGTTATTTACTTTTATTTGGCAAGTTTGGAAATCTATAAATGAGCTGGTGCATGAGAAAAAGAGCTATTCTATTTATGGAATATTTATCTCCATTCAAGGCCTTTCTTACTTTTGGATTAACACTCGAGGAAAACTCAAGCGGCGGCTAGATTGGATAAATAGATGTTGTAGTCCTCTTTTGTTTTCTCCTGTGTAATTGTTCTTTTCTCTTTTGTTTTGTCTAGCTTCTTGCTAGCTTTTTTATATTAATAATATATATTCTGTTGTCGTTCAAAAAAAAAGTAAGCTTCCATTTTAAGTGAGGAAACAATTAATCATGTAATAAACATAAATTTGAAATATTTCATCCACTTTATTAATATAGTAGTGTATAACAGATATGGGATAATATTTAAAGGTAATATATATAGAAATTTACTAATAATTGTAATGTCTAAGTTTTTAGGTCGAAAAGAGATTCTGAATTTTAATTTCTAACAACAAAAGGGTATGTTGTCATTGTTTTGTTTCAAATTGTGAAATTGGAAATCATCATCATTTATTGGTCTAAAAAATTGGAAACCATCTTAAATTGCAAATTTTAACATTTATGTTATCTTTTTTTTGGCTATTTGCATAATATAAAGAGTAGTCACGTAATCAATTTCGAAAGGTTATCTACTATGATTGTAACCGGTTACTTTTTCTGTCAAAAATTAAAATCTAAACTCATTTCTTGACCTAAAAAATCGTATGCTACCATTATTAACAAAATTTGATATTTATGTTACCATATTTAACAATTTACACTAACAGATACAATCTAGCTTTCTAATTTCTACGAAGGTTGGAAGGCAGCAGCTGCAACGGTGCACTTTAGGCCATGGATTAAAAAACTTGAATATATTCGTCATACATGACAAGCTGCCAATCATTCAGGGGTAGTTCATGTTTGTACGTAAAACCACCAACATTAGAGATCTCTCGTGACAAGACATCATGCCGATCAGTAATGCTTGTTGTATCTTAGATTCACGGAATGAAAGGAGCTTCGCACGTTCGCAGTGACGTGCAATGCTCCATAATGGAAAGTTGGAAACCACCCCCACCTTTACCGGCCATGTGTAAAGTTGTAAACAAGGTAGAGCAGTTGTCGTGTTACAAAGATAGAGAATCTTTTGTTCCCGCAACATCTTTTTCTTAACATTTTTGTCACCAATCTTATAGTCTAGTATTTTCTTCTTTAAATACTTTTTCAAGAAAGAATTACAAAGATTTACTGCTCTTTTTAGAATAGCATACTGATGTTAATTTTTAATCACGCGTCCATTTCTCCTAGATATTTTCATTCCAATGGCCAATTGAACAGTTTAGTGTAGGCTAATAGGTTAGATGATATTATCCGTAGTGATTTCAAAGATGATATTCAAAGGGTATTTGTTTGTACACCCTACTCTATGGATCAGAATACCCTAATTTTATTTTTTTGAACGGCAAAAGAATTTTATTATAAGAAATCTAGCAAGTAGCTAGAAAGTACAAAAAGATAAGAAAGCAAAATTACATAATTGACTCCAACTTTGGATCATTACACCAATTAAACCAATCTAACTTCCTTCCAAGTTTTCCCCTAGTATTCAACCAAAAAAAAGAAAGGCTACGCATTTGGTTATAGAGAAAAACAGGCGACACCGACTTAGAGTTGAAAACTTTGTTGTTCCTGTAGTCCCAAACAACCCAACAGAAAGTGAACAACACCGTGTTAAATGCCAATAGTTGCTTACCTTTCAAACCTGAATTCGATCCCCATTGCAACAAACTAGATACAGAATCCGGATAAGACAAATTCAAATTCCACCATTTAGAAATTTCTTTCAACAGAAGGGATGCTAGCGGGCAAGATAGAAACAGGTGTTCCTCACATTCTTGCCCAAATCCACAAAAAACACTAAAGGTATCAACAACCGAAATGTTCCTTTTGACCAAATTATTTTTTGTTGCCAATCTTTTAAGCATCAATCTCCAAACCATTACGTTTACCTTAGAAGGAACCGAATTGAGCCAAATAGTCTGCATGCCATGAGAAGTAACCAAGATTGAGTCATCAATTAAGTTTCTCAAGGAACAAACCGTAAAGACGCCAGATGAATTAAGCTTCCAAGAACAAGCTAATTGCGGACCATGACGCCCATAAATAATATTGCCAACAAAAAGGGAGTGAATATCAATATTTAGAGCTTGTAGTATCTTGCTAATACTCGAAATCGAATGCCACACACCACTTTTTTTGGAGTCCAAAGGATCAACTGCTTGAGAACTCCTAAAACCGTGCAGAGAATAAATAACTTTCTGCCATATGGAGCCGTTTTCTGTCTTCAATCTCCACCACCATTTCGATAAGAGAGCAATGTTTACGGCTTTCAAACTACCAACACCAAGACCACCATGTTCTTTCTTAGCCAATAAGTCCTTCCAAGCAACCCACGATATCTTATTAGAATTAGACGTGGCACCCCAAAAGAACTTACATCTGATGCTCTCAAGTTTAGATAGAATTGTCTCAGAAACCTTGTATAGAGAGAACAAATAAGTACCAAGTGACCCCAAAACATATTTACAAAGCCCCATTCTACCGGCTGCCGAGAGAGAAGAGGCTCTCCAAGCTGAAAGTTTAGATTGAAATTTATCAAGAAGAGATTGCCAGGCAGTGCATTTAGACATGGACGAACCCACTGGCAGCCCCAAATCAGAATACCCTAATCTACACCAATTATAAACTTTGACCAATTTTAACTAGGTAATAAATTTAATATCTTTTATGTTTTGCAGCTTTTTTCATAAAAAGAAATAAAACTTTTTATATTTCCAACCTTCTCCGCCAATTAATGTCCCAGTCTCCTCCCCTCCTTACCTTACTAGGTGGTTTCTGGCAACCACCATGATTATCCGGCGACAACCTCCCAAAGGCAATTTTCCGGCACAACCACCATCCTTCTCCCATGCCTTCTCTCTCTCTCTCTCCCTCCCTCTCCGTCTCTCTCTCTCGGGTTGGGGCTTGAGGTCCATGATGAAGCAGATGGTGGTAGTAGTTGTATCGCCGGAAAAACTAGTGGTTGTGTCAGTGGTTTGGTGTCGTGAATTGTGGGTAACCAGAACTTACCATATCCAAACAAAGCCCAAGATTTTCATAAACACAAGATCTACATATAAAACCTACAAGAAGTAAAGAACACACATGACACATGCAAAACCCAAGATCTTCATCAAAACCTACCTTACTTGCTGGAGAGACTAGCGAAGAAATAAATAGAGAACGAGACGGACTAGGTAACAGTGACGGTTAGCCGGCAAAGATAGTGTTGGCGGTCGTCCGGCAAAAATGCCGTCACCATAGAGGATGGGGGATAAAGCAGATGGAGAAGAGAGGACTTAGAGAGAGAGTGTGTGTGTTTAATAAAGTGTGGGAGAGAGAGAGAGAGTGTGTGTTTATGGAATGGGTTTTAATTCAAACACCAATACATCATATGAAGAGAACTTGAATAACAAAAAAGAGAATGGAGAAAAGTGAGGTGTGAGGCGGCTATTTCAAGGGGAGAGGAACTTTTTTTTTTTTTTGAACGTCAAAGGTTGAACAACAGGAGAGCTTCGGTATTGTCATCGAGGAGAGAGGGACTAAAGAAAGAAAAATATAATAGGTAAAGAAAAATATAAATAATGATACAATAATAAGTAAATAATAAATAAGAAGAAATGATTACCTTATAATTATAATATAGATGTATGTGTGAAAGGGTGGGTGATATAGACTAGGGTGTCTCTAACACCACTCATATTCAAAGTTAAGCACGTTGAAGCTTCTAGGGAAAAGTGGAACTCAAGACCAAGTAGTAGTGTACCCACCAGCTAGAAATAGGAATTTCTCACTACCCTTTTCTTTCATATGGAACCCTTTCTGCCCAACATCTATAAGATGGATGATTTCTAAATATACGGGGGAGTATATTTTAAAAAATCAGCTATGAGTATTACCTGCAGTCCAATCCAATCCCTATATATGGCAAGGCAGAGAGCAAGTAGCAGCATGTAGTTCCATAACAAAACACACACAAGATAAAATCCAAAACAAAAGGCATTAAAATGATATCATCATTCATCATATCTGCACCAATACCAACCCCTCCACAATAGGGTTTCCTCGCTCACTCCACAATTGTCTGCTTTTTTCTTTCTTTTTTTAAGATGATAGATACCTTCTTAACAACCAAAAACAAAAACACTAGAAAGTTCAAAATAAAAAGGATGATGATGCAGCTGTTTTTACTCGCTCCTCTCCCATCATAAGAATCATTCCTCGGCAAATCTGCAATTATTCCAGAGAATGACCACATAAGATCTCACCACTTTATTTCCCAACACCAAATGCCATTCATTATACGTTTGATAAAAGAAAAAATAAAATAGGTTAAATTTGGAGGTTTACCCCAATTCAGAGAGTTTCATGTGAGATACTGCATAGTCAGCAAAGAAGGCATCCTCATTCTGATTCAAAACAAATACAAAACAACTAAGCATCCAGGTATGTAATAATGCCACCCATACACAATGGCAACTAAGCATTCAAGTTATGTATATAGTGTAGATGTACTCACAGCAGCATATTTGTCAACAAGGGGACGGAATACAGGGTCCTCAAGAAGAGCTTTGTCTGTAGGTAGCTTCAGGAGTCCATCCTTCTCACCAGCAAGAAGTTCTCTGTTCAAACGATTATACAAACATTTACAACTTGCATATGAAACAACAGTCTTTCCCAGAAAGTAAAAAAAAACCCATAGAAAATCCAATCTCACGTGAAGTAGCTGTTATCAAAGATAAGAGGATTGGGAGTCCATGGTCCTTCAAAACCAGATCGCTCCTTGTGGGCAGCTCCCTATAAGAAGTCCCACTTTCACATTAGAAATTTGTGATTGTCATTCAATAATATCACTTAAAAAAGCAAGAACACCAACCAGAGTGTGGCCACCAGATAGAGTTACAATGTCGATGTCGTCAAGACCCATGGTCTTCACAAATACATCCCTCAGATGATCGTTTCCTGAAGTACAACAATCAAGAAATTATTAATATAGAGTTATCCAAAACATCAAAGGCAACTACATGATTATCTCCTAATGCGTGATATTCCAAAGTTATTATCATACTAACCCTTAGTGGCATCAGGAAGACGGCCTTCAACAGGGGGCTCTTCCTTGTCCTGAAGTGATGCAAAGTTATTATCGATTCAGGTATAGAACCATATAGATAAATGAAAATTAAGATGCAAGTGTCCAATTCAAATATCATAACATTGCCAAGCATTAACTTCTCTTTTCATCAATTTCAGAAATTAAACCTCAATAATCGGAAACATTTCAGAAATAAAATGAAACCTATTAGCATTTTAAAGTAAATAAAACCAACCTCCCTTCCGGGGTGGAATGGAACATCAGGGCCTCCTGTAACTTCGACAGCGACAACTCCAGCCAACTACAACAAATTTTTATCAGCACCCAAATTTAACCTAGATAAAAATACAAAAGCCATCAATCTTAAGTTACCTGATAGAAGTCACCATATGAGATGATGGGGAACTGTTCCTTAATGGGCTCCAGCAGCCTAACAGCAATGTCAAGACCGTTGTTTGCGGCGTGGCTTTGCTCAAGCTTGATCCTCATTGTACCGAAAGGACCTCCAGTTTTTGTATTCACGTCATATGTACCAGCAGAATGCCATCTGCAGCCAGATATAGGTATAACTCGAATTGGAATCAAATTGATATTTCATAAACGTTTTCTTTTTCTGTAAACTAAGCAAAATGGGCATTACTCCTTCACAACAGATATGTACAGTCAAATTGAACATCATGAAAACATAACCCCAGATATATTTTAAAAAAAAAGTTACATCAGTTCACTGATTGCTCCCGATAAGTTTTGTATATAAACTTTAAAAAACAATAGCAAGATTAAAAGAGGATAAAAACACAGTAAACTTTTTCCCCAACTAATTACAAAAATACTCTCGCCCTTTTTATGAAAACCTTAGATCAAACTCTGAAAACAGCATAACATTATAAAATGATCTAAAACTATGCAAAGGGGAAGCAATCCTTACGCAAGACGAAGCATCAAAGGAGCACATCTCTTCTCGGCAATAAATCCTCTGAGTTTCCTCCTGGCTTTGTCAACAGCCTTCTTGTACTCCTCACTAACTGTTGGATAGCACTTCCCCATGGAAATAAAACCTGAACCAGGATTCAACAGAAAATAAGTTTTAGATTGAATGAATCAGTGGTAATCCCTACCGCCACAAACAATCACATGCGATGCACAGCTCAAAATTTATCTACCAGTCGGATCATGCAATGAAGTCCCTAAATACACAGTTTCGTATTGATCGACCGTTAATCGTGTCTTAAAACATACAAAGGAAACATTTCCACAAATATACACCGTTTATAAACGAAATCTTGCGTATACGTCACTATCTCAGTACCACAAGCACATACTTTAAACTCAGCACCGATCAAAATTAAACAAACGAAGATACATTTACATACACCAAAACGCACAAAATCTACCAAATCCTAAAACCAAAGTCAACCGGCTTTAGAAGCACCAAATTAGTCGATCGCAAGTTATAATCCAACCCAATAAACACAGAACACAACCAAAGTTGTAGATAAACTTTAAAATGCAACGTACGCAGTCTATAACTAAGAACGAATTCTATAGCGCGATGAACATTAAAAGCCAGATAAACAGACGATCGTCGTTCAGATCTCGAATCTAAATGCTAACCACTGTTATACTCCTTCAATCAGAAAAATAGATAGATCGATAACAGACTAACCTTTCTAATCTGATGATAAGATAATAATCTGAGCGATCGAAGAACCCTAGGACGAGTGATACGAGTGATCGTGAGGGAGCCACAAGCAGTGTCATTTTATAGGGGGGCTGCTTGGAAGAAAAAGAGAAGGTTCCAGTATATTTTGTTGTAGCCGTTGGATCTTGTATTCTATGGTCAAGCACTTAACGGACAGGATTGATTTAGACAGGGTTTGGTGGAAATTTTGGTCAAGGCGATCAAAATTTCGGGGCGGAAAAGGTAGCTCGGTTCTCATTTGGTTAAGAGTCGTTGCAAGTTGTTTCACTAATTGACTAAAGTACCCTTATGCGTTGTTTATAAATGTGCGGACGTGATTGGTAGGCGTCGTGAGGTGCACCAAAAGACCATGCGGAGACATGCATGTTAACATGAACTTTTTTTTAAGTTTATAATTTATTCGCTTTTCTCAATTTAAAAGCCCAACTACCCCAATGAAGGGGCGGGGTGCCGGGGTGGGGCACACCACAAGAAAAAGTTATGAGCACACGAGAGTACTTATTATCGTTTCATAACATTATAATAAGTATTAAAATTAAGGGTAAACTGCTTCAAAATACAATGAACTTTTACTAAGCTATCAATTTATACAACTGACTTTAAAATTTTAAAAAAATACAACCAACTCTCTTTTATCCCCAATGTATGCAAGATCTAACCTGTGTAGCAGGTTACCGGTCACCTTTTTATTTTTGCTTTATTTTTAATTTTTTATTATTGTATATCATCTTTGTTCATCATCAATGTTCTTCAAGTTCAAGAACATCTTCAAGAACAAGAACACAACTCAATAACAAAAAAATTTGTAATCTTTATCAACTATTCATCATCAATGTTAACAAATTAAACTGTAATCTGTATTCATCATCTTTGTCGATCATCAATGTCAAGAACTAGAAACAAAGAACAACATTATTTGTTCAGAAACAAAGATTTTCATATCGTAATCAACCTTCAACAGCAAACAATTTCAGAAACAGCAAACATGTACAGAAACAAAACTCAACACTTCAGATCGCAAAGAATGTATCCATATTGTTCTGACTTAATCCATATCGTTTTCTTCAAATCAAAACTCAACACTTTCAGATCTGAATGAGGAGAGAGAGAGACACACACACACCCCTTCATCCAACTGTATCAAATCACAACTTCAAACTGCAAGGGGACGGTGGCTGTGAATTTGAAACCCTAATCGCAAAGAAACCCTAATCGGAGGTTGTTTAAGCCCAGATCTAAACGGCAGTGGTGTTTGAAACCCAGATCTGAACGGCGGTGGTGTTACAAACTCAGATATGAAAGTCTATTACATATGTATTGATTTATCAAATCAAAATCAAAATAAAAAACTCACAAGGCGGTGGTGTTTAAAGCAGCGGGCGACGGCGGTTGTTTAAACCCCAGATCTGAACGGCGACGGTTGTTTGAACCCTACACAAGAAACCCTAATCGCAAAGGGGAGGACGCGGTGGTGTTTGGTGGGCAGATCTGAAACCCGTGAACCCTTGACGGCGGAGGTGGGCGGCGGTTTGGAACGTGGCAGCGGTTGTGGTGGTTATAAGGAGGTGGAGGTGGTTTTTGTTGTTTAAAGGGAGTGGTGATGGTGATGGAGATGGAGATGGTTGTTTGAAGCTTTGATAGGATCTATGAAGAAAAAAGGGGAGAGAAAATATTATATCCAGATGAAAGTAAAAGCTTATAATCTAACCATATCTTTATCTTTTTTCAAGAAATTGAACCCAGATCTTCATCATTTTTTCAAAAAAAAAATAAAAAAATAAAATATTCAAAGTAACCGGTTGATAACCTGAGTTTGTAGGTAAACTTGTATATATTGGGATAGAAAAGTAGGTTGGTTGTATTTTTTTTTTAAATTTTAAAGTTGGTTGTATACATTGGTAGCTTAGTAAAAGTTCATTGTATTTTGGAGCAGTTTGCCCTAAAATTAACACACATACCAATCTAATTTACATCTTATGTTTTTAACATGACTTAAACCTTAAACCTCTAATATAGAGATACCTTAGTCACACCTTGGTGGCTTGGTACTGCTAGACCAAAGGCCTTTGGTATTTGAGAGATTAAATAATGAAAGAGAATTTAGCGTGATTTTAAAGATCTCGTTTTGTTTTTGTAATGGCTTGTTATAGCTTGAAACTTAACTATACCATACATGATCCAAGGCTTGGCATGCTAACCTCAACGTGGCGCTTATTTACCCGTTATAAGTCGTGGTTTTAGAGCTGTGTTATAGTTACTGAGTCATATTGGCCGAATATATATAGTTATTCAATTATAAAATTTTGTAAAATATACTTAAACAAATAAAAATTGATGAACTATGTTAGAAGTTTATAATCATATACTTTTAAACCCTAATTCAGTTACGAACAAAATTGTTGTTTTAAGTCACGTGACATAGAACATCGTAGCCTCGCCATAGCTTCCAAGACTTAAGGTTTGATCATGTCGCACGCCATGCCATGCTTCACATAATTTAGAAACATTGTCATTTAGTGACTAAGAGACTGAGTTATGAATAAGGAATATAATCTTACTTAATAAAGATAGAGTGTTGTAAATGATATTCTATATTAAAATTAGTTAAATATATAGATTTCGATGATATTATCTTTATGAATAATAGATTACATATTTATGAGGTGTGTGCTTGCCGTTAAAAAAAAGAAAAAGAAAAAAGATTACATATTTATGAGAAGGTTCTATATTTCTAATCATCCTCCTACTCATTACGGATTAAGCCAGGTGTTTAAATCAACCATGAAAACACGAAAAATAAAATAAATGAAATCAACCAAACAAACATCTTACAAGTGCTTCAAACACTTGCATGACATACAACTGATGCTATAAGCATATAACAACAACTAACACAAAACACATCCAAAACAATGATTCCATCTTTGAAATCACAACTTTAAATATACAAAACCAATAAAAAAACGCATACCTCATGCAAGGAATCAATAAGCTTATCACTTCAAATGCTAATAGGTGTGTTTCTTGATCAAAATTGTATAAAAACTAGTGGTTATCTTACCCGCGCTTCGCGTCGGATATTAATTACTTTTTGATCGAGTTTCATTAGATTATTCACCTACTATTTTTTATTAAAAAAAATCTTTTTAAACCTCTTATGTAAAAATGGTAAATTGAATTTAGATATGAAACTTAGAACAATTGAATTGCCTTGTATATTGTAATTATTTATTGCCATGTTTTAGATATAAAGAGTTGATTTTATAAAACAAAAAAGAAAAAAGAAAAAAACATGACTAACATAACTTATATTATATCATTGTACCTTAATAGCATGTAACGTATGCTTTTTAAAGGAAAAAAAACCAACTAACTAAAAACTAAATGTTAAAAAAGTTAATAATACAATTAAAAAACTAAAAGTGATAAAAAAGTAAAAAAGACTAAAAAATTGAGGTAGTCAAGATTTGAAACATTGACCTGGGCTTCACAGACAACGCCCTTACCAGCCCATCTGCACTACTTTGTTTCATTCTCTGGAAGTTTAGATATATAAGTTTGTTTTTTCTAATGTGCAAAGCGACAAAATTCCTTCCTTCAAATTGTATGGTATAGTAATGGGTAGCAAGCCTTTCCACGTGAGCATGTATATGTGCTACGAAAGGTTTGACTAATAAATATCAAAAGCAATATATATATATATATATATATATATATATATATATATATAACACTTTGCAACAATTACAAAGAGCCTCTTGAACTATTCAAGTTTGAAAAATAATAGCTTTAGTTGTTCTAGTTTTAAATCACATAAACAAATTAAATGGCAACTTGTTAAACACATAACACTTAACAATTAATCAAGAAATTTTCGAACTTGGGGCGTTACAACATAATATAAAAATCTGATATCTCAGTGTATGACTGTATCTCACTGCGATAACCGATATTTCAAATCTCGGTTGCAGCTCGATATTTGAATTTTGACCGAGATAACTGCATAGCTCACAAGATCATGATAAGTGTCAAAACCTGCTTAGCTCACAAGATCATGATATGTGTCAAAAACTGCATAGCTCACATGATCATGATAAGTGTCAAAATCAAAAGATACGACGAAAAAAGACAATTAGTAAATTCCATATGTTATTATATAGTGGGTAATAAAACAAAGTGAAGTAAGAAGTAGGGTTGTAAACAAATCGAACGTTTATGAACCATTCGTAAAATCAATTGGGAGTTCGTTTCTTTAATAAACGGACGATCATGAACAAGATTTCCATTCGTTTAATTCAAAGAATGAACACGAACTAGAATTCTCTTCGTTCATTTATGTTCGTGAACGTTCGGTTATCCGTTCTTTTGTGTTCATATATATAGTGTGTTTATGTATAATGTTTATTTGTGTTAGATAATTTTGGATTTATATTATAATGCGTGTTCTTTTGTTTACGTTTGTTTATCATTTAAATAAACGAACACAAATGTACACGAACTGACCAATCAACTAAACAGTCGAGCACAAAAACGCGTTCATTTATCGTTCGTGTTCATTTACTCACCCGGCTTAAGTTAAAAGAGAAAACATGAACGCAGAAATACATTCGTTAATTCGTTCGTATTCGTTTTATTTGCTTAGCTAAAGTTAAACAAACAAATACGAACAACCTATTGTTTATGACATTTATATTTCACTAATTTTCTTTTCTTATCTGCACACTTGATTTTAATACATATTTTAAATAATATAAATAAAAAATAAGTAGAGAATATTATAAAAAGATATAAATACTCTAAATTATAAATGAATATTAATTCATACACCTTATTCTATAAATCTTAGATACCCTATTCTATATTTTTATCACTTCTAGTTGGTTGTTATGTCTATTTTTTATATTTTGTAAATAATTTAACATCATTAAATTATTTTAAAAATATTTAAAATCCTATAATAGAATTCAATCAATGCATGTATAATGAAAGTTGAAAAGTTGAAAACTAGATTAAGGACGGCTGGATGGATGGAGCAGGCAATCCCAGGCTAAATATGTCATTTCACTTGAGCTTTAAATAATATAAAACTCTTTATGGCCGTGTGAACACATGTAAAGGAAAAAGATCCCTCCTTAAAGTGACGGTGTAAAACCTTAAGCATATCACACAAACCAATAAGAAACAAGCAACATACACCGGTGACGAGAATAATATGACCGTGTACGTGAACTTAAATTTCCCCATGCGTTCCATATACGACGACAGTTTAATCAATAATTAGGATTGGGGAGCCATGTAGAATGTAGATAAAGAAGATTACGACGTCACAGTATCGTTACAAGAAGCCGGTATGACGGCTGAATCAAGTCCGTCAATATTTGGTCAGAATCCGGCTACAAAACCGTTCGGCATCGTGTCTGAAAACATACTAAATTTATATACAAGGTCATGTGTACCGATCTCTGGAATTATTCGGGTAGATGTCGGGGTTTATCTGGTTGACCGCTATGCCCTCTTTCTGGTTTTTCAACCTGACTCATCCGTAGTTTTTACTTTTTTCTTTTTTGTGTAATAGAGAGTAGAAAAAAGAAAAATCATGTGTTGTTTGGGTTATGATATACTTAGATTTTAGATAAAGAAGAGAAAAGAAAAAAAAATGATATGACCCCGTATGATATTTAGGTTGAAAAAAGATTAATATATATAGGTGGTACTTGTAGTCTAATATTTATTAAAATTTTATTATCATTACTATATTAAATACTTCTTCATTTAGTTTAAACAAATAATAAATATTAATTAAGACCCCGTTTGGTTCACGAAATGGAATTAATCGGAATTGAAATTCGTTAAGGAATTGGAATTGGAATCGGAAGGAATTGGAATCGGAATCAGAAGTAATTGGATTTGGAAGGATTTCAATGAAATATGTTCCTTCTTGTGTTTGGTTCGTGGAGCTGAATAAAATGCCAAATTTCAAGTTTTGTTTGGTTCGCAAAGGAATTGAAATGGAATTAATAAACATGAAAAAATTACTAATTTTTATTATTTTTTAATTTCTAGTTTATTATATTATATATCATTAACATTGATTTAATAATCAATAAATATAAAAAATTGAAATAATTAACTAATTTCATTACAATGTTGATTTACTAACTTCATTAATCTTGCAATACATATGCCAAAATTCTTGGAATCTTGCATGATGATCTCATTCCAGTTGTTCTTTTGTAAAGGTTGGGTCCTTCAAAGAAAATAGAACAAAATGAACAAAACAATCAACTGTTTAATGGCTACTATTGCTTAAAAAAACATAACAAAATGAAGTTTCATATTTGAAGATTGACGGGTTGTCAAAATAATTTATGGTGCGAGAATCGCGAGAACCAATTTGAGCCGTTCAATTCCTCCTCCTCCAATGTTATTGTCCACTCATGAATTCCTTACATGCACACACCCACACTCTACCCCTCCACACTCTACCCCTCCACGCTCTCCATCCACGAACTTCCAATATCCAAGAAACGGCTGAGATTGATTTTTGTAGTTCTCGCATGAACCCTCCCATATATATATATATATATATATATATATATATATATATATATAGAGAGAGAGAGAGGCAAAAGTTCAAACAACAACTGTTTTTCGTACGAGAACCAATCTGAGCCATCCAATTCTCCATCTTTCAATGTCATTGTCTACCCATGAATCCGTTACATGCACCCTGCCACACTTGATTCTCTCACGCTCCACATCCATGAATTCCACTTTATCAAATCAACGGCTAAGATTGGTTCTCGCAGTTCTCGTACGAATAATAGTTCTCGTTTGAACCGTCCCATATATATATATATATGTATGTATGTATACTAGTATTGTACCCGCGCAATGATGCGACGATAAATAGTTTTTCTTTTATAACATGTTGCTTCAATAATGTAATGATATTTTATTTGCGCGATTCAATATCACGAAAAAGTTTTTAGCACATATCCGTTTTTTTCAAAGTTTTTTTATTTGCATTTAAATATTTTATTCATATTAAAAATAAATTCTAAAAGACATTAAAATAAGAAAAAAGATCTATATATTGATGAAATAAAGAGAGAAAAGTTAATAAAATTTTGAAAATTATGTTGATGTTGTTGGATAATTGTGTTTATGTGAGAAAGTGTGTTAGCGTGGGAGAGTAATTTTAAATGAATAAAAAATTAAAGTAAATTTTATTTGAACGGCAAAACAAAGGGAAACAATAGGGAAGGAGCTTCGGCTCCGCCATCACCCCCACCTATTGCTCTCATATTTTATTAAAATAACACCACTAACAAGCGGTTAGAGGCACCAAAGTACAAACCATAACAAATCAACATCCAGTTCGAGATTACAAGCAGCAAAAACCAACACCCAACAATACAAAGCTAATAATTAATTAAAACATAAACTAGGAAGAAGGCAGCATTCATTCCATTTGTAAGCAGGTATAGGTACCCCGATCCTTTGCTTCATCCAAAAGAAAGAATAAGCTTGAACTTGACTAAAAATGGAGTGACCCCGGTTCTTACCATCAGCCGCAAAAACTATATCATTCCTATGCTTCCATAACATCCAAAGGAAGGTGTAAATGACTTCGGTGAAAGCTTGCAAAGAGTAGTTTTTAAATCCCAAAGTAACTCCCCAATTTAACATACTTTTGATGTCAATAATGGACTCACCTGAGATTAATTTAAACAGAATAAATGGTCAAGATTTTATCTTGATTGAATTTTAAGAACTCTTAAAATTAAAGAGGAGAGAGAATGTTAAATGATTTATATAGTAGTATATATATGTGTGTGTGTGTGTGTGTGTATATATATATATATATATGGGAGATTCAAATGAGAACTGTTTTTCGTACGAGAACTACGAGAACCAATCTCAGCCGTTCCAATTGGATATGGGAAGTTTGATGGGGTGCGCCCCCAGACCAGACTCAGAAGAGCCAAAACGCCATTCTTCTGGGCACGTTACAAACCAACCCTCAGGGGAAGTCAAGGGCCCTGACTCCATAGAGCTACACACAACCTCCCTAGGAGGTCACTTGATTTTGGCCTACCAGAGGAAAGTGCACAGCCAGGAGGACCTCCTGCCTCTGGAAGCAACACACCCGCAGGAGGACCTCTGGCCCTCTGACCCTGGTCGAATAAACCTCGTTTTCCCAAGACGCAGGCTTGCCTATCTAATCATATTTAATGATAAGTACGGAGAGTCTGATACGCAAGTACACTTCGCAGGCTTTTTAAGGATCCTTGTCGGGAAGATCCGTTACAAGTGCAATCATCAAGAACGACCGATCCTAGACACGTGTGTAACAATCCAAGGGTCCAGGTATGACTTCCTTCTATCATAAATATCAAACACCCTAGCACCAATATATGCATGCAACACATACTTCCTCAAACACATTTTCTACCTAAACTAACTTGAGCGTCGGAGAGGAATACGGGGATCATTCCCCGTCTTCCTCTAACATTAGGTGTTAGGCTGTTTTGCAGGATCTCTTATACAAACGCATCCGAACAACAAAGGCACTCTCGTATCTGACCATCACCCGAGAAGGTCGTATGCGCGATCAAATGGCGCCATCCGTGGGACCGGCAGTTCTTTAAACTCGTCTATATTGCCTCCTGATACTCGTGACCTACAACAGCCAAATGGCTACACCCGACCCAGCATCATCTAACCAAAACGTTGTAAGCACCACAGGCCCCAACCTAGGTACCAGTACCGTGAATCTAGCAGTTAGTCAAGAAATGATAAATCCCCCGGACCCATCACTCGTAAGGCAGAGGCAAGCGTCACCAGCCCGTCCGTTCGGATCACAACGGGGAGGGTTAGGGTACCTCAATAACGAGAACTGGGAAGTAGTCACTCCTGATCCATCTCCAATGAATCAAATAGCCCAGCCGTCTCGACAGGCCGATATATCCCGGGTAATACCCACAAACCTGTTCAGCACACCCAACACGCAAAACAACAACACAGGGTTGACCATGCATATGCAGACACACCTACACAATATGCTCTTGGCCCAGGCCCAAGCACAAGCTGCATATTGGCAAAGTATAGCAATGCAGGGGCTGAATGGAGAAAGGGTAGCGCATGCAGGGCAACATCCGCTCACTGGAATCCTCCCGTCACCTAGTACTACCCCGTTCTCCCATCACATTGAGGAACATCAGATACCTGACAATGTTAAAATCCCGACCATTGTAGGGACCTACGATGGTCTAGGGGATCCTGACGACCACATGAATCTCTTCTAAGGGGCTATGAAGTTTCAGAAATGAGATGCAGCTGTAGCATGCCATGTGTTCCCCATCACGCTGAAGGGGAGTGCACGCGAATGGTTTGCTGGTCTCCCAACAGAGAGTATACAAAACTTTGATGACTTACGAGAGAAGTTCAGAAACCACTTCAGGCCACAGAAGATTCATGCTGAATCTCACCTCAGGGCCCACCTCATAAAACAGGAGGTAGACGAGAACATTAGGGATTACATTCCAAGATACAATAAAGAAAGAGCAAAAATCCCCAATCTCCTAGAAAGTCAGGTAATATCCGGATTTATCATGAGCATCCGGCCTCCTCAGCTCATAGAGGACCTATCCACGAGGGTTCCCCTGACCTTCCAGGAGTGTATGGACAGAGCATACGCTTGGGTCCAGGGGAAGGAGACGGCCAGCCAAGTCATGGGACTTAATAAAAAGGAGATACCTCGAAACAGACAGTGCGGAGGAGAGGGCTCTGGCCCAAAAGGGGGCTTCAAAGACAGGACCCCCAGGAAGTTCCAAGATTCAAGAAGAGATAGGACCTCTGATGGCAGGAACCTACTCATATCCAGTCTCTCAAAGACCCCTATAGAAATTCTAGCCACTGAGGGGGCCAGAACAGGGTTCAAACCTCCTCCCCCAATGACAGACCCTCGTCGTCTCAATAGCAGGCTGTATTGTAAGTTTCACAAGGATAAAGGTCACGACACAGACAACTGCAGAGAGCTCAGGAAGGAAATAGAGCTGGCAATAAAAGCAGGAAAGCTGGATCACCTAGTTTAGGCTATCAAAGACGGGAAAGGAGGAAGCAGTAAGAAGGATCCATCCTGGAAGAAGCCAGTGGCGCCTACAGAAGAACGAGCACCAGAAGGAAGAATCAACATGATTCAAGCCTCCTGGATGGAGGGAAGGAAAAGAAGAAACCAGCCAGAATCCCCATCCCCTTACCTCAGGATACCCGTCATAAACGAGGAAGATTTGGGAGAAGAACCCGTGATCACCAACATCCGAGTGACAGATTATGAAATATCCAGGGCTCATTGGGACGGAGGAAGCTCTGTCGACATCATGTATGATCACTGTTTCCAACAATTACCCTCAAAGGTCAGGGTCAAAATCCAACCCACTGGGGCTCGCTTATCTGGATTTTCTGGAGAAGTAGTATGGCCCATGGGACAGATAAGGCTACGTTCCATCATTGGCACCTACCCACATACAGCAGCTGCTGATTTAGACTTTGTAATAGTCAAGGCTCCTTCGAAGCACAACATACTTCTGGGTAGGCCAGCGATGAGGAAGCTGGGCGCGATAGTCTCTACCATTCATGGATTAGTCTTATTTTCAGCAAATGGAAGTACGGGCACCCTCTTCAACCAGGCCCCCAGATGGAGTGTATGTTCAGAGGTACAACCCAGGTTCGAATGGTGGGACAACCATCCTACAGAGGTAATGGTTAACCCTCGATTTCCTGAACAAAAGGTAACTATAGGCAGGAGCATCTCCAGGCGCATAAGGGCCCAGTTGATACAACTACTACGTGATAATCATTCGGTCTTCGCATGGGAGCCTTTGGACATGACCGGAGTTCCCAGAACCTTGGCAGAGCACCGCCTAGGGGTATACCCGAATGTATCCCCTATACGACAGAAAAAGAGAAGTCTCGCCCCTGATCGAAGCCAGGCAGCTTGTGAGGAGGTCAAAAAACTAACACAAGCAGGTATCCTAAGAGAAGTACAATATCAAACATGGGTGGCTAACCCAGTAATGGTAAGGAAAGGGGATGGATCCTGGCGCATGTGCATTGATTTCAAGGATATCAACAAGGCGTGTCCTAAAGACAATTACCCCCTGCCTGAGATTTCATGGAAAGTGGAGAGTCTTGCTGATTTTCCCATAAAGTGCTTTTTGGACGCATATAAAGGGTATCATAAAATACAGATGGCAAAGGAAGACAAAGATAAGACAGCCTTCCACACTGACATAGTGTAACACCCCCAAAACCGGCCTAGAATAATTTAGGTAATTAATTTAAATTAAGTTTGGGATTTAATTTAATTATGTGGATTAGTTGTTATATTACATAATTGAGATAATTATATAATTGTTATTATGTAATTATTATTTATGTGTCTTACTTGTAGTATGGGTTTTTATTTGTTGTATTTCTTTTAATTGTTTGTTTTATTTGTTTTATTTGGTTATTATTTTAATATGAAATGATATTTTATTGTGGTGATGATGAGGGTGGTATGGTGGCAGTGTTGGTTGGTCAAAGCCCACCATACTTCTTATTACTTGTTAGAGTAAACAAAGGAGAGAGTGTTGTGTGTGTGTTTGTGTGGGTTTCGGCCGAGAAAGGAGAAAGAAGAAGGAGAAAAGATCCAACAATTTAATCTTAGATCTTGCATGCAATTTGGATTCTGAATTCGTAACAATTTCAAGGTTAGATTACTGTATGGTAATTGTTAATTATTGTTGTAGTCGGATTTGACTATATATATATAAATATTTATGAAATCCGATTGATGCTTGATTTGATGATTTGATGATCTTAGGTTGTTGCATGCTAGAGATTGATGTTTAAATATGTTTATATTATGTTTATAATCATTTCTGGAAAGTATGAGATTATGCATGATTAAAATCAGTGATAAATTGGAATAAAAATGAGATTTGAGGATGAACACTTGAATGGATCGGAATTGAAGTATGAATGAATCGGATTCCGCCTGTTGATCGGATTCCGACTAGAATTACTTGGAAATGATATATAATGCGCTAAGCACTCGGATTCCGACTAAGTTAGATATGCTTTTACATTACCCGGATTGTACTTTACACGGATTCCGACTACGTTTTTACTCGGATTGTGATTTAATCGGATTGTGCCATTTACTCGGATTTTGCCTTTACTTGGAATGGGGTTTGATCGGATTTCATGTTAATCGGATTTGAACCTATCGGATTTGATCTTATCGGAATGTGGGAGTTCAATCGGATTTGAAAGTGATCTGCTTTATATATATGCCCATGCTCGGGATTGGGAGATTTTGATATTAAAACCGAATGAAGATGAAACCAAATAACTCCTTGATGATATTGATGATTTGAAGGTAAACATGAGTTTATATATCAAGTGTAGCCTTGACATATTAACGGAAAGATATGTATTGCCTAAGCTAAGGAGTTGAATGAATTCACAGGTTTACAGGTTGGTAAGAGTAATTGTGAATTCGGGTATACTTATATTTGTTGATTATGTACTTATAGATTATTGGTGCATGTGATATTGATCTGTATATAAGTTGTTTAATCTGTATACTTGTTGTTTGTTCAATCAACATAGTGGCTTGAGATCAGCTTAGTGGCTTGTAGTTGGGTCTGTGCTTAGGGATTAACAGTATTTGATCTTGAGGGGCATTTGTTGCACTCAAGGGTGCCTGTGCTGTTGTCCAAGTAAGCAGGACTATCGGTAGTTAGTGGCAGCACTACCGGTTCTCTGTTTGGTTGATGAGCAATTAGGTGTTTGGTTGATTACCTTGTATGTGCTTAGATGTTGGTTCCCTCACTTAGTTTTGTGCTAATTCCCCACTAGTCTGTGCAGGTACTCTGTCGTGAGTTTTCTGAAGATGTGGAGCTGGGAATATGGACAGACCAATAACTCTGATGTCCAAGATTTTGAAAGAGCCTGTTTTGTTATTAACACCGTATTGAATATTTTGTAAATTATAACCAGTCAAAGTTGTATTTGACTTTTGGGTTTTAAATGTAATTATATGTAATTAGCTTCCGCACGCGTGTTAATATTATGTTTAAAAGTACGGTGTTACACATAGGGATCTTCTGCTATCAAAAGATGCCCTTTGGTTTGAAAAATGCGGGGGCAACATACCAAAGGTTAGTGGACAGAACCTTTAGTACACAGATAGGGCGCAACATGGAAGCCTATGTGGATGATATAGTCATCAAGAGTAGAGCAGAAGAGGAAATGCTTAGAGACATACAAGAAACGTTCGATAACTTAAACAAGATTAACATGAAGCTGAATCCCATCAAGTGTTCATTTGGGGTACCAGAGGGCAAATTCCTAGGGCATGTCATAACGGAGAAGGGAATAAGAACAAACCCTGCCAAAGTACAGGCCATATTACGCATGGAACGCCCCAGGAACAAGAAGGAACTCCAGAAGCTGAATGGCTGTTTGGCCGCGCTGAATCGTTTTTTATCCAGAGCGGCAGATAAGTCCCTTCCATTCTTTGCTATCCTAAAAGGTTGCATAAAAAAAGACGACTTCCGATGGACAGCCGAAGCTGAGGAAGCCTTTGAAAAGATAAAGAAATGCGTCAGTGATCTCCCCACTCTATGTGCACCAAGAGCCGGGGAGACGCTGGTATCATACTTAGCGGCATCCAGGGGAGCAGTAAGCGCCGTCTTGCTAGCAGAAAGGGGAAACAAGCAAGAACCAATTTATTTCACGAGCCGGACGCTCCAGGGGCCGGAGATCAACTATCCCCTAATTGAGAAACTAGTATTGGCTTTAATTTTCGCAGCAAGAAGGTTAAGGAGATATTTTCAAGCTCACCCGGTGGTTGTTTACACCGACACTCCCATACGACAAGTATTACACAAGCCAGAGGTATCTGGACGGTTGGCCAAGTGGGCCATAGAATTGGGAGAACATGAGATATCGTTCAAACCAAGAACGGCTATTAAAGGGCAGGTTTTAGCAGATGTCCTGGTGGAGGTCGAAGGAGTGGAAGAACGGGAGTATGTAGAAACGCAACCGATAGAAGAGCCAGGTGAGTGGTCGCTATACACTGATGGGGCATCTAGCGGGGAAGGGGCCGGAGCTGGAATAGTTCTGATCAGCCCTGCCCCAGACGAGAAAGAATACACCTACGCCTTAAAATTCAATTTCACTGCATCTAACAATGAGGCTGAATATGAAGCCCTTCTCGCCGGCTTAAGGTTGGCAAGTTCTCTGAAAGTAAAAAACCTGAACGCGTACGTTGATTCGCAGCTGGTGGCAAGCCAAGTGGAGGGGGCCTTCGAGGCTAAGGACGCAAATATGAAAGCATATCTCGAGAAAGTCCGCTCTTACCTAGGACATTTCGATCGATGTAGTGTGATACAGGTACCAAGGGGGCAGAACAGAAAAGCAGATGCCCTAAGCAAGCTGGCATCACTAGCCTACGAACACTTGACAAAAGAGGTGCTCGTAGAGGTCCTGGTAGAGAAGTCCATCTCCAAGACAGAGGAATCCTTAGAGGTGGAAGAAGAAGAAGAAGGTGAGAATTGGATGACACCTATAGTAAGGTTTCTAAAGCAGGGAAGTCTTCCCCAAGAAGAAACTCAAGCGCGGAAGATCAAAATGAAAGCAGTTATGTATGCGCTACAAGGGGAAGTCCTGTATAGGAAATCTTATAGTGGGCCATGGTTCAGGTGCCTCTCCCCAGGGAAAGCCAAAGAATTACTGCAAGACCTACATTCAGGAACCTGTTGAGTACACGCAGGTCCCCGATCAGTAGTGTCCAGGGCACTACGTATTGGCTACTTTTGGCCAACCATGCTCAAGGATGCAGAAGACGAGCTCCTGAAATGCGACCCATGCCAGAGACACGCACCTCTATTCAAAACACCTAAGCAGGATTTCATACCAGTACGGGGGGCTTGGCCCTTTCACAAGTGGGGCATAGACCTAGTGGGACCATTCCCCACTGCCCCAGGGGGAGTCAAGTTCCTAGTGGTGGCAATAGATTATTTCACAAAGTGGGTCAAGGCTAAAGCTCTAAACACCATCACAGGTAAAAAGATAAAGCTGTTTGTCTGGGATAACATAGTCTGTAGATTTGGTGTTCCACACGAGATAATAAGTGATAATGGGAAACAATTTGCAGAGGACCCATTCAGATCTTGGTGCACGGCCCTGAATATCAAACAGTGCTTTAGGCCAGTGGCCCATCCTCAGGCCAACGGACAAGTGGAAGTAACGAATAGGGATATAGTGCATGCCATCAAGACACGCCTGGGAAGAGCCAAAGCAGGGTGGACAGAAGAGTTGCCAAACGTTCTGTGGGGTCTCCGGACCACACCCAAAA
Source organism: Pulicaria dysenterica (assembly GCA_947179395.2). Taxonomy (NCBI): domain Eukaryota; kingdom Viridiplantae; phylum Streptophyta; class Magnoliopsida; order Asterales; family Asteraceae; genus Pulicaria; species Pulicaria dysenterica. The sequence goes on from OX359291.1 coordinate 82,941,713, forward strand.
GAAGTACGGGGAGACCCCCTTCAGTCTTGTCTACGGGACGGAGGCAGTGCTGCCTCCGGAGGTGACCACCAGAACCTACAGGACAGATTGGTTCAAGTGTGGCAGGGGATCAAGTGTGGCAGGGTGCATGTGAGGAATTCATGGGTGGGCAATGACATTAAAGGAGGGGAAATGGATGGCTCAGATTGGTTCTCGCAATTCTCGTACGAAAAACAGTTTTCGTTCGAACTTTTCTCTCTCTCTCTCTCTCTCTCTATATATATATATATATATATATATAGGGGATGTTTCATGCGAGAACCATTGTTAGTGCGAGAACCAATCTCAGATAGAGTGTGACAGGGTGTATATGAGGAATTCAGGTGGGCAATGACATTGAAGGAGGGGGAATTGGACGGCTCAGATTGGTTCTCGCGGTTCTCGCACTAAGAATGGTTCTCGCATTAACTTTTTCCTATATATATATATATATATATATATATATATATATATATATAGGCAAAAGTTTAAACGAGAATTGTTTTTGGTACGAGAACTTAGAGAACCAATCTGAGCATTCCAATTTCCCCTCCTTTAATGGCATTGCCCACCCATGAATACCTCACATGCACCCTGCCACACTTGATCCCCTCCACGCTCTCCATCATGAACTTCCCATATCCAAGGAACGGCTGAGATTGGTTTTCGCAGTTCTCGTACGAAAAACAGTTCTCGTTTGAACGTCCCCTATATATATATATATATATATATATATATATATATATATATATATATATATATATATATATATATATATAACAAATCTACAAACAAAACTACACTTGAAGTAATTAACATGAATACAAGATCAATCACAAATTGATGAAAACTCCCAAATCAATGATAAATCCTAATCAACTTTAGGCTTGTAAAAAATCAAATTTAATAACTCAATTATGAATTACGATAAATGAGTTACGACCGTAAAATTTAATAAATCAATATCTAATTGATAGTTAATATTTATATTTATTCTTATCTAAAGATTCATTTCAATCATAGCTCTTTGATATATGTGCATAAAGAATGAAGTTCGTTCTTAGAAACAACCTTTAAGTCTTTATATCGCTATCAAAACCTTGTTTTTATAAAAGGGCCGGTTTAAATGATGACACATGGAATAAAAAATGATGACACATGAAAAGTCGTTTGATGTCCTCATATCCTACAACGACCAAAACCACCTAGCTTCTTTAATTTGTCATTGGCGACCCTAAAGTCTTCCTTAACGAGTTAACGATGCCACTTGGTTCGTCTTTCACCACTAATTATAATTTTATGTCGAATTGGGCTGTCGTGATTTATACTTTTTACTTAAACGTGTTTACTAACATTATTTATGAATAAAAGTATCCTAATCATAATTCTTAAGGTCATTATTATTATTACTTGAATGACGATCGAGAGCTTTCTTTTAATTATAGTAGGGACGGAGCTAAGATTTTAGTATAGCCGAGGTCAGTCTTATTTTATCATACACTAATGATAAAGGTGTATCAATATATGCCAAGTCTATTACCTCAAGTCAATACAATAGAAGACAAAAGTACTTCTCCAGCTGTAACAAACAGCTTGGAGTCAGTTAACTTTGTTGACTTTTCCTTCCTTTTTTCAATTTGTATAAATATGTGGTTGTACTCTATGATGTAACTTAACCTTTCCTTCATTCAATGAAATCTATTACGTATGAAATACTCTTTCTTTCACTCTCTCTGATTACTTTTATGGTATCAGAGCTTATTCACAATTTCCAGTGATTCATGTTCTTCGATCCAATGAATCTTTTCTTCTCTTTAACCTGATTTCCTCTAATCACTACTTTTTCGCTCTTATTCATCTCCAATTTCAAGTGTTTTTTGCCCTAATTCAAAGCTCTTGAATTCTGCTGCTGGAAATCTCAATTACTCAAAAAATATGAGTAATCCAGAGATAGTTAATTCACCACAAGATGATGTTAACTCTCTAAATCATCCACTGTTCTTACATCAACATGACCACCCTGGACTGATTCTTATTTCAAAGAAACTAACTGGATCTGACAATTATGGTTCATGGAAGAGGTCGATGATGATAGCTCTCAACGCGAAGAACAAATTGAAGATCGTTACCGGTGAATATCCTGAACCTACACCAGATTCATCTTTACGGCCACTATGGGAACATACAAATGACATGATAATTTCTTGGATCTTAAACACTATCACAGATCAGATAAGTAATTCTATGAATTTTATTAGTTCCGCTGAAGATTTGAGGAAAGAACTACAAGAACATTACTCTCAACTAGATGGCCATAGGATTTATCAGTTAACCAATGATATTGTCCAACACAAACAGCTCAACTGTACGATTGAGATCTATTACCATAAGCTCAAAGGATATTGGGATGAACTTGATGCCCTAGAGGCTCCATTTGTATGCTCTTGTTCATGTACATGTGAGAATGGCCGAATTAATGGTGAAAGAGATCAACGAAAAAGACTAGTCCAATTTCTGATGGGATTAGATGAGTGTTACTCAAATGTCAGGGGACAAATTCTCTTACTACAGCCATTACCTACTGTTGCTAAAGCTTATAGCTTGATTAGACAAAAAGAGAAGCAAAGAGAGGGACACACACCAAAGAACTCTGTGACAGCAACATTCTCAGTCCAAACTTCACAAATTCAAAAACTCTACAACCAAAATACCTCTAAAACACCTTCTGAAAGAAAAAGTACTTTCAAGAAAGGTATATTTTGTGGTTATTGTAAAAAAGAGGGACATACCAAGGAAGAATGCTATAAAAATGTAGGGTATCCAGTTGGACATCCTTTGCATGGAAAGTATAAACCTCTTAATAGACCACCTGTTTCTTATAGTAGTCATAAAACAGTAAATCTGACTGTTAACCAAGATTATCAACCAATGGTCCCTCATCTTACATCATGGACAACACAAGGGTCCACTACTTCTACGAATCTTGCACTCAACAGTAGAATGGATCAGATCCAGAATCAACTTAATCAAGTTCTTCTCATGATGCAAGGCTCAGTCAAGGAGACACAAGATGACATGTCCAACAGTAACCAAGAAGGTAGTCATCAATTCATTGCTTCTCATATTACTGTAGGAACATATAAATTCATTTCATCCATTATTTCAAATCTGAAAGATGTTTGGGTTGTAGACAGTGGGGCCACTGACCATATCTCCACTTCTCTTTCACACATGCATAACATAAAACCTTGTATTAAACCAATTTATGTCACCTTACCCAATGGACATAACACAGTGGTTACTAAACTTGGTTTTGTGTTCATCAATTCCAATATTACCCTTCATGATGTGCTTTATATTCCATCATTTTCTTACAATCTGCTCTCTGTAAGCAAATTAGGCACAAATCTTCCTCTGTCTATCCTATTCACTCCTTTCTCATGTTATTTTCAGAACCACAACAAGAGGATTGCTCGTGGCACCCTCTGTAATGGTCTTTATATCATCAAACAAGAACCAAAAGTCACCATCAACTCTGTTTCCCATCAGCAACCCATCAATACTGATACAGTTCTGTGGCACTCCAGGCTTGGACACCCTTCCCTTCATGTCATGAAACAAATAAATGATACTCATGTTGTAATAAAGGATACATCTGATTTCAATTCTTGTACTGTTTGTCCTTTATCCAAACAACATGCTTTACCTTTTTCATCTAGTACATCACATGCTAAATCTTTGTTTGATCTTATACATGGTGATATATGGGGGTCCATATAAGCACACAACTATGAATAATTGCAAGTATTTTTTGACCATAGTTGAAGACTTCTCTAGAGCTACATGGACCTTCTTTCTCCCAAGTAAAGAACACACCACTTCACACATAAAGCAATTATGTACCTATGTTCTCAACCACTTTCACACTTCCATCAAAACCATCAGGAGTGATAATGGATCCGACTTTCTAAATAATTCACTCACTGAATTTCTGCACAATAATGGCATAATCCACCAAACATCGTGTCCTTACACCCCACAACAAAATGCAAGGGTAAAAAGAAAGCACAAACATCTTCTTGAAGTGGCAAGATCTCTTATGTTTCAAGCCCATTTTCCTATTCACTTATGGGGGTACTGCATCCTGGCAGCTACTTACCTCATCAACATACTTCCATCCAAACCATTAAACTACAAAAGTCCTTTTGAGCTACTTTACAACAGTCCACCGTCTTTTGCTCATCTTAGAATAATTGATTGTCAAGCTCATGCTCACCACCATTCCTCTGATAAATTTGCAGCTAGAGCAATTCCTCCAGTTCTTCTTTGATATCCAACCAATAAAAAATGATACCTTTTATACAACCTTGAAACTCATAAAACATTTGTGAGTAGACATGTCAAGTTTAATGAAAATGTTTTTCCTTTCTCTAATTCTTCCAGAAACTCCACACCTACTTACACTTCCCCACCCATTGATCCCTCTTCAATTCCAACCTTTAATTATATACCCTCTTTTCATCCATCTCCTAACCATACTCCAACTCCTTCCCAAACACCATCTCATTCTTCTTAAACTCATCTTGCTTCTGCACCTACACCAACACCTGTTCTTAGGACATCACAAAGAACACATAAACCACCAAACAAACTTCAAGACTATCATTACACATGACCAAAATTCACTGCCAACTCCATCACCAAATTTCATCACTCTAAATATCTCAACTATTCAAATGTCATCACTCCTCACACTAGACATCTCATAAACACTATCAATCAGATTCAGGAACCCCACTCTTATGCCCAAGCATCTAAAGATAAACGATGGATTGATGCAATGAATGCAGAATTAAAGGCTCTTGAATTGAATAACACTTGGGAGATTACATCTTTACCAAAAGATAAAACTGCCATTGGTTGCAAATGGGTCTATAGAGTCAAATGTCATGCTGATGGCTCCATTGAGAGATTCAAAGCAAGATTAGTGGCAAAAAGGTTTACCCAAAAAGAAGGTACAAATTACAAAGAAACCTTTGCACCTGTAGCCAAAATGGTTACTGTTAGGACTTTATTGGCTGCTGCCACTCTCAACAATTGGCATGTTGCTCAGTTAGATGTGAACAATGCTTTTTTACATAGGGATTTACATGAAGAGGTGTACATGACCATCCCACAAGGCTACAAAACCACCTTACCACCAAATGCAGTTTGTAAGCTTAAAAGATCTCTTTATGGCCTTAAACAAGCCAACCGATAATGGTTTACAAAGCTGACAGATTTCTTAATTCAATTGGGATTCAAGCAAAGCTATGCAGATACCTCTTTATTCACCCTAAATCAACAATCACACTTTCTTGCCTTGGTAGTATATGTTGATGACATTCTACTTGCTGGAAATAATATCTCTCTTATCAATCATGTCAAGCAACAATTAGATCTTACCTTCAGCATCAAGGACTTGGGTCCACTTCATTATTATCTTGGTATTGAGTTCTTTAGAAATTCTGATGGCATTATGATGACTTAAAGAAAATATGCCTTGGAACTGTTAAATACAGCTGGTATTCTTGATGAAAAACCATCAAATGTCCCACTTGATCCCAATATTTAACTAAATAATACTGATGGGACACTGCTACAAGATGCAAGCTTTTACAGAACCTTAGTGGGTAAACTCATCTACCTCACAATTACACGTCCAGATTTATCATTTGCTGCTCAAGCTCTTAGTCAATTCTCTCAAAATCCAAGAACATCTAACCTTCAAGCTCTATACAAGGTTTTGAGATATATCAAATTGAGCCCTGGACAAGGTTTGCATTTTCCTTCACATCAATCTCCCACTCTCACATCCTATTGTGATAGTGATTGGGCCACATGCACTATCTCCAGAAAATCCATCACAGGCTACTGTATATTTCTTGGACCTTGCCTTATTTCATGGCAGTCTAAGAAACAATCTGTTGTGTCCAGATCATCCACCGAAGCTGAATAGCACTTGCAGATTGCACTTGTGAGTTGACATGGTTGTAAAGTCTTCTTAATGACCTGCATGTACCATACACTAAACCCACTACCATTCATTGTGACAATGCATCCTCAATTGCTCTAGCCTCTAATCCCATACAACATGCAAGGACAAAACATATAGAACTTGATTGTCATTTTGTTCGTGACAAAATTAAGGCTGGAATCATTATTCCAAAATTCATATCATTCAGTGCTCAAAGAGCTGATGTCCTCACCAAGAGCTTACACAAATCTGCTCATCATACGTGTATTTCCAAGTTTGGCATATGTGACCCATACACATTGCCAACTTGTGTGGGGGGGGGGGGGGGGGATAAAGGTATATCAAGATATGCCAACTCTATTACCTCAAGTCAATACAATAGAAGACAAAAGTACTTCTCCAGCTGTAACAAACTGTAACAAACAGCTTGGAGTCAGTTAACTTTGTTGACTTTTCCTTCCTTTTTTCATTTTGTATAAACATGTGGTTGTACTCTATGATGTAACTTAACATTTCCTTCATTCAATGAAATCTATTACGTATGAAATACTCTTTCTTTCACTCTCTCTGATTACTTTTAAATAATACACATATATATGAAAGACATAAAAAAAGTTTCGTTATTTGTCTAAACTAATAAATAATGAAAGTTCATTTAAAGACAAGAAACTTACGTTATAAAATAACGCTTAAGCTTTAGCAAAATAAATCATCAAAGTTTAATTTTCACGTTCGACAATTTATCTGTCATAAATTAACGTGCTAAAAGCATTAAAGTTTCAATATGTAACATAAAATAATTGATCATCCCTATTCATCCTTTTTATATTTATAACATAAGCATTATCAAGACAATAAATTTATGTTTGAATTATGGCACGTAAAATATATTTGTTTTTAACTGTAAGCTTATATTGCTTATTCTGATATGGATTGGTTGAGATGCTTGTGCTTGTACTTGACTCACCACTAACAGATATTGTGTGTTCTCTTGTGTGGTTGTTGATGGAAAGATGTTGGTATGTAACATGCTTGGTGAATTATACTCCATTACACCCTCTCAATTTAGAGATGGACTCATAATTTCTATTGACCGATTACACTATATTGGTAAAAATAAAATTAATTATAATTGAGTGTGTTGTTTGGGTATCTTCCAGTTAATTAGGTCAGATTATCAAGGTTTCAGATGTTTTTCCGGTATTTGAGGGCTAAAATTTAAAACAAAACACAATTTATATGAATCCATATTAATTAAATTGTTATTTTTAAATTAATGTATTTTTTATTAGATTTTGGTGGCGCTAAATATCACTAGTGGCACCCTAAAATCTAACTAGTGTCACCGGTTCGAAAACGTTGGAATTTTCCACTTCGTTTGCAAAATTAACTGGTGGCTTGTGCCACCGCCGAACTATACATAGGCCCCCCATGCTCCCACTCAAGCTACTATTGTATATTGTGATAACAATAACATGATATATTAATCTACTAAGATCGATGGTCAGCAAACAAATTAAGATGATATTCTTTTTATTCCACAATTAGGTTGTAACATGGCAATTAGAGTTCTTCATGTTGCTTTGGCATCTCAAGATGCATATATGTTCATGAAGCTAGGGTCTACTATCACGTCTTTTACAACTTGCGAGTGGTCGAGGTTGAATGTTCGGTAATAGTTATTAGTTCAAACTTCAAATTGCCAGGCTGCATTATATATCTTTACTACTATACAATGTAATTATATTTCTCTTTCCTCAAATTATTAAGACTACTTAAATTTAAGTAGTTCAAACAATTATGTATAATGTACAACTTTTGAACTTTAAAAATACTTTTAATCTTCACCATTCTTTTTATCTAAATTAATCTCATACTCAATATTTAACTATTTCATTATTCAAATTTATTTTAACTTTTTATTTATTTAAAATATACTCTTTCACTAACATATTCTCTGTCACAAACATAATTATCCACCCACATTAACATATTTTTAAAATCTTATTAACTTTTCTCTAATTTTTTTTGAAAACGACATGTTATAAAACATGAAACTATTACCGTCGCTGCATCGCGCGGGTGCGTGCTAGTATAAATTTATCGACTAAAATGATTGTTGGAAGGGTAAAGACTAACATCCATATATATGTAACCAATATACTTTGCCTTAAACAATAATACAAATAACTTTTGAAATTATTCATTATATACAATGTTTTTTGTTTTGTTTTCTTAATCTTTGTACACATTCGGATGAAGATTCTCAATTTCATTCATGAAATAGGGGTTAGGATTTTAATTTTTGCAAATTTTCTTCGTCTTTTCATAAAATATATAGTCTTCATCTTACTCATGTTCGAATCTAAATTCGCCCAAATGCCTATCTTTGATTACTCCCCTCTACATACCAATTCTTTTCCACATCTTCTCACCGTCACCATTGCCTTCAACAATTTTCTAGTCCACCATGGCAGCTGCCTACACCCTTCAGCTTGACGTTAATGTTTGTGATTTGCCTTTTGTCAAGTTAGAACAAATATTCTTCATTATGCAATGGTGGGTTCAAGATTCGTGCAAGGACATCATCCATTTTAGGGTTCATTTTTACAAAATCAAGTTCTAAGGTTCATTCCATCATCATGAAAAATCATTTCTGTGAATAAGAGATCATTTAGGTATCATCTTATGTTCTTTATCCTTATCTTAAGTTTATGCAAAATCAACTTCTTTTAGGGTTCGAATAGTCTTCACATTCTTCATTGTGTATTTTTGCTTCTTAACACAAATTTGTTCCTACTATGGCTAGTTTTCCCATGTTTGTAGATTTACGATTTGAACAAGATGAATCGATGTTTTTTGTCCATGATTTAGTGTTTTGCTTTTGTTATTCATGATTTCTAGATGGAGTGTTTAGCTATTTTCTTGAGAAACACATGAAGAACATGATATTGAATGCATTGGAGAACAAAGTAAATAAAAAAAAAATCAAATAATGGAAAAAATATAAAAGATTAGAAAGCCGATTATTATATCTAAGATAACAACAACAAAAAGAAAAATTAAAAGAACATCTCAAATTAAATTCTTCTAATATATATAAAAGACTAATTATAATCAATTTTATTAACCAATGTTATCCGTTCATTTTAATCAATTTAAATCTCAACCATTCATTAATATTGAAATCAAAATTTGATTTTAACTTTTACAAGTCAAAATTATTTACTTATTAATAGTTAAAAAATTATTATACATAATTTAAATATATTACTACTAAAATTACGTACTAATCAAACTAATATTTTCAAACTAATAATATTTTAATATAATCCAATCTCATTTATTATTAAAAGTTAATATATATTAATAATATTTTGTTTATATTAGAAGACAATTGTAACAATAATATTTGACCCGCTTCAGAGCTTCTACCCGGTCTTCGTATTTATGTCGCCTTTATCATTTTTTAAGTTCTCATATTTTTCATGTTTTATCACTATTTAATATCTTTCTATTAATAATTAATATATATTAATTTTGTAAACCAACCTATATATTACACGGACATTAAATCTAATATATTATATTTGAACATAGTTTACCATTCTTAAGTATAAATATGAGATGGAATACTTTATTTCTTTATTTTACTTGCAACAAAACAAACATGTAAAGTGGTTGCATGACTGATTGGCATATTATATGTCCATATAATATATATAGAACCCGTTATTTGAAAACTGAGCTTCCATGTCATGACAATCGTAGTGATTCTGAAACCCACTTGCTGCGTCTCTATCTTCATCCCCCCCCCCCCCCCCCCCCCCCCCCCTCAAGAAAACAGGGCTTTAGTGACGACGCGTGTCGTCACTAATACCCCCAAATGTCGTCACAAAAGCCCATGTCGTCACAAATGCCGTCGTCACAAATGCCATGTTTTCTTGTAGTCCCCCCACCACATTGTTTAACTAACATCTTTTTCTCGACTCCTTTTATAATTTGATCCCAAAGATCGATATATTTAATTTAAATAATAGATCAAAAATATATTACAATAAAATAAACTTTAATATATGAACCGTAATAAAACGCACGATGATTTAGTAGCTATTGTTTGCTAAGAAAAAACATGAACAAATATAGAAAATAACATAATTTCTAAAAAATTATAAATTTGATGCATGTAGTTTGATAGATATGTATGAATAATATGACGATTTCCGATAAGATATAAAAAACAAAAATAGTAAAATATGAATTAAATGTCTAAACCAGAACTTTACAACCCCAACCTTTGTTCTACAAGATATAAGAGGGGAAACATAATTTATAAAGTTTATTATATTATAATCTATGCCCATCTTTTCTTGTTTTTATTTCTTCTTTGTTTTTTTCCCAATTATAATTATTATATGTGTTAAAATTAAAAACTTGTTCTTTGATGTATCGATTCTAACATATGTTTTGGTATATTATTACCATATCAAATAGTAACAAGGTTGGTTATGTTAAATTATAAGAAAACGTTTTCTAAGTCAAAAGATGGTTTATAGTTCATCCACATCTCAATTTATGTCCGAGTGAGTTATGATCCATACACTTTAATCTATTTTGTATTAACATCTTAAACTATGGCTTTGTAATTTATAATTTGTGACAAATCTTATTTTTTTTCTAATATTCTTTGTGGTTAACCTTTCCTATTACAAAGTATATACTCTTTAACTAGGCATCGGTCTAGTAAGTATCAATCACTACATGTAGATCAACGTCCAAAGGTGTAACCAACTATTTAATTTCTTTAGTAAATAACTACACTTCTTGTTTAATAATAAACAAAGGCAATCTATACTTATATAGTTATGCGGAAATAATCTACAAATTAAAAATATTAACTTTGACGTAAATTATTTATTTCACAACTTAATTATTTGATTATTTAATAAATACAAGCTTATTGAGTTTGTAAATAATTAAGAGTGTATATATATAATGGTGATAAAGAGAAAATAATGCCCACAAACTATATATTTGCAATGAATCAAAAGTATCAAACTCTGCTCCTTGGTTTGTTGATAATATGATTCTAGTTTTCTAAGGAATGGTTGGAATCAAGCCCACCAAGATTAGAATAGAATGCCTTAAAGAGAAAAGAATTGAATGCCAACAGTCTCATCACACTCTCAAGTCCCCATAATATCTTTGATGCAAAAATCCCATCAAGCCCACTGATGGCCCAATTAGTTCCTACTTTTGAATTGAAAGGGAGGAATGAGGATTGAGGAATAGGATGCATCTAGCTTCTCCATGAAATTATACTCTTTTCTATCAAGCTAGTTTGAACATGAAATTTATATATATATATATATATATATATATATATATATATATATATATATATATATATATATATATATATATATAATTATACATTTGTCTACTTTCCTTTTATTTTTATTATATGCTTATTTTATTCAATTTTTTATATATTCTTTTTTGTGTTTTATTTATTTTAATATTTGACTTCCACTTCTTCTTTATTTAATCGCCCTTCTATTTCCTTTTTTAGTTTTTTTGTTTTTATTTACATTGCCGGAGGTCAGGAAGCAATCTCTATACCTACGGGTAGAGGTATAATTGTCTACATTCTACCTCCCCCATACCCGCTGATGCGGGATTGAGTAATGTTGTTGTTGTTATTGTTGTAATTGGGCATGCTCTGATCGTATGATTGCAGCAAATATGCATATGTAACTAGTAACAAATCTAAAAATCTCTCTTAAATAACCTCCTTAATTTGTTACTCTCACTAATTTGTATTTTTAATTTATAGTTTTCTTGCAATTCCCAAGTCAATTTACTAAATTTTGCCATGGTTCATTCCAGTATATACATAAATAAGTTTAATATTCTTAGATATTAAGTATGTAACATAAAATACATGTGGAATGTCCAGTGACAAATATTAGACCCCGCTTAGTTAACATAATTTATTTAAAGATATTAAATTTTCACCAAAGAATTAGATTACTTAGAAATTGGAAGTTATGAAAACCTATTCTTGTTTGGTTGGCAACGAAATTAATTGGGATCTAACTACGATCATAAACCAAAATCGAACAACTGAAGACCAAAACAGTCGATTATGCAACAACAAAATCAATAATTCCAATTGTGTTGCTCTATTATATCACAACCAAGTAACCAGAATACAAAACCAGAAATCATGAGACCAGAACGGACTATATCACAACCGCGTCCTTGATCGTTGATGATGTATGTCCTGACCAACCTCCGAACCAGAGGTAGGTCCAAATTAGAGAAGGAAGCATCGGAAGAAGACCTTGGATATACTTGATGATGTATGTACCTGACCAACCTCTGAACCGGAGATAGGTCCAGACTAGAGAAGGAAGCACCGGAAGAAGGTACTATCTGTAGAAGGTACGACAGTGCATTTAATACTATCTGCAGAGCTGTCAGGGAAGTACGTGCTCTGTCAGGACAACTAGCTGGTCAAACTAACCAACCATTGGACAAGAACCTTCCTTTTGAGACTCTATATATAAATACCCTCATTTGCTACATGCTAAGGTAACATATGTTCTTATTCAATTCTCTCTATTTTATCCTCCTACGATGAATACCTATCCTTACGCCCGAGCTTGGTCATAAACAGAAGCTCATGTGGAGGCTAACACTTTGTTGTCCTTCTAGCAGACAGCCAGAAGAAGAAGGTAGCTTCAGCCTTTCGTTATTGACACACCATGTTTCAACAATCGTTGTTTACTCAAACAAACATCATTGGAAGAGAGGGTGTTGCTCACTCAGATCATTGAAGGAAGTAGAAGTGATGATATCCTTTGGCACAAGGAATTTTCTTATTGAAAGTATATATATATATATATATATATATATATATATATATATATATATATATATATAGGATCAAAAAAGATGTGTTTTATTCTAAGATGTGAAAGATACATGGAGAGGATGACACATGACACTTTTAACAAAAGGGTATAAGAGTCCTTTTAATCATTTTAATTAAATTATTTATTTTAATTTTTAACCTTAAATATGGCAACTAACTCATTTCTCTCTCATAAATATTTATGAGCCTCACGTATCCCGTATCCTCACGAAACCCTCAGCCGCCGCCCGTTTGCCCACCACCTACGGCGCCGATGAAGCCCTTTAGACGACAGCCACTAAGCCTTCACCGTCGATTTATCGGAGTTGCGACATAAACAACATCGGAGCCGCGTCTGAAGCCGTGTCTCTCACATGCGAGAAACCCTAATTCTGTCGCCGTCGGTTTGTGGTTCGAAGCAAACATCAAGCCCGATCAGCACCTGGTTTTCACCTTGAACAACATGTAACCCTAAACCACCGCCGAGCAAACTTTTATATCTGGAAACCACAGTCGAGCAAACTTTCAGATCTGGAAACCTTGAACAACGCCGCCGAGCAAACTTTCAGATCTTGAAATCACCGCCGAGCAAACTTTCAGATATGGAAACCACCGCCGAGCAAACTTTCAGATATGGAAACCACCGCCGAGCTCTAAACCACCACCACAGCCGCGTGCCGAGCAAATTTTCATCATTTTTGTAAAGTTTCATATCAGTAAGAAGCTTTTGAAGGTTATTTAATCATTTTTTGATTTCTATGTATAAAGCTCCAAGATTCATAAGATTTGTTTCATCAGATTTGATTCGTCAGTTTGATTTCTATGTATAAATGTTTATTTAATCATTTTTTATTTTCTGTTTGTTGTAAAGCTCCAAGATTTCTTTTGTATAATTCGAAGCCTTGATGAATCAATATAGTTGTTGTTATGATGAATCTGACATTCTTTGTTAATCGTGTGTGTTCATCTGTTTTGTGAATCGTTGTTGTTGAATCTGATCTGTAACTAGTTGATGAATCTGGTATATTTCATCAATTTATTTGTTCATATCATTTGATGAATTTGGTTTGTAACGATTTTGATGCTGTTTTAATTTGTATTTTAAATTGAGTTATTTTTTTGAATGAACATGGTATACTCATCAGTGATTTTTTTGAATCAGTATTTTTGGATTATATATTAAGACGTTAGCATGTTTGTAGGAAAGATTGAATAGTGAAATGGTCAAAAATACCCTTAATTACCATTTTCATTAAATTATTTTAATAAATAGAAACCTTCCATAATTTGTAGATCTGATAAAAAATGGACGGTTCAGATCGCATCTTTCACATCTTAGGATAATTCACATCTCACAATAACCCTACTCTCTCTCTCTCTCTCTCTCTCTCTATATATATATATATATATATATATATATATATATATATATAGGCAAAAGTTCAAACGAGAACTGTTTTTCGTACGAGAACTGCGAGAACAAATCTGAGCCGTCCAGTTCCCCCTCCTTTAATGTCATTGCCCACCCATGAATTCCTCACATGCAACCTGCCACACATGATCCCCTCCAAGCTCCCCATCCATGAACCTCTCATATCCAAGGAACGGTTGAGATTGGTTCTCGCAGTTCTCGTACGAAAAACAGTTCTCGTTTGAACCGTCCCCTATATATATATATATATGAGAACTGTTTTTCGTACGAGAACCAATCTGAGCTGTCCGATTCCCTCTCCTTTAATGTCATTGCTCACCCATGAATTCCTCCCATGTACCCTGCCACACTTGATCCCCTCCACGCTCTCCATCCATGAACTTCCCATATCCAAGGAACGGCTGAGATTGGTTCTCGCAGTTCTCGTACGAAAAACAGTTCTCGTTTGAACTCTCCCTATATATATATATAACAAAACCAACAAGATAACATGAACAAACCTTTTCAGCAAGATGCACAAAGAGAAGCAAAAACCAAAATCTTCAAAAAGAGCAACAAAAATAGGAATAACTACAAAACTACCAAGACAGATTACAAAGCTAGAAAGCAACTGGACCAAAACAAAAGGGAACTAAGAACTAAAGGCGTAACACCAAACTACAATATATAAACAATATACGGCTTGATTGCCCAAACTACGAAGACGACCACCACATCGGATAAAATTGATCAAACTACTTGCCACATTCTGCACTCTTTGACTCCGATTATCGATACTTGAACTGGATACAGTCCATAATTACGCAACATGCTTCTTCATTTACCCTTCTAACATCCACTCAAACTCGCTATAGGTCCTGTAGAATCCTAATTGTATCAAATATCAAATATATTATTGCGTGAATGAGATAGAGATAGAGAGAGAAGCAAAATATTTTTCTTACTTCATAAGTGCTCATTACGAATATACTAATTTTATTGTACATGCACTATGCTACTAACGTGAGCTGTAACAAACTATCTAATTGGGTAATTAACTATATAACTAAACACAATAGTAACTAAAGATAAATAGTAACTAATATGCCCCATGGACAGCTAAAAATGCATTGAAGTGCCATCTTGCTCATAATAGGTAGCAAATCACACAATAGTTATGAACTTAGTGCAATCATTGTTGGGAGAATACACTATAAACACACACACACACTATATGGAAATAGTATAAGAAATATTGAAATACTTAATTGATTAAAGGTAAAATACAAAAGTTATATACCCATAGGGTATTCACATATTCTGGCCTATACTTCTAGGAAATATAACTAGAAGCAAAACTAAAACTAAAATAGTAAATGAACACAGCTCGGGTCTAACAACCCTCTCTCGATCTAGTATCATCTTCTAATTTTATTCAAAACTTTAAAGGATAGCATGATTACCTTAGATTTGAGGATAATTAGATTCTTCTTTGTTATTCATGCTTGACAGTTTAAAGATGTATACTAATTGCTTCCACACTTGCCAAAAGGGATGCATTCGTTATATGCACTAACTTAAAACTTTTGTTATTCACATTCAGTCAGTGTCATATTGTCATCATAGTTAAGGTCTAAAATACTTTGAACTTTGAATAAGACATGGCAGGTTAATCATTCTTAGAGTTTATATATTTTTATAAACAAAATAAAGTGATATTAGAGTGGGCTAATAGTAGAGTTTGGCTACCTTCTGATTTACTTATAATTACACACCAGTCTTCTATTAGTTACCTTGGCAATTATCATGTGTTGGATGAAATTACTATCCATCTTTTAAGTTTATTGCAATGACCATGTTTATAAATCCTTTTTTTCTTTTTGTGAATTTATTTGATACCCAAGAGTCATATTTTCGGTAGAATAAAAATCATGGGGTAGAATTCAGAGCCTCGTCAACTTTGATCGATCAAAGTCACGAAAAGAATTGCGTGGATTCAAAGCAGACATGCAAACAAACAATTCGTATCTTAGCTCATTAAAAGGATCACCCCGAATTCTCAAATTTGCTTATCTAGAATCGTGTTAAAATAATAAAATTTATAGGAATGTTGATTTATCATATTGCTTATTAACTATAGAAACAAAAACACAAACAAAGTAACAAATAATAAATTAAATGAACAGGGTAAACAATAAGATAATTAAAGAACATAACCTTCTTTTACATAATAATTAACCAAAGTCCCATCTACTCCCACTATCTAATAAAGTAAGAAATTCATGTCTTAAAACTCTAAAATGAAGATGTGTGTGTCGGTTCATATGGTAATGGAGATCTATCAAGAAAGAGTGTTTATTACTTCATAGAGGAGTTTGGAGCAAAATTCAAAGTCTAGATGAACTAATGGAGCAAAATAGCCGTTGAAATTAGTGTGGTCGAAACAAAATGTCGCCATTTAAACTAAGAATCCCGGTATCGGCAATGAGAAAAATGATTTTGAGAGAAGATGAGAAAATAATGATGCGTGTGTTCGTTATAACCTCGTTCCTTCTCTTTGGGCTAGGCAATTGGGTTTCACAACCTCATGTTAATGGGCTTGTAGGTTCACCTCCAAAATTTAGTTGGGTTCACATATATAATTTTTAAAAAATTTACATACTGAACAAATTTTTTTTTAAAAGATTGGGTTCACTTCCACCAGTGGTTACTAGGTGGCTCCGCTGGTTCAAATACTAATATCCAGAAAACTTAAAATTGATAAAATCAATCATCTATTAAGCCTTTTATCCATTCAATGAACAGTGTTTGTTATGATTTATGATTTGTTTTTTGTCAATATAGCACGAGTACCTCATAAAACAATTTAGAGAGATTATCAAATCTGTTAATCATGGGTAGTCTATAATTTCTATTGACCTAAAATCATGTAATTTGCTACTCCTACTTAATAAAACATGCAAGTTCACCTAAGGGTTATGATCAGCAGGTTATGTTATATATAAGTTGCGACTTAAGTGATGAAAATGAGTTGGTATGTCTTTGAACAAATGTAGGATACATATTAACTGAAAGTAGCCAACTAGGAATCAATGTTTCTTTTTCTTTTGTTTCAAACACTTATATAAAATGAAATATTTTGCAAACTCTTTAGGCATTCAAAAGAATGTATGCTAAGTGGTTTATATTTTCTAACTCTCTTGTAGGGTAGAGTTTACTTTTGTAGAAGGATGTATATTTAGAAATAAAATCAGTATATAACTTAGTATTAATTATAGAACCTAAACAAACAATAATAACCATTGGATTATATTAATATAAGACTAAGATCAAATAATCAGTTTTATAATTCAAAAACGTAAAACGTACACATTAACTAGTTTATAAGGGTAATATAGACATAAAAAAAGAAAACCACCTACAACTCCCCACCCACGCCCCTGATTAAAAAAAAATTTTGAACGGTAAAAGGCCTCGAGAAGGGAGTTTCGGCATGACCATCACCCCCTACCAAAGACCATATAATATTCTCTCTTCTGGTTCTAGTTTCACTAACATCAATATTTCAAAACCATATATGCTAATATCCATTGAAGAATTCCTTTATTTTGTTCATATAGGTGGAAGTGGGTTTCAATTTCATTTGTATCTTCTTCTTGTCAAAAATCGACATAATAGCGGTGGCATACATCTGATGAGCCACCATCCACGACTTGTTCTTCTAAGAACAACAGGGGCGTCAACCGAAAACCGCCACGCGAAGCAACGAAGAACCGCCTTTAAATTGACAAAGCGACACGCTTTTCTTCACTAGGTTCATTTTTTCCATTTAAGATCTGTAAATTGTAGATATGATAGAAATCGTTGGGTGATTTGCATGTTAGTGACTTGATGTTTTTGTATTTTCGGTTAATCATATCAGATAAGGTTGCATTTTGATTATCAAATTTGTTCTTAAGTTTTTAACTTAGAACACGGTAATAAAACAAAGTGTATTGACAGAATTTTATGATAAACAAAATTTAAAAACGAGCATCTAATTAAATTCAAATATTTGAAATGAAAGATATCCATATTTAAATGATTTCACGATTTATTTTCATAATTCATTCAATATATTTTCTGTGTCAATCCATGCAAGTTAAAAATAAGGAAAACAAATATATAACAAAGGTTTAAAATAAAATGTAAAAAATCAAACAATTGGAGTATGAAATGTGATGACACTTTTTAAAAGAATTATTATTAAAACAGAAACCGCAAAAAAAAATCTCTAAAATATCCTAGATTTTTTACAGTTAAACTTTTAAATAAAAATATTTATAAAAGTGACTCTTTTTGTTTAAATTGATATTAAATTTAGGGTTAAGTTCATGAAATAATATTATACTTTTTTAAAAGAATTAATATAAGTAATTTACTTTTTTAAAGTAACGTATTTTGTGCTAACTTATATAGTACATAATAGTTTTAGTTGGAGTTTTTGCCGTTGGATCACCACCATATTTTGGGGACATGACTATTATTACTTTATGTTGGTAATGGTGGAATATGATCGGTCTCCTAGCGATCGTCGTGACCGATAAAGAAAATAGTAACAATGCAACCACCGCTGCAACAACGGCCAACATGAGGGCAGGAGACCGATCATACTCCACCATCACCACCCACAAGGAATTTTGGTCATGTCATCATGGTTTGGTACGTGGTGATTTAATGGTAAAAACTCCAACTTAAGTCAAAACTATAATCAGAAAATTCAAGCTCTTACTTATTTTAACAGTTTATTACAAAGTAAGTTATCGATTTGGTTAATATAAAAAGTAAAATAATTACATCAACTCTTTTGCAAAAGTAGAATGCATGTTATTCAGTTATTTTAACCCTAAAATTTAATGTAATATGATGTTTACCATAAAAAATATATCTTTTTAGTACTACGATATCTGAACATGCATTCTCAATAAACGTCGTATTTTTTTTTGAACAGTAAAAAAGGATACGAGAAACTAGAGCTTCGGCATGTCCATCACCCTAACTTCCACACCAGATTTATTAATATACTATACCATATCTAGCAAGGTGCTAGAACAAAAGTACAAAATCCAACAAACGAAAACCAAATTTGTCACATGAAAACCAAACCACAAATACCTATCATTACATGACTCTTCAAACTACAACACTATAATAGTTCTCCTCTCCCGCTAGCCATTTGGGCCTAGAGGATATTAATAAATTTTAATAAATGTCGTATTACATAGAATAAAGTTTTTATTAAAATAAAGATGAAAATAAGACAGCCACGAATATATAATCAATTAACATCATATATCATATATTTAAAAGTTACGATTGACAAAAATGGCATACAAGATCAATTATTTTTAAATAATTATAAATATTTTTTATTAAAATGTCGCCTCTACAAAAAAAACAAAAAAAAACAAAAAAAAAAACGAACTCTTAGATTCAAATGCTTCGTCTAGGAAGAAAACCCTTACTAATGATCTTTGTCGTAGAAAACCCTTACTAATTTCTCAACTTGATCTTTGTCGATACATTATATAACCATGACAGAAAATGACAAAATGTGAAAAAACTTTAAAAAATCAAACCAATACTTTTGGTTTTCCAAATGTAATAAATCGATCTAGCTTTCGGTTTTATGTTTCAAAACAGTAAAATAAAACGTGTTGAACAGTTATATGAAAACCACACCAAACCATTAGTAAAACCCAACCGAACCGTTGTATTAGGGTTTCTAAGAGGAGTCGATGCTTCCAATCATCTTAGTTATTGCTTCAAATATTATAATCTTAGCCACCACCGATGTCACAAGCACGTATGAACTCTCGATTTTACATGTTGGAGTTAATCTTGATAGGTTAAGTTGGTGCATGTAAATGACGGAAGTACAACCAAATATACGTCAATTACAACTCTTCTATGCATGAAAAGGTAGGCTAGAGAGAGTGTTTTTAGTTTGACCGATTCACAAGGAGTGGTGGAATTCATATTCATGGAGTGGTGGAAAATTGAAAGGTACATGGAGAGTTGGCTAAGAGTCCCGTAAGTTTAGTATTAAATTGGTATTTGTTATTGTTTGTTAACTTTAGTTGCATGTTATTAGGAGTGAAAGTAGTGGCAACGTGGCTTAGTGAAGTCATGCAGTATCTCTTTTGTTTCTTATTTTAAGTGCAGAAAGTACGCAGAAAGCATAGAGTAGAAAACAAGTTGTTTAGCAAGTTTCAATTTTTTCTGTGTTTATTTTATCTTCGTAAGTGAGAGAGTGAGATAAGCTCTTTGATATCCAACAACAAGCACAAGACTCAAACTCTCGATTATCATTATCTTAGCTTTCACGTGAAGGAACAACCTCTTAGTTCTCAAAGGCATCAAGGACTCAATGAGCCAAGAAGGTTGTTAAGAATATTTGTATTTTCATATATAATATTGGTGTTAAAAATAAAATTATGTGCATGATTTATGTTGTTGAAGTTTAAGGTAGAAGGGAGCAAATAGAAGAAAATCAAAGAGAGAGATATGACATCATGATCCCTTCTCATTTGCTTGTCATAATAAGGATGATATCTTCAATATCTGAGTTCACTCTTCTTTCCATATTCAAGTGTGAAAGGCGTCTATCAATAGGGCGCACCGGAAGGGATGTATAAAATCATTCTCTCTTCGTCTTATTCTTATCTGATCGGTGGTTTATAAGTTATAATCATGTTAGGGCTCGTATTTGGTCCTATCTAATGTCTTTGTAAGCATTCTGACTCAATGCAAGCGTTTTGACTCTTATCAAAGATGTATACCTTGTACATTTGATGTGACATTTACTATGTAACATTTAGCAAGGCTGAATGTTACTGTTAATCCACAGTACTCATCTATGTTATATTTCAAAAATCAGAACAATGGAAGATACGAAGGATGTAGCCTAGCGGAAGCAGTCTAATGTTTTAACGCGCAGGTCAAGGGTTCGATACTTCAAGTTTTTCTTTTTTTTGTATACTTTTTCCCACTTACCGTCTGATTTTGGATAAAAAAAAGTACATCATGGTGGCGTGTGCTTTTGGGTAAAGCAATCTCTTCACCTATAATCATCTCCTCTGAACCTCCTCTCCATACCCAAACCAAATCAATGCCAATTTCAACAAAGCTCAAGCCATCGACTCTTTTCAATCAATAAAATTTAGCGTGTTCTCATCTCCTCTACTGAATAGATCTTCTCTGTCTGCATCACCTTTTATCTCATCTGTATCGATCTTCTATTATCACGGTATCACCCATCCCGAATCGATCAGCAACTCCTTTGATCACCGACGTCCTGTAATTTGAGAAATCAGTCATCTTCATCGAGTAACCAGTGGCGAAAGCACTCATTCTCATCGAGGTATGGCTTCTACGAAATCTTTTCAATTTCTTTTATAAATGTTGGTTACCTTTGTACAGCTATGATGCTACAAATATATGTGGTTCAAACTTGCATCATAACATAAATACAATTTCTTATCACCAGTTTAGCAATGCTCTGATAAGTGGTTGTTTACATGGGTTTACCACAACTTTCTTTCCTGCGTGCCAAGTGTTCGATAAAAAGTCTCAATGAATTGTAAAGTTTTTTCTAAGGAAAACTTTTGTATTATATAATCTATATATGATTTTGGTTTATGGCTGTCGTTGTGTTTTTCTTTGGAAATTTTATGCTTTAATTAGGTAGTTTTTACTTTTAAGACTCTACACTTTATGATTCATCTTTGATTGCTTCACTTTTTGGTATGAACTTGAACTATACTGTGTGTTCAACTGTTCATGTAGGTACTTGATTCACCCACACCGTCTCCATGGATACCCGTCATCTCTGACATCATAGCAAGGTTTGGAATAGATTTTGCTTACACTTTAATAAACTTTGCTAAATCGTGTTTGCCAAGTTAGGCATTCTATTTAGTTCCTCTTATATAGTTAAAAATAAAGATGGCAAATGAGCTGTTAGAAATGATTTGGGTTTAATTGGTTTGTACTTAGTTTGGGTAAAAACATGCCCGTCCGTTGCATGTGCATTGACTCGCCAGCAAAATTTATACGGTTCACTTTTTAAAGTATTTGACGACTTAAGTATCATCAAAGCCATCTAGCTGGTAAGAATCAGAACAGAGTAAGAGGCTTTAAACATTAAAAATACACTTTCAAAGACTTGCTAACATGTTTGCTAGGCATTGCATTTCATGTTCAAACCTCCCCACCAATCTCTTATTGCTTTCACATTAGTCGACTTCGTTTTTAGTTATTTAAACCACCAAATCCTTTACACAAAATAACTTTTGGCCACCTTCAATGTTAATAGCAATTCTGGATTGATGCTCACCCTTGAACATGCATCCTGTCAAGAGGCTGATGGAAAAGCCTTTGAATAAAAGAAAATTTATTTCTTCTGTTTTAGTGGTAATTTTTTCCCTAATAAATATTATAGTCTATTTAAGATAATAAAGCTTAGGCCTTTCACCAAAAAGAGACCGGGACAAACCCAGGCTTACAGTTGGTCTTTCAAGAAATTAAAGATGCGGTCTCTTTTAATTCTAGATATCACATTTTTGTCATGGGCTCTTTTCAGGTACGGCTTCTTTTATATTTCTTTCACTAACTGATTTCTCTTCCATCTTTTTAGAAGAATTCATGTTTGCATGATTGATATTGAGTTGTTAACGTACTTTTCTTCTATTTGCCTTCGATCAACACTATTTTACTGTTTGATTTAGTTCTTTAAAAAGTATAAGCATGCAAAGAATTGGTACTACGAAATGTGTTATTAATTTGTTTTGACCTGTGACAAACTTTCCCATTTCGCAATGTTCCTAAACCCGTCCAAATCTTGAATCGAACTCGAAGTTATAGCATAAAATCAGGAAACCTTTGTAGCCAAATGAGGTACTTAATTAAGACGAAGAGTATGTGGTAGTTTAAGAGCACCTCGACTAGGTGGAATTACAAAAATAAAATACGCTCCTAAGAAGAAAAAAGAGGAGTGACATGATAACTTTAAAAGAAAATAGTAGTCATGAAACGCTCATTATTTTATACGGTCTAAGCCGTGCTCCTTTGGTTGTGCTCTATACATGCTTTATTAACTAAATCCTGAACTCATAGTTGTCAACTCGTGACTCGACTCGTGACTCGAAATCCCTAAATTTTGACTCGTGATTCGACTCGTAAGAGTCACGACACTAAAAATTATATACCATATATATATATATATATATATATATATATATATATATATATATATATATATATATATATCATGTACTACACAAAATATAAGCTCTCTACTTAAGCACATTTACTAATATGTTACAAATTCGCTAGTTATAAGTGTTAAGTATCAAAAGAACACATATATAGTAGTAAATATAAAATAACTAGCGATCTAGTAACAAAACAAATGACAAAAAGCTGTTTAGTTAGTATATAGTACAATGCTCCCAAGTGATATCGGGCTTTGCTTTCGTCATAACTAAAATCTAATAAAAGTTAAATATATACTAATTTAATAATAGTTAGTTATATATATATACTACCTCCAAAATATGCTCAAAAATCATCCCACTTTTTTTTTAGAATGTAAAGTTGTAAACTATGTTAATAATAATTTATAGTTTTATACTACATAAATAATATGGTGTATTTCTAACTAAATATTATAAATATTTATTTCATCTTTAGTAATTAATGAAATTAGGTGGATAACTAATATCTTTTACATAGGAAAATGCAGAAGTAGGTAAGTAATAAATTTATTAGGTTGGAAAATGGGATGGAGTTAAGAGCATACTTAAATCGAAGAAGAGCCATCAGCAGTTCACTACTTGAGTTATGAGTTATCTGTTGAAATAAAAATACCTTAGAGAGAGAAAAAAACGACAGCAACAGAGGAGGCTGCCGGCGATGGAGGCTGCCGGCGATGGTTTGGGCGGGAATGAAGGGTACGATGGTAGAAATGAAATACCATTGTATATTTGTTTGTTCTTTTGCCTCGTACGAGTTCCATTTGGACTCAACTCGGACCGAGTCATGTAAAAAACGCGAGTCAGCTACCGAGTCAGGAGGTCTAACGAGTCAAGTTCCGAGTCGCCTCATTTTTAGTGTAATCTGACTCGAATCGTACGAGTTGACTCGTGACTCGTACGAGTTTAACAACTATGCCTAAACTCAATAGTCAGCGTGCTTTCGAGAGGCACCCGTCTCTCCTTAACCTACTTTCGAGAGGTAGGAGCTCTCCTAAACCTAATATATAATACCAAATTTCTCCACCCCTATAAATGGCCCTAGCTTCTCCTATCAATAATCTATCAATAGGGTAGACAAAGTAAACAAATACCGATGTAGGACAAGATCCTATCAAAATCCAACTCCACTTCAAACTTTTAACAACTTAGTTTATATCACATTCTTATTGTAATTACTTATGTATTTAGATTTAGGGTATATAAACCCTTATTTTCGAATATGGTTACAAAATCTATCAATTAATAATGGTTTGCACAAGATAATGCAACACATAATTATATGTCTTCTTATTGCTATTATTTTTTCTTTTTCTCCTTGAACACGTTCTGGCAATTCTATTTCTTAACATTTCATGTTTTATGCAGGTCTCATATCCTGACTATCCATGATTTAATTAAGTCCAGGTAGTTGTTCGAATTTACTCACATGTATCATATGTGTGTCATCCTCAATTCCTCACTGAGATAACCAGTAAATATAACTCATCATATGTGTATGCAAGCTCATTACTTATCATAATCCATGCCCAACATTTAGTCAATTAGAGCAAAAAATATGCTATATGAAAATTTTAAAATATTGTTGCTACAGGTTGCTTGATTCGTGTGGGGGTGGAAATTGATTCACGTACTTCTGACAACTTAATTATTCACCATTTAGTTATTAAGATTCAAGAATAAAGGTAAGATAAGTTTGTGGTTTTTCTTATTCATTTTGCGATTACATTGGAGTCCCACTCATGTTACCCTCATCAGAGTTCTGGAAATCATAAAGGGTTGCGCTGTGTTAGTATGATCAAATACTAGGAATTGAGGATATCTGATGTTGTATGATAACTGATAAGTCTGTATTGTTAAGGAGATTGATAGCTTATATAAAACTGCTTGAAATTGCAGCGTAAGGTAAATAAGATGGACCTTTTGATGGCACTCTGAGATTCTTTGACTTACTTCATTATAGCTTCCAGGAGTACAAAGGAGTTTGAGTTGTTCATTCTTCAATGCATGATCATTAGTTTTTTATATAAATTCCACCAATTTACTTATGATCACGTTTTGGTTTATCCAGATCAAGCTTGATATAATGCTTAATTGATGGCTTGATGCGATTCATGAAGAGGAGTAGGTGCATATAAATTATTGTCATATGTCATTACCTTTAAGCTAATTAATGTTTATGGATGTATTTCTAATCTACATAAAGGTAGCTCATCATTATGTTAAACCATGTTACAAACTGCCATTTGCCCTTAATATGTAATTATCATATCCCTTAATATGTAATTATCATAATATTTATCTTAATTTAAGTTAATTGTTTATGACTTTATTTTTCATATTGTCTAACCGTTGTCTCAAGAATGATATTTTAACTTTGTTTTTGCTATCATTTGTTTTAGGTTGAAACCAGGACGCTGCATTTCTTGAAATTTATATGGAGTTTGAAGCTATGTTCCTTAAACGGTTGTTAGGCTAAAAAAATTCATTTTTGTAGGTATTAATGACTAAAGAGGAACTTATCGTTTGTTATTAGATATTTAAAAATCTAATTTAATCTATATAAGAAAGTAATTTGACATTGTATTGTTGATTATCTCCTAATCTTAATGCTCAAAACTATTATTTAATGTGAAAAATGTATGTTTTAACCTTTGTTATAGTTCACCATAATAAAAATTATTGGTTTCTCCATTTTAAGCATTTCTTTTACTAAATTGTTTTAGGTGCCCAGCCGTCGCAACGTGCGGGCACCAAAACCTTGTTAACAACAATTTCACATAACTTTATCTATCCATAAATTGTATTTTACATATTTCTGACAATAAAAGAATAAAGACAAGTGTTTTACAGAGGATTTCGATTACTGACCTCAAACTCTTTAAGGACCAAAAGAGGATGTTGATTACTTGCCTCAAACTGTAACACCCCAAAATGGGGCCTAGTTGTAAATAGTTGTACCTCGTGTTTGTTAAGTTGTACATTGACTTTAACCTAGTTGTTTAAGTTGTTTTGTTGCTTAATTGTTGTTATTTGTTGGTACACGTGGTTATGTAGCTAAAGTTGGAAATATGTTGTTAATAGATAGAATTGGTAAATAGTTGAACGGTTTCGGATAATGATTCCGAAAATATCTCCGTTAGTTAAAACGGATAAACCTAAGTCGTGTATTAAGTTGAGTAGGAGAACGAAATACCCACACGGGGTATTAAACCAACCAAGGTCGGTTTAAAGGGGATTCTTATCCCCTGCCTTCACAAAACATACACACATACATACGTATATGCTAGAGCACACACACACATGAAACCTTTGAAGATTTGAAAGAGGAAATCAATGAAAGTTGAATTGTGTCGATTCCAGTAGCAATCTCCACTGATTTCGTGTCATCTTCCTCACTTGTTGGTAAGCTTTGGTGTATTAAACCTAGTTGAGTTGAAGTGATATGTAAAACCATTTTAATGGATTCAAGTGGGTTTTGGTGTAGTTTTTATGTGTAAAACATGTTAGAATTCGTATATGATTGCTAAGTAAGTTGTAGAAACAATTAAAGTTGAGTTTGGGTTGGAATTGGGGTAAAAAATCAGAGAAACAGAAGCTGTTGAAGAACAGGGACGAATTCTGTTGTAACAGACGTTCCTACGGCCGTAGCAGATGTTACCTACGGCCGTAGAGGGGTGATCATAGTCACTACGGCCGCAGGCAGGGCTCTCTGCGGCCGTAGTAATGTATTTTGTGTGGTTTACCACCTACGGGTGAAGGAAAGAAGCCTACGGGCGTAGGTACATAACCTACGACCGTTGCTACCCAAAGAATCACTCCTACGGGCGTAGGGTATGATCCCTTCGGCTGTAGGATATTGTTTCTTGGAAAGGAACTTTTGCGGGCGTAGGATGTATTCCTACGGCCGTTGGAGGTGTCTGGAAGGTGTCCTGCGGCCGTAGGACATATCTACTGCGGCCGTAGGAGCTGTTCCAGATTGTTTGTTGCTTGTTGTTCGTTGTACGTTTACGTAGAAGCGTTGATAGTACTTATAGACGTTGACTGAACCTACACATGATGTGTTAGGTGATTCGGACGACTCCGTGTGCTCCTGGGATTCCCGAATTCATATCTGCCTCCTGTAACCTCGAGGTGAGTACCGGTTTTCCCATGAGTCTCGGTAAGTAGCGTTGTCTGTTGTTTATTGATATATGTTGACCATGTCGCACACGTGCGTATATGAGGTATGTTATACCATGTTGTTATATGCTATTACCATGATAAGTTGCTTTACACGTTGGTTATAAATCGCATGCGTATATTTGAACCCACTACGGGTTCTAGTTGTATATGTAGTACCTGTCCGGACTAATGATGGCATGGTTAAGGTCAGCTTTCTTCTCGAAGGCTGGATCCCTTTGATGGAATAATGGGGATCAACGGTACCCGGTGTGCAGCACGCCATTGCGGACTAATGATAACCGCCGCTCCTTAACGTGAGTTGGGATCTTAACTTCAGTTGAGATCCAAGATGTTGAGCTTCGAGCTTCGTAACGCGTTTGGTGGACTGCTCTTCGCTCCCCCACCATTGCGGATAGTTGTTGCTGATGGTCCCCAGTTTGAATCGTTGAGCGGGGTTCCCACCCGGCAAGATATGATTCCTACTGACTCGTTGGCGCGACACTATGTGTTAGGATAGCTTTATGTGTTGTCCCGTAGTTGGAATAACCTGCTTATTGATGCTTATGTGTTAATATGTGCTCACTAGCTAGTGTAGCTAACCGGTTCATGATTTATCCTTTTTACAGGTGATGTTTAGGCAGCCTGGTGAGACGGGTGCTTGTGGGTAATTGTATTTAACTCTTCTGGAACACTCTGCTGTTATTTATATCTGTGATCCGATGGTCGGTTTATAGTATGGTAATACCGGTTCGTTTTAAGACTTGGTTTTAATGTTCATATTTGCCAAGTCGGATAGAAACACTTTAATCAGTGTTTAATTTCCGCTGCACGTCTTTGATAAACATACTTAAATAGTTTAAATTATTCTGATTTTAAGCTCGTGAAACCCGGTGTTACACAAACTCTCGAAGGACGGATGGAAGCTATCGATTACTCGGTTTCGTAGTCAATTCACATCTTGAATGTAATGATATTTGGAGTCTTTTATTATGTTTTAACTGTTTGTGGCCTAAATGCTTAAACCGAATGTCGCCAAAGGCGTGGGTTGTGACAATTCAAGCAGTACATGTAATATTTTGTGTGTGTATATACTATGAAAAATTTAAACGAAAACTGCGAGAATTTTTTTTACATTACTAATGATTAATTAATAAGAGTATTATGGTTCTTTATATATTTACTTACTAGTGAATATATTACGTTTGGGTGGTTGAATAATTACTTGACGAGAATTGATTTTTCTTAAATACCGTACGTTAATAACTATCTAAAAGTTATTAGCTAATAATTTATTTTAATTAAAGTAAAACAGTTCTTGCTTAAATATTTTTATGTATTCATATAGAGGGAGTGTGTGTGAGACAGAGGGGAAATTCGTAAATTATATATTGACACAAGGATAAAATTAAAAGTATAGTTTATCACACAGAAGAAAAATAAAAATAGAAAATTGCGTACTCAAATATCACGTTGGCTTTAAACATAAAAGGTTAAAAGGCATTGATTTGGAAGCATTCAAAAGTCAGGGCATCTTTTGTAAATGTTATAAGGTTGGCCCGCCACGTGACATTTAAAAAGCTATACTTGTTTGTCCACACGTGAATCATTAGAGAGAGAGAGAGAAGACTGTCGTAAGAGGAAAGTTTAAGGTGGGTGTAAGCGAAGACTAAAATGGTAACAAATCTAATACATTGTTAATCGAGTTTTTTTACCAGGAAAAGAAGATTCCATTTGAAACTAAAAAAATATGTGCTTTTGATTTTTACGTTGTGTTTAAAAGCTATTTATTCAACAGAAAAGACAGGAAAAAGAGAGAAAACATTTAAATTTATATGTTTTTGAGTTTTTTACAAGAAAGAGAGCAAGTAAAGATAGGATAAAGGAGAAGTAATTTGATTTAGAAAGTATGTCGGATAATTAGAAAGAAAAAAAATGAAATAGAGAGGTTGAAAGGAGGACTTTTTCACCCACTTTTTTTTCTTTTTAGTTTAAAAAGTTGAAACAAGCAGTAAACTAATCGATGATTTTATTATTTTATTATGAGAGACTCTATATAACAAACTCTCTATTTTCGTTAGTCAAATAGCTATTTAAAGTATTCTCCAAGGGAGGGGGGTGTGGTCGGGCATTTCTATCTCACGCAGGTTGTTAGCTTCCATGGGGATTGATCTTTCAGCCTTTCAAAGTATCAAAGTGGGAAACGGTTGCAATACTAGTTTTTGGCACGACTCTTGGCTCGGTACGACTTCATTAGCCCAAGACTTTCCTAGAGTTTTTGCGAAAGTGGGGAGGAAAGACATCAAAGTTGCTGACGCGGGTCATTGGTCTCACTTGGGGTGGTGTTGGGAGCTGGGTCAAGAAGATACTTTTAGAGGAAGATCGGCCAACGAACTTCATTTATTGAAGGCCAAACTTCATCAAGTAGTGTTACTACAAGATCAACAAGATGAAAGATTGTGGTTTCTTAGCGACGATGGAAACTATTCGGTAAAAAGGATGAGAGATGTATTGGAGGAATTGGATTATGATGGTCCGGCTACTGCTCAACAAACGTTCTGGTCAGGTTTAATCCCGAAGAAAATTTGCATTTTTAAGTGGAAAGCAGCTCGCAAAAGACTTCCCGTTAGGTTCAACTTAGACAAGAAAGGTATTGACCTTCACTCGATACTTTGTCCTAGATGTGAGAAAGAAATAGAAACGGTGGATCATGCTCTGTTTCGTTGTGAGAAGCTAGCTCAGATTTGGCGAGACCTTCACGGATGGTGGGGTTTCAGTTTTCAAGTTTTTAACGAATTTAAAGATTTGGAAGAAACTTCGAAACATCTAGATTCAAAAAAGAAGGTGTTCTGGTCTTTAGCTGTATCGGTAACGGCATATCTAATATGGTCGGATAGAAACCGATCTCTATTTAAAGGTGTAAAACATAATCTAATTTCAATTTTGAACGACACCAAGGCGTTACTTTTTCAATGGGTAAAGGTTAGAGCAAAGAACAGCAAAGATTTTTTGTGGCAAGATTGGCTCGTGAATCCGGCGGGGGCAAAGAATCCGGCGGGGGCAAAGATTTTCAATGGGTACTGATTATTTGTATTTGTTATCTGTTTTGTCTGTCATTCACCAGGACTTATAGAGTTATACCGTGTCCACGTCTTGTGGTGGTGTATATCTTTTTGGTAAGTCCCTTGGTGTTGTTTTGTAAACCTTTAATATTTTGAAGTTATACAAGTTTGCCTTTCAAAAAAAAATAGCTATTTAAAAAAAAAAGGAGATGATTAATGAGAAAAATAAAAAATGAAATAATTAGTTTTCTTATAGTCTATATAGCACATTATAACTTTTTTATTTTAATATATATTAAAAACTAAAGATCATGACTTCCCATGTATATTGAGCCTTCTGTGGCCCCAATAAAATCTAAAAGTGCGAGTACTCCTCTCACCCCACATATGGCGCGCGTCCCCGCTACCTTTTCTGTTTATTTCATCTTTGTTTTTTATAAACCTACTCTCTCTTCATACTGTTTAAGATATAAAAAACATTATACAGTTAAACGGAATTATAAAGATAAAAAAAAATTAGAAGAGAAGAGTCATGTTACAATGATATATATATAATAAGAAAAATAAATATAACATAGAGTGTGAGAAGTGATTCGGGCCACTCTATATTTACATTTTTTGCATTTTCAAAAATCTATTTATAAGTATTTTCCAAAATGACTCAAATCATTTTTTGTTGAAAAAATATAGAAATAATATTTTTCTGACAAGATATAACGGAATTATTTTATTTATTCTAACTAATAATAATTAGTATATATATGTAAGAAGAAGATCAATTCACGTGTTTAGAAGATATCCGTTTTAAGGAAATATCTTAACTTATCTTACTATGAGTGAGAGATATATCTTTATCTTTATTAAAGTGTATATCATATAATAAAAAAACATTACCTTATTTTAAGAAAACGAGGATAAACGCTTCATTGTTCCTTCTGAATAAGTCAGAAAATAGACGCTATAAACTTTTTGTTTATTTTAATTGTCCACGATTTCTGTTACCTTTCTTTTTCAATGAAAAGATGCATGCCTTTCTGTAATTGATTTGAGATATATGCAATATGATGGCATAACAAGTTGCAGATATCATATCTGCATTCTTTCGTATATTCAGAATTTCAGATAATAATTAGGATCGTTTATTACATAGGATTCTAGAAATCAAGTATTAGCAGTGATTGAAACAATAATTAACACAATGATAAATCTTTAATATGTGTATAACGAACGATGAGAGATTGTGTATGAACGAATCATCCAATCTTATTGAATTAGGGCTTGTAAACATGTATTAATTATACATCTACTGTATTTATACAAATCATATATATATATATATATATATATATATATATATAATTTGTTACAGGATCTTTATAAAAATTAATAAAGACAGTAAGGCAAGCAATTTATGAATAAGTACCTTCTTTGATTAAACAATCTTGATTACACTTGTCTTTACGACAATCTTGACATAGATCTGGAGATATGAATATTTGGAAATCTAAAGATTTTGAACATTGAGAAGTTGAGAATCTAAGAGAGGGTTTCTTAAAAGGTTGCATAACATTTTGTAAAACTAAGGGATGATTTTCTCTAAGTCTTGAGTCTTCTTTATATAGGCATCTTGATGACTTGATTACCTTGAATAGCCGGTTACGGATTTCAAATCTCTTTTAATTTTGAATAATAGGCACTGAGTCATTTGTCAGAAAAGTTGTCTGTCTTTATTTGATAATTGATTGATCATCGTTGTTTTTGCTTTGGAATCTTGCTTTTGAAAAGTCTTTTGTCTTCTTTTGATAATTGAGCCAATTGATTGAGTAATTGGCCGACACTCTTTTGAAAAATTGAAAAGTTGTTTGTCTTGACAATTGTTGGTATCTGATCCGTCTTTTGTACCTGTAAATATTTTGAGAAAGCTGTTTGTTTGAATAATACATACTTATGAAATACCAAAGAACGTATTTCATACGTTTGAATAATTTATTTTGAATAAGAAAATGAATTTGTCTACAAAGACAAATCACCAAACTCACACAACGCTTTACATTGTATTAATCAAAAAGACTAAATTCTTCGTATGGGTCTTGAGCATCTTGAGTTATATCTTGAGTAGAGCTTGTAGGAGAACTTTGTTTGATTTCTTGAATTAATCTTCTGATCTCATCTCTTGAATTTGCAGCCATAAATTGCTTTATTTGATCATCTTCATTTTCTTCAAGTGAACTTGGAGGAGGTGCTATAGAAGCAGCTGTAACTCCAAAATTCATTTGATAATATCTTGATACACCTTGAACAGTCATATTTTCAATTTGTCCTGCTGGAAGTCTATCCCACCATTTGACTCGGACAGTTCTTTGAAGTAAAGGAGGGGATGTTCCAGTACTAGGAACAACCTTGAATGTCCATGCCATAATCCATGGGATTTTGAATATAATTGAATATTGAAGCACATATTCAAAATCTGGAATGTTTTGAATAAAGATATCTTTGAATTTTGAAAAACCTTCTTTAACACATGCAGGAAAGGTATCAAGAAGATTTCCTGAATATTTGAACCATCGGACAAACCATCTTGGATATACACCGTCAAAATTCTTATCAAAGAAGAGGAACCAAGAATGGCCAAAACTTCTTAGATAAAGAAAATTGAACCAAGCCTCTTGATAATCATAGTAGTTGTATGAGGAATATCGAGGAAAATTTGATAAAGTTTTATTGGTGTATGGTCTAGCTCTCCATTCTTGAATGGTCATGATGTGGAATATTTGAGCTTTACTGTATTCTATTAGATCAGTATCGTTTCCATGTTCATCTTTCTTGTAAGAATGAATAACTTTAATAGATCTAGTATCTATTAATATAACTTGATAGTATTCTCTTGTTTTTTGAATATCTCCATTAAAGAAGAATGAATCTCTTGGGAAAATGAAATCTGTCAAAGTAAGAAAACTTCTTGCATGTAGTTGCAATTCATAGTCTTCTAGAATTTTAACAGTTTGGGAATTTGGATTATTTACATATGAGCTAGCTGTATGACTAGAAGGAAAAGTTCTGGGTTTCTGTTGAAACGGAGAAATAGTAGTAGAAGGTTTGACAACCGAAGAACTTGAGGATCCTGGTATTGAGACTGATGTTTTGACTAACGATGAGTATGATGGTTTTTGTGAAGGAGGGGTGATCGGGGAGAATCTATTTTGAGTAGGTAAAGGAGTAGGTGTTTGACTTTTGAATGGGGAAAGAACTGATTTTTTCTTTTGATCATGAGTAGAATTTTGAGTATTATTTTGAGACGTCATTTGCCCTGTAAAAATTCTCTTGATAAGAAATCTGGTAAAGAGTTATTCTTGCCTTTGATAAATTCGATTTGAAAATCAAAATTGCTAAGCAAGGCTTGCCATCTTGCAAAAATTTGTTTTGAAATAACATTTTTAATATCATTTTCTAAAATGGGTTTTGCGGATTGACAATCAATTCGTAATAAAAATGGTTTCATGTATAAATCGTCTTCGAATTTATTAATACATAAAACAATGCTTAAAACTTCTTTTTTGACTGTTGAATAATTTTTTTGGGTATCATTCCAAGCACCTGAAAAGTATCTAACCAATTCTTTTTTAGCTTGATCATTAATTTTTTGTTTGAGTATTCCACCAAATCCTAGATCACTAGCATTTGTTTCAACTATAATCTTAGCATTAGGTTGGGGAATATTTAAGCATGGTAAATATTTGATTTTTTGCTTGATTTGTTTTACAACATTCGTATGTTCTTGAGTCCAAGGCTCAGGATTCTTCTTGAGTCTTTTATATAAGGGTTTACATATTGTCCCTAAATTTTGAAAGAAATCATGAACATAGTTTAAACATCCTAGAAATCTCTGAAGTTGAGTTTTATCTTTGATTTCATCAGGAAATTTATTTGCAAATTCTAAGCTTCTTTGAATAGGTCGAATAGTTCCATTAATAATTTCATGTCCTAAAAATCTAATTTGTGTTTGAAATAAACTCATTTTTGAGGCAGAAACAACTAGTCCATTTTTATGAATTAATTCATAAAATATATTTAAATGCTTAAAATGTTGATCAATGGATTTTGAAAAGAT
This sequence comes from Pulicaria dysenterica, assembly GCA_947179395.2. Taxonomy (NCBI): domain Eukaryota; kingdom Viridiplantae; phylum Streptophyta; class Magnoliopsida; order Asterales; family Asteraceae; genus Pulicaria; species Pulicaria dysenterica. The sequence continues at coordinate 82,976,701 of OX359291.1, forward strand.
TAAAACATCATCTATATATACAATAGCAAAGCTACTTATAGGAATAATAATGTCATTCATGATATTCTGGAAATCTGAAGGAGCATTTTTAAGCCCAAAAGGCATAACATTTCATTCATAATGTCCAAAAGGAACATTAAAACCAGTTTTGTATTTATCTTGTTCATGAATTTGTATTTGCCAAAATCCAGATTTCATGTCAAATTTTGAAAAAATATTTGAATCGTGTAATCTTTTTAATAAATCTCTTTTGTTGGGTATTGGATATCTTATCCATTCTAAAACTTTGTTTAATGGTTTGTAATTAATAACTAGTCTTGGAGCACCTCTTTCAAGTTCAGCGGCATTCATAACGTAAAAAGCTGAACATGACCAAGGAGATTTAGATTTTCTTATAAGTTTTTTATTTAATAATTCTTGAATTTCTTTTTTGCAATATTCTTGTAATTCTAAAGACATATGAATAGCTCTTGATTTTGAAGGTATATCTTTTTCATTAAAATCTTTTATATATGGTAATCTTACAATATGTTGCTTTCTATCCCAGAAAGCATTTGGGATATCAGAGCAAACATTTTTTTCAAAATTTTCTTTTATCTGTTTAATTTTGTTTTGAGTAATTTTTTCTTGTATTTGATTAGGAATTCTTAATATACTAATTTCATTTATTAAATAATTTGCTTGATTAATTTTATTATTCAAGTTATTTAGTTCTGTAAAAGCAATTGGTTTGGTAAACTTGAAAACTATTTCTTTGTCTAAAACTTTAGTACTTATTCCAGTTTCGTCAATTGTAATAGGATAAAGTTGATTAAGAAATGGTGTTCCTAATATTAAAGTAGAAGTTAAAGTTTTTGAAAGAACAAGAGAGGTTTTATAACAAAAATCATTGTTGCATATGTGAACATTAGTAACTTTGTATTTTATATTTAAAGATGATCCATCTGCAGTAGAAGCTCGATTAGTAGTTTTTTCATAATATTTAGTTGGAATAATTCCTTCTTGAATGCAATTTATATCAACACCACTATCCATTAATGCTAGAACTGTTATTTTAAATTTATTTGCTATACAAAGATGTATATAAGTATTTCATCTTTGATATGATATGACTTTTGGTATTTTATTTTGACTTTTATTAATTTTGTTGATTTTATTAGTATCTACTTTAGTGTCAATTTCTTTTTGTTTCTCAACTTTAATTAATCTATCTTTTATTAATCTTATATCTGTTTTGACCGTTTTGAGTTCTTCTTGTAAATCTTGAATTGTACTTGTAGTTTTTGGTTTTGAAAATCTTTGATAAATTTCTTGAAGATTAAAAGGGTTGTTATTATAATTGGTTGTTGTTGTAGTTGTTGTTGATTCAGCTTCTTTATTGTAATTAATAAATTTATTCATTAACTGAGTTTTTATAGTTTTATCTTGAACCTGATCTATTAATTCTAAAAAGTCTCTATCTTTATCTGTGATAACATTTATTTTATTACAAGTACAGTTTCCTATACATTCACATTCTGATTCATTATCAGTTTCATCGGTTGAATAGTTTTGTAAAACCTTTAAATCATTATTATCGTAATCTGATAAGCTTGATTCAGAACTCTCATAATCATTTACAAATAATTTGCTTATTTGGATTTTTAATTGATCGGAAACATCTAATTCATTTATAGTCTTCTTAACATAGCAATTTTTTGCCATATGACCAGTCTTTCCGCATTTATAACAAATAATAATATCCTTTTGATTACCTTTAGATTTTTGTTTATTATTAAATTTTATATTGTTTTTCTTCTTATTTGTATATCCTTCTGTTTTATTAGGTTTAGAAACATATTTTTTATTTGGAGAACGTCTTTTGTAAAATTGTTTCTTAGGTTTAGAAGAAGAAGGTTTAGAAATTGGTTGATATCCATATTGTTGACAAAAGTCTCCTAATTCATTTTTACTAGTGATCTTATCCTTTTTGAGTTTAGCTTTTAATTTTAAATCTGAACATATGGATAATCCCTCTTTATTAACATAACTAATTATTTCTCCATAGGTAAGATCTTTATATATGGTAATCTTACAATATGTTGCTTTCTATCCCAGAAAGCATTTGGGATATCAGAGCAAACATTTTTTTCAAAATTTTCTCGATATTCCTCATACAACTACTATGATTATCAAGAGGCTTGGTTCAATTTTCTTTATCTAAGAAGTTTTGGCCATTCTTGGTTCCTCTTCTTTGATAAGAATTTTGACGGTGTATATCCAAGATGGTTTGTCCGATGGTTCAAATATTCAGGAAATCTTCTTGATACCTTTCCTGCATGTGTTAAAGAAGGTTTTTCAAAATTCAAAGATATCTTTATTCAAAACATTCCAGATTTTGAATATGTGCTTCAATATTCAATTATATTTAAAATCCCATGGATTATGGCATGGACATTCAAGGTTGTTCCTAGTACTGGAACATCCCCTCCTTTACTTCAAAGAACTGTAAATCATCCCTTAGTTTTACAAAATGTTATGCAACACGTAAAACTAAGGGATGATTTTCAAAGAACTGTGAGTTTGGTGATTTGTCTTTGTAGACAAATTCATTTTCTTATTCAAAATAAATTATTCAAACGTATGAAATACGTTCTTTGGTATTTCATAAGTATGTATTATTCAAACAAACAGCTTTCTCAAAATATTTACAGGTACAAAAGACGGATCAGATACCAACAATTGTCAAGACAAACAACTTTTCAATTTTTCAAAAGAGTGTCGGCCAATTACTCAATCAATTGGCTCAATTATCAAAAGAAGACAAAAGACTTTTCAAAAGCAAGATTCCAAAGCAAAAACAACGATGATCAATCAATTATCAAATAAAGACAGACAACTTTTCTGACAAATGACTCAGTGCCTATTATTCAAAATTAAAAGAGATTTGAAATCCGTAACCGGCTATTCAAGGTAATCAAGTCATCAAGATGCCTATATAAAGAAGACTCAAGACTTAGAGAAAATCATCCCTTAGTTTTACAAAATGTTATGCAACCTTTTAAGAAACCCTCTCTTAGATTCTCAACTTCTCAATGTTCAAAATCTTTAGATTTCCAAATATTCATATCTCCAGATCTATGTCAAGATTGTCGTAAAAACAAGTGTAATCAAGATTGTTTAATCAAAGAAGGTACTTATTCATAAATTGCTTGCCTTACTGTCTTTATTAATTTTTATAAAGATCCTGTAACAAATTGGTATCAGAGCCATGTGCTCTTAGTCGTTCTTCACTATTTAATTTATCCTGATTATATTATTAGATTATAATGAAGTCTGAAAATTATTTCCATATATATATATATATATATATGGCTAATTTTATAAACAATAACAAACTACATTAAAAATATATTAAACACAAAACTAAAATATAATAGTTACTTCAAAAGATCGAATATATATTACTAAAAAAGAAAGAAAGAAACATTACAGTTAGAAAGTTAATAGAGTAATATAACAAAATTAGAAATTCAACTTGATTAAAATGAAGCAGGGAGTTGGCGTGGGAAATCCCTATCCAGTCTTCCTGCATCCATTGGCCAAAAGGAGGTCATAAATCAAGAATATATGGGGTTTCTGAAGTGGTGGAGGCTAACTAGCAACTCGCATGCATATATATATATATCGATAAAACTCCAAATGAAAACTATTTTTCGTACGAGAACCGCGAGAATCAATCTAAGTCATCCATGCATTCTCTCTCCTTCAATGTCATCACTCACCCATGAATTCATCACATGCACCTTGTCACACTTGATCCCCACGCTCTACATCCATGAATTCCACAGGCTAAGATTGGTTCTCGCAGTTCTCCGTCCAAAAACTTATATATCTACAACTTTTTAAGCATATATAATTAACATACAAGTCCAAAAACTCGATCGGATCATTCATAAACCAGATATTTGGTTATGCAATTATATGAAACATTAATCTAGACTACGTACATACTTTGAAGAATTATATATATATATGCATATATGGATGGTAAATTAAGATTGTGGCGCTGACAGTGGATGCCTTTGCTGGTGATTAATGTAGTCAGTTGTTGTTGAGACGGAAACCCTTGGTTGGACACGGGCATTAGCTGACTGATGTGGGAATCCTGATGATGCTGCTGCTGCTGTCAACACTTGGGCATTAGTTTGACTTTGACAATGTAATTGCCATGCCCAGTTGGAAGCTCCCTGCTCATGTACGTCATATTTATATCCAAGTCAATCATTCATCAATTTTAATAAACAATGGTTCAAAAAGATAAAATAATTCCGTTATTTTCTGTCTTGTTCTGCTCGTACAAATCTTAACAATAATTCTGTTATGTGTAACATAAATCTAGAGGCCCATAGTTAAATGCTTTATTCAACATTTAGATTAGATCAGATATATACTAACTCGGGTTCTAGAGTGAAACCGATTTATCAAAACATTTACGCAGTAGTAAACATAGATCGTGTAAGCTAGCATCCTTTATGGATCAGGATATATAATCAAGTGATAAATGAGTTTACCTCAAAGCTAGGGAAGAAGATGGGACGTATGCCCATCCAGGATTGACCGTGCTCAGAAATGACTTGCAGCCCATTACGTGGTGTGGTTGTAGCCTGGTTCTCTGCCTGTTATGTAAAGACAAGGTTACCATAATCACTGGCTCTTTTAGAATCTTTAGAATTATCATTTTCTAAATGTATAACGACTCAAAATGAAGATAATTGCCAAAACTAGTAGTAGCTCCAGTCTCCGGATATGGATTATCTATTATTACCTGTGATCTCCTAATGTCATGCAAGCCATGATTCAACTGCATAAGCTCCAAGTTACCATTCCTGCTTGAACCCTTCCCAAAACACGAAGAGCTTGAAATCCCCAGGTTGAGATCCAAATTGTGAGCATTCCCTGCGACAAATGACACACTCGTTAGGATTTATAAATTGGCAAGTCTATTGCAAATAACACAGTATATAGGATTTACCATAATGAGAAGCAACAGGCTCAGAATTTGTAGTTGCTTCCCTGCTATTGGACTCCATAGCTGCATTGCCGTGAACCCTACTTTCATAAAAAAGAGGAAAAACATTGGATTGTTACATAGCTGCCACTGGAAATCGAGATGTTTAGATTAGGGAATTCAAGCAAAAAGCAATTTGTGACTCGTGATCATGATCACTAGGAGGAACTTGCAGTGGCTACTTCAAATTCATAGACTAAGATACATATACCTTAAATGCAACTATTTTGTTCCCTAAACAACAAAATATTCAAAGAGAATGCATAATCTAAAACCAAATTTGAATAACATTGTATTAGTGTATAGTAGTTTCTCACTTTTTGCCAAGAAGCTGTCCTGTTTGAGCATCCCATCTGCCACATTTGTTCATTGTCGCCCCTCGATACTTTGAGCCTCCTCTTGAAAACCCACTGCTGCGGCGGCGTAGTATGTGCACAAAATCTTCTTTGGAAAGATCCTTTATCTGCTATTACAGAAACAAGAACAAAGTAAGCACCAAGAGTCAAGAGACTGCATCGAATTCACTAGATAATAAACTGTGGATGCAAACCTGATTCATATCCTCCTCATAATCGCTGAGATTGAAATTAATGTCGGCATCAACACCCCGGAATTTAATAGCAGCACGATCATATGCCCTGGATATCACAATCAAACTCCATTTCTAAGTTGGATGAGTATAACAGATAACAGTTACAAGAAAGAAAGAAAGCAGATTATAAACCTAGCTGCAGAATGTGCAGTGTCAAATCCACCTAAATGGAAACCCAAAACAAAAATTAAACAAAAATGATGAGAAATTGTAAGAAGGTAGCAATATGTGTTGCCAAAAGGGGAAATAATCAGGGAGATCAATCAATTCCAGATGTCCTTACCTAAATAGACTTGTTTCCCACAATCCCTACATCAAATACAAAAGTACAGGAATAATAATATTAAGAATAAACGCAAGGTACACAGATATCAAAAACAAAAGTAACCAAAAATCAAATGCAGTAACTAACCAAATATGAGACTCCCATCTACCAGTTCTTCTATAGAATGTAACTCCTCTGTACTGTGAGCTTCTAGACCTAGGTCCCCTTCTACTCTTCTTCCCCACTTGATTTTGGTGTACTGTGTGCTTCTGTGGTACCTGTAACAATCTCTTCTCAAGCGATCCATTATTATTGGGGAATAACTGCAACGAGTTCACCTGCTGCCCTAGATTCAACGTTCCGTCTCCATTACTCATCGGAAAAAGTGTCCGAGTCACGAACTCAGACCGGGACTGAGTCTGAGCCTGACTCGTCTGATCCTCATCGTTGCTGTTGCTGAGCATAGCACCGGTATCACCAACCTTTAAGATGTCAAAATTAAAGCAATGGAAGCTGTCTTCATCACCAGCAGCAGAGACGGAATCGCCGTCGGCGTTACTGGAATTACAACCTTCCGCATTGACAAGCGATGAATTTGAAGTGCCTGGCTCCTCCACTTCCCGTGGAAGAGCCGTCCTCTCATCTTCGTGAACAAAGTGCAGATTAAGATCCAACATGTCTACAGTTTTCAAAGATTGATTAGATTGATTTTTCGGTAAGAATTAAAGTTATAATTAACACATTTTAGTAATATTGTTGCCGGAAGGTCGCCCAATGTAAGAAGAAATTAAGCGAATAATTATTGGCCAGTGCTTGACGCCATTGAAGTGGGTGGAGAGAGAGAGAGAGAGAGATAGATGGGACGTATGAAGAGGGGAACATGCAGTCCCAATTTAAGAGTGAACGACTGCTCATGCTTCGGTTACCGACGAAACAAGTTGCCAGTCTTGCAAACTTTGAGTATTTTTTAATTTCCTTCAACAAATAATAACAAATAATCATCAAGCTAGATTTTGAATCGGGTGATTCTATTCAACCCCGTCCATAATATATATTATTTATTTTAATTTTAATATGATATATGTGAGTTTATGATATATATTGAAAATTATAATAGAATGATATAATATGTGTGGTATGTAAGAAGAGATGGACAAGTAGTAACATCCTTTTGAATGGAACTTCTCAAGAGACTAGCTATTCAGGTTACCGTTCAGTACCCATGGTTAGATGTGATTCATAATTAGTATATTCTTTTATATATATAGGGTAAGGTTCTATATAAAACTCCCTTAAACATAAAATCTAAATAATCATCCTGAAGATGACATGGGTACATTGTTTAAGGGTAAAAATGGAAATTAAAAAAAACTCACGGTGGAACATCCAGCGACCACCATAATTAAGAAAAAAAAACTCCACTTATTTTAAATGATCATAACTCGTTCGTTTTTTAAGAATTTTAACAAATAAATTATATCATTAGATTTAGTTTTTCGTACTCTTTCAAACAAGACCAGACTTGATATATTTCTGAAGTTTTTTTTTTTGAAAATACAAAATTATATATTGAGCTGGGTTCATTCTAAATGCAAAATGCAAGAAATCGAAAAATATAAAATATGAACATGCAGGTCATCCAGATGCTTCCAAAATGCAAAATTATGAAAATGCAAAATGCAAACCCAAAATTATTCAATGAAAATGCTGCCCAAAATGCAAAATTACATATTCAAACCAAAAATATAAAATCCGCATACAACACTACATGCAACCCAAAATGCAAATAAAATTTGCATTTTCAAAAAAAATTTAGAAAAATATGAGATTAGTGGTCTTGTTTGAAAGATGATTAAAAAACTAAAAGATTTGTATAATTTTTTTGTTTAAATTCACAAAACTTAAAAAGTTATGACAATTTAAAGTTTTAAGGGGTATTTTTCTAAAAGGGTTTAGATTTAAAAAGTGTACCGAATTTGTCACTTTTTGCTATTGTGTATACCCAACATTTAAAATTACCATTTGATATACTCAACCTTCTAAAACTACCATTTAATACATCATGCAACCTACTATTCAGGTAGCAAGTAAAAATCTAAATTTTGATTTATTTTTAATATTGTTACCTTTTCCACATCATTAATTTTGCCACGTATGAAATTAAAATTCAATATTAGGAATGGAAAACAAGAACAAGAATATTATCTTTGGGCAAACAAGAACATTCATCTCTGGGCAAACAAAAATTCAAATCATTCCAATATGATACAATATGGAGAACAGATCTGGAATAAGAATATTAAACACTGATACAATATGAAGAAAAGATGAATCAATACAGGATTTGAACATCATCTTCAATATGAAGAATTGAAGAACCCTAAATATGAAGAACCCTAAACTGGATATGTTTGATGAAACACAGCAGATGAATCAATTGATAACAGAGCAAATCGATTGATATCAGATGAATTGGAACAGATGAATCAAACCCTAAATCGAATGATAAACTCAAACAAACGAAACCCTAAATTGGATAGGTTAGATGAAACAAAAAAACACACCTTCGTAATACAGAGCAAATCGATTAAAGTAGCCCACTGTTCTTGACGAAGTCTCGTTCTAAATAGATGAACCATCCGGAGAACCTCAATCGCCGGAGAACCTTACTCGCCGGAGAACCTCAGATCTGTCGAACCCTAACTCGCAGGAGATGATGAAGAACACGAAAACCCCAAATCATTAATAGTGAAGATGAACCGATGAAGGTGAAAACCCAAGATTATCAAGCAAACCATGTTCGCGTGAAGATGAAGATGAACCGACGAATATGAAGACGATGATGAAGATACATCTGGATGAAGCCTGCTCGTTGCCTGAGAACCCAGCAGTCGATGAAGCCCTAAATCGAAACCCTGTGAAGTCGTTGGTGGTGTTGTTCGGTTGAAGCCCTAAATAGAAATACAGTGTTCGAACGATTTGGTTGAAGATGAAAATGGAATTATTTGGTTGAAGATGAAGATGGAATTATTTATTATATTATAATTATTAAATTAAATTAATATTAATTTTATTATTAATTATTTTTTTGTTGAAAATTACATATACATGCCACATCATTTGCCATGTCATTGCCACATACCATTAACCTGTGCCACATAAGCAGTAACCTGCTATAACAAGTTACTATATACTAAATGGTAGTTTTAGAAACTTCAATACATCAAATGGTAGTTTTAAAAATTGGATATATACAATAGCAAAAAATTACAAGTTCGATACACTTTTCGAAACTAAACCCTTTCTAAAAAACATGGGTTTGTTGGGGGGTGATTTTCCATGGTTGCCGTTTTACTTCTATATTAATACATGATCATTACAATTTTGTTATCGTTAAATCTCATCCATTGATTTTGATGGTCCAATGATACAGATTGGTTCTTTGGGTTCTTTGTTTAACGCGTAGTTCTTTATTGATGCATTTTCTGTATGTATGTATGTATGTATGTATGTATGTATGTATGTATATATATATATATATATATATATATATATATATATATATATAGGGGAGGGTTCATTCGAGAACCGTTGTTAGCGCGAACCGCAAGAACCAATCTCAGCCGTCCTTGGATATGGGAAGATCATGAATTGAGAGCGTGGAGGGATAAAGTGTGACAGGGTGCATGTGAGAAATTTATGGGTGGTCAATGACATTGAAGTAGGGGGAATTGAATGGCTTAGGTTGGTTCTCGCGGTTTTCGCGCTAACAACGGTTTTCGCATTAATTTTTCTCAATATATATATATATGTGTGTGTGTGTGTGTGTGTAAGCAGGTTTTTTGATCATAAATTATAAGACATATAGGGACAAAAGGTCTATTTTCTTATATCCAACATCTGAATTGCAGACTTAGAAATTAAAATAACAATCAGCATGTACAGTTGAAAATCACGGAAACATAGCAACTTCGTAGGGGAAAATAGCGAAATCGTGTCGCGGCAAATATTTGGCTATGGTTCAGAAGTCAAGCCGTCGGAGAAAGAGCAAAGACGATGGTCTCGTCATTGGTGACTGGTTTTCTTTTCGTCCTGTTCGTTCTTTGCAGACGATGAAAGACAAAAACAAACCATATCAAATGCAGAATTCTTTAGTTTTTCCTAAACACACTAGGCGATTTCTAATAAAATGATTCGATTGTCGGCAATTTGCATCTTGTAATTTCAGATTTTGTGTTTTTATTAGGACGCAGGCATTTTCCAATTTCGTATTTTAGTCGGCGGGACTTTTCAATTTTTAGTAAGAAGATTTCTTTAACCCTTTGACTATAGTATATAAAACCGAGTTTTGGTTGATAATAAGCAGTTTCTTAAAATCAATATACCACATACAAGATCATATTTTATCATTTGAGTAAGACTCAAGATTTTTGTAATTAATTTGTGTTTGATCTTTATTTCTTAATATCAGTTTATTATTGCGTGCTTTGGCAATCAATTTTTATTTAAATCGTTGATTTCTTGCATAATTGCAAAATAGGAAACACATAGTAAAAGTCATTCCCTCTTTGTATTATTAAGGCTTCAAAGTTCAATTGTTAAAACTCTAACATAACATGTATAAAGTTTTTTTTTATCTTTGATTTCTTATTTAGGTTTTTGATTATTGATTATTAGTTACTAAAAATCAGTTACTTACTTTAATTCCTTATTAATTAATTAATTTAAAATACTTACTCAAAACTTAATCAATTGATATCAACTATCAAGTTTATTGGTGTCACTTATTTAAACTTCGAAATACTTAAACATTAGCTGAATTTTTTTTATTAGTTAATTAGTTTAGTAGCTATATAGTTTATTAGATAAAGTAGTTACTTGAATCACTTTGTTTTTGGGAGGAAATCAGTTTTGTCAGGTATTTAGTTGTATTTCTTCTCTGTTTTTTGGGCTCCGGCCGGTATACTTCGTGGTCTTGAGAGAAAAAGGAAATGTTTCTTTTGCAAATGGCAATGGCAATGGGGTTTTAAATAAGGGTCATAAAAAGTATATATGGATGTTTTTTTTTCAATATCAGGGATGAATCACAAGGGTCGGGCATATGAAACGGTATTTTTTTTTTTTTTGTAAAATGCCAAACCTTACCATTACCAACCTGAAAATCAACTTACAAGCAGGTGCAAATTTCTGCACCTAAGAAACGTATCTGCTGTTCAACAAAACAAGAACAAAAGACTAAGCAAGCACCACAGAACCAAAACTACATCACGAAATGCACAACACCAAGCAAAAACATTAAAGCTGTGAGGATATAACTTTCGGATTAGAAAGCCATGCGATCCAATCTAGCTTATGACGAGATACTTTAGCCGCAATCCACCGATAGCTTCGACCCTGTAGCTCGAAAAAAGGTCTCTGTTGCACTGTTGCGATTTCTGAAACACTATTTGATTTCTGCGAGACCACAATAGATAAGTGAAAATCCACTTACAGGCCTGCTCCAAAGTATTTCCGGATTCCAACAGCTCTTGAAACGATATAGATGTCGACATATCTACCATCCACCATTTGATGAACTCTAACCATATCAATTGAACTTTGCTACAGCTTCATAATGCATGCTCTATAGACTTCTCTTCCTTCTCGCAAACCGGGCATAAAGTTGAGGGAACATCCATCTGCAATTTATCAAGAGTCACCCTAACCGGGAGTTTCCCTAACCTAGCTCTCCAAATAAAAATATTAACCTTCCTAGGTACTAATTTATTCCACCAAGTGTCCACTCCCGACGCCGCACTATCCAAGACTATATTATCAGTTAAACCTCTAAGACACCTTACTGTAAAAACTCCATCCCCTGAAAGACCCCACCAGGTTTTATCTGCACAACTACTAACCGGGGAAATGTTCATAAGCACATTATTAAGGTCTTCCAATTCACCTAATTCCCTCCCTCTCGGTTCCCTTCTCCAATCCCAACACCACACCCACGACCCTTCTTCCCACCTCATTCTCTCCCTGATCACCACCCTATTAACTCTATCCAACCGAAAAAGTCTAGCAAATCTATCTTTAAATTTTTCCTCCCCTACCCACTTGTCTTCCCAAAACTTAATTGAAGACCCATCTCCCAATTGTTTTCCAAACGAATTACCAAACCTAATACCTTTCTCTTCCAGAAAATGACCTACTTTAATAATATTACCCCAAACCAAATTTTTCCAGTTGAATCCATCTACCCCAACCCCAACCTCTCCTAAATCCCCATAAATACTTTTTATAACTCTACACCACAACGCATTTCTTTCATTAAACCACCTCCACCACCATTGCCCAAGCAACCCAATATTAGTAGCTTGCAAGCTACCAATATTCAGTCCCCCTTTAGAAAAAGAGTTAAGTGTTTGATCCCATTTAACCCAATGAATAAACTGTCCGACCCCCCCCCCCCTTTGCCCCAGAAAAAATTCTTCCTCACACGCTCAAGAATAGAAATCACACTATTTGGGGCACGGAACAACGAAAAGAAATACTGTGGTAAACTACCGAGGATTGATTTTACCAAAGTGAATCGCCCACCAATCGATAGTAAACTTGCTCTTTTATGAGACAATTTGAAACGGATCTTCTCAATAATATTACTCCAATTAGACACACGGTATTGTCAAAGCATATAAAGAGTTGGATAGAAGGGTATTCAACTTTTATCCTTTTTTAAAATTAAATTAGTGAGTTGTTAACTATTCATTTTTGGTTTGATAATTGGTCCGAAAAAAGTAGATTTCTTGATTTGTTCCCAATAATTTTTTGGTAGATTTTCAAACAAAATTTTTTTTGTTGATGGAATAAGTGTTTTGGGAGGGACAACAATGGAATTAGAAAGAAGAAATCTTTGGTAACATTAGAGGCCGCGATGGAGAAGAATTAACAGAATTGATCAACATTTTAATCAAACTTCATTGCAACAAAATACAAAAGATGGATGGTCATAAGAGCCGGGAGAAACATGTATATATTCAGTAAAGGACATGAGGAATCTTATTGAAGATACATTGGCGTATCATGCAGAAGTTGGGGCTAAAACTTACCGGTCAAATATGGTGCCAAAAAATTGCTGGTTTTCGCATGTTCTATTCAAAATGTAATAAGGTGGCGGAGCTTAATTTGGATTGAATTCCAAGTTTGTTTTCTGCTGGTTACAAAAGAGAATGGAAGAAGTGGCAGTTAGATCGCTTGCTATGAAATGTGAAAGAATAGAAACTAGTTTATATTTGAAAATATAAAAAGAAATTTTCAAGAAGTTTTCATGCATGGATGTACACTTATTAATGGCTAAAAGGAAGAGTTAAAAAGAAGATTTCAATTGAATGGAAGGAATGGATGCAGTTTCCAGATGTGATGGCGAAAATGATTGTGTAACTAGTAGTGATTAGTTTGTTGTATTAAATTGGTTAAGAAGGGTTTTGGTTGTAAATATGTATATTTCATTCTACTTTGAGGTTGTTTGTTTAGGTTATAAATTTATTGATTTAAGGTAATAATAATAATAATAATAATAATAATAATAATAATAATAATAATTATTATTATTATTATTATTATTATTATTATTATTATTATTACTATTGTTTTTTTTATTATAATTATAATAATATTAATTAATAATAATAAGAATAGTAGATATGGTAAGGGAGAATCCCAGGAGGATTATATATGGGATTTGATTTGATAGAGCAAGATTCAATCTTAAAAAAGGAAATGAAGGTCAAAATTGGTGGACGGAGAATAACTAAAAGATTTCTGGTTAAGGAAATATATATATATATATATATATATATATATATATATATATATATATATATATATAGTATATATAGTATATATAGTACGAACCTTAAAAAAAAAGATGCTATTAAAATATATCTTACAACTTCCAAATGTGGCTATATCATATCATTATCTCCCCCACAAGTTTCATGCCAATCCCGTCGTTTTCATTTTCCCTTTCTTTCTTTTTTAATAATAATAATAATAATAATAAAAATAATAATAATAATAAGAATAATAATAATAAATAATAATAATAATAATAATAGTAGTAGTAATATAAAAAAATTATTTTTTCTATTTTTTTTCTCTACTTCATCTTCGTCTCTATTATAAGAAAATGTTTAAAATCAACTAATTTCTTTTTCTAATTTTTTATATTAATTTTAATACTTATATTAATTTTATAAATAGAAAAATAAGTCAAATAAAAAAGAAAAAGATATATCATACATTCATACCTGACATGCTTTTCCTCATGTTCCGATATAACATATTTACTTTTTTTTACACATCTGGGCATTTAACTTACAAAAAACGTTTCGATATACCCATTTCGCGACCTGCAATCTACCAGCTTGGTTTCAGCCCGTTTTTGCCATTTTTTGGTCGATTTTTGATCGTTTTGCGTGATTTTTTTTGTAGAATCTTGTAAATTATCATTATACCTTTCAAATGACACCAAATTCATGAATTTTCTTCAAGTATTGAAGGAGAATTTCGAGCTCAAAGTTTCCTTTTTTTTGTGTTAATTGGTTCGAAAACAAGACAGAAAAAAGGCATATTTTTTACTCGATTCTTGATCATTTTACATAACTTTTTTTTATAAAATGTCGTAGATAATCATTTTACCTTTCAATGGACACCATATTCATTAAAAACCATCAAGTGTAGGCCAAGTTATTGCCAATTAAAGTCTATAATGACTCTATTCGACACTCTTACGGTATTTTGATGAATTGACACATTTTAAACTCGTTTTTATTCGTTTTTTGGTACTACTTGATAGACAACTCGATTACATTTCCATAGAGTCAAGAATCATTGCTTTTCGTTAAGTGTACATGGAGAATTTTGGTTTCAAAGTTTGTTTTCGAAGTAAAAAAAAATTGGGGGAAGAAGATGACCTGCTATTGCAGGTCAAAATCAACAAAATGGATATAATAACAAGTTTTTTACAAGTTAAATGACTAGATGTGTAAAAAAAGTTAATGTGTTATATCAGAACATGAAGAAAAACATATTTGTATTCAGTGACTTTAACCCTAATAATAATAGTTATAATAATTGGTCACACAGTTTCACATGATTTTTGCCTGCCACATCAGCGCCACATCATTCTTCCACCATTTCACACAAACATCTCACACAATCCTGCATCCATCACATGCTTTCACACAGTTTTCATTTTTCTATTTTCTATTTTTTATTTATTTATTTTAAACAACATAAATCAATTATTAAAACAATATAATAAAAAGATAATAATTAATTTTTTTGCTCGATTACATAACTTGAAATAATTAAAATTAAAAAAGTACATAATTTTAAAAAACTACATTAATTTAAATAAACTACTAGTTATCGTCGTCGTTCCATCTTGGAAGCAGATTAATGTGCTCGATTAGATCCGATCGAAGGTTGTGATGCGTTTCCATACTTCGGACTTCTCGGAAGTTAGTCTGAAACTGCTGTTCACTAATCTCCACGTCATCTTCCTCGTTCGGTTGATTAACATTTGCGTCGAATGGACAAATCACGTGACCTTCGTCTTCCAATATCATATTGTGTAATATGATACACGCGTACATTACTTTACGTATTTTATCCGGGTGCCACAATCTCGTAGGGTGCTGTATGACGTGCCACCGTTGTTTCAGCACACCGAAAGCCCGTTCCACATCTTTCCTTGCCGATTCTTGCGCTGTAGAAAACCTTACTCGTCTTTGATCAATAGGTGTTCGGAAGGTTTTGACAAAAGTAGCCCACTCGGGGTATATCCCATCTGCAGGATAGTAGCCGTGTTTGTATTGTACTCCGTTTACTTGAAACGGGCACTGCGGTGCTCGCCCGTTGTATACATCGTTGAATAACGGCGACTGGTTTAGCACATTTATGTCGTTGTTGGACCCGGCCATCCCGAAGAATGCATGCCAAATCCAAAGATCTTGTGATGCAACCGCCTCTTGCATAATAGTAGGCCGGTTATGATCACCTCTCATGTACTGCCCTCGCCATGCGTTTGGGCAGTTGCCCCAATCCCAATGCATACAATCTATGCTTCCTATCATGCCGGGAAACCCGTGCCTATTCTCATGTGCGGCATACAACCGCTGAATATCATGGTAAGAAGGTTTACGTAAGTAACGCTTACCATAAAGAGTAATGATACCTTTGCAGAAGTTTTGTAGGCACAGCCGTGCGGTTGACGCCGCCATCTTTAAGTACTCGTCAAAGCCGTCAGCGGACGTCCCATACGCCATTTGCCGAATTGCTGAGGTACACTTTTGCAAGGGAGATAACCCTTTTCTACCTCTAGCATCGTAGCCCTGCTGAAAATATACATGCCATTCCTCAAGATCCGCGACTATCCGTGTGAATAGACGTCTGCTCATGCGGAAACGTCGCCTAAAAGTCTCGTCATTGTAGTTGCAGTTTTCCGCAAAATAATCTGCAACAAGTCGGTCGTGTGCACCTTCACGGTCTCTAACTTGATCGGGACCCCGCCGTCTCGGTGGTTGACTCGAGCTGACTTCATCATACTCCTCACTCAGCGCAACCATAGCCGTCGTCAAAAATCCACAAAACAAATTGGTATTCACTCGACGATATTCGGTGAGCAGATTTACTTCCCTTGAATGGATTTCCATATCCGGATCATAATAATCGGATGAAACAAACGACGAATCGGAACCAGATGACATTGTGTTTATAGGAGAGAAGTTTGAAAATATATGATTGAAAATATATGATTGAAGTTTGAGAGAAGTTTGAAAGAAGAAGAAGAAGAGAGGTGTAAAAAATGGTTGAATAGAAGTTGTATTTATAGGAGGAACAAAATTTTTTTTTTTTATTAAAAACGTTACCAACGGTCAAAAACCCAAAAAAAAAAAAAAAAAAAAATTAGCTCACATCTCGCGACCACCCTCACGAAACTCCTCACGAGCGGAGCCCTCACACGCATAGGCGATGGTGTTCGCGCACGTGAGAGCCGCTCACACACCCTCACACGGTTCCGATGCGCATAGTCTAAGATGGATGGCAGCAGCCGTTTCCACACCTATACTATATAAGTATATATATTAATATAGTAAGTAATATTCTATACGCCCTTTTTTTTTATTACGGTCCCACATACGACGTGTACTTGCTCTCTTCATACAAATATTTCGCACGTCTCCAAAAACATATTATTATAACTATCATAAATCAAAGATATATAAGAGTAATTTATTTATATTATATATATAAATATTTAGGAGGGGTACGAATAGTTGTATTTTTGTCTTTTCTTTTAGCTATTTTAATACTTACTATATGATTAGAGAATAAAATGAAAACAAAATTTGCCTCTTATTGAAGTGGTTGTAAGTTTGTAAGGTTCAAATCTAAAACTAATTAGTTATGAGAGAAGTAGTCCAAGACACATATAAAGCAGATTACAAAGTCACCTTTTGTCCGATTTAAGACATTACTCAACATGCCTCCTCACGTGTGACGTTCTTTTTCTTTGTTGCCTAACACGTGGATACTTATGAGTTAAATGGAGTCCGTGTGGCCTTTGACCAACTACGGGTGAACCTTAATACTCTGATACCATGTAAGTTTGTGGGGTTCCAACTTAAAACCTATTGGTTATGAAAAAAGTAGCCTATAACACTTATAAAGTAGATTACAAAGTCACTTTCTGTCCGATATAAGACATTACTCACCCGTGGTTAGACACATATGTTTTAAGCTGTTAGTCTAGAGTTTGAATCTTGTGTTAGTAGTTGTTTTCACCATTTAGAGCGTACATGAGAACCATATAAATTGCTTCTTAATAAATATTATTATTTTTATTAAATAATAAATCTCCCATGTTATTTGGTGTTTTATAACTTGTTTATCGTATAATATTCGGTGTAAATATAAAAATATATTTATAACCACATCATATTTTATCTATATTTTTCTATAATTTAAATTTTATAGTAATCCGATGTTTATAAAAATGTAATATTATAATATATTACAATTCACAACTACTATCATAGCTAGGGTTTTCTATCATGCGCTTTTTTCTATTTATTAAGACGTGATTCAGCAAACTTAAATATATCGTTTCCAGCTCAATTGGTTAAACACTCCCCATCTAACCTCTAGGTTTGGGGTTCGATTCCCCATTCCTGCCTTTACATTTTTAAATTGTTTCTCTGTTTTTTTCTTTGTCTTTTCATCAAGTGACCCTTTCCCTTGCTTTTTTTAATTGTTTTTCTATCTTCCTTTATCATTATTACTATGTTATATTTATTTTATTTTATTTTTATTTTTTTACAAGAAATGTAAAGTAGTTTTTCCTTCTTTATCGTTTTTTAAAATTTTTATTATATCGCAACATATTTATTCTTTAGTTTTGTTAATTATTTTTATGTCTAAACACTTTTTACGATTTTGGTTTTATATTACTAACATATAACGATAACATGTTTATGTTTCTTTTCATTTAGACCTTTTTAACAACTTATAACACATATTCATTATAGTTTTGTTAATTATTTTTATGTCTAAACACTTTTTACGATTTTGGTTTTATATTACTAACATATAACGATAACATGTTTATGTTTCTTTTCATTTAGACCTTTTTAACAACTTATAACACATATTCATTAAAAAGTTAAAGGACAAAATGTGAAACTATTATAAAATTGCAAGGACTAAGTTTTCGGCTAAATTATAATGACAAATTTTATTAGTTTGAGGGACAATCTTAATAATTTTATAATTTAAAAGGCTAAATAATTGATTTCTAATAAGCTAGAGAAACTAAATCGATAGTTTACGCAAAAAATTATGTAACAAATTAGGGAAGAATAAAAAATCGTCGCGAAGCGCGAACCATAAAGCTAGTTAAATACATTTGGCAAGATATAAAATAAATTTTCTTTTTCAACATTTAATTTAAAACTTAGTTATTAATTATATCCGAAAAACTAATGCCTTTAATACCATTTTCTCATTTCAAACAAGACCT
This sequence comes from Pulicaria dysenterica, assembly GCA_947179395.2. Classification (NCBI taxonomy): domain Eukaryota; kingdom Viridiplantae; phylum Streptophyta; class Magnoliopsida; order Asterales; family Asteraceae; genus Pulicaria; species Pulicaria dysenterica. The sequence continues at coordinate 82,995,671 of OX359291.1, forward strand.
GGCATTATTTTAATTAAAAGAATAGATTTTTATGTTTTTTTTATAAAAAAATAAAGTACTTCTGAGTTTCATTTTTTTCTTTGTATTTTAATAAAAAAAGTTCATTATCTGAAATAAGATCTCGTAATATTTCTCATCCAAGATATTTAAATTTACATTTTATATTTTAAATATTTATGTTTGAATGTTAGTTTTATATTTTATACATATTTGTTTTTTGTTTCCCATCACAATACGTGGGTTATGATGTCTTGTTCATGTTTAAGTTATAAGATTAAATAATTAGTGGCGAAACAATAAGGCTTATTTGTGTGTGTTTTTTTTTAATTCTTTTTAGCATCTTAACGTTGAGATATAACGATATTTGTTTCTATTAAATTTGAACACGTCCAATATTATACAGTTGAATGAACTAGACCAAATAAACGTAGAATATCCTCGAGTTTGAATAGATTATCTATCTATTATTATTGACTAAAAACACCAAAAAAGGATTTTAAACCAGTTACGCAAAAATTATAAATTTAATTAAGATTTGAAACATAAAACAATTAACTCGCTTGAATTTTTTAAAAGTAATTTAGCTTTCGTGTATCTTATAAACTAAGTAAAATATTTAAACAATGAAAGTCTTTTTCACTACTTTTTTTAACTCAAACACACACACACATACACCCATTAGGTCTACTCCTAAATTTACTTCATTGTGCACAACAAGACTTGAACCTACATCTCTTGAGAGAGGGCTCAACAAAATAAGCGTAAGGTTTAAAGTTAAAATATTAAAAAAGTTGTAGAGTTTAATCGAAATAGATAAATAACTTTTAACCTTAAAACTCTTATATTAAATATTGTTTACACAAACAAAAGAAATTTAAAAAAAAAGATAGACACGATGTTTTAATAAATCATAAGCTAAGAGTAAAAAAGAATACACAGATTAAAAAGAAGTTAAAAAGAGTTAAAAATCGAAATACATATTTTTTAGAAAATTATAAGTTAAAAAAAGGGGCCAAAAGGGTTAAAATAATAGAAAGGTTATAAAAGACAAAGTGAAAAAAGACAACTTAGTATTTTGTAGTAGCGAGACTTGAACATGCGCTTACTACCCAACAAATGAACTGCTTCCACTGCGGTACAACCACATTTTGTTACCAAACCTATTATTATTTAATATATCATATAAGTGTTTTTTTCCTCACAGATGTATGATATAGTAATAAGTATTTGTGTAATCATATAAACTTTAATGATTTGATTTTTTATATATACAACTATATGTTTCTATATTAAAAAACCGATTAAAAGATTATTTTAAAAGTCATTGAAATTTATCCTTTTCACCTTTTATAAATATATCTACATTAAAATAATTAACTTAAAATTTACAATAAACGTTTTATAGTCTAAAGAATTACAAATAATATATAAAAGCCTTATAAAAAGAGTTAATTACAAAAAAGTTTGTTATGTTGTTATAAAAGATAAAAAGGGTTAATTAAAAAGAGTTAATTAACTTACCTTTTCTTAATAGCTGCAGAAGGTCTTAACTTATTGTTTAAGGAGGCTTGCTCAAAACAAATATTTAAAGGGGTGGCGGTGGGAAGGGACAATGTGGAGGTGTCTTTATTACAATATGCAGACGATACGGTGATCTTTGGTAAATGGGATTTTGGAAATTTCAAATCCATGATGTGTATGTTAAACAGTTGGCAAGAGGCGTCGGGTTTAAAAATAAATTGGAAAAAGAGTACTGTGTCGGGTTTTGGAGTTAGGAAAGAGGAAGTGGAGAGATTGGTGAGTAGATTTGGATGTAAGGAAGCTACGGGGATTATTAATTATTTGGGGATGCCCATTAACGTCAATATGGGCAAAAAAGATTGTTGGAAGAAAGTGACAGAAAAGTTTGAAAGTCGGTTATCTTCTTGGAAAAAGAATATGTTGTCTTTCGGGGGTCGTGTTACTTTGATTAAATCGGTTCTTACATGTATCCCGTTATATTTCTTTTCGCTATTTCGTGCTCCGGTATGCATCATCAGACATCTCGAGAGCTTGAGAAGAAAGTTTTTTTGGGGTGGGGATGGGTCAAACAAAAAATTGGGGTGGGTAAAATGGGAAGACACCGTTAAAAGCTTTGAGGGGGGGGGGGGGGTTTAAACTTGGGTGACTTGAAATCTTTCAACTTGGGTTTGTTGGGTAAATGGATTTGGAAACTTAGAGTTGATTGTGAGTCCTTGTGGGTCAGAGTCATTATGAGTATTCATGGTGAGTCGAGTTGTCTAGATCCAATGAAAGTTGACAAAGGTTCCATGTGGGTGGGATTGTTTTGGCGGTCAAAGAGTTAGAGTCCTTGGGTGTTCCTTTAGATTCGTATTTAAGGGTCATTGTGGGGAATGGTAATAAATCTAGTTTTTGGTATGACAAGTGGGTCGGGGATAAGAAATTGTCAGAGTCTTTCCCGAGAGTCTATAATAGATGTAACAAAAAAGAAGGTAAAATAAGTGAGTTCGGGTCTTGGTCACAATCGGGTTGGGTTTGGAATTGGAGTTCGTTGGTTTCGTGTCGTGGTAGAGTCAGGGAGGAATTACAGAGTCTAATCGAGTTGTTGAGTCAAGTGTCTTTAAGTAAACAGGTGGAAGATCGTTGGGAGTGGTCAATGAACAACTTTAAAGTCTACTCCGTTAATCTCGTCAGGAAAAAGATTGAAGAAGGAAGACTACAAAGGCAACGTGAACAAGATTCTACAGAGTGTCGAAATTAGTTCCAAAAAAGATTAATGTGTTCGTTTGGAGAGCGTTTCGTAACAGATTACCGGTGTTAGAGAAGCTCAACGACAGAGGTATAGAGGTCCCATCATTACTTTATCCAAGATGCTCGGAAGAGGTCGAAGATGTTAACCATGCGTTGGTAAAATGTAAGACTTTAACTCCAATATGGCGAGAATTCTACGGTTGGTGGGGTTTAAATTTCTCTCACGTTTCTGATTTTAAGGAGGTATGCAACAGTAGAGTGGATTCGTGGTCTACAGCTCAAATTGATCTTTGGAAAGCAACGGTAAAGACATTGGTATATGGTATTTGGAAAGATAGAAATGCGATTACGTTTCGTGGCAAAAAACATTCTGCACAGGAAGTACTTTTTGATACCAAGATTCTGCAGTTTCAATGGCTAAAAATTTTGAGCAGGAAGAAAAACTCACTTCAATGGACAAACTGGTTATTGGATCCATCCAATTTATAGGTGGAATTCTTTTTTATTTTGGGTTCTGCTTAGTTTGATATCTCAAGGAAGTGGGGTGAGGTGGTTGTATTTGTTAGTTTTGGTATGTAATAGCAAGTAGGATATTCACTTCAGTGCACTGTACTTTGGAAGGCTCTCTACTGCTTGTAGAGACCTTCCTTTTTTATAATAATATGGCTTTTCAAAAAAATAAAAAATAAAATAAAAGATAAAAAATAAATGAATGCATGTTAGAAAAATTAAAAAAGATAATGGATTCTAGATGAAGTGGTAGGGCATGATGCTTCTATAGCTTAGGCCTTGGTATCGATACATGACTCAATCAAATTTTGAACTTTTCTAAAAAAAAGAAAAATTAAAATAGATAAAAAAAAAAATCAATTACCTAAATAAGCAACATACCTTATACATTCGCGAAAACAAGCTTAAAAATATCAAATTACGAAAATGAGCATCAGTTTCGCCCCCAAAAGCTCAGTTTCGCCCCTTGGTTCGCCCACCAATCAAAGCTCGCCACGTGTCACCAGTTTCGCCCCTTAATGCTCAGTTTCGCCCCTATGGGCATCAGTTTCGCCCCTGGTGGGCCCCACAGCCCAGTTTCGCCCCTCACAGCCCAGTTTCGCCCCCAAGGTGGGCCCCGCATGCCCAGTTTCGCCCCTAGCCTCTAGTTTTGAACCTCAAGCCTCAGTGTCTCCTCTGTATGCCCCACATGTCTTGCACACTCTTAAATTTTATAATTTTACCCTCTTTTATTACTTAAAAATTTTGAAGTAGCCTTTAAGCTAATTTTAAAAAATTTAATCTTACTCCTATATATAATACATTTTCATCATAAAAACTGTTTAATTATAATAAATCACTTATTAATATGTATTAAAAAATATGGTATCATACTTATATATTATTTTATCATACTCTTATTTTTATTGATTGTTTTTGTTGGTATTTAGTTGCCGAAAAGTTAAATTTGATTGTTACTTTTGAACGTGTATAAACGAAACATTGTTAACGTTGGTGTAGTATTTCATAAATTTAAATTAATGTAATACTACTTTCGTGTCCTTATCAATTTAAATTTATGAAATATTACACCAACGTTAACAATGTTTCGCTTATACACGTTCAAAAGTAACAATCAAATTTAACTTTTCGGCAACTAAATACCAACAAAAACAATCAATAAAAATAAGAGTATGATAAAATAATATATGAGTATGATAAAATATTTTTTTAATACATATTAATAAGTGATTTATTATAATTAAACAGTTTTTATGGTGAAAATTTATTATAAAGGAGTAAGATAAATTTTTTTAAAATTACCTTAAAAGGTAATTAAAATTTTTTAAGTAATAAAAATGGGTAAAATTATAAAATTTAAGAGTGTGCAAGACATGTGGGGCATACAGAGGAGACACTGAGGCTTGAGGTTCAAAACTAGAGGCTAGGGGCGAAACTGGGCATGCGGGGCCCACCTTGGGGGCGAAACTGGGCTGTGAGGGGCGAAACTGGGCTGTGGGGCCCACCAGGGGCGAAACTGATGCCCATAGGGGCGAAACTGGGCATCAAGGGGCGAAACTGGTGACACGTGGCGAGCTTTGATTGGTGGGCGAACCAAGGGGCGAAACTGAGCTTTTGGGGGGCGAAACTGATGCTCATTTTCGCAATTTGATATTTTTAAGCTTGTTTTCGCGAATGTATAAGGTATGTTGCTTATTTACGCAAAATCCCCTAAAAAAATTGTGTTAGCCGTGATACGAAACCAAGACATAGGCTTCATAAGGAACACCTCTTACCAGCCCGTCTAGGTTCCCTTGGAAACTTCTTTGAAAACTTTGATAGATTGTTGTATTTTAATAAAAAAAAATATGGAAAATAATAAAAAAATTTCCTTCAAATTATATGGTATACTAATATGTTTCTCTTTTAACCGTAAATACTTTCTTTCTAATATTGCATATTATTGATGCTTCAATGTCACTCATGCACCCTTTCCTACTTCTCTTTATCCTAAAAATAAAGAGGCTTCTCTTTCAATCATCAATTCCTTCTACTTCTCTCTATTCTAAAAAATCACGTTTTTAAATTTCTGTAGCCAGTTTTATTTATTTTTTTGCTTGTTAGTTTGTTGCTAAGCATGGATAAAAATCATGATGTTATCCAAATATTTCTGCTTTATGTAGATAAATACCTCTAAACAAGCATAACTTAATCCCGAGCTTAAGCTCTCTAAGGTCTAGTTTGTTTCACCGTAACGTGAAGGAATGTAATGAAATTGAAATCAAATTCTGTTGTATATTGCGTTTGATAACATTATTTTGAAAGGAATTAAGTTTTTCGATGTGTTAATATTACTTTAGGTAGATGAATGTCATTACGTAACTAACATTGATGGAATTAAAATCATTTCCATTCCTTCGCATTATGGTGAAACAAACAGGGCCTAAGAGTTTGACGAGTCGAGCTTCTCGTTCACAAAATAGAACTTTATTAACCACCATACCATGATAACAACAAACACGCCGCTTCTACATTTACTAATCAATTTTTCAACTAGAAAAATCAATAGTTTTCCCTCATTCCTTTTATATCTGGTAAGGTATCTCATTAATAAAAAAATTATCTAATATCAAGGATTAATTAAGGTAAATTTAGAAGCCGCTCCAGAAAAATAAATAAATAAATCTAATATTGTTCCCATAAATGTGCAGTCACACTCGTAGCACGTTCATGAATTAAAAGCTTTTGGCGATTTAAATTAAAATTTTAGGCAATAAATTGCATAAGCTGTATTCTTAGCATTTCTTAGCATTTTTTAAAACCCGAGTGCCGGCTTTTGGAGGTAGAGCTTAGCAAGGCAAAACAGGGTAATTGTTGCAAACGAGTTAGAGGGGACCCCGCACGTTGCAGCGGGAAACAAAAGCTAAGGATTAAATGCACGTGTAATACACAAGTTGATTTAAAAAAAATAAACGTGGGAGAAAAATATGACATATAGAATTAACACGAGACCAATCATGGAAGTGTCAATATATAAAATTGCTTATTTTAAAAATATAATAAAAAATTAAATTAAGTAATGAAAAAAAGACACAAATGCAGCCGTTGAGGTAAGATTTCAAAAAGATAAATTAAAAAACATATACATTAAATGTTTTAGGGTGATCATAAAATATATAAATATTCGAATAAAAAAAATCAAGTCGTGTTAGGAAGAAATAGAGGTGGAAATATTAGAAAAGTAGTGGCAAGTCTATTGTAGACAAAAAAAAAAGGAAGGTCTCGAACACTGGTCTGCCGGGTTAAAAGGCAATAATCTTACCAATCCATCTATATGGAACTTAGATAATCTAAATTGCTTCTTATATATTTATATTATAATTTACCCAAAAAGACAAAACTAACATTATTCATATTTCATTATAAATGTTATATATTATAATTTTGTGGATTAAACATTCTTACTTGGAGCTGTATTTTTTTTCATCAAAACCTAATTAGAGAATTTGTTCGTATTCATGGTCGGATGACTTTTATGACACATTAGCATGATTAAAACACTAAGGGCCTGTTTGGTTGGTGGTATTTTGAGAGATTTTATGGGAATGAGATTTCAAATCCCCCCAAATGATATGTTTAGTTTGCAAATGTGGAGAAGGATTCAGATTCCCAGAAATCCTTAAAATCCCTTAGCTGAAGGATTTATCAATCCCTCCAGGCCTCCACCCCCTTAGTATTTTGAAAACCCTCATATGAGGTATTTCCTCCGGTGACCGTCCGGCTAAAATTCCGGCGAACATCACCGTTGCCGTCATCACTTCCGGATAAACCCTAGCTTGATTTTGTGGCGATGCGACGGAGGTGGTTGTGAGTTAGAACCACCAGCGTCTGCAGAGTCGTCGAAGGAGGTTTGTTTTGAACTTCTATGCCCCATTTTCAGTCGACGTTGCAGAAAATTCCAAGGAAAAAGTGAGGTGGTAGGCGGCGGTGAGGTGGTGGCCGGCGGTTTGGTTGTGGTGTTGATGGGTTTAGTGGTGTCTTGGATGAGGTGAACCAAACAGAGGATTGAGATTTTAAATCTCATCAAATGAATTCTTACTAAATGCAAATCTCATGTATAAATTTCAATCCCCTAAAAAACAATACTTTAACCAAACACCTCCTAAGAGTCATGATATTAAAACATGGGGACCCATATTTTTATATAGAAAGGTAAAAAAAGAAAGAAATTATAATCTCAACGATGCCCATCACCACCATGATGATGGTCGACGGCCTTTGATGACTAGCCCATGAGGCCATGACACACCACCCGTAGTGGTATCATTATTGTCATCCCCAATGATTTGCCAATGCAACTCTATAAGGGCTCTAACGAGCATACTCTTTTACACTAGTTGCAGTTAACCTCTCTTTAGTTCAAACAAGCAGGTAAATTTAAGGACAAATCAACTAATATCTCATTATTATGCCCTGTTAGTTTTTATGTCGTGTACGAACAAACATGCCATTTGTTTATTGTTAATCTTAGTAGATGTAAATATTTTTGTGTTAAGTTTGAATTCTTGTAAGATATTCTAGCTGTTAGAAATTTTACATCTAATTATAATATTTATTGGATGGTAAAAATATATAATAAAATTTTTAAATGCATGTTATAATGATCATTATAGATATATATTATGAAAGACTTCATCTCATATAATACATTACTTCAACTTTTAATAATTTGATCTAATAATATAAAACCCGAAAACGATCTTTAGTTTTATTATATCATGTATATTCGATGGCAAACATGTGAACAATTTATTGTTAATCTTAATTCACACATGCACATTATATCGATCCATACATTTAGCAGGAAAAACACATAGTAGGAAATAAAAATTTAGGAACGTAGATTTAAAGCAATTGAGCCGTAGTGGAGATGGCTAAGCCTTTCCACTTTGAGTCTGTTGTTTCGGGTTCGAGTCATTTTATACAATATAATATTGTCTTATCTGAGTTAGTAAATACTTCTAAATACTTATATATTTTTTTTTACTAATATGAGTGCCACCCCTAGCAAAAAAATGTGTGCAATCTTTGGTCTTTGTACAACTTCTAGCATTTTTTTTCTGGGTCTTCCTTTGAGTGCACCTCTCTGTCGCAAATGATCATATATACATCCCATAACTATAAATGTCACGTAATATACTTCTTACTAGTTACTATCAAGCCATAAGTTCTTTAATGCGTCTCACTCTGTTGTCTTTCCTTTTGCATGTACTACTTCAATTTGGATTAACACTCATTATTTTTAACTTGGGTAAGAGGGCTTTAAAGATATATTTCTCTATATGTGCTTAGATTTCATCTAAATTAATATTATGTTATTATCTTCTAATATATATAAAAGACTAATTAGAAAAAAATTATTAGGTAATCTGGACCATTTATTTAATAAAAGATTTAATCTTAGTCATTCATTCCTTTAATTTTAACATTTTGATGTTGACTTTTTAGAGTCAAACTAATGTGACTAACCATTATGAATTAAAATAAAGATAACCCTTAATCAAATCAATGATAGATAAACTAGAATTATTTAAAAATAGATTTTTGAATAGTATTTGATCACGTTATTTAATATCATCCTATAGATATTAAAAATACCATCGGTTGTTTTGATATTTCATAAAGTAGTTTAATTTTTTATTTTAATTATTAAAGTAACTAAAGATAACATTACGTCCATATAAGGATTTTTACGGTTCTTTGTACTTATAAAATCGGTTGGCCTTTCAAAAAAAAGATTAAATTACGTTAATTTTAGTGTATATAACTCAAGTGTATCTTCAATATTTAATCTATTATCTATATTATAAGAATAATTTTATAACATCATCAAACCATTTTTAGAATATCATTTGTTAAAATCTTCTATTTCAAAATGGCTTCAAATGATTCCTAGAATTTTTCTCACTAATCATTTTTATTTATTTTCTAAAATGGCTAACAACTATTAGCACAAATCTGTGAGTATATCAATTTTCTTTTTTCACATTTACATGAATGTTTATTGATATGTCATCGATATGTGGATTTATTATATGTTTAAGATTTCAAACTATAAACGTTTAAAATTTACATAAACAATTTCCGTGTTTATACACGGGTATTAAACTAGTAATAATTATATTTTGCTAAAATCAATATTTACGATTTGGAATAATTAAATCCATATAACGGCCGATAGTTGTTCATAAAAGTGTTAAGCGGACCAACCACGTTTCTTTTTTTTATTTTCGAGATGTAACACCTGTTTTTAAGATTATAATTTTACGAGAGACACCGACCATGTCTGACCTCTCGGATCTATTACGCTTTCAATTTACGATTTTGAAATAAAATAGTTCTTTTAAAAAAAGTTTATGTTCTTTTTAATGTGTCTATGTGGACATACAATTATTCATATTAACTTCATGAATACTACTGAAGTGATTTACGATTTTGTATGTCTCAATATATTAAAAAAATAATAAAATACGAAATGGATGAGAATTTTAAAAATGATAACAAACAGAGTCTAACTCCCAGAAGTGGAATCATTATATCCATATGAATATCAAAACTAGATAAGTAGATAGCTAAACTTTAAAAAAGAAATTAAGTTAAGACTCGTGTGGAAAGAGATTAGTAGATAGAGTAGGAAATAATGATATGTTTGAAATTATTGATCTTGGAAAGTGTAAATAGAATAGAATAAGCGGCAAGTGACTGATACGTACGTAGGTAACAACAATTTACAACATAAAACTAATTTCAAGTGGCCAAACTTTAATTGCCACTAAAGCAGTCTTTCCTCGGATCTTGGTGTACTTAACCATAATACCTTATTTTTCAAAAGAATATCAATTAATTAATCTTTTAATCACATGCCCACAGCCTCGTATGTATTATTAATACTAGATTAAGTAGTTATGTGTTGGTTTAAAAAATTAGTAAATATTAATTATCAATTTTATTTCTCATTACATCTTTGAGTTACAAGAGAAGCAATTTACGAACCTGGCGTGAAATGGCATTATTGTTTTATGTAATGGCTACCTCGCCCATTCTGACCTAAGACATACGTGTTTGGAAATCACTTTCGTATGGGATGAATACGGGTAATACAAGTAGGGTTGTTCGGTATCGCATTTAAGTAACTCAATTGGTATATAATTTAGACTTAAAAAGTTTAGATATGAAAAATAAAATATGACATGTGAATTGGATTTAACACGAAAACCAACTCAACCTGATTAACCTGTACCGTATTTAGTTCAGATGTCAAGTAATAATCTTAGGTGTTAAAACCAAGTAATACTTCTAGTTAAGAATGAAATTGTTGAACAAACCCGCAAGGATGCAAGTGGGATAATAATGACTGTATTTGTCGTGGTCACATTTTAAAATGGCAAGTCTGATTCCCTCTTTGATTATCTATCAAAATGTTCCATCTGTAAATGATCTATGAGATTCTTTGGAATTGAAGTATATCGCTAAGGATCTTCAAGTAGAAAGTTCATGATCAGTAATCTCAAGAGTTACAAAATAGTTGATTCTAGTTCTATTAGGAGAAATATATCAAACTACTTCATATACTTTAAACTCAACAACATAACACATGACAATTGCTTTTCCATAAACTACCCCTTCTTACAAAGATTTTAAATACATGTTGAGGCATAAGAAGGAAGAACCGACTTTGATGCAATTGGGTGGTCGTATGATTATTTTAGAATCTTTAAGAGTCTAGAAAATGACAAGAGAAAGGGAAACGATTGATGGACAATTAAGTGTGGATATGGTGAACGATAGTAAAACCATGTGAAACAATGACAAAATAGGGTTCAACGCAAATATCATGATCATGGCAACTATGATTCAAGTAAATAATAGTCAAAATGAACTTGTTGGGCATGTGGTTAATCTAGGCATTTCAAGAAAGATCGTGGTTATGACAAAGTTAAAAATACCTAAGTTGCAGGTACAAGTAGTTTGGGTCAAGAGCCCTAGAACCAAAACTCGAATCAAGATCAGAATTAGAAATAATGATTTTAATTTGGTTAAGAATTATATATCTTGTATCTTTATGAGGGTTATTTGTATATATCAATTTTTAGTTATACACAAGAATAAATTATATATTTTTTGATCTTTATGTTCTCTAATATATAAACAGAACATAAAGTTGATAATTAGATAAGTGTATAAGTATCCATTTTATTATATATATAGCTAAATTATTATTTATTTTACAACTCAATTCCCATTTCTAATGTTTTCGTGTGTAATGATGATTTGGCCTGATAAATTGGCTTTGGTGCAAGTGTGGAACTATCCATATGGAAAAGGATAGGATATGGATCAAAACCGATGGATAATGGATCCAAGTTCCATATGTGAAAATAGCATATATATAGTCACAATTAAGTTATTTATTATTTTATTATTTTGGAACAACAAATTCACAAGTTAGTGGTGGCGGTTTTTTGATTTTATAATTCACTTATGAAAAGAATATTATGTTATTTAATCTGTGTAGCATCAAAGACGAAAATCAAGGACAAAACTATTGAATCGAATAAACTAAACTCTCTTTAATATGAAGATATAGAAAATACAAAAGTGAATACAAAAAGGAAATGAGAAACTGAAACTCTAATATGATCTCTGATACTTGAAACTGGAGATGTGAAGCCCTTATATAGATGAAGGACTTGACCTCTGACGTCTGACGTCCACCTCCAGCTGTCATCCAACCTCCAGTTGTCACAGCTCCTAACAACCTTCTTTAACAACCTTCTTAACAACATTTAACCAACTATAGAACTTACACAAACATCCCTTTGACTTAGTGTAAGTCACACATAGCTCCTACAATCTCCACCTTGACTTATAATCTAAGTCACACCCACTAGTTCTTTCAACCAGTTTGCTTCTTTCAACTTCCGAAGGTACATACAACAGTCATAGGACCTCCTTACAAACACATCAGGTCCTCCAGACCACCATGAAGAAACGTCGTCTTCACACCATCCTTCTGGCTATACCCTTTAGCCTCAAATCGTGCTTCGTAAGAAACAGCTTCGGACCCTTCCAAGCCAATCTTCCTTTTAGAGAACCACTTACAAGCCACGACTTTCCTACCTTTAGACAAATTAACAAGAACCCAAGTTCCATTGTTATGAAGAGCCTCAATCTCCTTCATCATTGCCCCCATCCACATACCTGCTTCCTTTGAAACACTTGCTTCACAATAAGCCCCAGGTTCATGGAAATTACTAACCTCATTTGCCCTTTACAAAGCATACATAGCCAGACCATCAAAACCATATCTGACCGAAGGTTCAACCTACATCCTATATCGATCCTTAGCCAACGGAACACTCTCATCAGCTCCCTGGTCAACTCCACCTTCACCTTGTAAACCAACGTCTACATCCTCCTGTGTATCAACCTGCTGAGGTAATTCTTGACCTTCCATAGACCTACCTCAACTTTGTCCATCATCCCAGTTTGCACCCATCTTGCCAAACTTACTTTGAACATTACCATCAAGGTCCGTATCTTCTTGATCTTCCTGATCTTCCTGAGTCGACTCTATCTCCATGTCAAGACCACTATCCTCCACCTTCTTAGATACACCCTGAAGACCCTCTTGTGACACCACTAACTTCTCGTCAGAAGCTACATCCCTACTCACACTTGTCTTCCTTTCAGGTGGTGACCATAATCGATAACCCTTACTCCTATAAACACCATTTTCAAAGAAGCTCAACTTCTCCACCTTGTGTCCTCCCAATAGACCACGTTTACTGAGAAGCACCATACCTTTGTCATCAACATGACCCAATCTCATGTGCCAGAGCTTCCCCATCTCTGAAGCTTCTTCCTGTGTTTGTGAGACAGCAGCTGCACCTTGCCCCACTACAGTCTCCCCCTTCAGCACATATAGATTAGACTCCCTTACACCTTTCATCACCACTAAGGCACCTTTAGATACCTTCAGTACTCCACCTACACAAGAATACTTGAATCCTCTCTCATCTAACGTACTCATCGAAACTAAGTTTCTCCTTAATTCTGGAACATGCCTGACGTTCGATAGTGTTCTAACCATACCATCATACATCCTGATCTTGATTGATCCAACACCAACCACCCGACAAGGAGCATCGTTACCCATCAAGACACTGCCATGATCCACTTCTTGATATGAGGAGAACCAACCTTTGTTTGGACACATATGAAAGGAACAACCTGAGTCCATAATCCATACATCTGACCTTCCAACACAACTTGACACCATGAGAACCAATTCCGATTCAGAGCTTGCATCATCCATTATGACGTTTGCATTCGACCTGCTCTTGGGACACTCGTTCTTCCAATGTCCTCTATCACCACACTTGTGACACACATCCTTCAAATTGAGTTTCCTTCATCTTGACCGAGATCTTCCTTTTCTCTGTCTACCTTCTCCTTTGTCTGACCAATCAGCACCTCGTCCATCTGTTCTTCACACAATCAGACCTACAGCTCCTTCAGCTGTATCAGAAACATTACCTGAAGCTTTGTGTCGCTTCCCGTGAGTGCAAACTTGACCTCACCTCCTCCAATGTAATCGTATCTCTTTCAACGACAAATGAGTTAACGAAATTCTCAAATGATGGTGGTAAAGAGACCAAGAGGATTAACGCCGCATCGTCATATTCAATCTTTACATCAACATTCTTGAGCTCCATCAAGATTGAGTTTAACTCGTCAAGATGATCCTTCAGCACCGAGCCTTCTTTCATCTTCAAAGAGAATAAACGTTGCTTCAGTAGCAATTTGTTCGTGAGGGATTTCGTCATGTAAAGTGATTCAAGTTTCTTCCATAGACTTGCTGATGTATCTTCATCTAATACCTCATACAAAACCTCATCTGATAACGATAACAAGATCGTAGAGTGGGCCTTCTCATCTTGTTGTTTAAGCTCTGCAGCTTCTTTCTCAACGGGTTTTTCTCCTGACAGAGGTTGCCATATTCATTCCCTCTTCAACAAGGCCTTTATCTTGAGAAGCCATAGACTAAAATTGTTCTTACCGGTGAATTTCTCGATCTGAAACATGGGAAGAGCCATCCCTTCACAACCGTGAATGTTCTTTTTCGTGAAAAACTTTCAAGAAACTTTCAAGAACCTTATCAAGAACTTTCTTCCTGATGATCTTCTAAGATTCTTCTCCTCCACCTTGATTGCTTCAACTCTGATCAGAAACAACCACCGTGATCTTCCTGCTTCTTTGATTAAACCCACAGACCTTCTTTTCTCCCAGAATCGTTTGAGCCTTGGAGCTCTGATACCAATTTGTAGTATCAAAGACGAAAATCAAGAACAAAACTATTGAATCGAAGGAACTAAATTCTCTTTAATATGAAGATATGAAGAATACAAAAGTGAATACAAAAAGGAAATGAGAAACTGAAACTCTAATATGATCTTTGGTACTTGAAACTGGAGAAGTGAAGCCCTTATATAGATGAAGGACCTGACCTTTGACGTCTGACGTCCACCTCCAGCTGTCAGTCAACCTCCAGCTTCTAACCTCCAGCTGTCATCCAACCTCTAGTTGTCACAGCTCTTAACAACCTTCTTAATAACCTTTAACCAACTATGGAACTTACACAAACACCCATTTGACTTAGTGTAAGTCACACATAGCTCCTACAATCTGCAACTAGTATTCATAAAAGTTTTAAGCATACGATGCTATTTATATATAAACAACTGAAAGAATGACATTTGTTTATGGTATAAGTTACCATGTCTATGATTGTTTGAAAACTTGCTATCAGACATTAATATTTACAATAACGATAAACTCTTTCACGTATATATACAAATTTTCGCTTTCCAATAATCTTGTTTTAGTATTATTATTATTATCATCATATAATATGCAAGATCATCGAAAATCTCCGAACCAGTCATAAGATTAATATTAATATATGGATTTTCTATGCAGGGCCCCACAATCATGTGTAACAAGATTAACTTAGTACGTACGTACTCACTCCACCACGATTAACGGCAACTTGCGTATTAACATGTTTTTTGTTGCAACCAATAGACAACGTACGTACCTTTAATATTATTAACTGTAAGTTTGCAACTGTATTCATCTCCCTTGTCTAGGAAGATCCAACAACTCACCCCCTCCCTCAGCTCTTCCCCACAAAAAAATAAAAATAAGAAAACAATTAAAAAATAAACCCATTTTTTTATGTCATCTTTATATCTTGCGAGGAACATGTACAACAGCTCTCACTCACACGTGATAGCCTTTGTATATTTAATTAAGTCCACTACGAGCGCCCACGGTAAGATATTGTTAAAAATTGGATTTTTATATGTTTTACTGTTTTCATAAGATATATATATAATAATAATTAAATATCTGGGTTTAATTATATAATTTTAACGAAAATGATCAATGCATGATTTCGTTACGAGGTTTTTCAAAGTTGCTGCAGCGGGTCTACATTGTTCGGTCGAGGTTCGTTTCAAGAGTGTTCTGGCCACCGGTAATGGTCGTTCGTACGTTCAAGGTTGTTTCTGGTCATGGTTATTTTCGTTTCATTGGTTCATTTCCGGGAATTCAAAGTTTGAGGATGTTCTAGGTTCGTTCCAAAGGTCACAGTTTGAGGTTAATTTCAGTGTTCTATTCGTTTCAAGACCGCCAGTCAACTTCAAATATGTTGTTCTTGCTCGCCTTCAAGGCCATGATTTCCGTCTTATTCTTATTATTTATCAGGAAAACTAGGTATAAAATATTTTCTATCATGATATAACATGTATAAAAAACAAAATAAATCAAAAACAATAAACAACGAAATAGAGTACGAAATCATATGAAGAAAAAGAAAGGTTTGTAGAAGTGTGTGTGTAAGCCTTTTGTCTCAACATAGCATTACTAATGTTGCCTTTAAACAAAAAAGAAAAGATTAACCGGGCCTTGACCAGACCCGGAATTGGGCTTCTAATCGGGCTTATAGGCCTTTCGTAGTTTTGTCTCAGTCAGGCATAGATAATTAGATATTGATCCAGGTTTTGTCAGCAACTTGTATTTTTTAATTCTCGAGTACAAATGTTTATCAATTTATGTTATAGGTTATTCAGATTTATTAGTCTCTTTATACACATTTTCTAATAACTTTTTTTTTTTTGAAAAGCGGACTATCATCTTATATTAAAATCATTATACAAAATACAAACTTAACACACCCCTTTCAATAACCGTGAAAGGGCATGAGGAATTTCGATGTTACTATCCTAAATGTTAACTAGTAGTTTACATTTATCATAGTAACAGCTTGACCAATGTTTCTATTTCTTCTTTAGATCCAAGATAGCAGGTAGAACCATCCACACGTCCCACGAAAACCATTGAACGTTTTTTAGCTTTGCTCTTATCCAAAAGAAACCCAGCCTTTGAACTTCAAAAATAATATCCCCTAAACTATTTGTACCTTTGAATACTAAGTTGTTTCTACTTCTCCAAATGCAGTACCCCGTGATCCTGATTATTGCTTCCCATAGTTTGTTAGTCGAATATGAAGAGTTGTTCTTCGCTAAGTCTTGCAGCTCTTCAAAAGAGTTGACATGCCTGGCCTGAAATTCCCACCAATTACAAATAAAGTCCCAAATTTGTTTTAGTTTTATACACGTGAAAACTGCATGTGTGACTGTTTCTGTTTCGAGCATGCACCGTGGACAAAGGATTGACGGAACGTCAATTCCTTTATCACTCAATTTAGAAAGAACAGGTAACCTTCCAATGTCTACCCTCTACGCAAAAATGGAAACCTTTTTTGGCAGCAACTTTGACTACACCGTTCTCGTATTTACCAAAGATTGATTCAACAACTTTGATTCCAGCATCCCTCTTGTGTCTTTTACCGAATAGAAACCACCAGTATTATCCAACCACCGCCATTTGTCTTCGACTGTTCGATGAAGCACAACTGTTTGGAGACGTTGTCGTAGTGTGAATAGTTCAGCTTGTAATCTCCCTCTGAAGATTGTCGAATCCGAGAACTCCCAAAACCATTCATCCTCTTCCCATCTACCCATGTTGCTGATCGTGTCTTTTTCATTGTCAAACCTGTTAAAAAGTCTTGGGAAATCTTTGTACAGTTGTGAATTATCCAACCAGTAATCTTTCCAAAAGTTTATAGATTCCCCGTTTCCTACTTTCACTTTTTGCAACGAGTTCATTAGAACGTCTTTGCTTTCCAAAATTTTTCCCACTTTTAATATACCTCCCCAAATTCCTGAAGTATGTTTGTAAGAATTTAAGTCCAACCCCCCTCCCCACCCGTATATACTTGTAATTGTTTTTACCCACACCGAATGTTTTTCAACCCGAAACTTCCACCACCACTTTAACAATAGACTTAGATTAAATATATTTAAACTCCCGATTCCCAACCCACCCAAATCCTTATTTAAAACTATCAATTCCCATTTAACCCAAGCTAATTTGTTTGAATTAGAAACCCCCCCCCCCAAAAGAAATTTTTCCTAATTTTTTCTAAGCGTGAAAGGATACCGGGTGGAGCATGGAACAACGACAGGTAGTACACAAGTAAGCAGGATAACACCGATTTTATCAAGGTCCATCTTCCCCCTATTGACACAGCTTTTCTTTTCCACCCATCCAACACTGCTTCAAACCTATTAAATACTTTTTCCCAATGAGATCTTTTCTTCATCGAGACATTTATTGGGACGCCCAAGTAGTAGAAGATTTATTCGCCTAACTTGCATCCCAACAATTTTGCTGCCCACAACTGTTCTTGTTTTGTGCTGGCCGACCCCAACAATGCACTCTTTTTCCAATTTACTCTAAGACCCGAACTCTTTTCCCAGCCATTAAGCAAAGCAATTATACCTTTGAAATTGATTTTTTTTCCCAAATTCCAAATACGATTGTGTCATCTGCATATTGCAGGTGTGACACCATCATATTTTTTCCCAATTATAACTAAGTTCAACTATTTATTATGTTATAGAATATTTATGATGAAATGTTTAGTTGTTAAAATATTTTGTAATAATTAAGTTAGTTGGCATTGACTTGTTGTTTTAAATATTTTCTTTTTATGTAAGGTTTGTTCACTAAAATGGTATATATGAATCTCATTAAATACATCTAATAGTTACTTCATTTAACAATTGTCATTTACTTTGATTTAAGGGTAGTTTAGTACTTTTAAATTACTTAAAAATTAAGAGTTTTGAAAATTGTAAATGCTTTATAAAGGAGTAAAATTTATTTCAATTTACAGTTTTTTAATTTTTATTTTATAATAGTAATAATATTTTATTATTAATGAATTTTTATAATTATTTGCTACATTTTTTTAATTTTTTAGAATTGTTTAAATATTTTATTTTGTTTAATATAAATGTATAATTAAATAAATAAGAAATAGAAAAAATATTGGGTTGATTTGGTTTGAGTGCTACTTGAGTTTTGGGTTGATTTGAGTTGGGAAAGAAAAAGTAAGAAAAACTAATGTGACAGCTGGTGTTTCAATTGATTAATTTGGGTTGAGGGGAGTCTATACTCTTGACCTAAAGAACAACGAGAGATCGAATCGATGAAGGCAAATGTAATTGTATTTTTTATGTAATTTATTTCTCATTTAATATATTTATTACAACATAATTTATGTATTAGATATGTATTATATTATAGTTCTAATAAATTGCATGCCCTAGTTCATCAAATTTGCTTGTGTAATTAATTATAAGTTAAAAAAAGAAGTTGGTAAACACATTGATAAGTCAAACTACTTGCACGTACTAGTAATTAAGGAAAACAAATAATAAAAAGAGATAATTACAAAATTCGTCCTTTTAGATATGCCCCTTTTGCACAATTGGTCCTTTACGCGAAATTCTTGCATTTTTAGTCCTTTATTTAGGAATTTGTTACATAATCAGTCCTTTACGCTAACAACGTTAGTTTCGACTATTAGTCTAGGGATAATTTAGTCTTTTCCTTTGTTATACTTGTAACCAAACACATCTCTTTTTTATTAACTCATTTTTACATTTAATTACTTTTCTCTCTCTCTCTCTCACTACAAACACACTCACTCTTCATCTCTCCATCTCCCCCACTCGGTCAACTCCCAGACTCCACCACCAGCCGCAGCCGCCGTCATCCGCCACCACCGCCACCACATCGTTTTCATTCTACCAGCAACACCACCGCCTTAAGAAAACCCTAATCCGTTAACCACCAACACCACCGCCATAACCATTATCACCACCAAAGATAACCCTATGAAAACTCTAATCCGTTAACCACCAACACCACCGCCATAACCATCATCATCAACGAAGAAAACCCAAATCCGTCACCTATGATGGGTGGTCGTTTTTGTAAGGTGAAAGGGAAACAGACCCAGATGAATCAACTCTGTTCTTCTACGGTTTTCAACAAAGAAAACCCTAATCCGTCAACTCCTCCTCCGTCTTTAACAACTGCCGTTGCCACCTCCTTCTAGGGTTTTCATCGCAAAAATCAACGCTATTCTTCTAGGGTTTTCCTCGTCTTCAACACCTGTCAATGGTGATGGAAGATGTTGGCAATGGCTGTGGTTGAGTCACCGAGAAGAGAGAGAGAGATGGAGAGAGAGAGAGAGAGAGTTGTGTTTGTAGAGAGAGAGTGAGAGGTGGGTGGTGGCTGTAGAGAGATAGAGTAAGAGGTGGGTGGTGGCTGTAATATTTTGACAGAAAGAGAGTGGGAGGTGGGCGGTGGTTAAGCCACCGAGAAGAGAGGGAAAGATAGAGAGAGAGAGAGAGAGTTGTGTTGTGTTTGTAGAGAGAGAGTGAGAGGTGGGTGGTGGTTGTAGAGAGATAGAGTGAGAGGTGGGTGGTGGCTGTAATACTTTGTCAGAAAGAGAATGGGAGGTGGGTGGTGGGAGGTGGGCGGTGGTTGAGTCACCGAGAAGAGAGGGAGAGAGAGAGTGTGTGTTGTGTTTGTAGAGAGAGAGATAATTAATTATGTAATAAACTATGTAATTAACTCTAAAACTAATTAAAAATAATAAAATTAATAAATTAATAATTAAAAAATGATAAAAAAAATATTAATTTAACTATTTTAATTACAAAATTGGTCCTTTACACGTAAAAAGACCAAATTGCCCTTTGACTGTTAGTCAAATTTAATATCTGTTAGCATAAAGGACTGATTATGTAACAAATTCCTAAATAAAGGACTAAAAATGCAAGAATTTTACTTAAAGGACCAATTGTGTAAAAAGGGTATATCTAAAAGGACGAATTTTGTAATTAACTCTAATAAAAAAGATAGAACCTTGTGTACGTACGTGATGGTCGGTTGTACTTTTCAATCGGTGCTTCTAGACGTACGGCAAGCAAATTCACCTACCAGTAGACACTAGTTCTTCCAAACAGAAATTTCATTGAAATTAAATTTCATATTCTGTTTGTATTTCTTCTATAACATATGTTGTCCATAATTCAATTCTTTTTCCAGTGTTTTTTCTGTTCATCTACGTTCAACATTCCCCTAATTAGATCAAATTCCTTATATACTATAAGCTCAAGTTCAGCCTCTTTAGTAAGCCTCTCTCTAATTAAAGTTGATAACCTAATATAACATCAAAATAAACGATGAAGACTTTGAAGGCTAAAACGATATTATGCCTTTAAGAGTTTTTTCAAATTATTCACTACTACTCGAGACACTTTTTGTGATATTTCTTTCCGCTACCATTAATAGTCTGTTGATATTTTATTCTCTTTTTGCTATTCTGTCTTTGTATCATTTTAATTTAAATGTTAATATTGTTTTTGAGTTTATTAAAACAGTAAAGATAACATATGTGCTTGTAGGTGACTCCGTTCACCTCAAATAGACACTCAAATGCTTTTCTGTCATAGATATCGTTGAAGATGGGTGACAGGTTGAGAACATTTACACCATTGTTGGAACCCACAACATTTTGCCCCTCCAAAAATGATCTTTAAATTCTGCCATTGATTATTTATTTAAATATGAACAAAAGTGTCATGTGGATTTTAAGACTCTGTGCGGGAAAAAAAATGGGCCCCTTAAATACACACATATATAAACAAAAGTTCACTAATACAATGATATTTTAGTAACTAAAACAAAAGAACGGTAATAAAATGATGGATTATGCTCATGTCATAATATGATTATATGGCTAGATACATGTGAGCCTAAAGGGTCACACACTTATACACTGAGATACCAATTAATAATAATAATATAATTAATGTAGTTATATTATTTATGTAATGCAAAATATTAATTGGGCCTAATTAAGTATGAACTTAATAAATAAATTGTTATTGGGCTTAATTAATATATGGACTTTGTTATAAATTAGGAGATAATCTTTAATTTGAATTAAGGATAAACATGATCCTTAATATAGATTAAGGATAAACATGAGACTTACTTTGAATTAAGGATAAACATGATCCTTAATATAGATTAAGGATAAACATGAGACTTAATACGGATTAAGGATAAACATTAGAAAGAGATAAACATGAAAGAGTTTATATTTATCTCAAACTATTTTTCTCCTATATAAACACTTAAAATTTCGTGACCCCCTTAACATATATGAAGAGTTTTCAATTTTGATCTTAAAAATTGGAGGGTTTTGTGTTCTTAATGATCCAAGCAACAAAGGGTTGTTCTTGGTGATTAATTCAAGCATTACAAAAGGACTAGCATCCATTGGTGATCAAGGAAGTGTAGTGTGGACTACATTAGAGGTGTTCTACATTGAACACTAAGGTTTCAAGGTTACACAACAAGATCCCGAATCGTATCTCTTACCAGCGATTAAAGGTAATCGATTCTTATATTTCGTTTGATTGTTTTGGCAATACGTAGATCCAGCTATTGGTGATGTTTTCCGCTGCGTTTATATATATTATGAATTATTTTCTTCTTTATCACCAACATAAAATAGTTTATCTTACATTGTTACATAAATCGTAAAGTTCTCCTAATTAATATTATTGGAAGCAAAGTATGAACCAACTCTTAATTATCAATACTCTATAAGATATCGATCTCAGTATGTATCATTATCAATATATTACGTTTTTCTTGTGACATTCTGAAACGAAAATTGTATTTCAACAACTAAAGTTTATAGAAACTTATTTCTGCTGATGTCATCAATATTGTAATAGTCAACAAGAATATATATACAACAATTGCATAAACATAAACTATTGAAAGTTCAAAAATTAACTATTATGTATCTAAACAAACCTAACTTGTGATGTGGAACGAATGTTAATTATTTTAGTTTCTAAACTTGATTGTCTCAACCTCAACGCCTCGTATTTTCTTCTCGACGATGGATGAGTTTTCCTAATATCTTTTTTTGGACTTATAGAAGTACTATTTACAATACGAGTTTCTTAGTATTTCGTTATAATCTTATATCTTCTATATATAATATATGTATATTAAAAGTTCGGCCCCCTCTCAAATATGGGTCTTGTGCGACCACACTTCCTGCACTCCCTCAAAAACACTCCTGATATGAAATTCATTAATTATCTTTTTTCATAAACTTTCTCAATTTTAATATTTTTTTAATCTTGTATATACGAGAATAAATAGAAATACAATACAGAATGCTATATAACTTATGATAGTTTTAACATAATAGTTGTCATTGTGACTTGTGAGCTAGTTTTGTGACGTCTTTTTGAATGCAACAGTACAGCCGCGTATTCTTTCTTTTTTTCTTCGTATAATCAATCTAGAAACCAGCATATGCATTTTTTTCTATGACAACGTTTCTATCACGTCTTTATCGACATCAACACTCCTTAAGAAAATATGATTATATCATCACATGTTTTAATGTTTAGAGGGCTTGCAATACTATTCAACATTGTTGGGTCTTTTGTTATAAACAATATTTGTAACATCAAATTATAGGAAACACCTATTATCTAACTAATAATAATAATATATATATATATATATATATATATATATTAAAAGCTAGGTGGCCCTAGCTACACCTTAATTTCACCATACTTCTCTCCTTTGTAGTGTTTGCCGCTTCAAGTGGTCACCACTTAGTTGCGGTCATTTGTAGATCGAGTGGCAACAACTTCACACCACTTCGTTGTATGTTCCACTGATCACACCATTCTTTATGAGAGATGATTTGTACATAATTAACAGTTTCTAGCCATACATAACAAGGTATAAGTATTTATTACACATGACACAAACTGATTATACATAAAGTTGTTGTGTATGACCAAATTTGTTATGTACGAATCACCCCTCATTCTTTATTTCCCACTACAATCACCATTAATGAATGAATAAATTGATGCTTTATTGGATATACATTGTCTACCCGCATAAGGTGATCCTAAATGCTAGCTATTCTTCTTTTTTTTTAACAGTAAATGCTAGCTATTCTTGAACTGAGATAAGTAATGATATATATATATATTCATTAATAAAAGTGAAAAAGATATATATTCATGAACTGAGATAAGTAATGATTTAATTAGCAAGATGGAGTAGGTGTAAGAGAGAATGTAATGTGGTATACATATGCTTATAATAAAACATAGAATAAAATTTCTTATAAATGTAAAAAAATAAAAATAATTTTATTTTGTTAACTTGGCTCTCAAGTAAGAACTCTCGGCTCTCCAGTCTCCACCTCAAAAATAAAAAAATTAAAAAATAAGATTTCTTTTTATAGTTGTTAATTAGCCCCATCGGATTTTTTTTGGCTATAAAATTAAGACATCATCGGGTCCCCCTAAACAACGCCGCATCATTCGAAAAGCAAATTCACTTGATTTCTCTCCTTCTATCCCTATCCTCTGTTTTTCACCTTCGATAGTTTTGTCATCTGTTTTCTTAATTCATAATCAGTTCATCCATCTTATATAATCTATAAACCAGTTCTTCTTGTTTCTAAAACTTAAAAGTTTGAAAAAGAAAAAAAAAACAGAGACGGTGTATTGTTCTTGTTCGTATCGGAATTGAACCTGAAATCTTAATCGAGAAAGAAAGAAAATTTTAAAGTCGAACTCGATCAGAAGCAGGAAATTAAGCTCGCATGGAGACTTCATTCTCAACTCCAAATAAGAAGAAGCCCCCACCAAAAAGGGGCAGAATTAAAGCTCAGATTTTTCAAGGAATTGCAGAGACAGTAGTCTCTGCAGCAGGCTACATAAGTGGTGATTTTCTGGGTGTGATCAAGAGAGAAGAAGGCGCTGAAAGTGACGATTTTGCCCTTCCAAGCACACCCAATAGTATTGAGTGATTGATGACCAATATATATATATAGCATCGTCATTTACCAATATGGATGTGGACCGCTTTATATGTTAATAGTACTCTTTTTAGTTGTATTATGTAAAGGAATTGAAGAGAGCTTGTGTGTGGGGGTGATCATCTCCCCTTGTGTATATGTATAGCTAATTAGTAAATGCACTAGATTTCAAGTCCGTGTAAACACGGGTCAATATGCAAAATCTTCGATACGATTTTATATTTCTATGTAGGGTAAAACATGTTTGGATACACATGTATGTTTATGTAAAACATGTTGCGTGTGTGTTTGAGTGTCTATGTATACATCATATTGCATGTGTGTGTGTGTTTCTGTGTATACATCATGTTATCTACCATATTGTTTCTTGGTCATCAATCTTAACTGTACTTCTTATTTAATTTCTAGTGAAAACACCATAAGAACACAAGGATAAGACAAAGAAAGAGGTCCATAAGGTTTTAATATATTAAGAGTTATGAAAAAATTCAAAAGGGTTTAAGCTAGAATATGATCACATGTCTTCCATGCCAAATAAAAAACTAATTAGCTACATATGTAAATCCCATTTAGCACCATGATTTACAATAACAGGTTAGTATTAGAGGTGTCAAAGTTAGCTTTAGGTTTTGTATTATTTCAAACAGGTCAAATGTTTCAAAGGAAACGTACCTTAATAAGGATTGAGTAAAATGTCAAATAAATTAACGGTCATATAAGTTGAAAGCCCAATGTGGATTCTTACCAATTTTAATCTACCGGTTATGTTTCTCCTTTTCTTGTCAAATATTAGAGTAGTCACTACTCTTTGGAATAATAATCTATATATAAAAATTATGTCAAAGAATAATATGGCAAGGAAAAACTTCACTTGTCACTTGTGAGTTTAAAAATGGTGTAAGCATGATAGCTATTTTTCTTGTTGTATATAAAAGGATCGTGCAAAAATATAGAAACTAACATAATTCTAGCACACATAGTTTCCAAACAACATACTTTTTTGAAATAAAAGAGGATTAACAATAGTTGATTCATTTGTATCATGTTATATCCTGCAGCTTTTGCTTCCCACGACTCACCTTCAAATAAACCCATTTCAAGTGGCATAGTCATAACCATAAGATTTATTTTTCACATCATATAATGGTTTTATTTAATATCAAATGCTAAGAAAATAAGTAAGAAGTCATGGATTACTTATACTAAAGAGCTCTAGTATTCTCATTTCAAAATTAAAAAAAAAAAACCCACCCTATTCAATTTCATTTAGGCCCCCCGTTTGGTTCACTGGAATTGGTCGGAATTGCCCGGAATTGAAATTGAAGATTCCTAATCCTAAGTCGTGTTTGGTTCACAGAATTCTAAAAATTAGATTTAAAATTCCCCCCAAATCCCAAGTTAATGGATATACAATTCCATCACTAAACCAATGGAATTGGTCGGAATTGTTCGCCGACCACCACCAACCGCCACTGCAACCACCATCACTGCCTCCGCCGACCACAACAAACTGCCACCACCGCCGCCGAACACTGCCACCGCACCGCCGCCGCTGACCACCGCCACTGCATCACCATCACCACTACCGCCGACCATCACCAACCGCCACCGACACCACCGTCGCCGACCACCACCGTCACCATCGATGCCGAGCACCACCAACCGCTACTGCCACCACCTTCACCACCGCTGCCGACCACCACCAACCGCCACCGCCACCACACCACCACCACCGCCACCGACCACCACCAAACGCCACTACCGGCACCATCGATGCCGACCACCACTAACCGCCACGGCCACCACCGTCACCAGCACCACCAACCACCACAAACCGCCACTGTCTCCACCTCGCCGACCACCACCAACCGCCATCGCCACCACCGTTACCACCTCCACACCAAAACCAACTTCCACCGCCATCGTCACTGCCGCCGCCGACCACCACCACCAACCGCCACCACTGTCACCACAGCCGCCAACCACCACCAACCGCCACCACCTCCACCGACCACCACCAACTGCCACCGCCACCACCGTCACTACCGCCGCCGACCACCACCAACCGCCACCACCACCGCCGACAACCACCAACCGCTATCGTTGTCCGTTACTGTTTCACCACCGTTACCGCCATAATGTCTGCAACCCGACGTGGGTGGTAGGTAGGGTGGGGTGGGTAGGTAGGTAGGGGGTAGGGTGGGGATATGGTGGGGTGGGGTGGAGTGGGTAGATAGGGGGTACGGTAGGGGTAGAGTATTGGTAGGGTAAGGTGGGGGTAGGGTAGGGTGGGGTAGGATAGGGTAGTGGTGGGGTAAGGGGTAGGGTGTGGGGTGGGGGTAGGGTGGGGGTGGGTAGTGTTGGGTGGGTAGGTAAAGGGTAGGGCATATGGTTCTTCATTTTTGTTAATTCCATTACAATTCCTTTGCAAACCAAACAAAACATGAAATTTGGAATTTCATTCAATTCCGCGAACCAAACACACGAAAGAACGGATTCCGTTGGAATCCTTCCAATTCCAATTCCTTAACGAATTCTAATTCCGGTCAATTCCATTACGCGAACCAAACGGCCCTTAAAATTCTGAAACAATTCTCTAGACCCTAAAATAGTTACCACTCACCAATATATTTGTCTGCAAGAGAGCAACTTTAATCTGGGAAGGATAGACATTCACGTATCAAAACTCAACACGATAGCAAGCTCAGATAATAGCTTAGCAAACATCTGAGCAATTGTAGCCATTGCTAGAAAGCTAGTTGGCATTTCTAGTAATTCATAAAAAAATTATTTATTTTGTTACAGAGTTTATTTGCTATCCGATAAACAATTAAACACTGTAAAAAATAGGAATTTAAACATTCTTTTTGGTTTTAAATTACCTACAAGGAAAGACCATACATATATCTAACTTGACCAAATCTACTTATAAACCACAACTCAATCTCATTGCTTTGTTTAAGTTATAAACTAACAGTGATTTAAAATGAACTTAGTGATTCGGAATGAACT
This sequence comes from Pulicaria dysenterica, assembly GCA_947179395.2. NCBI lineage: Eukaryota > Viridiplantae > Streptophyta > Magnoliopsida > Asterales > Asteraceae > Pulicaria > Pulicaria dysenterica. Next base: position 83,023,353 of record OX359291.1, read on the forward strand.
TATTTACCAAGATTTAGAAGCGGAACACCCACCTAAGCTCAAGGAGTCAAGGCTAGTTGATGATACCGACCTTAGCATGCCTGAAAGAGAGCCCACGCTCAATTTGATCATAGCTGCAAGTGGTGAATCTCATTTAGAAAGAGAACCTATAAATTAGAAGATGAAGAAGAGATACCAAGTCAATCGGACATTTAAACAAACAGTTGCCGGTAACACATACATACACCTAATGTACAGACATGAAGTCATTTCTTTTTTAAGTTAGAGCTCATGGATTGGTCATGGAGGTGATGGAGAGCTTGACATACCTGGAAAATGGAAGCGAAGACTATCTTCACCACTCATTAGAAATTAAATCAATGCATTACTTGTCCTTTAGATACTAAAAAAACAGCTAAGAAGTCTTTTAGGTTATAGATGAAAGCATTGAGAAACATACTATTTGAGGCCTTATAAGACTAAATGAACCATAAATTAAATGAAACCCGTAATTATGCACAAACTACAGAGCTATATTATGCGAGTGTATGTGAGCCACAAAAGTGAGAACCTACAGTGTGCTTGAGTTGTAGGACTGGCCGTGTTAACCGAAAAACCAACCCATAGCCAACAAAACTAAGCCAATTTAATAGAAACTTTAGTAAAAATGGGCGATTCAATTAATAAATTTTGATTGACCATAGTCCAACATGACTTGATCTCTAAATTAATCACATAATCAATAAGAACCACCATTAAATTGTCAGTTAATTCTTGATTCTTGATAACAACCGGTTCAAAAACTAAGTTGTGAGAAGTATGTGCCTTATGTTCCACACCATAACGAATGAAGCATGTGTGAACAAAACTTTCACCTTTCCAAGCAACCCAATAACCAAATTTGGTAAAAGATATAAGCTAAAAGCCTGTTTTCCAAATTGATTTATTGACTGATGGAAAAAGTGTTAAAACATACCCATTTATGATTTACCCAATAAAAATTTTCTTAAACATAAAGATCTAGTGACCAAAAAACATCAAACCACTACACAAATAAATTACTTAGTAACATATTTTAAGATTTAATCATTTTTCATCTGCTAGTGATACTTCTAACTTAAATGTATAAAAAATAAAATCAGTATATGAAAACAATTTTTGACAGATTTTCTCAAGCACCTAAGCATCATAATTTGCACTTGATCTTTTTTTATTTGTCTGAGCTTGTTATTATGTCAAATAGAAAAGCTCTTGTCAAGTTTTACTACTTCCAATTTTAACAACAGGCAATAATTTAGATAGAAACGATTTGAAGTTGGAGCAATTTAAACAACATAGTCGTGTAAAATTTGTTCTTACAGTCTAGATTACTCTATCCAAATAATCCAAATAAACATAGATTACTCTACAAATAATTTGAAAAAATAGAACTGACACACCTCTCGCATTTGTTGCTAAATCAGCCATTAATTAAGTTAATAGGGTTGCCAATGGGTGGAATATGAGTAAGGAAACCTGCGAGTAAGCTTACTAACGACAACCTCAAACAACAATCCCTCTATGTCCAAGTGAATCTGTAATGAAAAATTACACATTTAGATATTTAAAAAATCAACCTAAAGTAACAATGCATGGAGAACAACCTAGAGAAACACATTTTTTTAGGGAGGATCACTTTTTCTGCCATCTTCATGACAGCCAAGGATAAAAAAGAATTTGGGGAAGACTATACACATACATTATGCGGATTTCACGTTGTTCAATTGTCAATTGAACCCTCTAGCAGCCACTTAGTTCAATGTCCTTGTTTGGTCAACTTTCCCCGATACCCCAACTGATTCAACAACCTCCAAGCTCTTCTTTTGCGAGTTTAACCGCCTTGCTGCACCCTTATAATTACAAGACAGCAAAATAATCAAACCACACAGATGCAAAGTGTTCCACAAAATTAACAGCTTTAGTATGAGCTACTTACTGCTGCATATGCATCTCGACCAAGCTGTGCAAGCTGCAAACCCATGCTTGGTTGATTGGCCATAAAACGTGCAGCTGAAGGGTTCATGTTGGCTGCAATAGCTTGCCATATTGGTTTGGACCTCCATGAGGAATCTCCTTTATCACAAACAATGGTTAACTTTAATACAATTTTATTTGGAAATGGTTGGCAGGTTATTACAATTCTAATAGAATCCTAGAGCCACAATATGTGAAGTGGCAGATTGATAGAGAATTTTCGACACGTTATGCCCTTACATAACAGAAGTATAAAAAATAAATAAAAAATCAAATCAAAGACGGGTTATCAAGAGTCTGAAAAAAGAGTTAAGTAGCTAAAAAGCACATTAACCATATAGCGCCTGGTTCGAATGGGTCAAACCTTGTGCTCTGAAGGGAATGTAGGAAGTGTCATATGTAACGAAGAACTTTTGGGAAAAACCCCTTTCTCTACATCTCTTATCGCTGCTTTTATTACCGGCAGACAAACGGACACGACATCTTTTAAACGACTTTCCTGACTTTCACCTTTTATACTAAAACAGATTAACATTTTATCCAATCTATTAACTGTGCACACTTCTTAAGAACCAAAATAGTAATTACAAGAAAAAGAAGTGAAGAAAGAGCCCAAAAATCACAAAAGAAGCATTTCTTACCAGTTCAGAGATACTAATAAAGATGGTACCCCACTAATTAATGCTTCTAGCTCCAGCTACAGCACTGGAGTGAAACCTGCTTAATCATAACAATAAGATATTACTGAATATTGATAAATTTACAAGTAATAAAAAGTGAATTTATCAGCGGTTAACAATAGTTCGATTAGTAACAAACAAACATGATGCAAGCGCCAAATATGAGTCAAAATTTATCAGAGTTATCATGATTGATGACACCTACAAAAACATACCAATAGTAGCTTTGACCAGACAAACAATGCCCCGGATAACGCTAATGAAACACAGTCCACAGTACACATGAAGCAATTGCTAGGAAATCTGGTTTTAGAAATTTAGAAAAAGAACCATTCTTCACCATCACATAATCTACAAACAGAATGCTAAAAAAACCTTACTCAAATTGAAGATCGATGAACTGGAGAGATTTCTTAGTTGAATGAGATAGAAGGTGTCGATACATAGAGGCGTACATGTATAAACAAAGGATAGTGACCGAAGATCTTTGAATAAGCGTAAAAAATCTGAAGAAGAATTAGGGATCACCTTCGATAAAAGAAAAATGTCATAATCTGCAGCACATTGCTATGTACACTGGTATCGCGTGTAATAAAAGGCTTAAAATAACGTACTTTGGAATTTTCCTCTGCTTCTTGCTTCAGTCTCTTGGACTCTTGAACAAATTTTCCATTTGGGTTTCTTGGGTACAAAAGTGCTTTTCTAGCAGACCGTTCTTTTACAAACTTTTCTTCCTCTGCTGCCGCAAACTCATATCGAATGGTAAGACCGATAAAACAAACCTTGCCTACAATAGCCTGGCCAATAACGGTGTTCACATTGGAAACAGCCTAGTCATAAAATGTAAAAGCTAACTTATAGCAGCATCATGGGGTGATGAAAACATATACCTGCATCAATCCTATTTATTAGCTCACCTTGGAGACACCTTTTCACATGGTATCTGAGCCTCCATCTCTTAGTTCCAGTGCTTCGTATACACCTACAAGACAAGTTGTATGCATATTTTATTTCGATAGCCAAATATTATGCCTGCTTACAGATTAAATAATGGATCATATGCATTCCTACCATTTAAAACAACATCAAAAGGCCTTACTAGTCTACCAGATAGCTTTGAACCAGTTTTAATATAAGTAGAAAGGCACACAAAGGAAATCAAAACAGGGACATCGATGTAAAAGGATAATTTTAGCACATCTTACCAGTGGATGCCAAGCATTGTTTTAATTATACATTAAATCCACATATTTGATTCAGTAAGGCAACATAGAGGAATCATTTGGGACAAAATTGATGCTATATATCTGTTTGTAATGATATAAGGGCAAATGAGTCTACTTTAAATTGCAACCTAGGAGAAAATATTGCAATTTTCATGGTATATAGAGATATAGGGTATATTATAACCCTACTGAGTAATTAAATACATACGGTTCAAAAGTTGATAAGCTTCACTGCTGCAACATGCTTGCAATCCAATTAACTGCGGTAAATGTGCATGATCAATATGAGCATTTCTTAAAGCAGCAGCTTGTATTTTATCTCCATCATTCCCGTAGCTACTTGCCCGTTCCAATCTATCTGCAAATATGGATCAGTCAGCTTATAAAGATATCTTATAATTTCATCTCCATTGATCAACCTTAAAAAGAATGTGTGGGTTATCTTTTCTATTTACCATATTACACTTCAGATAATATCTTGGCATATCGTTATATTGATTTGGAATCTTTTCTTACTGTGTTAGATTGTCAACATTAATTAACATAGTTCAAAGTTGGACAATAAACTAAATGTTGGTGAAGGGAACGATGAGATCCAAGAAGGCAAGGTTTGTATGTACTACTCGGTGAAGGTTCCACAATAGAGACGATACATTACACCTCAATAATTAGTAACCGACGCACGGATTTATGATCTCAGTCAGTAACTGACCCACCATCAATGAGGATTTATGATACAAACTTGAATTACACAAAGACACTAAAAGACTAAAACACAAATAATCTCAAATTAAGCCACGTCATATCATGAGCCAACCTAATTTGATTCGATTTCTACAATAGTCAGTCAATAGAGAATAATGGACAATGCCAACTCAGCTTTAAAGGATTTTGATTTAGTATAAATATAGATAGATAGATAGATTACTAGTTGGTAAATGTTTTTGATATAAATAAAAAGAGTAAAATACAAAACCATATAAGCTTAAGGAATTAATAAGTTTTTTTTAACAAAAGTGTTGAGATAACATTAAATAAGAGAATATTATTTAATGTTATCTCAACAAAAAGTTCAAGGTTAAACAATTGGAAAAGAAATCTTGAGTTTTAAATCATGACAAATTAAAAACTTAATAGTAAAAACGATTGAATAAACTTTAATTGCGACACCAATATGAACCAAAGCTATGATAATTAAACCATTATTGATCTTTTATTATTCATATCATAATATGTTTTAAATACTTATCATAGTTAGACTTCTTTTGTAATACATAAATACATGGAAAATACTATTATCTTGTGCTTTATATTTCTACAGATTAAATGAATATTTTATAATATACTAATTCTCTTTTTTTTATTATCTTGTATCATATTTTGATTTAATGTTTGTCATAATCTTGTTAGTAAAAGATTCCAGTATGAGAATATAGAAACTTATGCAAATTCATAAAAGATTTTATTACTATCAGGGTTGCAAATTTCATAAGAGATTTTGAAACCACAAACTCCTTAGCAAACTTCATGGAGATTTTGCTTTTTGATATCCACTAATTAATTCTATGTTTCTTATACCGGCGGTTAAACCACGAGCTACGAGAGTTAATATGAGAGATTTAATTTATCGTAGCGGTCAAAGATCTTTTCCAGGAGATTTTAAAACTTCGTTTGGTTCGCCGACTGAATATGAAGTAATTAGAATTTGAGCAAGGAATTGGAATTCATATGAATTTGTATTCATTGAAATTAGAATCCGTGAAAAACTATATCATATTTGGTTAGTAAAAACCGTAATTGAAATCTAACAAAAATAAATTAATTTAATACTTATAAATGGCATGAGTAGGGTGAGTAAGGTAGAGTAAAGTAGGGTAGAAGTGAGGTAGTGCATAAAATGAGGTTATAGTGAGGTAGAGTGGGGTCGGGTAGGTGTAGGGTGTGGGTAAGATAGAATAAGGTGGGGGTGGAGTGGGTATGGTAGCCGGCGTGGGGTGAGTTGGGGGTGGGGTATGAGACAACAATTATGTTTTGAGATTACTTATGAATTTAAAGAATTTAATCTATTTATGGAAGAAATTCTCAATTCCTTGAATTAAAGAATATATTAGAATGGTTAAATTTCATTCCATCAATACCGTGAAACAAACAACTTCTATTGTTTAGGAATTTTTCAATTCCACCAAATTCTTCTCAATTCCTACGAACAAACGTCCCCTAAGTATAATTGCTATTGTATTTAAATATAAAAACTAAGTAAAGAAAAATACAAATAATAATATCTTCGTTTTTTAAAAAATATAATACAAATATGGTTGGTTCAAAATACCATATCGTGACATGTCTCATGTTATGTGACAATTAATTAAATTGTGGTTGATAGAAGATATATCTTAGAGTAGGAAGAGTAATTACTCTTCACCATATCCTTCATATCATTACGTTAGTTTTTTTCACTTAACCCATTATTCAGATTTTTAGTGATCACTCATCATAACACCAAATTTTGAGGTTCACCTAATATACCAATAGTAAGTATTCCGGTAATTAAATTTATTTTCCGCTTGCTAAAGGTACTTATCGACATGGATTTATGTTCCCAGTGAGCTATTTTTGTCCCGGCAAGATCTTTTTCTAAGGTTCACATACGAGTTTTAAACAATGACTAGTTATGATTGATTATCTTGCATCTAAAATTGCTTTGTATTAATAAATTATATACATACAAATACATATACATGTACGTTTTTTTTAGTTTATGTTTTAGCTTATCTCTATTTTTTTATAATTAAAAAAAGGACCTTTTATTGTTGCTTTTTTTATGAGAATTATTGGTTATTTGCATTATGTTTATTCATAAATTGGAAAATGACCGTACTAAACATACATATATCTTGATAAAAATTACTTTCACATACCTAGCTCTCTGACATAGTTACCGTTTACATAATCTTAGTTGCAGCTAGCTCTTAATCAAGTATGAAATTTGATATTTTTATTCGTATCAAGATATTTGACAAAATAATTTTACTTGTAGCTAAAAAAATGTACAATAATATGACAAAACAAAATATAACTTTAAATATTTAACACAGTAATTTTAGAATCCCATTTTTTAAATTAAAGCCTAAACTTTAACATTCAAAACAGAGTTTTCTTTGACATACGTTGAACTTTTAAAAGTCAAAACTTTCTGATCATTAAACAACCAATTATAAACAAAGTTTTACTAGGAAGATGAGAAAAAACGAAAATATGTGTAGCATATATATTTATTAGCTGTTAATTTTTAAGTTTGTTACTCTTGTCAGACTAAGTTGTGTTTATTTAGTATTTGCTTATAGCTTGTATTTCTTAGAATTATAGGTTAATTTTGAGAAAATATTTTTAAGTATATAACAATGTTATTTATTATAATTTTTTTAAGCATTTTAATACACTAAATATTGTGTGTTGTTGATATTTTCTCATACGTATATGCTAAGATTATATATAATCATGATAGATTTGATTAATTAACATTGTTGCCTGATACAATTAAGATTCTACAAACTTTTTATTTATTTTTATAAAGAAAAACTAGATTAAATATCAATGTGATACACGGTTTGGTTTAATAAAATAATAAATATTAATCATCAATATAAAGATAATTAATAATTATAAAACACGAATAATATGAGTTCAAATGATTAAAGAAGGTATCAACACAAAGACCAACAGTAGAAACTTCGACATAAGTGTATTATTATTGTTAAAATTATAAGAAGATATATAATTAAGAATTTTTTATTGTATGTTAATTTAAAATTTTCATATATTTAATCATATAACTTCAAATATTGATCTACCATAACAAATGATATTAGATTATATTAAATTTATAATAAATACCAAGATAGTTAATTTGAATTATAGTTTTATTAGGATTAGATTTTATATAATGTATAATAATTTATAGAGTTGTATTCAATATAGTCCATCTTTTTTGTATAGTCATGAGGGACGAATCTCAGCCAGACGATCAACAAACCGTTTTCCGGTGATCTCACCGTCGGATCATCGTGATTTTTGGTGAGGGTGATCGGTTTTGACTCCCCTACAAGACTATGGAGCCTGATCGTCCTCACGATCCTCCATTAACGAGAAATCGAGCAAACTCCGGCCACCATGGCCGCCGCTGCAAAATCCGACCACCACGGCCGTAGTTAATGGTGGTGGCGCACATGGTTCAACTCGGTTTGATGAGAGGAGTCCAGATCTGGTCTCGGATTCGTCGTTCGATGCTTAAAAAAAGACATGGAGTTAATGTCTCAGATCGGCGCCGACGAGGCCAAATTCGCCGGCTGCCGGAGTTGTTTAGGGTGGGGATGGTGGTGGTTCAACTCGGTTTGATGAGAGGAGTTCAGATTTGGTCTCAGATTCGTCGTTTGATGCTTCAAAAAAAGATCTGGTCGTCGGTGGTGGTGGTGGCCGACAGTGTGCAATCACATGTGATTGCGTCGCCAGAGGAGGTGGCCGGAGGTGATGGTCGGTGGTGGTGGTTGGCGGTGTGCAATCACATGTGATTGTGGCTTCAATCACATGTGATTGTGTAGCCGGAGGTGATGGTCGGTGGTGGTGGTTGGCGGTGTGCAATCACATGTGATTGTGGCTTCAATCACATGTGATTGTGTAGCCGGAAGTGATGGTTGGTGGTGGTGGTTGGCGGTGTGCAATCACATGTGATTGTGGCTTCAATCACATGTGATTGCGGCGGCCGGAGGTGGTGGTCGGCGGCTGTGGTGGTGTCCGGAGGTGATGGTTGATGGTGGTGGTTGGCGGTGTGCAATCACATGTGATTGTGGCTTCAATCACATGTGATTGGGTCGCCGGAGGTGATGGTCGGTGTTGGTGGTTGGCGGTGTGCAATCACATGTGATTGTGGCGGCCGGAGGTGGTGGTCGGCGGTTGTGGTGGTGGACGGAGGTGGTGATCAGTGGTGGTGGTTGGCGGTAATCACATGTGATTGTGCTTCAATCACATTTGATTGGGGTGGCCGGAGGTGGTGGTCGGTGACAGTGGTGGTGTCTCGAGGTGCTGGTAGGCATTTGCCTTTTTTTGATTATATGGTTGAGATTTATCTCTCAGGACTATATAAAAACTTTGGACTATATTGAACATTTCACATAATTTATAATATAAACTTTGACTTATAAAAGTTAAAATCAAATTTTAATTTCAATACTAATGGATGATTGAGATTTAAATTGATTAAAATAAACGGATATAATCGTTTAATAAAAATGATTAAAATTAGTATTTATATATATACTAGTTTATTACCCCGTGTAAAAACACGGGGATGTTTAAAAAAATATAAAATTTGATGGTATGAAATTATAAAAGGTATAATAAGTGTAAAAGTGTTTCAGAAATTTTCAGATAAAAATAATAAAATATCACCAAACATTTACATATCAGAATTTTAACAAAAAACAATAACTAATTGTTTTTGAAGTACTACTATTAATGGATAACAAAAAATTAAGAATATACTAATTTTTAAAAAGTATCATATTACAATAAAATTTATACCAAAACGTAGATAAAAATGAGATGATCATAAATATATAATTTATTTTTTTCTCTAAACTAAATATATCACAAGTTACTAAACATAATGTATAAACACCGTATAATTAATTATATTAATATACAATTTTTATAAAACCCTCTCAATTTTCTTAAAAACCCCTCACATGTTTTATAAAACCCCCTCATAATTTTTATTCAGACTCCTCCCAATTGATATAGATTTGAAATTCGATGTCATTAATCTTTCAAATACTCACTACTATTAATGGATAACAAAAAATTAAGAATATAGTAATTTTAAAAAAAGTGTCATATTACAATAAAATTTATACCAAAACGTAGATAAAAATGAGACGGTCGTAAATATATAATTATTTTTTCTTGAAACAAAATATATCACAAGTTACTAAACATAATTTATAAACAATCTATAATTAATTACATTAGTATACAATTTTTATAAAGCCCCCTTACATTTTCCTTAAAAAGCTCATTCCATGTTTTATAAAGCCCCCTCACAATTTTCATATAACCCCCTCCTAATTGATTATTAATTATTAATTGATTATTAATTTTCCTTAAAATTGTTTTTGAAATTGAATAATTTTAAAATTGAAGGTTTTGATTGTTTAATTAAGTCTCAATTTTAGTTATTTTAGGAAAATTGGTAAGCCTCTTATATATATAAAATAAAATATATATATTAATTAGAAGATAAGTCACGCCTGGATTCGTAAGTAATTTTTATTAAATACGGAAGGGAATGTAGTGTATGATCATTCTATCTTAGCAAAAATTAATTAGCCAACAACAATAACTCGGTAAGTTAATAACGCGGGGCATTTTTTGCTGGTTGTTGCGAAATATACACAAAGCAAAATATAGCTCGATCTGGTCAAAGTCAAGGTCTTAATTTTTTATTTGGTCAAAAGTTAGTGTTAATCTCATAATCAGTCAAACCCATCTAGATAAGTAGATAACATTGAGAACTTCTAAAACACAGCACAATTAAGCAGCCTGTAATTTCAAAGGCTAGTTCAAGTGTTCAACACAAACAAGGGGTAAGTTATAAAACAAAGTTACAAACTACTTGAAAAAAGCCATATATTATTTCACTTCTTTTGATCCCCTTGAAAAACATAATTCAACTTGTCGATGAAAAACATATATATATTGAGAAGTTCAAATAATAACTTTAAATTAAATAGAATAGGAGACTCAATATTAGTTGTCTAATTCTTTCTTCTTTAATTTTACTCTCCACCAATGAATTCATCACATGTATCATTTCACACTTTATCTCCCCACGTTCTTCATCCATAAATTCTACTTACAAAATGAACAGTTGAGATTGAGTCTCTCATACTCATTTAATTTCTCATTTGAAGTTTTGAACCATCTCATATATATATATATATATATATATATATATATATAGGGGAGGGTTCCATTGAGAACCGATTTTAATGCGAGAACTGCGAGAACCAATATTAGCCGTTGATTTGATATGTGGAATTCATGGATGGAGAGCGTCGGGGGATCAAGTGTGGCAGGGTGTATGTGAGGAATTCATGGGTGGGCAATGACATTGAAAGAGGGGGAATTGAACGGCTCAAATTGGTTCTCGCACTAAAAATGGTTCTCAATGGAACTTCTTCCTATATATATATATATGTACACTATATTAGATGTCCGTGTAATACACGGGAATGTTTAAAAAATAATAAATATTACAAATTAATAAAAAAATTAAATGATTATAATACGGGGAATAAGTGTGAATTTAAAAAGATGATCAATAATAGGTATTTAAAAATAATATGTTAAAACAGTAAAAAAAATACTTATATACTACACATTTAAAAAAATTTCTACACAATTTGTAAAAGGGTAAATTGCATTAAAACACGATGAACTTTATCTTATTTACTATTATATACAATAAACTTTATTTTCATAAAAATAATACAACCAACTCTCATAACCTCACATTCTATTCAACTTGTTGTATATACTATGAAAGCTATGACAAAGTTTATTTTATATAATGGTAACTAAACAACAGACACATAAAAAAGATGTTAGCATACAAAGAGAAGATTATGAAATTTTTTTTTTTTTTAAATTTAAAGTTGGTTGATACAATAGTAATTAAGACAAATCTCATTGTATTTTTATTCATTTTGCCGTTTAAAAAACAATCAAATAATTATAAGACGCTCAATTAAAAAGTTCTAACTAATCAGGTGATTATATATTTATAATACTTTCGTGACTTAAATGATTGTCATATATAGTGTTATTTTTTCAATAATATAATAATATATACGAACATATCTCAAAATTGAAAAAAATAAACAATAGTTAAACTATGATACTATTTAATAAATAAATATTTGTTAAAATTTAATTTTTTTGTATGAAACTTTAGCAAGTCACGCTATAAATTAACAAACCTATTATATATCCATACAAATTGCAGGAAAAAAACACTTTTATGATATATGCAAAAGTATGAGTTTGTTAACAATTATATATCCATACAAATTGCAGGAAAAAACACTTTTATGATATATGCAAAAGTATGAGTTTGTTAACAAAAGTTGTGCTTGCCGGATTGGGTAGGGATATTGCTTCTTACCTAGCACACCCGGGTTCGAATCCAGCAGAAGCAAAATCTTGATTTTTTTTTTTGCTTTATTTTCTATTTAAAATTTGTATTTCTTTTAACATTTTTGGCCTATTTTAACTTCTAATTTTTTCAAAACATGGACTCCGTTTTTTAACACTTTTTTAACTCCGTTTTTATATTTGTATTCTTTTTACCCATTTTTAACTTTTATTTTCTTAAAACATGTCTCTACCCTTTTTTTAAATTTTCTTTTTGCTTAATGTAAAACTCATATTTATGTTTTTTATAATTTTATTTAAACAATATTATATATATTCATTTATATAACAGTTTTGATTAAGGTTAAAATAGTTTAAGCTCAATTTCGATTTAACTCTTAAACCTTTTGTAATATTTTAACTTTAAAGGCTACACTTATTTTGTTAAAATTATTAACCTTTATTCTTGAATTGTTTAAGTATTAAAGTTTAAGCTTAAGCATTAAACTTTATTTTTATAATGGATTTTATGTAGATATGTATCATATTATAGTTTGATCGTTAGGTCAAGATGTAAATACGTCGTTATAGAACAACCAGAATTTTTGACATTGCAATTTCTACGTTTTTGAGTAAAAGGTTTTCTTAAATATATTCTACAAAATAGCAAAAAAGGGTTTCTATAAAGAAAAGGAGCTTTATGTTCATAATCATGTCATTCTTGCCTTATGTACTTTAGAGAATCAAATCTTAATTAAACCTATATTTGTTTCAATGGATACAATTTGCTCATGGTAAGACTTCATTTGGGTTCGATATATTTTATCTTCAACGAATGGCCCAACATTCAATGTTGGTCGAGGCATATGGTTCAGACTTTGTTAAATGCTGTTAATGAGAATAGTAATTTACTATTCTTAAGAATAGGTGGCAGAGACCTTTTGGTTCATCAATGCTATTACTCTGGGTTTCAACTATTTTTATAAAATTATTAATATACTATCATGTAAATCAACTAACCCTATTATTTATTATGATAAAAAAAATTAGATATATAAAACCCGGCGCAACGCGCAGGCTATAAATCCTAGTTCTAGAATATTTTCAATGACCATGTGATAATTTTTTTTATTTACCAAAACCAATCATAAATTTATGTTTAACTACTTATGAAACTAAACTAAATTTAAATACATTAGAATATTCCAATTTATCTGATATTAAAATTGAAACATCTCTTGAATTGAATTAATTTTGTCTATTTAAAGTTAAATTTAATTTTAATTTTTTTGGAAAAGCAAAAGTTAAAATTTTTATTTTTAATAAATGAATTGTTAGGATTTAATTTTACTTAAAATAAAACTAATGATCGTCCAATAAATTTAATGTTGATTAGTCTTTTACTTATATTATAAGAGGAAGATTATTAAATATTATTATTACATTAATGTGTGTGTGTGTGTATATATATATATATATATATATATATATATATATATAGGGTGGGGATATGCTAAGAGGGAAATAGAAGTAAGAGGGGTAAGAGGGAATCACAACCGTTAATTTCTATCCGGTCCACATTAATTTTGGTCAAAATTTGATGATGTCCAGATCATAATTAATGAGGCCATAAGGGTATTATTGGTAGAATTTAAATTGAGTCATGCGACAGTTTCGTTCAATTTTGTTAGAATTCATCTTCGTCCCTTTTTATTAATTTATTTAGTCTTTTTTTTGTTATAATTCATCAATTTCTCGAGTCCCTTATTTGTTAAGATTAATTTATTCATTTAGTCTGTTTTTCTATTATAATTCATCATACATAAACTCAGAGGTAATAAAGCTTTAATACACAAATTTGATGAATTCAAAAACCCAAGATCTTGATGAAAACTCACAGGTCATACATAAACTCACAGGTCATAATCTTAATTCATCATGCATAAAAACACTAGAACTTAATTGCTAAAACTGGAAAACTAAAAAAATTATCCATTAATCACCATCAGAACTTTGATTCACATACAAACAAACTTTTTACCAAAATCTAAAAAATAACAGAACACCAAAAAAGATATAAAAAATTGATGAATCAAAATTGATGAAAACACGAAATTGATAAACTAAAAATCTTGATGAAACCGACTTCCAATGTTCTTCCCTATCTCATTTTTTGATGAACTAAAATCGATATTTGAAAAAATCAAACCTCAGTGGTAACCTTCAACTGACAGATGACCTGAAAACCCTATCTCGTGCTTATTCAAATCGGGAAATAATAGATCTTGATGGTGGATTTGTACGGCGATGATGATGGCAATCATTTTGGCCGGAGTTTGAATTCCGTCGGTTGAATGTCCATGACCTGCGATATGGAACACACGACCGGCGACTTTGAATCGCCCGCACAAGACATCGGTGCATGTAACTAGGTGAGAACAGAGGCCGTAAAACGCGATGAGAACAGGGGCGGCGAATGGGCCGGTGCCATTATCGAGGACCTGAGACGTATTTGGTGATTGTGTGGGCGGCGATCGGTGGTCTGGGAAGCTTCCGTGAAAAAAGATAGGAGGCGGCGTTATTTGGTGACTGTGTGGGCGGCGATCGGTGGTCTGGGAAGCTGCTGTGAAAAAAGGTAGGAGGCGGCGGTATTTGGTGACTTTGTGGCACCGATCGGTGGTCTGTGAAGGTGTCGTGAAAAATGGTAGGAGGCGCTAGGGTTTGGATTAGGTTTGGTGTTCCTGGTGTGTGATATTAAAGAGGAGGGGGAAGATGGTTATACATAGTGGGTCCGATGATTAAGCAAAAGAGAGATAAGTATTTAGGAACTACCCATAATACCCTTGACTTATAAATGCCACGTGTCTTCACTACAATCAATCTTACTCCTCTTACCAATATATCCCTCTTACATGATCCTAATTATATATATATATATATATATATATATATATATATATATATATATATATATATATATATATATATATATATATATATATATATCTTTATTAAACTATAATTTACATTACTTTTTGGTAATTAATGTAGATAAATCACTTAAATTACACGCAAGCACTTGACACACTTGGTTTTAAACCTTAAATAATAACAATTAAGAATACAAAAAAAGTTGTAATGTATTTCTAATAGATCTTTGTATCATTATGATAAACACACAATTAAGTTTTAACTATATTTAAATGTCTATATTTCTTCTTCATCAATGTATTTCGTTGCTCTTTGTAATGCTAATCATAATCGTTCATGCCCTGTTTATGCATTTTTAATCGTTTGAAAAAAAGTGTAAAGTTTGACATTTATTTTTCATCTTATAATCTATTAAAGAAATGGATTATGACATCGTCATCCTTTATACAAAAGTCTCCACCAATCACAATATTTTATTTTCTAAATTTTTTAAACAAAATAAAAAATAATTAGATAATTACGTTGTTTGAATATAATTGGAAGGGCTTGAATGTAAAATGTTAAGAAGTAGTATGAAATATGTGAGAGGATTTTTAGAAAATTATATATTAATGTAATTAATTATAAATTGTTTGAAAGTTATGCTTAATAACTTGTAATATATATTGTTTTGAGAAAAAATAATTGTATATTTGTAATCGTCTTATTTTTATCTGCGTTTTGATATAAATTTTATTGGAATATGTGATTTTTTTTAAAATTAGTATATTTTAATTCTTTTTCCCACTTCCTCATGAAGAATATTGGCCACAATCATCATTCTGGAGTGAATTGCTTTCAAATTCAGATCTAAAAAGAAAGGAAAAGGGTCGTTCTCGCTCAACAAGACTACGAAATGGAATGGATATTAGAGAAGGGAAAAAAACAAACCTTTGTAGAATTTGTAGACAAAGTGGTCATAATCACAACAGATGTCCTTCAAAGCCAAGAAGAACGCATGGTGATCGATGAACAAATACAAAGATAAATCGTAAATATATGGTTTGAGTAACATTTATTTGATGATTTTGTGAGTTGAAATTTTTTATGTTGGACGAATCATTGTTTGAAATATTACTTAAACACTAACAATCTTCGTATTTTTGTTGAAATTGTTTTATTTCTCTATTTTTCTATTCATAGGTCAGAATTGTATTGATATCCATAACTACGTTAAAATGAGATGTAAATGGTATTGTAGACAACATTAGCCTAAAAAAACCATCTATATCTCAGTGTTTTTAGAAAATGAGAATTACTTAAAACTATGTTTATCTCGTCGATTTCATTAAAAAAACCATTTATATCTAACAGTTAAAAAATTACGTTGTTTAATACTTTAGTATTATACAAGGGACCGATTAGTTATTTAAATATAAATATATTAGATAGTCGAGGAAATCAACATTTAATTAAATCTCCACTAATTTGGAAAATATTTTAATAAAATTATAGTTTGGTAAATATCTTTTAAAACACAATACTTTGGTATATATTTTTGTAAAAAATATGGGTTCTGTCAAAACTTCTATACGGTTCACTTAGCTAGTAATATAAATATTTGAAATACTGAGTTAAAAAACTTTAATAATTAATGATTTAATATAAACTGTTGCATTATTCAAATTATTGTTGCGGAAACTTCGAAACAGACTTCACGGATTTCTTTCTTTAAACAAACTCACGAATCTCATTACTCATAATCCGTTGATTATATATATACCTCCTTCCCATGCACCGTATGTATCAAGTCAATACACTTAGCTACCACTACAATGGCATTTCTCCACACATCGCCATCCTTCCTCGTCCTCCTCCTCCTCCTCGCATTCACATCACTAATATTACAATCGTCGCCGGTGCATTCACTCAATTGCACATCGGAAAAATTCATAAACAAAAAGACATATTCACACTGCACAGATCTACCCACACTCAATTCTACCCTCCACTGGACTTTTAACCCCCACAACTCCCACCTCTCCGTCGCATTCTCCGCCCCTCCTGCAACACCCAATGGCTGGATTGCGTGGGCTATTAACCCTAGCGGCACCGGCATGGTTGGGTGTCAATCGTTCATCGCTTTCAAAAACTCTAACGGATCCATGACGGTGAAAACCTACAACATTAGCTCCTACTCGTCGATCGTACAAGGGAAGATTTTGTTCGAGGTAGTGGAGTCCAAGGCAGAGTATTCGGGTGGAGTGATGAGGATTTTTGCGACGGTTAAGTTGCCAGGGACGATGACGGAGTTGAATCAAGTATGGCAAGTTGGGGGTTCTGTGAAGAACGGAATTCCGGGGAAACATGAGTTTTGGCCGGCGAATATGAAGGCTATGCGTAAGCTGCAATTAGCGGCAGGGAAGGCTGATAAGAGTAATGGTACCACCGCCGGTAGTCCCGCCGTTGCTCAGTGCACCAGTTCGTCTTGTGGTAACGCCAGAGTTTATTATGTGAGTGTTTTATTATTTGGATTTGTATTTTTATTATTAAAATTAATTCGTGTAATTTGATCATTATTAATTATTCATGTCCAACGTTATCGGAGATTAGTTCGTTTTTGTTTTTCAACTATTTAATTCGAATTAATTTCAGCGTACAATTGACGTTATTTGGTGGCCGGATTTTAGTTACGTGATTAATTATTATTAACGCCTCATATTATTTTGTGTGCTAAATGAATAGCATTTCTATACATAAGAATATATATATGTTTCTAGTTTTGAATAACATAAAGAATATTCAAATGTTCATTAAGTTGAAAAACATTATCAACTTAAGGAAGCTAACATGCAATTAATATTAATTAATATCAACGCTAAAAAAAGAAAGACATCAATGTAATTATAAAACTAAATAACTAAATAAGCAAATTATATAACATAACAATTGCCAGGAATTCTAATAGTATTTATATAATATCCCGCTGCTATCAATTAATGTTTGTATTTTTACCGGAGTGGTAAACATGATATTTTAAAAGCCAAATGGTGTGATATTCGAATCCACCTCTTTCTTTTTAAGTTTTCTTCTCTTCACTTTTAGAGGAGAAAAACATTCCCTTCCAAATCTTGAGTTCCCTCTCCTAATCTCTCTGTTTCCTTCTTTAACGTTGTGTTCCAGAGTTATATGTGAAAAGAAAATAAAAGGATAAAAATTAGCGGGAGAAGATAAAAAAAAAGAAAAATGTATTTTTCATTGCGCGTTCCCGAGTTCGAAAGAATATTAGAGGAGAAGTGAAATTTGAGGTGTTTTTTTTGTTTTCTCTACTTTGAAAAGAAAATCAGATTGGAAAATAAGAAAGAATTTTTATTTCAAGATATTTTCTTTTTTTCCTTAAAAGACTTAGGAAAACAATTGAAATTCATTTTCCTTTCTAAATATTTTATTTTCTCTCCTAATTTTAACTAGAGAACACTGTGTAAATGAAACTTGAGAACATATTTTGTTTTATGTGTCTTTCCAAATCATTCCATTTTCTTTATAAAAAAAACTTAAGAACAGGATGTAAAAGATGTTTATTTTTTTTTTCTTTTCTTCTTTACATATTTAGTACTGCATAAATTTTAATCTTATATATTAATGTTAATAATAAACATTTAGATTTCTATCCTTTTGTTTTTTTATTTTATATCTTTAGATATATATTTTTTGGTGTAAAACCGTTAATGTGAATTAACATCTTATTTTTATTTAAATTTTTTATAAACTTTTTCATAATATTATATATATTTAAAAATGTACTTTTCAATTTCTAATTTTTCGTTTTAAATAAATTCTTTAAAACATTTATGCAAGAGTCGCTAAAATCTTTCTTCGATCTAAACAATCAATAATATTTTACGATTATGTTAGACGCAATAAAATGAAACCTAGAACGATTCCAATATTAACCAAACCATACATTACAATTCTATATTTTTTAACGGATTATATTTTTAAATGTTTTAAACTTTTTCCGTTTCTCTAAACAAATATATTTGAATGTTTATTTGTATTTTCTTTTCCATTCTAGAACCTCGTCATAATGTATTAATGTGCGGAGATTAAGCAACTCGTTTGCATAATTTGGAAGGACCAAATCATTGATTTTTTAGTTTTATGTACAACTATATATAATCCGTTAAAATCATATGCGGAATAAGTGAAAATTTGAAAATGTTAAATAAGAAAATAATAAATATAATCCGTTTAATGTACAAACTAAATTTGAAAATATAATGCGTTTAATGTGATAAGGGTTATTGGTTTAAAAATAATAAATATTATACGTTAATAAGAAAATATTAAATAAATATCATATGCGGAATAAGTGAATATTTGAAAGGATGATAAATAATAAGAATTTTAAAAATGACATGTTCAAACAGTAAGTAAATGATTATATACTATATGGTATAGAAGTCAATTAAATGATTAAGGGATACTCAATTAAATTATAATAAACGAATCAATTGATTACAAAATTTTCTAAATGTTTGTCAAAATTAGTGTCATTTTTCAGTTATAAAAAAAATCTATACAAATGTATCTTACAATTGATAACAAAAATAGAAACTAAATAGAATTTGATAATACTTGAATTTATTTATTATCGTTGTTTAAATAGGTCTGACCTATTATATAAACAGGTCAAGTTTTGATATTTTAAAACTTAGAACATAAGATGATTGGATATTAATCTTCAAAGTTAAAATTTCTTTTAATTGTAACCAAATGAATGGAAGTGAAATGTTATGACTTATGTAACTAAATCATTTAATATTACATTTTTATTAATATTAATAAATTATATGTTCGTGTGATACACGGGTTGGTTTAAAAACATGATAAATATTAATTATTAATAAAACACGAATTTGATGAGAATTTAAAATTGAAGACACGTGATGTCAACTCCTGGATCAATGGTAGATGCGTAGACGTGGAGTTGAGAGCAAACGTGATGACAGAAGCAAGATCATATGATGATAAGTAGATGCATGATTATATTTCTTGTAATTAAAAAGAATTTCAAAATGATTATAAAAGAATCTAAAATGATTATAAAAAGTTTTAAAATAATAACATTAAGAATTTGGTTAAATATTTTAAAAGGACTCATATGAAAATTCTCTAATATCTTGTAGTCAAGTGCTAAGTGTGTGTGATTGATGGTAAGTCTTATATTTGTTTTTTTGAGGAAAATTCTTATTTGGTTTTACGGGCTCCGAACCAATTAACCCGATGGTTAATCGGTTGGATTGGTTTGGTTTATAATACTTTTGGTTTGGATTATGACCATTTAATTTTTTTTCTAAAATTCAATTAAACTGGACCGATTAAATTCATAAAACCAATAACCGAATTGGGAGGAAGTTTCCGGGATGAAAGTTAACTACAACAAAAGTAGCGTTTGGGTTTTTGGGGTTAAACACAAAATTGCAAGGCTTGTGGCATCTAAGTTTGGCTTTAAACTGGGGGAGGGGGTGTTCAAGTACCTGGGGGTCCCGATTAACTTGAGTATGAGAAGAAAGAATCACTGGGATTCGGTGTGCAGTAAGTTTGAAACCAAATTATCAAGTTGGAAGTCTAAGATTCTTTCAAGTGGAGGTAGATTGACGCTTATTAACTCAGTTCTATCCAGCCTTCCGGTGTATTTCATGTCTATCTCACGTGTGCCAACCAGTATCCTTAACACTCTTGATAGATATAGGAGAAATTTCTTTTGGGGAGGTGGGGTTGGGGGGGGGGGGGTCTTCGAAAAAAATCAATTGGGTCAAATGGTCAGAATTAATAAATAAAAAAGAAAATGGGGGGTTAGAAATACGGAATCTTAAAATTTTTAACCTTAGTTTGCTCGCAAAATGGTGGTGGCGGTTCTGGAATCTTGATAAAAACAGTTTCTGGATTGAAATAATCATCAGTGTATATGGGAGGTCGGGGGGTGGGACATCGAGGGTAACACAACTACGGGTCTTCGAAAAAAATCAATTGGGTCAAATGGTCAGAATTAATAAATAAAAAAGAAAATGGGGGGTTAGAAATACGGAATCTTAAAATTTTTAACCTTAGTTTGCTCGCAAAATGGTGGTGGCGGTTCTGGAATCTTGATAAAAACAGTTTCTGGATTGAAATAATCATCAGTGTATATGGGAGGTCGGGGGGTGGGACATCGAGGGTAACACAACTACGGGTGGGTTCTGGAAAGATATAATTGGGGCGGGGAGGGTTTTGAACAACATGGGAATCTATCTTCCTTCTTTGCAGAAATTTGATCTTGGAGATGGAAGAAATACATCTTATTGGGTACGACAGGTGGTTAGAGGATGCGATGCTAGCGGAGGAATACCCGAGAGTTTTCAACAAACTGGGTAAAAAAGACGTTAAAGTGGCAGAGATAGGGTCCTGGATCGGAACAAGGTGACAGTGGAACATGGGCAAGGACTCGGAATTTAGAGGAAGAGTTGCGGCGGAAAGGCAAAGATTATTGATCAGACTAAATTCCATTTCTCCACAGCAACAAAGGATCGATAAGAAGTCTTGGTCGCTTTCGGATAATGCAGATTACTCAGTTAAAAAAATGAGAGAAGCGCTTGAAGACTTACAGTTCCAACATAGGGTGGGACCACAACCGGTCTTTTGGTCAAAATTAATACCCAAAAAGATCTGTATCTTTGGGTGGAGAGTAGATCGAAAACGACTTCCGGTAAGAAAAAGCTTAGATGCAAGAGGGGTTGATTTAAACACTTTATTATGTCCAAGGTGTGATGAACACATAGAGTCTTTGGATCATGCAATCTTCAAGTGTAACAAGCTTTCATCACTTTGGGCGGACGTTCATAAATGGTGGGGGGTACCTTTTCAACTTGCAATCTCTTTCAATGAATTAGTGGCCTCCTTTAGAAGACATTTTACGAACAACAAAGGACTCATTTGGGAATTGGTGGTTAGAGTCACGGGATACTTGATTTGGAAAGATAGAAATGCTTTGGTTTTCAAGGACGGAAAATCCAAAATCAACAACCTACTGTTCGACATAAAAATGCTATTGTTTCAGTGGATAAAAGCAAGGTCGAAGACAACAAAGATCATACTTTGACAAGATTGGCTACTTAATCCAAAGGGTTTGAAGATTAGTTAACTTTAATCTGTTTTATTGCTCGAATTGTAATTTAAATTTGGTGGGGACTTATATGGATATTCCATTTTCACCACTTGTGGAACGGTATATCTTTTTGTTGGTAAGCCCTACGCAAGTTGCCATGTAAAAATCTCAGTTAATGATTAAGAATATACATCACTTTGCTTTTCAAAAAAAAAAAATAACCGACCAATTGAATACCCTAATGATAGTTGTGGCGAAGAGGGTAAGTTTGCAGGGAGAGAGGGTGAGGGAACAGTTGGTCATTCAACTGGTCAGAGGCAAAAAGACATTAATACCCTCACAAGTAAAGGAGTTAACATCAATTTGAATGACAAGTTAAATGTGAACACCACTATTACAAATTGCTTAACACAAAAAAGTTCGGTGTAATTTTTAAAGTCGAGAAACTAACAGTGAAAATCTTTGTAAACGATAGGAACTATTTATGTAATTAACTCTAGCGTATAAAAAAATGAGGGACAAAACTTGTAATTTAATCAAAATGCCTTTGCAAACTCCAGTCCCAATTTAAAATCGAAAACCCTCCACTTCTTTCACTCGTTCCTCGCCTCTTCTATATCTTCCTGAACCAAATCATCCGCTTTTCCATTTCAAATTCGATTTACTCGAAGATCATCGGAGGATTATAGAATCAATGGAGGGTGATGAATCCAGAGGTGAAGGTGAAGGGGTGGTCTTAAAAGGAGTCCCGGCGTACGGCGGCAAATACATTCATTACAGCGTACTTGGAAACCTATTTGAGGTTTCTTCCAAGTACGTTCCTCCCATTCAACCTGTTGGCCGCGGAGCTTACGGAATTGTTTGGTAATCACTTTTGATTGTTTTTTTGTTTTTGTGAACTAGATTTCGTTTCTTTATAATGGTTGGTAACTTGGTAGCGAGGTTAGTTTGATGTCTTACTCGCTTTTCTCAGCTGAAATTTGCAGCATTAGGGTGAGATCGACTATCATTCTAGTGTTTGGATCTTTTCAATTACTCAATTAATATCAATACATTAATTGTTTCAGTAAGTTTTAGGTTTATGTAGACATGCTTCCCAAAAATGGAGATGCTGGGATTCAAAAAGGGCATTTGAAAAGAAAAGTGATGAATATTTAATTGAACAGAGTATATATTATAAATGTGGATCAACTGAAAATGAATTCTGAAAGTAATGAAAAAAGCTAGGCTCAGTATGAGTTCCTTTTATTATGAACTGTAATTAGCATAACAGATGATTAAAATTAATCACCTCTTTTCAATCTATGGAAGAACGCATCTTGTTGATATATGGCTGTTCTTGTTTCCCTTGAAAATAGATGCAGTATCAATGAACAGATGTGGTGCGTATTTTTTTATGTTAATTAGCTGTAAGTAAACTATGAAACTAATAAAAAAGAAGTGAACTTTATCTATTTCAATCAATGGAAATATGTATTTGAACATCGGATTATTGAGTAAACTGTAAATGGATTTGGACATAATTTTGGATGTTAGGCTAGTCAACTGGGTTTGGCTTTCTTGAAGCACTTATATTGAAAGAAAAAAAATGGATGCTCTCATTAGAAATTTCAGGGTTGTTGCTAAATTATCATACGGTGCCGCTTATGTTGCTGTTAAATTGTTAATGAACTAATTGTATCCTCTGGTGAAAGCAAAGTTGTGAGTATCATGCTTTATTGTCTCCCCAGCTGCCTATTCTTTTCAAACATTGGCATTGTCTTTATTTTCTAATGAGAAAACGTAACCATGGGTTACTGTTTACCTATTATAGCTGTGCTAAAAATTCAGAAACAAAGGAAGAGGTTGCGATCAAGAAAATTGGGAACGCGTTTGAGAACAATATTGATGCCAAGAGGACTTTACGGGAAATCAAGCTCCTCTGTCATATGGATCATGAGAATGTATGTAAAGTTTTACATGGATTACTCTCTCTATATTCATGAAATATTGACTTTTGATGCGTCTAACACTCTTAACGTGTTGCATTCTTTTGAATCAACTGATGTTGAATTGTATCATCTTGATGCATATATTTGAAATCACTCATACTTATAGTATCTAATAAACAAATATTTTGTAGATTGTCAAAATTAAGGACATCATACGGCCTCCAGATAAAAAGAAGTTCAATGATGTTTACATTGTGTATGAGTTACTGGATACTGATCTTCATCAGATTATTCGCTCTTCTCAAGCACTAACAGATGACCACTGTCAGGTGACTACATGCATTGTTCTGGATCTATTGTTGACTTGACTTGCATTTTATTTCATTATGGACTTGTTGTGTGGTGCTGTCACTTTTTTCTAAGTTTATTCATTTACAAATATATTTTTTACTGATTTCCCTGTTGACATGAACTGTTAATGTGTGCTAATAATTGCATTGCACTTCACAGTACTTTCTATATCAGTTACTACGTGGACTAAAGTACGTACACTCCGCAAATGTTTTGCACCGTGATCTGAAACCCAGCAACTTACTACTGAATGCAAACTGTGACCTAAAGATTTGTGATTTTGGACTTGCAAGAACAACATCTGAGACGGATTTCATGACCGAATATGTTGTGACCAGGTGGTATAGGGCTCCTGAATTGTTGCTCAACTGCTCAGAGTATACTACAGCCATTGATATCTGGTCAGTTGGTTGCATTTTAATGGAGATTGCTCTAAGGGAACCTCTGTTTCCGGGTAAAGATTATGTCCAGCAATTGGTGCTTATAACTGAGGTAGCATCCTCCCCTTCAGCCATTTTTATATTAATGTGATAAACTGATAATTGATAAACTAGTAACTTCAATTTGGTAACTTCCCAGAAAAAAAAGATGCAATTTTCTATGGTATGTCCCAAAAAGATAAGTGTTATGTTTGTTTCTGGGATGGATAGGACTTAACAGTCTATAAGGTATAACTGGTGGATAACATTAAGTTAGCTAGATTTTCACGTATTTGATTCCATTATTGCATTGTCATATGTAATAACATTTCATTCAGAATACATGCTCCGTTGCTCCTCTAACATATGTCATGATTTCAAAATTAATATTTTAGAAATTGGTTATTTTGCCTTCAAATGTAATTATGTTGGCCTCACACTGATAAACTGATTCCAACTTATCTATTTAGTTATGAGTGGGTCGATTTAGCGTGTATTTTTATCTCAAACAAGTCAAATATAACTAAAAGGGAATGGGTCGAATGTTTTTTAATGCATACAACCTCCTAATATATTTTATTCAGATTTAGATATTGTTATAATGTTGTTTATGTAATCATTACTAACGCAATAGGTATATATAAAAAAGAAGTTTGAGGTTCAACCCAACCTGAAATGGCTCATTTTGTCGTGTACCATAAAAAAGACCCATTCCAACCTGCATCTTTTTTAATCCTCCATAATCGCGACCTCTAACCATCTCTTTTTCTTTATTCAACTCAGCTTCTAGGTTCTCCAGATGACTCGGATCTTGGATTTTTGAGAAGTGATAATGCGCGGAAGTATGTCAAACAGCTTCCTTATGTTCCAACCAAGACTTTTCAACAAAAGTTCCCAAAGGTGTCACCCCTAGTATTGGATCTTGCAGAGAAAATGTTAGTTTTTGATCCAGCCAAACGCATAAGTGGTAAGCTTTTTTCTTTTTATTAGAAAAGTTCCACCAAACATATTGTGTTCTTAATATCTGATCCAACTTGCACTTTCTTAACATGAAGTTGAAGATGCTTTAAATCATCCTTTCTTGCAAAGTTTACATGAGATCAACGAGGAGCCTACTTGTACATCACCATTTATCTTTGATTTCGAGCAAACATCTTTAAGTGAGGAAGATGTGAAAGAGCTCATTTGGAAAGAAACTTTGAAGTTCAACCCGGATGGTGTTGTGCCAGAGTAATCTGTTTCTTAAATTCTTTGATTTGTCCAGTCATCGCTGACAGGTATGATAGGATCCCTATTGGATTTTTCTTCTGTTAAATGGAAAATATATGATATATTATCGAGTAGAGGTGGCAATTTTGATCTGGTTACTTATAAGTTATAACTTACATATTGCCTCACATGGGTATAAAACAACTTTTGCCAAAGTAGAGCTTTCGAATAAGCAGTGATGAATTGATGATTCAACTGAGTTTGTTGCTTGCTGCAGAGGACTGCCTTTTCTTTTAAGACCATGATTAGACTCGAGGAATGTTTGGGTGCAACCTTGAGTATAGCAGTGGAAGATCATGGCTGTTCTGTTTGTATTCTCGGATACCAGCTAATGCAACAAGTTTTTTATTTACTTTTAAATGTTTGAAACCAAGAAGCAAAACGATGGAGATTACTGAAGATAATCCCACCCTGGTAAATCGTTAGAAAAACTTTAACGATTTAGTGGCTTTCTACTTTGTGCATTATGAGTTTGTACATCCATTTGCAGTATGTATTTTCTTGCTTTGGAGAAGGGGTAGCTATGAACAAGTAGATTAAAGTTGTTCAAGTTTGGTTACAGAAATATCACAAGAATGGTTTTAATTTATGTTTAAGAAGATATATTGTTTGAGCAACGCTTTAGTGGCTGGCTGTTAGTGCAAACGTCTTTGGATTCCTTAACATAAATATGATTAAAAACAAGTGTCTTAGATGCATGCATGGTGTGAGGTATTTTGTCATCAACTAGATCATCTGTTTACTGATCTTGGAACTTCAAACTTCAAACTTCACTTTCAATTTTGTATCCCTACTGAAATTGTTGGAAGTCGACTGAGGTATCAGAACTTTATAACTTGCTTAGGTTGGCTCCCCAGCTTTCCAAGTGACTTGTCTAATGCTGTGTGAAATTCACTGAAAGGAACAAGCTCCATGCTGCAAAACAAACATTTGTGTTATCGTGAGTTAACTTCGAATGGAAGGCAAGGGTTCAAAAGGAAGAAAAAAGAAAGACGTGTTTTTACAATGCCGGGTGAAAGATCGATTTTAGGAACCTGTAGATGCTGTTGTACAGGAAACACAAAAGTGTAAAAATTGCAAACTAATCTTTTTTTAGACCCTTGAAAGTTGAAACATATGCATACCTAATCATGTTGCAGATAAAATACAGAAATAGGTGACTTACTCGTATTTTAATTTTCCTTCACGAATTAATCCCAAAAGGTAATTTAACATTTCTCTGCACTCAGCTGCCTTATCTGCAGTAAACCAATTTTGCAAGTAGAATCCTTTCAAAGAAAGATCCTGCAAGAAAAGGAAATGTGATCAAGGAAACCCATAAACCATGCTTGCATGGAAGGATGTATAAATTGTTATACTTCACAGCCTGCAAAGAATGGCTCCTCCAAATAGTGCTCTTCACTGAATAGTAGAAGATCCACATAGATTCATACAGTGGCGATTTACACACATATTTTTTTAATTTTTTTTAGGGAAAGGGTAAACATGGGTTACTTCTGTTATATCCAGCAGACCAAATGGGTAAATGTTTAAAAACAGTGGCTAAAATGAAAAAGGCTATTGTTATAAAAAAACCCTGATTTCTAAAATCGTTATTAAAACTTCAAGTGTTTATGACTTTTAAAGAAAAAAGGGTTGGCAGGTCAACCTTAACCCTTCATCTAGAAAAAATATAGTGGCTCATAGATTAGTACAAGACCAAAAGCCAAAAAGTTGTCTCAATTTAGGCAGAGGGAATAAGTATGTGAATGCATGATAAACTGGTTACATACTTTAAATATGAAGGATGAAGTTGAAACAGTTACAGGCTTCTTAGCCATACCGCCATAGGTCACCATCGTTCCCCCCTGCCTGTAATCAGTATCAGTACTCTAATTAAAGAAATACTTTATAATAAGATAAGTATATATGAAACTTGATCCCAGTATCTCACCTTAGGAACTTGAGAACTAGAGAGGCAGCATTACCACCAACACAATTAAGCCCTAGAGCAGGTTCCGGTGTATTACCCTACAACATGTATGAAGAGCAAGTCAGAGAAGGGAGAGTGAGGAGAGCAAGCTGATAACATAGTTGCAAAGGTCACCCTTTTCTAAGCATGAGGAACTTTAGACCAACAATTTTCAATCAGTTCCAAAGAAGAACATACCAAAAGACTCTTGACATTTTTCACGTCAAGTTGGCTCTCGGTATACACTTGATCAGCACCAAGTTTCTTGAGTTTCTCTTTTGCTTCATCTGACCCAGTCCTACAAGTGAATAAAATCCGCAAATCAGTTAAACAAATTATTATCATAACTTTAGGTGTATACAAATAGTAAAGCTGTAGCATGGGGATGACTCGTTTGACCAACAGTAAGCATAACCTAAATGCAAGTTTCCTATGCTGAAGGAGACTAAAACAAACACAAAATGGACGATACCTGTCTCTTATGATATTAATGGTATGAATGCCACGCAGTTTAGCAAGCTGAATAACACATTGCCCAACCATACTGGTTGCCCCATTTTGCACAATTGCATCCCCTAATCATATATAGAAAAACTAGTCGGGTAAAAACACACCACAATATGTATGTTAAATTTCACTGGACATTGTAAGCACCTGATTTAAGGTCCATATAGTCCTCCATCATCCCTAGTGCAGTCAACGGATTAACCGTAACTGTAGCAGCATACTCCATTGGTGTGCCTCTATCAAGTTTGTGCCAAAAACTCTTGTCTTTAACAACATATGTCTGCCATGTTCCTAAAATATTTTTGTTACTGCTTTATGATCAGCACGGGCCAATTAATGTTTAAAGGAAAGCATTGTGAAATAGTTCACTGAAGATATTACAGCCAAAACAATTACTCGCAACTCACAACTAATATATCTTGACCAAATCACATAGCAATTTAAATTGGGTATCTAATTTTATCTTTTTGAACAAGTTTCTGCTGGACTGCTGAGATGAAATGGCCTAAGATGTGTGTTATAAACATATGTATCAAGATAACTGTGCTACCAAGGAAGCATAAGATGATTGAGAATATCTATCAACATGGCAGAACTCATAGAAGAAGGCAAAGACAAAAATGGATGTAACAAAAGTTTAAAGGTGATTTATGTGCATTGCTTCGTACTAAGAAGCTATCATCATTGACTAAAAATAAAGGTTTTGGATTTTATATTGGAGCTAAAGCATGGCATAAGCTAACCAACCACAAATACATTTACATCAAAACTCAGTAATTAATTGCCAGTTTTTACCAGCTGAGGGTGGCAACACCATCACCAAATCGCCTGGAGAAAGACCTTGTACTGCTGAGCCTACAGAGTGTACTTCTCCTGCACCTTCATATCCCCCAACAGCAGGCATTGGTGGCCTAATAGGGTATACACCTACAACCATATAAAAGATCAATGCACATACATCTTAATAATCATGCATAAACTTTTTATGAAAATACACCAAGCCAAAAAAGTTAACAAACAAAGAGCTCAGCTCTTCACTGACAAAAGTTTCAGATATCTTGTATTCTAGACTACACTTTTGAAGCAACCAATTCCCCACATCTATGTTCTAGCAACAGGAACATATTGTCAAAGTATCACATCTATGAATAATAATCTCAAAGTCCAAGATATCTTGAACACGATAACTGCAGTAATGTGATTGATGCATTTGAGTCGAAAAATGTGTACATGATGGCTTAGTGTTAAATCAACCAGAGCAAAAATCAAACACTATGAAAAATATTATGCTCTTTTTAGTAGAATGGTTCCTGCTTTTGGACAAAAACTTCAAGTAGATCATATTGTTGGATTCCCAAGTAGCATAGATACAATTGTATAGCATGAGTTATAGCAGATCACTCTGTTCCAGTTTAACAATCAAACCTCAGGATTATATAACAACGGATGAAGAAAATTTACACAAATCGGTAATAGGATTGTGACAGGCCGTCTAATTAAGGTTATTTCTGTCATCAACTACACGTAAATATCCAGTGATTTGCTTGTGAGAAAATTTCATACACAGACAACCGGTAGTAACATTAAGGAACCAGATTAATAGATTTGAATTTAAACCTTCAATTCTGTTAACGTCGGATGGATTGATGGGAGAAGCAAGCATTTTAACACAAACGTCGTTTGCTTTAATTTCGCCTGGTGGAAGTTTGATAAGTCTGCAACGTAAATTCAACAAACTCAAGCACTTGTTAACTGAAACGTTAACAGAAGGCAGCACACCAGTAAGTGAGAGTATTACTTTGTGACAGTATCTGGAGGACCGTGCTTCTCGTATACGACTGCTGTAGACGGCGGTGACATGAGGGCGGAAAGCGCCCTAACCTGGCCAAAAGTTCGATTACGCTGGAGGATACATGGCGTGAGCATAGATGTTCCACGGACGGCACGTAGACACGCCATTGGTGTCGAGTTTGGAGCTCGATCACTTCACTGGACGAAGGGTGTTGCTGATTGCAACCTTCGAATTGGGTGCAATTAACCGATGAATCTTGTTCTTGTGGGTGGTGCGTTGAAAACTGGAGTGTATTTGTTAATGTTCCTGGTGTGATGAAGTTATTTATTTGAGCCGGAATTATTTAATAAACAAGCTGACTTTTTTTAAGTTTGGCATTATTTCGTACTAACGACTAACGAGGACGTAGGACCTATTTCAGACGGGATTTGAATTTTTATCCTTGGAAATATTTTTTTATATTGCTAGACGTGAAATAAATCTTAATTTAAAATATATATGAAATACATCTTAATTTAAAATGGCACCAACCACATTATAGTATAGTTTTTTCTTGGGCAAACTGTACATACAACGAACTTTTGCTAAGCTACCTGATACGTACCCATGATTTCAATTTCTAAATTGAAAGTACAAGACACTATGCTTATGGTACAACATGTCTATGCATGCATGGTTGCCTCAACACCCGTTATTTCCCTATTAATAGCACAATTCATATTTTATGCATTTGTAGTTTTTGTACGTGGGTTTATGTTCCTACCCATGTTCTTGATTGTGGTTAGTAGCTAGCTTATCTCTATAAATAGATTTGTAATGTTTAGTTTTAAAGGAAGAAGAAGAATTGTTTATAAATTAGTATTGTTTTCTTTCTTGTTTTCTTTGGGAGATTAGCCATCTCGAATCTAGGGTGTAATCTATTTTCACATATGAGTTCATGCTTTCATTGTTCATATTTGTGTTTGTTTTGATTTGCGTGCAAAACCCAATCTAAAACCCAATTAAATGATTTTTAATCTGATTTGCGTTTGTTCATATTTGCGTTTCTTTAAATGATTTCTGGCCAGATTTGAATGTGCGTACATATTTGGTTTGTTTATACGGATTGTATTTTGGTGTATTAGTGTTTATACATATGAAGTGTTATATGATGTTCTTGAAATTGTAGTTGAAGATGTTCTTTGAATTGTAGTTTTGAAGATTTTCTTTGAAGATGTTCTTCTAGGTGTTCATCATTAAGAACAGCATAACAACAACAACAACAACAATACCCAATCCCGCTAAAGCGAGGTATGGGGGAGGTGGATGTAGACAATCATACCCCTACCCGTAGGTAGAGAGATTGCTTCCTGAGAGACCTCCGACAGCGAAGAATTCTAACACAAAATACATAGAAAAAGAGTAGACCAAAAATAAAAAAATAAAAATAAAAAAGTATGATAAAATATAATAATAGACTAAAAAATAATCATAAAAACAAATAATCATAAAAACTAAAAAATAATTAGAAAAATCAAAAGATGACCTGTTATCTGCTCATCAGGTTATCTTTTCAAAGTTCATTGTATATAATGGTATGATTTTGTAAGTTCATTGTATATTTTTAAAATTTTTAAAGTTCGTTGTATAGATTGGTATAGCTTAGACGCTTAGCAAAAGTTCGTTGTATTGTTTGTCTTTTTTTTTCTTCTAACCCAACTCTCTCACCCACTCCTTTCTATGGCACAAGCACCGTACTTTGTCACCAGATTTCATTTACATTAATTTATTTATCAATAAAAATTATAAATTAAAAAGGTAATATTATTTTCTTAAAATAGTAATCACAACTCATGTCTTCAGATTTAACTTTCCATACTTTTTATTGTTACCTTTTAATTAGTTTTCAATATTTCATACATAAAACAAGATTACCATTTTTAAAAACTAAATATTACCTTATTTTATTATTATCAACAATCCTTAGGTCGTTATCTAAACACTATATAATGACAAATTCGTAATAAAACGTAGATGAAAAAAAGGACTATCATAAATATGTGTATATATATTTGTTGAAAAAACATATAATACACAAAATTAGTTGTATGGCTATCATAATAATAATAATAATAATTTAAATTAAATATAGTTGGGTCCAACTACAAAGCGGAGTAATTAAAAAGGAGCAGGGATGCAACCTACTGAAAAAGAGAAGGGTAAAGAGAGGGATCAAATACTAAAAATTGGACCTTATTTTTGAAATGAAAGACCTGTACTACTAATTACTAAACCAAAGGTCCAAAGCTACAACATTTCTAGTGCTTTTACTAAAATATGTAGAAGGAAAAAGAATAATTATTATATAGTGCAATATAAAACTACAAATGTTGTTTTCTACTAAGTTTCAAAACTTGAATATTTTGATTGGAGTTGTATTTTAGTAGTGGCTTGACGGAATGGTAATGTGTTGCTGTGGTAAGCCAAAAGTCATGGGATCTGACTTTGACTTTGTTTGCATCAAATTTTGATTTTTTATTTTCCTTTTGCTTATATGTGCTTATATTTGATTTTTATGTTTGTCAATGTTTGTTTTTCCTTCCTTTTTCGTTTTTAGTTAACTATTATTAATTCAGGTTATTGTTACTGTAATATTTATCAAATTATTTCTTAAACTTGATTGACATCTTTAAATTATCCACCTTAATACACGTGTTAATCATTTGGTATTCAAAATGCTTGATTGAAACCTTTGAATGAATATCGTGCTAAAGGAATCATAATATTGTTGAATCATCACATTTAAACTCATATTTAATCATTAAGCATCTATCCGATTTGCAAGTTGGACTATTTTCAATTAACTCACAGTTACGAAGGGAGTCCTTGTGATTGATAAAGTATTATACTATAATAACTTTTTTAAATGTTTTTATAATTTTATCAAGCAATCATATTTATTTCTACAATAAACAATTACAGAATGTTTAAATGGTAATATTAATCGTTCTTATCATTCACTCTATTACATTCATGTTGCCAGAATAACCGATTTAATAATACACATAAACAATGCACTAGCTTACAACACCAAGTTTAATCACCAATAATATACTTAAAAAAAGAAAGCTATAAAATAAACACACAACACATCAGCATACTTTATAATAAGAAAACTCAAATACATATTTTTTACAACTACATCGACCATGTCATAAACGGTCAATCTTTTATCCAAACCACGTTGTTTGGTTGATATATCACTGAAAATCAAACTTTTGCATTAAATTTGGTGTCATTCTTAACACCTCCAGCCTGTATCGTGTTTTTTTAGGCTACCAGTATATTACCGGATTAAGTATTGAATTTGAGTTGATTTTAAGATATTTATATTATTTAATTTTAATTTTATATTTAATTTACATAATATACTAGAATAATTAACTATTATTCTAAATACAGATATAGGCTATAGCTAGTATATCATGCATTCCTCACACAGAGTCTATCTACTAATCTACTATTATTATACTTCTTAAATAAACATATAAAATAGCGTCTCCATGTTGAACCTAAATCTATCTTCTTACCTAAAGCTTGGCAACTTCGCCTTCTTGTATCTTGACACTAACAGCTTTCGCTCTCCTTAGTCCTTACTAGCATTGTCCGTAACTTCCGAACATGTCCAAATCAACACACTTTTCCTTGTCATCTTATCCGCAATAGACATCACTCCTAGCTGAGCCCTAAATACTCCATTTGTATCATGTCTACCATTTTTTACGAGATGTCCATAGCATCTCAATTATCGCCGCTTCCATCTTCTTCATTTGTGCCTTCTTCATCAACCAACACCACACCTTTACTTTTATGTTACCTGATACTTCTGTGCCACTTTAGCCATCTTGCCTTTATATGGTGGCACGCATATACTTCTGTGGATACTCTCCACTTCTGTGGATACCAACACCACACCTTTACTTTTATGTCCTTTTTTCTAACATGTTATTCAACCCGTTAGTCATATTCGAAATAACACAATATTGCATATAAAACATGCACCATGCACATAATAACTAATCAGTAATCACTAAGACAATAAACAAACCAAGGGTTGAACCCTTATATAGCCCTATTTCTACAACGAAGTAGTTTGTGTCAATCCTCACACATGTCTATCACTCTTTCACAAATATCTCTTATAGTCCTAATATATTTCGGTATTTCCCTGATAGAACTATCATTCAAGTACTTCTAAATCATGACTATTATGAGCTTTTTCCATTGTATTTCATTATAGTTGTTCATAAGACTTCTGACAAGGTGACAAGGTGTATAGCCCCTATTGTAGACCTTCTTGGCATAAAATCGAATTGGTTTTCTAGTATGGTTGTTTCTCAATGCATCCTCATCTCAATCTCTCCCACAATGTGGCCTAGTAGTTTTATTACCCCGACAATTGCTGCAATTTTGAGTGTCACCCTTGTTCATATACGATGATATCACCGGACCGAGTCTCAATTTGAAACCTTGATAGGGATTTGATCTGGTCCTACATATTTGCCTCCATATCTTCAATAGTGCAATCATTTACTCTCCGGTTGAACCTCGAGTAGAAGTAGTTATTGTAAAATTGATACATGTCCCTCACGCCCTCTCCCTCACCCAGTCGCTCAATTCTACTCCGGTTAAATAGAGTAAGGAGGCATCTTTGATATATCTAACATTACCTATATCTCCCGTCTTCCCTCCCTAGCTTTTGCAATATATAATTTTCCCCTTCTTAAAAATTCAATCTCATGTAAAAAGTCTTCCTTCACCCCATATTTTGCTTCGGCCACCATGGTATTATGGTTTATAAAAAATCAACTAAAATAATGAGTTTAAAAACTATACCATTTAGGTACATTAGTTACTTTTAAATTAGAATAGTGTATTACCTATCTAAAATTACTTGATCAACTAACTACCTTAGTAACCAATTAAGTTTACTTGCGTAAACAACTCATTACTTAACTAAAAGCTAATTATGTGATGGCACAATAATAGCTACAAGATATCTTATTAATGACTACTGCTAAATAGTATCAATAGGAACGATAATGATAGTAACAGTAACTTGTCTCACCATGTCTGAACAACGATTCTTACAGCAATTTTTACCATACAATGAATATTAAATATTTAATCTACT
This sequence comes from Pulicaria dysenterica, assembly GCA_947179395.2. Classification (NCBI taxonomy): domain Eukaryota; kingdom Viridiplantae; phylum Streptophyta; class Magnoliopsida; order Asterales; family Asteraceae; genus Pulicaria; species Pulicaria dysenterica. The sequence goes on from OX359291.1 coordinate 83,058,888, forward strand.
ACTTTATTAGTTGACTTCACTATTAATTAGTTGAACTCTCTCTATCATTTTATTAATGTGAGAATTTCTTCAATGTTTGTTGTGTTTCTTGATAAAAGGTTATCAACAAGTACTTACAAAATGGCCACTAGTTTACACACCAGAAAGCTGGAAACTCATACGTAATACGGTAGATGTAGCAAAAACTTGTGTCATGTAAGGGCTTTTCGATATCCAACTAGGTTAAAACTGATACTGATGTAAGCTGTTGAAGATTTAGTGATGCATGTTTTGAGTATCACATGTATGAAATGCATAATACCTACTTTCAATTATTATTATTTTCTAATCATAAAAGTGAAGATAAGTTTTACATGCATTTTAGTAACTTATGTGTTAAAGTATTAGAACTTTATGACTTGCTTCGGTTGGCTTCCAAGCTTTCCAAGTGCCTTGTCTAATGCTGTATGAAATTCATTGAAAGGAGTAAGCTCCATCCTGCAAAACCACCATTAGAATTGAATAGAAGATACCACCATTAAGAAATGAAAAGTAATACAAATAATAAACTATACGTCATTTCTCTATTATTCAGGACAAAAAGATAAACAAAGAGCACACAAATACAAAGGAAGGTGACTTACTCATATTTTAACTTTCCTCCACGAATCAAGCCCAAAAGGTAATCTAACATTTCTCTGCATTCCTCTGTTTTACCTGAACTTATCCACTTTTGCAACCAGAATCCTTTCAAGGAAAGCTCCTGCAATTTAGCAATTATGGGTTGATCTTCGCATAGATTATATGAGGTATAATATTGATATGTTCTCCGATATGTCTTTCCTTTCTTGAAAAATTTGTGACAACCACAAATGTTAATACCAAAGTCATAATAGTTGTATCCATGAAATTAAAGATAAGATTCTTATTACATGTCGTCTACTCGGAAAGGAAGGTCGTTATTCTTTTTTCATATCTTTAAACCTTTCAACAATTGGAAACCAGCAAGTCTCCTTAACGCAGTCACTTATTTAAAGAACATACATTTTATTGTTTTTTATCTTGTAAAGGAAGAGAAAAAGACACATTGTTACCAAGATGCCACAAGGTCCTTCAAAAGTCTTATTGATGTGGTCGTCATACATTCGTGCGAGTTAATCTATAACTTTACCTCTCATAAAAGAAAAGAAAGCATCTTAGTTCTGGGTTACCAACTTTCATAGTTTTCCATTTAAATAATTTGTTGCCTTCTCAGCAGGTAACCAGTTATACTCTAATCTGGTAAGTGTTGCTGATGTGGACTTGCATCCCAGCCTCCAGGATTTCTTATTTAGATTTATCCGTTTAGGGTTTTATGTTCTTCATGTTCTAAGTTCCTGGGGTTTTTGGTATTGAGAGTACTTGTGTTTTTCAAATTTAGATTCAAGGTTTTTTCGGCAGTGATTTAATGGGTTTGTTTGGTGGTGGTTGTGGTGGATGGTTGAACATAAAACCAGTGTTGTAAATGGCGGTCGGCGGTCGACCACTGGCAAGCAATTAATCGGTCTTGGCGGCGATTAATCGGTTTCTCGGCGGAAACGATAAATTATAAAGGAATTTATTTATAATCCTAACAAAATAAGTCAATAACCATAAAAAACTAAAATGTTTAACAAGCTTTGAAAGTTCAAACCATAAGTTCATAACTAGTTTAATAAACTTAAATAAAACAGAAACACACTCTCAAATCTCAATTACTCAAGTTCAATAATTATTGATCAGCCTATTGAATCACTACAGAAAAGAAAAAGAAAATCAATCATGGAGCAGTACTACGGTCGGTGTAGCAGAAAATCAAGCATAAAAGAGATATGGTCACAATGGAGCAACACTGTAGACCTGTAGTACTAGGGTGTAGCAGGAATTTTACACACCTGAATGGAGCAATGGAGCTACACTGGTTACACTGCAGCAAACGAAACAGAGTTCGCTGAGGAAGGAGGTCGCAGGAGGAAGGAGGTCGCCGGAGGTGGAGGTCGCCGTCGCAGGGGTGGAGCCGTGGAGGTTGCCGAACGCAAAGGGAGCCCTAGGTTACGACTTACGATTTACGAATGAGGTCTGTTGTCAATCGACGCTTAAAACCTTTTTTTTTATATTTTGACATTCGTTGACCGCCAAGGGCCGCCAAGGACCGCCAACGCTAAATTGGACCGCCGAGGTATTTTAGCAGGCGGTTGACCACCACCAAGCGCCTAGGCGCCGATTAATCGGCCGCCAAGGCCGCCATTTACAACACTGCATAAAACTGTTAAAACCTAAGCTAAACATCGTAGTTAAAAGTTAGTTATGTGTGGTAGTTATACTCAGTTTTCTATACAAGTCGGTTATTATGATAAACCATCGTGATGGTTCAATATGTAAAGTCATGATGGTTCAATGTATATTAATATGTATCATACGCACACTTTAAAAGTATAGTGGAAGTGGATATTTGTTCTTAGTAAACATCCTTCATTATCTTTTCATATAACATCGAAGCATCAGTTGTGTATTGGTGTTTTGATCCAGCAAAAACAAATACCTATAAGGCAAAAACATTCAAAAACAAATTCAAAGTGGTAACTTCAAGATCAATATATGAAAAAATAACAAATTGATAAAAAAATATTAATAAGATTTAACAACTAAAAATGTAATATAATGTGACGTTTAAAATTATCATTACTTGTAGTTTCTTATTATTATTGGTCAAATTATCTAAAAGTTAGGGGTGAATCGATTAGTAGTACTCCCTCGCCACTAATGTACTAAACTTGATGAGCATTTTGACTATTGGTCTTGTCCAGAATTATGAGCCATTTTATGAGCTGGTAAACAGTTTCAATAAAACATGCAATGAATTTGATCATCAGTGTCAATGAATGACAATTGGTTACGTACTTTAAATATGAAGGATGAAGTTGATACGGTTATAGGCTTCTTAGCCATGCCGCCATAAGTCACCATCGTCCCACCCTGCCTGAAACCAGTATCATCATTCTGATTAAAGGAATCCTTCAGAGTGAGATGAAGTAACTGTAACCTAATCTCACCTCAAGAATTTGAGAACCAGAGAAGCAGCATTACCACCAACACAATTTAACCCTAGAGCAGGTTCAGGCACATTACCCTACAACATGAATGAGAATTGTGTGTGAGAGAGAGAGATGGAGAGAGAGAGAGAGGGGGGGGGGAGACCAAGCTGATAGAATATATGTAAAGGCGTCCCTTTTCTAAGAAAAATCCACATGAAATAACGAACAAAAGAAAAGAAGAAACCAGAGTAGCTATTTATATCAAATAAAAACATACCAAAAGGCTCTTGACGTTTTTCACATCAAGTTGGCTCTCGGTATATACTTCATCAGCACCAAGTTTCTTAAGTTTCTCTTTCACTTCATCTGACCCGGTCCTACAAGCGAATGAAATCCATAATTCCATAAATCAATTAAGAAATAAACAAGTTGAACCTAACTTCATTTATATACACCCGTACGCTAGAGCTTAAGGGCAACTCATTTGACAAAACAGTAAGAGAGTCCTAAATGCTACATTTCTTTGCTAAAAGTAGATAAATACAAGCGCTGACGTATGAAAAATGGAGGATTTTATATTGACCTGTCCCTTATAATGTTAATTGTATGAATACCACGAAGTTTAGCAAGCTGAATGACGCATTGGCCAACTATGCTGGTTGCTCCATTTTGCACAATTGCATCCCCTATTCATTTACCAAAAAAAAGCCCATCAGGTAAAAGATAACACAACAATTTACAAATTGAACATCACTTGACATTGTAGCATAGTAGCACCTGATTTGAGATCCACATAGTCCTCTATCATCCTTAAGGCAGTCAATGGATTAATTGTAACTGTGGCAGCATATTCCACTGGTGTCCTTCTGTCAATTTTGTGCCAGAAACTTTTATCGTTAACAACGTGTGTCTGCCATGTCCCTAAGAGGAGATTATTAAGCGATTTGAGATCATCATGGAGTTTATGATATTGAACGAAAAACAGTTCACTAAAGATGTATAAACTATAAAGCCTTGTTCAGTTGTCCCTTCCACCTCACTCTTGTTTCCCATTTTTACAGATTTGGTTTCATTTATGCATGACGTTGATGTATTATACAAAACCAACAAGATGATTTAAACTAACATAACATTTCAATAAAAACTTGTGAAGCGTGATAGCAAGAGTTTACCAGGAAATGGTGGAGATGCCATAACCAAATCACCTGGAGAAAGACCTTGTACTGCTGATCCTACGGAGTGTACTTCTCCAACACCCTCATAACCCCCAACAGCGGGCACTGGTGGCCTCACAGGGTACACGCCTACAAAGTCATATGTATAAGCATTTAACTGAAGCTGCAACTATAACCTTTAAAAGGCTCAACTCTTCATAAACTGTGTATAAACATTTACACAATTTGGTCATATGATTGAGATAAATCGTCTAACTATGGTAATTTCTGTCACTAATTACAAGTCATCATCCAGTGATGAGTGATCGGACTGGGAGACAATCTCATACATTGACAACCAATACCAACAACCAAAGGATAGATTAATTTATGTTATTTCAAAACCTTCAATTCTGTTAATGTCCGATGGATTGATGGGAGAAGCAAGCATTTTAACACATACATCGTTTGCTTTAATTTCAACCGGCGGAAGTACGATTACTCTGCACGCAAGTTAAACAAACTCAGCACTCGTTAATTGAAACAGTAAATGAAACCATATTATTAGGAGAGAATATGACTTTGTGACAGTATCTGGAGGACCGTGTTTCTCGTAGAAGACCGCTGTAGATGACGGTGACATGAGGGCGGAATAAGCCCTAACCTTGCCGGAAATCTGAATACGAGGACGGATGCAATTCGTGAGGGTAGACGTTCCATAGATGGCTTTCAGAGTGACGAACTTCGCACACGCCATTGATAATTTGATATAGAGCTTGATATCTCCGGGAAATCTAACAGGCAGCGTGTTGCTACTCGGAAGTCGGAACCCACGTCGGCTACTTTTAGCTGAGTTTTTTTAGTAAACTTAATTGTTATTTTTAGTTTTTTAACGACTAAACATATACGTTCAAACCTAATTCTAAATCTATATTAATTTGTCCAAAGCAGGACTTGAATTAGGGTTACAATTTTGTGGGACATCTAAATATCATATACCGCTAGACTATAAGCTGTTCGGTTTTACGAATCACTTAAATTAGTTTATTGTTTCAACTTTTATTTTTTAAAGATATTGGAGTATAACAACATACTAGTATGGTACTCGCGCAAAACGACGGGCGGCAATCAAAGAATAATTATGGTGAATACTTGTGGTGGCGAGTACGGATAAAACAATGATACTTATGAATGAAATATGAATGTTACAATAGAATTGAAATAATTACATAGCATTATACATCGAATTTAAGTTGTATTAAACTTTTATTTAATGATGAGGCAATATTGTTTATACACTTTTATTTAAAAGTCATGTGAGACGGTTAAATAATACTAATATTAAATGTAGAACTTGAAGATTATAAGTACTATTTTTTAAAAGATTTAATGTTTGTTTTTAGAAAAAAATAAATTATAATTAGTTGTAACTAAAAATTTATTTGTTAAAGGAGAGAAGAATATGAAATATTTAATGAATTGATGGATGAGATTAAATTGTGTGTCAAGTTATTGTTTACATTTATTTTATATTACTGTTATAAATTGATAAAAAAAATAAAATGTGGATGAAGAACAATCATCTTCAACATTTTGTCTACATCATCAGGATTCACCATTGAATTTGACTATTAATCTTTGTAAACTAGCATAGTTGTAGATTATGTGAAGATTGTGAGCACAAGTCCCGTTGTTAATTGCTTTTTATACAATATGTTGGTTTTGTATCAAATTTGTAGAAGAGTTTGCATTTAAGATTCATCCGGATAAGCTTTTCACCCATGAACGGATGGTCAATCTAAGAGAATTGTAACGCCCCAATTTTTTTATAATTTCAGAGTAAAAAGGTCCGGTCATTCTTATTTTAAAACAGCCATTTGATCTTCATAAGATCCATAAACATTAATACAACACACAAATATTTTGAATAGTATTTTAAAATCACAACATCTATTTATTTAGCCAACGGGGACTGTAATGCGGAATATATTTAATTTATGAGTTGTCTTCACTGTGCAGGAGCCTTGCCTCGGTCCCCTCCTGAAAAATAGTTCAACAACAACTGTAAGCATAAAGCTTAGTGAGCACACTAACTTACACATCATACTAGGCGTGCATACATCATACACATATTCATGTTCACATATTATAAACCATATACCTCATACAATAATTGTCATCAAATAACTTTACCCATCGTATCTCAACTAATGGTATGTACACGCATTAGTATATATACACGATAATATAACATAGTGTTATTGTACCTTTAAATAATAGTCTTATCATAGTGTTATTGTACTTTTAAACAATAATCTTACTTAATCACATAAATAGTTATAACATCACATATAAATATAACTATTATCATTCAACACATAACCACATATTCATATTTCAACATAATTAAAATATCTCATGTTTCCATAACTTTTCCACATATTATTCTCTTATAGTTATTATTAATATCTTTACTTCTCGTATCTCAACTATCGGACTCACTACGAATAGTCCGTAATAACATATCTTATATTTTCATAACTTTTCCACATACTATTCACATATAGTTATTTTATATTTGATAATAACTTTGATTCTTGTATCTCAACTATCGGACTCACTCCGAATAGTCTATACGCTATACTTTAAAACTATCGGTCTTGCACCGAATAGTCATAATTCTCGTATACTCACTTCGAATAGTCTATACGCTATCATCATTTCTGTCATATCAATAGTTATATAATTTCACAATATAACACAACTTTTCACATATAACTCACCTAATCACATTTCAACATATATAACATATACGAAACACTAATATATTGTGTAAGTGAGTGGACTCACCTCGGTCCTTAGTCGTTCCCGTATCTTCAAAACGCTTTCTACCGTATCATAAACATTTATATATGAAACTATGATGATACGATATATAAATATATATTTCGCTTAAATCGTGTAAACGCATCGCGTTTATAATTATATCGCCGTAGATAATATATACACACACACACAACCCGCTAAATCAACATATAATCCCTTGTTTCATAACTAATAGAAATTGTTTGCGTAACATTAGTTACGATCATATATCTCATGTGTATATATATTTTTATTAAACTGCGTATTACTAAAAACCGAAAATTGAGGGTCTTTTAAATTAATATACAAACTAGAAGGGTTCATTTGTAACATTTATTAAACTATAGGGTTAAAAATAAAAAATCTAATTCTCAATCACAATTGTGAATTGAAATGTCAAACACGTTTAATATATACATATACACACGTGTGTGTGTGTATATATATATATATATATATATATATATATATATATATATATATATATATATATATATATATATATATATAGAATTAGGATCATGTAAGAGGGATATATTGGTAAGAGTAGTAAGATGGATTGTAGTGAAGACACGTGGCATTTATAAGTCAAGGGTATTATGGGTAGTTCCTAAATAATCTCTCTCTTTTGCTTAATCATCGGACCCACCATATATAACTATCTTCCCCCTCTTTAATATCACACACCAGGAACACCAAACCTGATCCAAACCCTAGCGCCTCCTACCTTTTTTCACGACACCTTCATAGACCACCGATCGGGGCCACAAAGTCACCAAATACCGCCGCCTCCTACCTTTTTTCACAGCAGCTTCCCAGACCACCGATCGCCGCCCACACAGTCACCAAATACGTCTCGGGTCCTCGATAATGGCACCGGCCCATTCGCCGCCCCTGTTCTCATCGCGTTTTACGGCCTCTGTTCTCACCTAGTTACATGCACCGATGTCTTGTGCGGGCGATTCAAAGTCGCAGGTCGTGTGTTCCATATCGCAGGTCATGGACATTCAACCGACGGAATTCAAACTCTGGCCAAAATGATTGCCATCATCATCGCCGTACAAATCCACCATCAAGATCTATTTTTCCCGATTTGAATAAGCACGAGATAGGGTTTTCAGGTCATTTGTCAGTCGAAGGTTACCACTGAGGTTTGATTTTTTCAAATATTGATTTTAGTTCATCAAAAAATGAGATAGGGAAGAACATTGGAAGTCGGTTTCATCAAGATTTTTAGTTTATCAATTTCGTGTTTTTATCAATTTCGTGTTTTCATCAATTTTGATTCATCAGTTTTTTTTTCTTTTTTGGTGTTCTATTATTTTTTAGATTTTGGTAAAAAGTTTGTTTGTATGTGAATCAAAGTTCTGATGGTGATTAATGGATAATTTTTTAGTTTTTCAGTTTTAGCAATTAAGTTCTAGTGTTTTTTATGCATGATGAATTAAGATTATGACCTGTGAGTTTATGTATGACCTGTGAGTTTTCATCAAGATATTGGGTTTTTGAATTCATCAAATTTGTGTATTAAAGCTTTATTACCTCTGAGTTTATGTATGATGAATTATAATAGAAAAAGGGACTAAATGAATAAATTAATCTTAACAATTAAGGGACTCAAGAAATTGATGAATTATAACAAAAAAAAGACTAAATAAATTAATAAAAAGGGACGAAGATGAATTCTAACAAAATTGAACGAAACTGTCGCATGACTCAATTTAAATTCTACCAATAATACCCTTATGGCCTCATTAATTATGATCTGGACATCATCAAATTTTGACCAAAATTAATGTGGATCGGATAGAAATCAACGGTTGTGATTCCCTCTTACCCCTTTTACTTCTATTTCCCTCTTAGCATATCCCCACCCTATATATATATATATATATATATATATATATATATATATATATAGGAAAAAGTTCATGCGAGAACCATTCTTAGTGCGAGAACCGCGAGAACCAATCTGAGTCGTTCAATTCCCCCTCCTTCAATGTCATTGCCCACCCATGAATTCCTCACATGCACCCTGCCACACTCTATCCCTCCACGCTCTCCATCCATGAACCCTCCCATATCCAAGGAACGGCCGAGATTGGTTCTCGCGGTTCTCGCACTAACAACGGTTCTCGCATGAACCCTCCCCTAGGGGAAAGTTCATTCGAAAACCGTTGTTGGTGCGAGAACCGCGAGAACCAAGGTTTGAATTAAACTCCATTGCCAAGGTTTGAACCTTGAACCTCCTAGAAGGCTTTGCCTCCCCCTCACTCTTAACCACTAGGCTAAGAGATAATTGATATAAAGTAACGTGGTTCATGGGACTCTTTTATTTTATTTAGTTGAATTCGCTTACAATAACACTTATAATTTCAGTAGGAATGTCTCTTCATGAGATGTTATAAAGTAACGTTGTCAGACGCTTACCTAATTGTTAGAACAAGGTGAGAAACAATTTGTTTGGCCGAATATCATATAGTTCACGGAAGCAAAGGGAAAATTATACTTGAAAAATTGAAAGTGACGTGTGACATTCAGAAAATAGTTATATAGACAAGAAACGTTGTATAGGTAATTATGTGGTGGGTACCAAGTTTTGTTGAAGTTTTCCATGTGGAAATGTGTAATACAGTTTGATAAGCCAGGGTAATTGAATTCTTGTTGTATTTAAACATTCAAAGAAACAAAACACGACAGTGAATTCCTTTTGTTTTGTTATGGCATGGTTGTATAGTCAATATTAAGATGCACGACAGTATAATCATATGACAAGTGGGAACTTATAAAATCTATTGAGTGACATTTTAACGTCGCTAATCCCTCGTTTAACATACATCTCATGTATAGCATATGTGGATCATTAGTGGGTTCTAAAGTAGAAATGGCAACGGGGCGGAATCGGGGCAGGGATTGGTCCCCCCGTCCCCGTCCCCGCTTAAAAAACCACGGGGATCTAAACGGGGATCCCCGTCGGGTAACCGGGGAAAACCGCGGGGAAACGGGTATCCCCGTTTAATATTAAACATGTAATTAAATTGGTAATTTTCACCCCCGAGATACCCGTTAAAGTAAAACTGAAAATTTTCACTACGAGGATCGTCACCATTAAGATTTTACCACGAGTTTTAGAAAACAATTATACTAAATTATACAACATTATCGATTACAAACATATATGAACCAAAATTAAAGTATTAAATAATCTAAATACATCCAAAATATCATAATCAAACAATTCAAATAAAGACAACCATTAAAATTATGTTGTATAAAAGTGTAAAATTTGTATATTTTCTATTTAAAATTAATTTATGCATATTAATATATATATATATATATATATATATATATATATATATATATATATATATATATATATATATATATATAGGGGAGGGTTCAAACGAGAACTGTTTTTCGTACGAGAACTGTGAGAACCAATCTAAGCTGTTCCTTGGATATGGAAAGTTCATGGATGGAGAGCGTGGAGGGGATCAAGTGTGGCAGGGTGCATGTGAGGAATTCATGGGTGGGCAATGACATTAAAGGATGGGGAATTGGACGACTTAGATTGGTTCTCGCAATTCTCGTACGAAAAACAGTTCTCGTTTGAACTTTTGCCTATATATATATATATATATATATAGGAAAAAGTTCATGCGAGAACCATTCTTAGTGCGAGAACCAATCTGAGTCGTCCAATTCCCCCTCTTTCAATGTGATTGCCCACCCATGAATTCCTCACATGCACCCTGCCACATTCTATCCATCCACGCTCTCCCATCCATGAACTTCCCATATCCATGGAACAGCTGAGATTGGTTCTCGCACTAACAACGGTTCTCACATGAACCCTCCCCTATATATATAAAATCAGGGCCGACATCGGGTAATCGGGACCGGGATCATCAAACGCGTTCCCATCCCCATCCCCGTATATCGTCCCCGTCCCCGCCCCGTTTATGTCGGTTTTCGCTTTTTCCCGTCGGTTTCTATTTTTTTTTGCCATCCCTAGTCCAAAGGTGAGAGTTTAAATCGAGTAATAAGTTTTAATACTCGAGTTTTCAAAAGAGAAAGAATAGGAATGCTTAAAGAATCTTAAATAGGTTTAAGATGGATAGTCGGTACGTGATCTAACCATTGTGGAGTGTGCTAAATAATAAAAAAGAGTCTACTTTGACATCTACATTCATTCCATAAGCAACTTTGAGGTATTATTGATCTCTATTTGTGTTATAAGTGTGCAAAAGGGTTATAGATTTGTTCAGGCTTGGTGTTTGTTAATTTTGCTTTTGTTATGATCTGATTATTGTTTTAAATGTCTCAAATACCAACATTAGACATACCAACATTTAACACCTTCATACTCCAATAATCATTACGATGTTGTTTGTAGAATTGGCCAAGGAATGTTTTTTTATATTGTGTATGGTTTATGTTTCAAATTTCTTGGCAAAATGAGAGAAAACATAAAAGAAGACCTTATTCACGAAATTACAAATTTGAAAATTTTTTTTTTTTTGACTAAAAGACAATAAAAATAATTGTAAAATCTTCAACAAATGCCACTAAATATGGTGATTTTTTTTTTTTTTGAAAGGCAATATTTTATATTAATAGGAGAAATATTTACAGCTAGTACATAACTGCACAAAACTATCTCCATGGGATATGGAGATTACCAGCTCAACCTAATTGTTATCGTGATAAATGAAGCCTAACAGATCCAATTATTACAATAACAAATGGTATATGGCTTGGATCATCCTATCATTTCAGCTAAAATTTATAAAACTTGGAAACGCTAACCACGTAGACCAATCCAACTTTTGTTTTGCTTTCAATCTCGGTTTAATCCAATGGAAGCTCGTCAATTGAATCTGAAACAGCAGGTCCGTTACATTGCATTTTCCTTCAAACACCAATCGGTTCCTGTTCTTCCAAATTTCGTACGCCGCGATACGTATGGTCACTTGCCACAATGAAATGCAATCCTTTGATAGTTTCCCTGATGCATCTTTGTCAATTTGGATTAAGGAGCCAGCAGTCACAAAATGTAATCCCCACCACTTATACACAGCCCTCCATATTTGCAAAATTCTAGGACATTTGAACACTGCATGTTCAGTTGTTTCAACATCGTCTTCGCATCTCGGGCATAAAACGGATGGAATATCCATACCCCTATTTGATAAATTTATTCTCACTGGAAGTCTATTTCTATCAACTCTCCAGCTGAATATATTTACCTTTTTTGGTGCTATTTTATTCCAAAACGTTTCGCCGTGATCAGAATGAGGTATAACCAGTTTCTCAAGATGATCTCTAGTTTCTTTTACTGAAAATCCCGTCATCCAGTTTCCACACCAACTCCAACAGTCTTTCTTTTGTCTTGAAATCGTTACAGTCGTTAGTCTTGATTTTAAAGATCTGATCTCTTCTCTGACTCTTCCAATTGCGCAGCTTTCATCGATTCCATTCCACGTCCAGTGGTCCCCCTCCCAGCTTCCCATATCCGCTACCGCCGGTTCAGATTTGCCCAACTTGTTGAAAAGTCTCGGGTAGTCTCGATCCAGGGCACTTCCACCTAGCCATACATCTTTCCAAAAATTGATACTTTTGCCGTTACCAATTTCAACTTTTTGCAAGGACTGAACATGTATATCTTTCTTTAACAGATCTCTTCCCACATTAATAACACCCCCCCCACATACTTGCCCCGTAATTGATATCATTATAAAGTCCCCCCCCCCATTTACCGTAAATGCTTTTTATAACATTGACCCAAAAAGAATTCGTTTCCGATTTGAACTTCCACCACCATTTAAGGAGTAGGCTTAAGTTAAATAGATTTAAACATCCAATTCCCAACCCCCCTTTTTCCCTGTTGACCGTCACATCTTCCCATTTTACCCAAGCTATATATCTTTTTAATTGTCCCCCCCCTTCCAAAAGAATTGTTTTCTTACTCTATCTAAGTGATTAAGGATACTGGACGGGGCACGAAACATCGATAGATAGTAGACGGGAAGACTCGAGAGAACCGATTTGACTAAGGTCCATCTTCCTCCAAACGACAGACACTTGCTCTTCCAACTTGCTAATGACGATTCGAATTTATTTATCACTTTTTCCCAACTAGCTTTCAATCTCATGTTCGCGTTCACGGGCACACCCAAGTAGTTGAGGTTTTTGTTGTTTAATTTACACCCTAGCCTTCTTGAGAAATCCACTTGTTCCGTATGTGATACCGCAATACCCAGCAATGTACTCTTTTTCCAATTTACTTTCAATCCCGATGCTTCTTCCCAACATTTGAGGAGGGATGATATAACTCTAACATTTTTGTTGCTCCATTTTCCAACAATAATGATGTCATCCGCGTATTGGAGATGAGATATCATCAATTGATCATTTCCAATATTGACCCCTTCAAACACCCTTTTTTCCGTTGCATCTCTAAGCATCACATTCAAACCCTCCGCTACTAATAAGAATAAATAAGGTGCTATGGGATCTCCCTGTCGAACTCCTTTTTCCGGGGTGAATTCTTTAGTTGGTGATCCATTAATAAGGATCGACATGTGTGATGATGTCAAGCAACCTTTTATCCATGCAATCCAAGTTTCACCGAAACCCATAGCTTTCATTGTTTCAAAAAGGAATTCCCAATTAATGCTGTCATAAGCTTTCTCGAAGTCTAGTTTAAGAACCAGACTTCTCTTCTTCTTCCTTTTGAGCTCTTTCAATACTTCCCCCACTATCATAATTCCATCCATGATAGACCTTCCTTTGAGAAAAGCCGTTTGTTCTTGACCAATTAGTGACGGAAGTACTTCTTTTAACCTGTTTGCTAAAATCTTTGAGATGATTTTGTAGTAGCTACCGATGAGGTTTATTGGCCTATAATCCCCAAATACAAGTTGGTCAACCCCTTTGGGGATGAGTGTAATGAACGACGCATTGCATCCTTTTGAAATTGATTTTTCTCTCCAAAACCACGACAAAGCCTCTTGTAGATCAAACTTTATCAACTCCCAAAAATGCTTGATAAAAGTAAAGTTAAAACCATCGGGGCCGGGTGCTTTGTTGTTACCACATTGCATCACTACTTCCTTAATCTCCTGAGTAGTGAACGGACCTTCCAAACTGTTACTTTGTGTTTCACTAAGCCTCTTGAACCCACTGTTTTTGAAACCCAACTTTCTTTCTTTTTTGCCCCGGTAGAATTCTTTAAAAAAGTTCACCGCTTCCACTTTTATATCTTCTATATTATCCACCCACAAACCGTTAGACATGACCCCAACTATTTTGTTGACCATTGACCTCCTTTTGATTGAGTTGTGAAAGAATCGTGTGTTTTCGTCACCTTCCGTAATCCATTTCAATCTTGATTTTTGTCTCAATTGGCTATTTAGTATCACTTCCAATTCTTTGAGTTGTTTTGCTTTTTCCACCCAATCAGCTCTTTCTTGTGCGTTTAAATCGTTGCATTCTGCTTTTTCTTCCAGTAGACTGGTTTCTTCTTTTAAAGAGTTGATATTTGCTTGTAAATTGCCATAAGCACCATTTGACCAATTTTTAAGAGCTTTCTTCACATTTCTGAATTTTTCACAAAGTCTTTGGTCCTGGTTCTTTGCAAAAACTGGCTGTTCCCACGCCTTTGTAACTATTCCATCACACTCTTCATTTTGTAGCCACACGTCGTAAAACTTGAACGGCTTGGGACCTGAGTTATGATTTTCATCATAGCAAATCAGTGGGCAATGGTCCGAATCTTTCCTGTCAACTGCTTTGCAACAAAGGTTATTCCACAACTGTATAAAACCTTCTGAAATAAGGATTCTATCAAGTTTGCTGAATTTTGACCCGTCATCCGAAATTCTGGTGAATTTTCTATTAACTAATTTGACCTCAATTAGTTCATTTGTTTCAATGAACTCATTAAAATCGTTGATATCCGATTGTATTGAATTAGCGTTCAGTCTTTCTTTTTGATCCCTGACCTCGTTAAAGTCCCCAAAGAACATCAATCTTTCACTGCTGTTTGACACTAATTCTGTTAAATTCAACCATAATTCCTTCTTTTTCACAGATATGTGTGGACCATAAACGTTTATGAACGAGCATCTGCTACATCTACCCTTCCATTCCCCCACTACAACCAGATGATTGACCAAACCGAATGATGTACCATTTATAAGAACTCTAGGGTCCCAAACAGTAAGTAAACCCCCCGCACTTCCCGTTGATTTTACGAATGCATAACTGAAATTGGAGTTCCCCCACAGATTTTCAACCAAATCTTCATCAATAAACTCTAATTTTGTTTCTTGAACACCCAAAATATCCGGTTTTTCTTTTTGACAAAGTTTTCTTAACCAATTTCTTTTATCAAATGATCCAAGACCTCTTACGTTTAATGAAATAACCTTCATTTATAATGTAAAATCGAACAGTAATAACAAACAGCTGATTGTACCTCTGTTTCAGATGTGGAAAAATCCCACCCTTTCTCCGATCCTTGATGTGTTTTCTGAAGAATTGGAGATACTTGATGATTGAACTCCTTCTGCTTTGTTTCTTTCCAATCGGCATCCTGCATTTTTCACGAGCACTCCTTTATTTCCTTTCGATCTCGCAATTTTTTTCATCATGTGTAGGCTCAGTTTACCTGAACCCCTCCACTCCTGCTTCGATTTTACTCTTTCAATTCCCCCTTTTGATAGTTGCTTTTTTGAGCTTTGAGTTGCTGGGATCGCTGAAACCGGGTGAGGTTGTTCTTCACTTGTACCATGAAAACCCTTCTGATTCGCCCCCAAAGTGTTCGTGGATGCTGAGTCTTGGATTTTTTCATTGGAAGAATTAAGAATAGAGTGAAAGTCAACCACTCTTTGGCCCAATGGAAATACTTTTAATTGGCCAGGGTTAGTTTGTTTTAATATCTTATCTGGGCTTCCTTTTTTTAATTCAATATCTGAATTGCAAAGGTCATGATCCATTGTAGTTAATGGGCCCGGTGTTATGCTTTCACTACTAGGCTCCATCTCTTGTAGCCCATTAAGTTCTTTTACCCACTCATTAGAAACAAAACCCCCCACCGTACCATCTCTTTGACCGAACCCTGCGCCTGTAGCTTCTCGAAGACTTCTCTCTAATCTTGTCCCATCGTTTTCTTCCACCGTTCGATTTGCAGTGGGTAAATCTTCCTTTTCTGACAACAAATCTTTATTTCCGGCTAACTCGTACGTGTGTATTGTACTTTTTTCGACCTGCCGTTGGTTTCCCTCCAATTGTTTTTCCGGCGAACCTCCCCCGTTGGTTCTTTTATTTTCTGCCGGAATCGTCCCTCCGATGTCTTCATCTGAGATGTGTGTTTCCAACTGTAAATCATCCTCATCTACCAACTCCTCTGAGCTATCAGATGCCGTGTTATCAGTGTCTTCATCAATATTCTCCACCCATCCATCTTCCTTAACTAGAATTTCTCGTGAATAACCATGGCTTTTTATTATATATCTATCCATCATGGGGTAAGAGTAAGAAGTATTAATTAAGACTTTTCCTGAAATCAGAGATCTTGAATCACTCCAAGTGCAGTTTTCACAACTTAATGGTTCACCCCACTTGGCTGCTATTCTCTTGAAATTGTTTTCATTCCATAAGTCAAGGGGTAAACCATATATCTTAATCCAAGTCAACCGATGGACTCCGTTTGAATAGTCTTTGCTCCATTCAAATAACTTATCACACCACTTCCACAGTTCCCCATCCTTATTTTTGATGATGTTGTCCACCATTTGTTTGGAGTTGCAGACTAGTAAAACTTCTTTCCCTCCAATGAATTTCCAATCCACCACCTCCTTACAAATTAAGTTTATTAGGTTTTGAAAGTCTTCAAGCATATCAGTTCTTTTTACTGATACCACAAGACTCTTTGCCAATAACTCATCTGCTTTAGAATCCTTTTCCAGGTTGTTTATGTGACCCCAAGTCTCTTGAAATTTGTAGGTATTTCTTTGTTTTGTTTTTTCTGTATCTACACTTTTTCTTCCTTCTAGAACCTCCAGATATGTTCTTCCATCATTCAATGTCCTCCTATAGTTATTGTGTTGTTTGGAGATTCTTCCAACACTGTTTCTTTGAGTCACTTTGTTTGGATCTGTACCCCACTTGTTCCCCCTGGTGTTATTAAAAGCCTTAAAGCACCTGATCTTAAATGTGCCTATCCAACAACCATTCAGTCTTTTTAGTAGGACAGCCATGTCTTTAATGTTATCAAATCTCACAAAACCGAATGTTTGACCTTTCCTTGACCTTCTTCTGCTCACGTACATATCCACCACCTTCCCAAACAATCCAAAGAGTTTCCATAGTTTAATAACAGTTGTATTTTCCGGGTAGTTGCAGAAGTAAATCGAATTGTTTTGATTCTTCGTATGTTGCTGTAGAGTTCTCTGTGAGTCTTCCTTCCACTGCCACGATGTTTCGCCGCCTCTTCCAGTAGCTCCGGTTGAAACTCCCCTGAACGATCTCTGAACTCTCTCTCTCTCTCTCATCTCTCTTTTTATTTATATCATCACATTTAATTTGTTTGTTTTTCAGTTGGAGTTTCGATGGTTGATGCACAACAAAGATGCACTGAAGTGTTGAATCCGAATGATTGTAATCTTCCTGCTTGTCGTCAACAATGTTACTGAAGGTTGATGCACCCTAAATATGGTGACTTATTGGTTGAAGATCTTTTGTTAAAATTGACGAGCTTTAGGTTAAAATTACTGACCTTTTATTTTAAGTGTAAATTTTTTACATTTTCTTATCCTTATGTTAACACTTCTCAATTTTTTTTTGTTAGGCTATTCTCACATTTTAAGCTAAAATCATCCTTAACAAAAAGTAGTTTCATACTAAATATGGTAACGTAACATATTTTTTTTATTTGAGTGGTTGAAGATATTTGGATTAAAATTGACGACTTTAGGTTTAAATCTCCGATTCTATGATCAAATTAATAAATTGTTAAATCTCCTTATCCTTATATTAACCTCTCTTAATTCTTTTTTGTTAGACTATTCTCATCCTTTATGCTAAGGGTGTGTTTGGTACGGAGAATGAAATTACAGAGATATGATAGCTAATAATGGAATTGCAAATAAAATGAATTAGTCTGAAGAATGATAATTGATTCTTCTAGTTTGGTAGGACAGAGATTTCAGCAGAGAAATATAACAGAGATTATTTCTTTTGTTTGGTACAACAGGAAATTCAACAGATAAATCTACCAACTATATTATTTGCGCTCATATTTTTCATGACAATCATATATTCAAACCCAAAAAACATACAAAAGAAGCATAAAATTATCTTAAATTTGTTTGAATAAAAACATAAACAACAATTCATACACCCATATGGCACTATGTAATATGTACATCATATATTAACCTAAAACATAGTCTTAGGTGTACAACTGGATAGCACTATGTACATCACAATTCATATATTTAGATAAAAAACATATACAATTCAGTCCCCATCTTTCAACTACAAACTCTTATTCAAGAGTTTAAAATATCCATCGTACATCTTAATCCATACAATTCCTATATATCCTAGAAGTTCGTAGATTTGATGAGAGAGACATCAAAGAGAGCTACCTTAGGGGAAAAGAATATGCCGGTGGCCAGTCGTTAGAGAAGAAGATGAAGCTGTCGCCGCGGTCAGGAGAAGATGTTGGCCACTAGAGAAAGAGAAGCTGCCACTAGAGAAGATGAAACTGTCGCTAGAGAAGGTGAAATTGCTAGCGCTCTGAAGAAAGAGAAGCCCCCGGTTGCCGGAGAAGATGACGGTCGTTGTCACCGGTGCAGGAGAAGAGGCAGGATTTGTGGGGAAGATGTCGATGGAGAAGGTTTTGAGGAAGGTGTCGAAGGAGAATGTTTGGGGTGGCTCAACTCTCCGTTTTTTTAAGCCTACCATAGAGAAATAAAATTGCAATTCTCTTCTTTTCTCTCGGGTTAAGAAATAAAATTAGGTTTTTTTCTATGAGTAATTCTCGCCCTTAACCAAAAAAGAGTATTGTTTCTTATTTTATTTTGTCAACCTTATTTCTCTCTAATCAAACATCCTTATGTTCCGTGTTTTTGCTAAAATAATTCATTATATACTTTCCTACATTTTGTAAGAAAACACTAATACAAACAGTAAATAAACTTCTTACATTATAAAGTAAAATAAACTTTTAAATACTAAGTTTCACACAAAAACTTACTTTTTACATCTTCATATTATATATTAAAGATTATTATTATTTATTTGTTTGAGTCTTTAATGTTATTTTTTAAATGTCGTTGTGGAAATGGAAAATCATGAAAATATTATCGCGTAAATGTCTTAGTTATGTCTATAACCATATCAACAACCAAAGTGTCATCCGGTTGTAATATAGGTTATGATTTCATTTTTATTTTCATATATATTTTCTCTATTATAAAATTTTACTTATTTGTTTTAATTAAGAAACGTAACTTAAATTTGCGATGACGAGAAATGTAAATTTCGTAATGTTTTAAACATCCATCCTAACGTGACGGTAACGATAGCCTGTTTTTGCCATTGGACCGAGACGAGAGGAAAGAACGCAGAAATGGTTCAAAAGGCTCTGAAGGTTCGACTTACAACTCGACCGGCTCAAGTTCAACTTGCTTGCTCTCTCTGGTCACGTGTAAGCACGTGCAACGAAATTTGGCGCCTAAAAGCGTTAATAGGCAATTACCAAAACTTCAACCTGGTCTGCGTCGATTTGCTAAATTCAAATTAACACAGGCGTCAGACCTCCGATCGAGAATCCCTACTCTATATCGGATGCAGGGGTTTCAGATGAGTAATCATTCATGGCGGAAGAGGTCGATGTCAGCGGCGGACATCCCCGGCGACCTTCCTGTCTACAATCCGGCTTCCGCCATTGGCCGGAGAGAGACTCAGAGCTGGAACTCGAGACCAGTGATGAGATACAAACTCGTCCATTTCATCCCTCTTGTTGTCATATTGTGCTTCTTCATCCTGTGGTGCTTCAGTTATCCTGGTATCTACGTTTTATCTCTCTCTTTTAATCGTCTTAGCATCCATTTAAATCCAAGATGTCGCTCATGTTTTGTGTTTTTATTTTATTTTAATTTCTTTCTGAACTTGTCAGATCTCTAAACTAGTAATTGATTATTGTAAAGGTAATCAATGGCAAACTGAGAATAATTTGATTACAAACCGATTATTTAAACCCTAGAATTATTATAGCCATTTAGTGTTGAAGCGAGGTTAGGTCTGAACTGCTGTAATTGGTGAGTTTGTCAAATGACGGAATTGTTAAACTCCAAAATGTATATATGATAATTACTACTTGTTTTCTTAGTGGAGTTGGAAACCAAGGATGGGAGAACCAGATTTGTCCCAAGATCTAAGAAGCCGCCACAAGAGAGTGACACAACAGATGTTGATCTAACTGTATTGGCATTAGAAAGTCCACCAGATGGTTTCTTGTCTCTTCCTAATGGGCCATTTGCCTCCTTAGCTCTTCGTAATCAGCCAAACCTATCATCCTTGGATTCTCATGATCACAGTGCTTTATTAACAGATTCTCATGAGTCAAATGTCTCATTATCAGTTTCTCATGAACTAGAAGCCCCGTTTTCAGTTTCACATGTGCCAAAAGCCTCATTCTCTGTTCTTCATGAGCCAGGTGACTCATTCTCTGATTCTCATGTGCTCAATGAGCTGTTTGAGGATTCACATGAGCCAAATACATCATTCTCGGTTTCCCATGATGTGACGCCCTTGTTTCCGGTTTCACTTGAGACAAAAATATCATATCCAGGTATAAGCAAAGAAACTGCACCAAAGGCTAGTGGAGAAGGTTGATCAAGGTAAAAAATTTCCTCCAGTTTTGCTTTGATTCATTTTCTGCTATAATCAGACTAAAGCAGGAGTAAACAGAGAACAATAATAGATTAGTTCATTTTCTTATACCTTAGCATTCAGTAATATAGATAAAGGCTACATTGACCGCAGGTCCAAAATTTGTAATTGTAGGTACAATTTAACGTTTGATCTAGAATTTACACTTAAGATGTATACCTAAAGAAAAAGAGGAAAGGTAAAAACAAGAAAATTGTCAACATATTACCACAATGATTAGTCAATGTTTTTGTTTTCTTCATAAGTTGTTGATGAATCTGTTTTGTAACTGGGTAACATTCGATTTTTCCAAGGCTCGGTTTTGTTGAAACGCAGAACAGGTCTTGATCCTTATTGTGTGCATCCAAGTACATGATCAGGGGTGTGATATATCTATGAGAAACTAGGCACCCTTCAAGTAGTCTACAACTCAATAACCTCATTTGTTCGACACTCACCAACCCATAAGTATAGAATTCCCTTCTTATTAGCAGGCAAGACCCTGCAACAATCCTTTCTTGGTGCCTGCAATATAAAAAAGACCGCTTAGAACATCAATATCATAGTATAGACCTCTGTTAAGATTCATAAATGCAATGTTCATACATAAATCACTCTCCTGTCTTTTTACTTGTTTGTATGCCTTGTAAAGATTCAAATATGCATGATATGACACATAAACCCTTTTAGAACTCTTTTACATTTTACTATTGAATTTGAAAGAAAACATAATGAAAATAAGGATGGGAATACTGTAAATTAATAGTATTGGAGATCGATATGTTAGGTAGTGAATGTGTGTGACCTTTCTCCAACGAAGACTATCTTCCTTCTTTAAGACCACAATTGTATCAATTGTTTCAGGAGATTCCATCTTCCATTTGCAATAAGGGTATCGTTCTCTATGAAGAGTATAGATCCCAACTATCTTTCCCCTAGCTTTGTCATACCTAGTTGAACTCATGTAATACACAAAAGGCTTCTGACACGGGTTCCTTGAAACAGGCCTAGTGTTGAACGCATATGCTGTATAATCGAGCCTTTTGTACCAATTTAGGAATGTACGAGGGGGTGCTTCAAGCTCTCTTGGAGACAGGATTCCCCGTACAATTTGGATAGCAAAACCCCATGACACCAAAATGGACCATTCTCTTCTCTTGTCATAGCAGATGGACTGCTGTATGATACTCGCAGAATCATACTTAGCTGATTCTAGCAAGTGTTTGATGCCTTGAGCTCTAGGCATCCCCGGGAATATTGGGTCGACTACATCAAGATGGTGGAGTGAGACTAATGGGGTGACTGGATGGGCTGCTAATAGACCCAATAGATTCCCATGCACATCATACTGCACGGTCAATGAAACAGAATCAGTAAATCCAAATCTAAGTTTCTGGAGCGTAAGTATTAGAGATGACAATTTCAACCCATCTACTTATGAACAGGCAAGATTGGCATATGTTTTATCTCAAATGGGTTAAATAATAAAGTTTTGCTAAAAGGGATATGACTCAAACAAACTAAAAGTCACCAAAGTTGCTTTTCAGAACAAATAAAGTCACCAAAGTTCCTTTTTAGCGCATATCTAAAATGGTCTTTGTCCACAATTTCAAATTATAACATTGTTTTTTATAATCACTATCACACAGTAATTGTCGATTTCTGAAAATTCTTACAAAGTGGACATAATAAGTGTTTCAGGGTTAATCTGAACCGAAGTGGCTCGTATTGACCCATATTGAAATAACCCTGTTTGAACCGTACCCTACCTGCTGAACTCTAGTAGATAGTATTTGCCATTTCCGCCAGTATCTTCTAGGATAATACAAATTATTCTGTTGTGTTCTAAGTTTCTGGCAAATGCATGCATTGTGGGTATACATGTAGTAGCTAACATGTATAAGTTGTACCAAGTGTTGGATAGGAGTTTCAATGGCAGCTAGATGAGGGCTCAAGACAAACCTGATGAAACCCTAGTTCTTTAGTGAGTGGGATATTAAGTTCAGACATACAAGCATGCATTCTATCATCACTCCCATAATAACCAGGATATCTTTGAAGACAACGGTCCTGCATCTTTTCCAACTCCACAGCCAATGGGTAACTAATGGCAAACCCACCCCCACCAAATGCCATCCCATACGAAAATAACATGTTCTGAAAATGGCTTTCTGACGTCGTCCCTATATAATAAAACTGATTATGATCATATTTAGATAAAACTCTCACTAAATTTTCTACAATAAAAACAGTGTCATCATCCCCCATCACAAACCACCTCACATCCTTCATTCCCAACCTCAAAGTCTCCGATACCACTCTAGATATCCGTATTGCTGATCGATCTCCATTCGGGTTTGTATAGGGAAACTTTGAGGTGTCCTCTGATATGTGGATATCTGGCAGGTTATCGTCTTCGGTGGTTTCTACATGCTTGTCTATCCAAACCGCCCCCTTGGTCTCCCCACGCCGCCACCACAGCTTTAGATACTCCTTCCTGGTCCGCCATAATCTGGAGGAGGCTGCAATGCCGAATGCAATATGTTTGAGCTCGGTGTCAAACCCAGGTAGCTGTGGTTGGGCTGTTGAAGGTTCACCTTCACGGTTGCTGGCGTTGCCTTGGAAGTTTTCGTTGGTGGAGAGGCTGTGATCAGAATCTTGGCAATGGCAATGGTTGGTGGAGCTTTTGATGGTGGTTGTGGTGAAGGTAGGGGCAGGTTCAAAGAGGATGGTGGAATAGTAGATGATGTAGAGCAAAAGCAAGGAAAGGAAGAGCCAGGAGACGGTGGAGCGGATGGGGGGAAGGCTAGAATGATGGCGGTGTTGGGCGGCGGCGGAGGAGGAGGTGGTGGTGGTGGGCGCCATTGGGGTGGTGGTTTTTGTTGGGCGGCATACCCATCGCTATAGCTAATTTGCAACATCGGGGTAATGTTTGGAGAAAAGGCATAGGCATGAGAGAGTTGGATGGAGAGAAAGATTTGGGAGGTGAGTGCTTTTCGGATGTTGTGAGGGAGACAATTAGAGATTCGTTATTACCAATCAAAAAATATAGGCTCCGAGAATATTGTTATTAACACACAACAACAACAACAACAACAATACCCAATCCCGCAAGAAGCGGGGTATGGGGGAGGTGGGATGTAGACAATCATACCTCTATCCGTAGGTAGAGAGATTGCTTCCTAGAAAGACCTCCGGCAATATAAAAAAAGATAGAACAAAATAAAAATAAAAATAAAATAAAATAATAAAATAGTAAAAATAATAACAATAAGAATAAGTACATTAAAAATAAAATAAAGAACAACGTAAAAAAAGGAGAAAAAAAGAAAGAAAGAAAAAACTAAAAAATAAAAAAATAGAGAGAATATTTGTATATATGTATAAGTGTAAAATAAATCCCCCGCAAAAGTGGCATCACCTAGTCCCCCAAACCATATTGTTATTAACAAAATCCCTATATTAATATAACTATGAAAATACGCCCTTTACTATTTATAACTGCCAAAGCAATAGTGTGGAATATTTTCACAATCTATGTAGAATACATGGAGTAACTAGTCACTATGGTTATAATTCCTACAATACTGGGATTGATCCAGAAGGGGAAATAATTGAACATGGATTACCAGGTAATATATGTTTGCTATCAAAATACACCATGAACCAGTCTCGAGCTCAAAGGCCATTTTTACTAGGGATTCAAGTTTATTTTTTAGATTCATGTATAACGACCTAACAATAGCCTGTTGCACCAGGATACAAACAATTTAATACATTAATTTTTACATGTATGTTTTTAATAAAGATTGTGTTTTAACCGTAACCAATTTCTAGTAACGATTCTTTGTTCTCTTTCATTAATTATTTAAGGATTTTGATGGGTTGTGGATAAGAATAAAATAGATTAATTTTTAGTTTTCAAAAATGGTGACCTTGTTTCATGTATGGAAAGCTGAAACTAATTAAAAAGTAACTATGAAAAATATTGAAAGTTAATTATGTAAACATGAGTTGTGATTACCATTTTTTAAAAAGTGATATAACTTTTTTATTCTTATGGCCCGTGATTATCATCCTTCATTATTTAATTAAATCTTAAAAACCGTTTTGATATTTTACGCCTGATTTAGTAACTATGTTTTGAGTTATGAAGTTTCAGATAGTAATAAATCAATTTAATCAAATGTAACTTTGTGTAAATTGAAAAACGAAGTTTAGCAAATGCTTATAGATATCTTTGTTTTTATTGATTAAATAAATAACAAAACTAAAAAAAATTATAAATCTTAAAAATATAATCCGTCCCAAGAAGAATTAATGCCAAATAGAAAAAAAAAAGAAGTTACCCTCTTAAAGTTTTGCCTCGTTCCAAGTTTCTTAAAGAGTTCAACAAAAAAATTTCTAACTTGACCTATTTAATATTAAACTAACTAATATGACAATACCATCCTCTCACCACCGCTGCCCGCCTCTTCTCCAGCCACAACCACCTCCACATATGCCCACCGACTACATCACCGTCACCACCACAATCACCCACTACCACTGCCACCTTCACAACCCCACCTCTATTGTCATGGTCAACACTAACCACCACCATCACCACTACCCCCACCACCATCACCATCAGTTACAACTCCCATCACCACCACCACAACCATCGCAACCCCACCTCTATTATCATGGTCACCACTGACCACCACATCACCACTACCCCCACCACCATCACCATCACCATCATTCACAACTCCCACCACCATGTTGGGTAATAATAAAATATCAATTTTATAAAAAAACCTAATTTTTATATTATTAGAGTTAGAAAAAAGCTCTCGGAGTCATTTATATTTCTTGACCTTTTAAAGTTTCAAAATAAAATATTTTACAGCTATTGTGGCCTTTTAATACTTGTAATTAAAAAGAATATATTTTATTTGAACTGCTTAAGAAAATCCACTCGTAATGACATCTAGCAAGCTTGTGCTAGCACAGAATTCACAATTTACGTCAACGGCTTGTTCTCGAGTTAGAGAAAAAAAGAGAAAATAATCACTTTCTTCCAAATCCTCATTTTTTGAGAGGATAAGAATTAATACAAAATAATCCCTCATAATCCTTCCCTTTTCCTTATTTAAATGAAAATAGTTTACACAACTTTCCTGGTTTTAATTAAAAACATTTCATTTTCTTCACTAAAAAACTCGAGAACAAGGTGCAAACACTTTATTTAATGAAAATAGAGAACACAACTTTCATTTTCCTTATATTGTACATTTACATGTATACTTTTATTCTTTTTTTTCCAACATCTTCTCTTCCTAAAATGTAAGTATGTATCTTTTAGTCATTTTACAATAACTAGCATCGTACTCGCGCAATGCTGCGGCGGCAAATAGTTTTTGTTTTGCAACATGCCACTTTCAAGAATATAATGATATGTTGTTCGCACGATTCAATGTCACAAAAATGCTTCCTTCAGCAACATGTCCATTTTTTCTAATTTTTTTATCTGCATCAACTATTTTATTAATTTTTAAAATAAATTCTAAGACACATTAAAATAAGAAAAAAGATTTATATTTATGAAATAAGGAAAAAGAAATTAAATAGATTTTGAAAATTATGTTGTGGTAGGTACATAATTGTGTTTGTTTGAGATAGTGTGTTAATGAGAAAATATATATTTTAAATGATATGTTAAATTAAATTAGAAGAGAGAGTGAAATAGAGGTTGTATGGATGGGATTAATTTATATAAATGAAAGGTCAAGATTTATTCTTAATTGAATTTTAAGAAGTCTTAAAATTAAGAGTTAATTGCTCCAATGGTCCTTTAACTATCCCAAAGTTGTGACTTTGGTCCTTTTTTTCAAAAAGTTGCATTGATCGTCCTTTAACTGTCGAAAAGTTGCAAGGATAATCATTTTTAACGTTTTCCGTTAATTGATTCCGTTAGTTTTTATCAATTGACTATTATATCCCTCACCCTTATTTTTTATTTTATTTTCTTAATAGTTATATTATAATATAATAATTAAAAGCATTGAAAATTTCCCCCTACCCCTCTAAATCTGTCACCAGTCACCCTTAGGCTAGGCGTTATACTCATCTTTCATCTTTCATTACCCACAGCCACATCAGCGCCACATCAACTTTCTTTCCCTTCACCTTTCCTTACCCCCAACTAGTGTTATACCCATCTTTCATCTTTCCTTTTCCTTTTCTTTTTTTAATTTAACAATTAATTATTTAACTAAATAACATTTTATTTAATAACGAAAAATATAAATTAATTAAAACTACTATTTCGAAATTTAAAAATAAAATCCATTAATAACTAAAATTCCGAAAATTACAAATAAAATACTAAAAATTTAAAAATTACATAAAAAGATAAATAAACTACTCGTCTACGTTGTCGGTTCCTTGAGCACTCCAAATGTGTTCGACCAAATCGGACCGAAGGTTGAGATGAGTCTCCCGGTTTCTTATCGCTTGAACATTTTCGGCCTGTTGTTCCTCATTGATATTTGTTTCGATATCGTCCGTTACAAGATCATTCTCATCAAAAACATAACTCGCTTGGCCGTCGTCTTCGAGAATCATATTGTGTAATATTATGCAAGCGTACATAATATACCTCATTTTTTCCAAAGTCCATGCTCGTGCCGGGTATTGAAGAATGTGCCAACGTTGTTTAAGCACACCAAAAGCCCGTTCAACGTCTTTTCCAGCCGATTCTTGCCGGGACTTAAACTTTTTTCTTTTTTGTCTAGTGGGCACGTAAATGATTTGACGAAAGTTGCCCATTCTGGATATATCCCATCAGCAAGATAATATCCGTATTTGTAGAGTACTCCATTCACCTCGAATGGACAATCGGGTGCTTTGTCTTCGTACAAGTCGTTGAATACAGGTGACTGATTGAGAACGTTGATGTCGTTATTGGAACCGGCAACACCAAAGAATGCATGTCATATCCATAGATCGTAAGATGCCACTGCCTCTAGCATTGTTGTTGGTCGATCATGGTCACCTCTCATATACTGACCTCTCCATGCGTTCGGACACATTGTCCAACTCCAATGTGTACAATCAATGCTACCAAGCATACCAGGAAAGCCGTGTCTACTCTCATGCATGGTGTATAATCTCTGCACATCATCATAAGTAGGTTTGCGTAAATATTTTCTTGCATAAAGATAAATAATACCTCTACAGAAAAACTTTATGCATTCCCGTGATGTTTTATCCGACATCCTCAAGTACTCGTCAATAGAATCGGGTGCCATCCCGTACGCCAATTGTCGAAGAGCACTTGTACACTTTTGTAGCGGTGAAAACCCTATACGGGCTCTTGCATCCCACGATTGTCGGAAAAAAGAAAACTCTCGCTCAAGATCATCAACTATTCGTGTGAATAGTTGACGGCTCATCCGAAAGCGTCGCCTAAAATTGTCCGCGTCATATACCGAGTTATCACAAAAGTAGTCACGCACAAGCATCTCGTGTCCAGCGACACGGTTTCTATTTTTCGCAGGCCTTCTCCTTTGTCGACTCGAATTTTCTTCCTCTTCGTCATCATCAAATAGTAGTCGGACCGCTTCTCTCGCAATGGCAACCATAACCCTCGTATTTTCTTCAAAAAAATCGTCATCATCAAATGGTGGATCCATAGATTTTTTATAAACTAAAGTGTGTAAAATATAAAAATAGAGAAGAAGAGAGAAAGAAAGAGTAGAAGAAATGATGAATTTTTGTTAAATATAGGTTGTATATATAATGTGTGTATATGGATTAAAAAAAAGTAACGGCTATAAAAGTTACCGTTGGAGGGGGGTGGGGGGTGGGTGAGGGGGTGAAGTCTTTCGGGTAAAAGAAGCCGAGCCAGGGAACCCGCTGAAGAACCCGAACACCCGGAAATGGTGTTCCCGAAAGAGCCGAAGAACCCGAAGCCGGAGCCGAACCAACTCCCGCTGTATAACACATAGCCTTACAATTCTCTCTCTCTCTCTCTCTCTCTCTCTCTCACACACACACTCTCTCAAGCTCTGTCGGGAACTCCCCCTTTCTTTCTCTCAAAGACACCGCTACCACCACCAAGCGAACTCCGGCTAGTGTACCACCTCCGCCGCCGCCTGAGCTGTTCATTTCTCTCAAAAACAACCCATTTACCACCACCATTCAGGTCCCGTTTTGAAATCCTAAAAAAGAAACCCTAAAAAATTCTGAAAGCCCTCGCCGCACCCTAAAAATGATTTTAAATCGAGATCGTTTCCTTGCAATTCCGGCAATGGCATTCCTCGGCTAACAGTACGGATGATTTGAGTTTGAAATCAGATCATGGTGCTTATTGAGTGTGTGTTTATTGATGGCGGTGGTGATGGAAGAGGTGTAGGTTTGACTCTGTGTGTGTGTGTGTGTGTGTGTTTAATCGGAGGCTGGTGTAAATCAGATCTAATCGATTTCTTGTTCATGGTAGCAGCGAAGGTGTAGGTTTGACCCTGTGCGTATGTGTGTGTGTGTGTGTGTTTAATCGGAGGCTGTTGGTAGCAGCGAAGGTTTGTCTTTGACTGTGTGTGTGTGTTTAACTTGTCACAGAGAGAGAGAGAGAGAGAGAGAGAGAGATCTATGGGTGAAGTGTGTTCGTTGGAGGTGTAGGTAGCAGCTAAGGTGCGGCGGTGATGGTAGCAACCTCCTTCCGGCGGTGGTGATGGAAGAGGTGGAGGTGGAGTGTGTGTGTTTGGGAAGAGAGAGAGAGTGTGTGTGTATTTTTGTGTGCAGGAAGAAAGACATGTGTATCGGTACTTGTGCATTTAACTCTTTTTAAAAATTTTAAATATTTAAAACTAATTAAAAATTACAAAATGGTACAAAGACAATACTACCCCTGGTTAACGGAACTCATAAACAGAAAACGGTAGAAAGGACCATTTGTGCAATTTTTAGGTAGTTAAAGGATTCTTTTTGCAACTTTTTTTAAAAAAGGACTAAAGTCACAATTTTAAGATAGTTAAAGGACCATTGGTGTAATTAACTATAAAATTAATAAAGAGAGAAAATGTTAAATAATTTATATAGATAAACTAAACTGACTATATATATTTAAAAAGATATTATTAAGTTATAAATCATATGTTAATCCAAATATTTTTTTATCGCTAATAAGAAAAAGAAAAAGAAAAAAATCAAACTAAAGCTTAACCCCTAGTACCCGATTACCCCCTAACCAGTAACCGGAACAAAACCGAAAGAAAATGGTATACCCTTTACGAATATTTTAACGAGGGAGAGAGGAGGGAACTTTCGGGGGCGATCGATGACGTCAGCGTGGGGGACGACTGAGATTGAGCGGTAAAAAGACGCTGAATGAGATCGGCCACATAGAGTTGAGAAATTCTCATGTAACCTCCACTTATGCAATTCCCAGTCGGTATCTTCCTACATTCACATCCGTTGCGGTTGTGGTCTTGTGGACGGTGAATGAACTCGACCTCGCGAAGCACCGGAAGGTTGAGAAAATTGTGCGAAAACGTGATTAATAAGTTAGAAAACGATGATAATGAAGTCTGAAACAGCAGAAGAAGAGGAGGGGACTGAAGCTGATGATTGGGTTCGGAATTTAGGTGAAAATTGTTACTTTTATATATTGATTTACCAATGCGAGTAATGTGTTATCGGTTTAGCCTATAATCGTTATATGCTGTTTTAATGATAATATTTTGATCATGATGATCTTCTAATGCAAGAAGAAATTAGTTCATTGGTAATCTTCTTTTCATTTGCATACTTCAGTCACATATCTGGATTCTCTTAACCGTTTCAATTAGAAAATTGAAGCGTAAATAAATTACTATCAAGCACTTAAATCTGTGAAATTCCTCAAAATTGGATAAAGATTAGGTATTTGATATGATTGCTTACTGTATAGTTATGGAAGTGAAAACCATGAAAGTTCATATCTATCTACATATATTGCCTTATTGTAGATCATTTGAGTTTTGTTGAGTTACCCCCTTATGCTACTGGTTTCCGAATGGTCTAATATTGTCAACAAATCTAAAGTTAACTCATTTTACTTTTAAGTAATCATTTTGAGCAAGGTGAAGGGTAGAACATAACTAGCAAAAAGGCACTCCACTTTGCTGACTGGTGCACTTATTTGCCTTTTTATGCCATCAGAGTGTTCCTTTCCATTTCTACAAGCATGTTCGTTTCCTAGTCTGAGGTGAATGATGATGTTAAACACATGGAGGTTAGACACAAAATTGGTGCTATCTTCTAATTTTCTCATATCATCAAAATTTGCCACTTACAAAACATGAGCCATAATTATATGTATGTATATTTCAGCTATAAAAAGATGGAAATACAAGGCAATAGTTGAGGTGTGAGCTCTAAAGTTAAGCTATTAAGCCAAAAAAGCTGAAAAAATATGCTTTTGTCTCCCTCGTGGCAACACGTGCATGAGCTGGAAATTGAGGCAAACCACGTCTTGCAAGGCTGGAACGTTTGGCAACATATGCCCCAATAAAATTATTTCACCAAAAACTGGAGTGACACGCACATGTACTTCATATGGATGTGCACTAATTATTGGAAGCAAATAAAAAGATATGTGGGGTTCTAGACATGCATTTGAGAAGTGTGTATCCTTCATGCTAATTAAAATCACCAGAAAACTTTTCATATCGGGATTTATCTGGTAGGACAGCCATTGCTTTGCTTATGCATGATATTTTTCTTTGTTGTTGGTGGGTTTTCTACTGCCTTTAAATACTCATGTATCAATGGTGATTACTCATAACAGATTTAAAAAAAGTTCTTGATAAAGATGGGTCTTAGATCCTCATCATATTTTTTTATCTCTTTTGGATCAGCAGAAGCGGCAGATATGATTATTCTACCAATTTGGATCTACAAAGCTCTATAATAAAAGCTATAGTTCTCAAAACCGAGGAATGTAGCATCATCAGAACTTTGCTAGAAACCTGCAGACCTACAAGTGAACTCTATATGGCCGAATGAAAACTGTCAGTACATTTCCATCTCTTTCTAGAAATTCTCCTTGTGAAAATCAAAACGTGTCGTGTTTTGTAGGCTAAATTCCTTGCAGAGTTTTTTTAGTTGTCTTGTGAGTGCTCGCGTCCCACAATAGAAAACACCTGTAGTTAATTGGAAACAGAAGTTACAAGATATTGAATGCTCTAATAGTCTAATGATGATTTTAAAATGCAATATCTTTACAGTTAATCTAAAATTTTGATTGAAACTATTTAGAAGGTTTTATGTATCAAAAATACTCTTTGGGTGAATCTGGCCCATTTGGCCCATATTGCTTTTAGCATTATTTGGCTCATTTCCCTTGTGTTGATATATTTACAAGTTGATGAGAGCCCAAATTGCCACCTTTAATCACAAGAACACACAACATAGAGTTTGACACTAAAGCGAAATATAAAACCATTATACTTGGTATAGTAGTAATGAGTGTGATGTGTTACCAATTTTAGCGCCTTCATGCATAGTTGCCAAGTTGTAGAATACCTTTCTCCAGTTAGGTCTTGCAAAATGCGTTTTAATCTGTGGTGGTTTATTTGTTATTAGAAAATAAATTCTTCGAAAGGAACCATGAACTTGGTTTTGGGCGATCATATATTTCAAGAAAGTTTATACCCGACTCTGTGAGACAACATCAACTCCATCTTTTGCATGTTGCAGAGACTGTACCATAGAAATTAGTGCAGATCTCACATCACCTTGTTCATACACACTGGTTAGGTAGTTATGCATTTCAATTATGTTCTGTAATTTACATCCCAAAACCACATCAGAACATATATTATCCTCACTTTATATTATCAGGACACCCACATGCTTAATCTATTATTTGAAATAATATCTATTGGTAAATAAAGGGGCTAAATGCATAAATAGTTGGTTAACATTCCTCATATTTCTTTTGTGGGTCATATAGTTTTATAGTCTCCTTGTAGATCAAACTTTTATAAAGATGTTAAGCTTTGGGTAACTGGTGAATTTTACACATGTTAGTTAACTGGACGTATATGCGGAATAACCATTTTCTGCGACAACCGCATACCCAAAGAGGAAAAAGATAAAAGTTGACCCAGAATGGAAAACTTCTTACGTCAAATAAGTTTGTTTTGGGAAGTTTGTAGCTACTTTGGTGTGTGTGTGTGTTGTTGGGGGGGGGGGGGGGGAGTACTATATTACCTCAATAGAAATTCAAAGGAAGTTGGTTACCTTTATATGCAATTAGCCAAAGATAAAAAGCATGGAAGAACTAAAAGGCAAGGTTAATGACTCACATTGTGATCATGGTCTGCAATGTCGTCCATTACACCTTTGAACCACTCGAACGAACCCTGCTCCCTTGTTACCCAATAGAAGTAAGCTCTTTTATCTAGACTTCCACCAAATTTCTGCAGTAGAAATGAATGCTCTAGGAGACTTTATTTAAAGTGAAATTGCATTAAATTATAACTAGCTTTGGTCTGATTCTGTTGTGGGTAACACACTTTATTTTCCCTTAGAAACCCTGAAATTTTCAAAAGGTTTTCGTTTAGGGTAACTTTCTATGTTAAACCGGTTTTCAGGTATCGTCCACAACACATCAGCTTCACATTAACATGGTCAAAGTTGTTGACACATCAGCTAAGCTGCCACATCATAATTTTTGACTGGTTACCCCAGTTAGATAACTTGGAATTTTGAAAGTTCAAGATTCTTAATTAAATTTTCTGAAAACTAGTGGCCTTTTTGTGGGTGAAAAAAAAGATGGTTACCCGAAATGGATATCAAACCAAAGTTGTTTACCTCCTTTTATTGCAACTTTCTGTTATCTGAAGTGTTTTAATACCCTTTTCACTTGTAATTAACTATCTGCGTAGGCATGCTATTTATCACTTACTGATTGTTTTAGGTGCTGTAAGAGGTCATTTAATATGCTGATGAATGGAGTGGCTCCAATACCCAAACCAATGAGTAATAAGATGTTGTAATTTCTGTAATGTTGAGCTGGTGCTCCATAAGGTCCTTTGATGTAGATTTTAGGATATCTACCAAAATAAAGGGATTATATCAAGAAATATAGTTGGAAGTTGTGTTAGCAAGTGATGATATTTCGTGGCACTCACATTGCTTGTGATTCCTTTATCGTCAGGTTCACATTAGTTTCCATTTTGGCAAGATTACCTTCTGCTGGGTTCATCGGCTGAGGCTCACAGGCCTGCATTTCTGCGTTTTAGAATTCAGATTAAGATAGAACGAATGATGAAGAGCGAGAAGTGAATGGAGATGACTATAGAGGTGGCAATTTCTACCCATATATTTTATCGATTTAGGTTGTTAGTGGGTCAATTTCTACCCATTTATTTAAGAGCGAGAAGTGAATGGAGATGACTATAGTTGGGCTGAATATCTCCTGAAATTTTGCAAAATTACCTTTTAAATCATTTCATTTAAAAATTCTTTAATTACTATAGTAATATTGTTTTCGGAATCCTAACCAACCCATTCATTACTTAAAAATGGAACAAGAAGATGTTAGTGGGTCAATCCGATCCGGCTCAGTTCGCTTCAACTAAGCCCATTTGACCCGTTACCCAACCCCTTGACCCTGCCATCTTGCCACCCGTAGAGATAAGCAGTGGTTGAAATCCCTTTACTAGAAAACAGTGTTTGACCTTTGCGAATTCTTCTCTTAGTGCTTTCGTCCAGTCTCCCAAAGTACGAATATGTACGCTTAAATAATCGTCTCCAGGTGCAGAAGTAATGGTAAAAGGATGCCTTCAACAGGGAATCAACATATCTTAATTTTTCAATCACTTATTTTTGAAAAGTTTCAACTTTTATGATTAAATTAAGTAACATGCTTACCATTCGAAACGTGATATTTGTGGGCACTGTACAAAGAGGTACATTCCACTCTTGTACTTAAATCCTATAGGTTTGGTCATGTAGAGTGCTAGAACATTTCCTGTATATATAATAGCCTGCATTTGCATTTACATAACACAAGCTAAAAGTTAGGAAATTTTTTCCTTCCTGGACAACAGAATAGATAAGAACTCGATCATTTTAGTGTCACCTTGATGGTGTCAACGTGCATTATATGGTCAGTTGTAAGGAGTCTCTCACTCGCATAACACAGCATTGGAATCAAGAGATACATCCATGTCTGCAAGTACATACATTGTTTCAACAAAAGTCTGTCAAACTTGGATCGTTAAAAATATAAATATTTTCCTAATTCGTGTGAAAAAAGGTAGTGCAAACTGTGTAGTTATTGTAGTGTGGGAGTGTAAATACAAGTTGTGAAGCGACATACTGTTTTCCTGAACCATCCCGTGGTGAGGACCAAGAAGTAACCATGAACGATGAACAAGAAGTAAACGATAATCAGCAGATGATGAGTGTACCAAAAGGAAGTAAAGCCAGCTAAATTGTTGAATGGATGAGGCAACTTGACAACATTTCTCCTAAAAGAACTTGTGGCAAAGGTGAAGCAAATAGCCATCAAAATAATCATAATGATCCCAGTAAATCCCGGGATGCTTAGTACTAGGTCCATGTAACTTGGTTGTGTTGCAAATAAACCTCCAAAAATCCTCATAAATTGGTTAAAAGGGCAAGTTGACAGCCTTATGAAATTGCAGGCCATGTGGGCTATAGTGTGAACCACAGTCCCTATGACAATCGCTAGCGCGATTATCTTGTGGAAGTTAATGTTTTCATCCAGAGGTAATAATTTCCCAAGATAGGTTTCTCGGATGGCTGTAAGTGTTCTTCTGCATACAGGGAGAAGAATGAGAGCCATATTAAACTTTAAAGTCTCGCCTGCCCCTTTCGCGGTGCAGCTACAGTACCCCAGGACTTGAAATGATGGCATTAATGTATATTGGTGGAATTTCCATAGGAACAATGCAGCATTCATTTCCCAAAATAGAAATAATATCCAAAACACTTTCCAGTTTTCCAGTCCCGATTCAAACAATCTTGTCATGAACTTCCTCATCGGGTTTCTGTAGTTTTCTGGAATCATTGTTCTGGCTAGATCGGTCGTGTCATCAGGGTTCATGGTTGTTTGCTTATTAGAAGTCGCCATGGTTTTCAGCAAAGTCTCTAGTTGCCACATCTGTTTGATAATGAAATTAGATAAACACTCCAACATGTTTTAAGTTATAATATGTTAGAATTAGTTTCTCTATTGTTTATTACCTCTATGTAGCCATAGTGATCAGGGTCGAGCCGCTCCATGATTAGAGCTGCATAAGTTCCTGCTTGTTTCTTGAAATTTGAAAGCTTGTTTGCTGATGCACTCATTATTAGGACCTTCAACATGAGGAAAACCGAAAACTCTAAACGTAGATTCACACTATAGACCAAGAACAAAAGGAACAAGACAAAATGATTTTATAGGCCTTTTCTAAAGTTACTCTTTTGGGTTTCTTTAGCGAAACAACATAGAATCTAAATGCTCTATAATTAGGGAAGTGCTTAAGAATGATATAGTTGGGTTGACATAATAAGACTTAAGACCGAGTTTAATATATCGGCTAGTATAAATTTAAAAGAGAATGATATATCAATGGGTCACCCCAACTCGATCAGACTAGACTGTTCAACAAGTTACAAAACCCATTTGCTAGTTTTAAGCCACATCGTACCTCTTTTACGTCTTCCTCTGTTAGCAACCCGTCCCCATTCTTGTCACACCTGAATAGATCGAGATATCTCATTGTTATTATGCAAAAAATTTGAAAAGAAGCTGACAAAGGATAGACTGATCAGATTGTGATTTTACATATCAAAGAAAATATGAATTCGGGTATCAAGATCCTCCTTTGTCAAATCTTCCCAGAATTCTTTCAATTGTTCTAATGTGATCCCATCAGATCCATCTATACCCTTCCGCCTCGCAAGTGCATCAAACAGTTCCGCCCCAAACTCGCTGCCATCACCCATTCCTGCAGAGAACCCACAACAGAAAAACACAGTTTTCAAACAATCATTCAAGATTCAAATAAAAACATCTTGAAATTACAAGTTACTCTAACCAACACATATCCCAAACTTTTCTCTAGGTAGCTTCCCATCAGCTGAAAATCGATGAAAACGTTTCTCAATAGCCATCCATGCATCCACTTCTTTTCCGGTCATGACTCTATCCACAAATCGCAAACCATTAAGGCCTCTAGCCGCCCCTGAGTTTTGTCTCTCCATCCTGGGTCCCTCATTGGGAAGTCGTATTCTTCGACCAGAAGCCGACTTGCTAGAGTTCCTACTTAGCCTGCCTGAGACTGATAACTTCACTTCATCTCTTTGAATTGATCGAGTTGATCTATCTCTAGATAAACCCGCACTTCCATCATGATCCATCTTTAGTTTTGTTCTATGACTTTCAGAATGTAATTAGAAAAGTGATCCTTGCATTCTATAGTCTCTTGTGGAGATGTGTTTACGGAGTTATTTTGGCAAAAATGATCGAGATAGAGTTTATTGGAAATGACTGGTAAGCCAAAGGACTTACGAGACGAAAGGCTTATAATTAGTCTTTGAGAAAAATATGGATACTCCTACACTTTAGGATTTCCGAAAACTTTACCAAAAGTTGTGAAAATAGATTGACGAAAATTGCATTAGACAAGGTCAAAACAGATGAAAACAAGACGATGGGGTATGTTACGAAAAGACTCCTCCTGTGTTTTCGTCGTCCAAAATTATGGTTGTTCTACATTTAGGACAGTTCATCCTCATTGATCTTCGATACATTCGGATACTTTTCAAAGGTGAAACAACAAAAATAACAACCTAGCTAGCTACTTTGTCAAATTCCATGTTAGATGAGAAAAACAAGAAGGTTTCCCAGGAAATAGCAACCCAGATCGATCAGTTTTCTTCTATTTTTG
The DNA here is from genome assembly GCA_947179395.2 of Pulicaria dysenterica. NCBI lineage: Eukaryota > Viridiplantae > Streptophyta > Magnoliopsida > Asterales > Asteraceae > Pulicaria > Pulicaria dysenterica. The sequence continues at coordinate 83,096,826 of OX359291.1, forward strand.
GTAACATTGCTTAAAATAGAAGAGAAAATGAATGATGTTATTTTATGCAGTTTACATCTCACCAAATGTGTATATAAATAGTTTCATATATGTAAAATTTTGAAAACTATCTTGCAGAAACTTAACTAATTAGGTGCATGTGGTGATCATATATGTACTTGATCTCTTTAAGTTTTATATTTAATATCTTTCGCTTTTCAAAAAGGAAAAGGAAAAGGAAAAGAGAAAAGAAACACCACAGCTTTGATGATCACAACATCAAACGGTCCAAGATAACAAATGATTGGCAGCTAGCTTCATGTTTCATTTCGTAATTACATCACGTACATGAAACTTGGTTAGAGACCTAAACACATATAGGTGTCCTGGTGTCCTTAATCTAGACTGGATTTGGTGTCACATAACTTAATTTCAGTCACCATACGAATTGAGTACTTTTATAGGTATAGGACGACATCTTCGAGATAATTCAACTCGTGTGAGAGTTAGGCTACTCAAAATATATAAGAAAAATGTACTGTCTTGACTATCAAAAAAATCATTTTGACCTAATAGAAAGTGTTTTGATCCTTATAAGTTCAATCACTATAGATTCATTGTGAATGTATAGCAATGAGACTTTCTTTATTATCTATATGCGATATTCATGCATATTATATATATATAGGCAAAAGTTCAAACGAGAACTGTTTTTCGTACGAGAACTGCTCACCAATCTGATCCGTCCAATTCCCCTTCCTTCAATGTCATTGCCTACCCATGAATTCCTCACATGCACCCTGCCACACTTGATCCCCTCCACGCTCTCCATCCATGAACTTCCCATATCCAAGGAACGGATGAGATTGGTTCTCGCAGTTCTCGTACGAAAAACAGTTCTCGTTTGAACTCTCCCCTATATATATATATATATATATATATATATATATATATATATATATATATATATATAGACAAAAGTTCATGCAAGAACCGTTGTTAGCGCGAGAACCGCGAGAACCAATCTAAGCCGTCCAATTCCCCCTCCTTCAATGTCATTGCCCACACATGAATTCCTCACATGCACCCTGCCACACTCTATCCCTCCACGCTCTTCATCCATGATACTTCTCATATTAAGGAACGACGGAGATTGGTTCTCGCGGTTCTCGCACTAACAATGGTTCTCGCATGAACCCTCCCCTATTTATAAAAATTGTATATTAATGTAATTAATTATAAGTTGTTTATAAATTATGTTTAGTAAACTTGTGATATATTTTGTTTAGAGAAAAAATAATTATATATTTACGACCGTCTCATTTTTATCTACGTTTTGGTATAAACTTTATTGTAACATGACACTTTTTTGAAATTAGTATATTCTCATCATAAAAGTGATATTTCATTTAGTGCATTATTATTATTTAAAAATTTTAATATCTCAATTAAACTTTCGAAATATTCGTACGTGTACGGGTCAATAAACTAGTTATATTGTGAAAGGATACGATGGATAAGTGAAACCAACCATCAAATCAAAACACAAACAACTTCGTCCGGCCATGGAACCACCCTAATTAAGCTACGGTGATAGTTGTGTTGTGACCATAACATAGTGTACGTGGTGAAAAGGATAAGAAAGAAAAAAAAAATACTTACCTAAGTTTTTTGATAGTCAACAAACATGTCCCTTTTAGAGACGAGTTTGGTTTCAAAACTGATCGGTCCGAACCCGTAAAAAACTAAACCAAAATATTGTTACACTTTAATAAGCAAAACAATAAAACAGTAAATTTTGCATCAGTTTCAATAAATAATATTAAAATCACAAGAAAATTATTCAAGGATTGTTCAAAGATCTAAAATTAAATTAAATTAAAATCACAAGAAAAATATTAAAATACCAGTATTTTGGTATAAAAGATAATTAGATAATACAAGCTTTCGGATACATACAATAACCTAGTTTTGAAAGTTTAATGCATGAAAAGATAATATTGAAAGAGAGTATATATAAAAGTAAAAGATGTAGTACTAGAGAATTTTGAAATATAGTGGCTCTGATTTAACTCTGATTTTAGGAGATTCTTAATTGTGTTAGAATTATATTAGAATAAATATAAACTTGGATAATATCTTGGATCGTGTTTACAACACTTTCCGAAATCTATAACTCGACCTTATGGCGGGTGTATCACGAATTCAAATATAGGATGATTCAAGAAATCGATTTAAGTTATAGACTTAATTTATATCACAAACACAGAATTGAATACCTTTGCGTTGATTTGAGTTGAAAAAGACCAAATTCCAGCAAAATGACGACGCAAAATAAATTATATATATATATATATGTTCTGCAGTGCCGGAAGTGGAGTATATAATGATGAAGAAGATGGCGGTTGTGGGCGGTAACTTTTAGCGGAAAAGTAACGGCAGGATCCATTTTCTTATATGGATTATGTTTTCAGCAGGGGCGTTGCCCCACACCCCTCCAGCGGCTTAGCCCATGGACCTACGTTTTCTCGATATTAACTTAACTTATCTAAGCGTGTTTCAGCACCTTCGGACTCGGATTATAGCTAAGTCTAATTTCGGCTATATCACATCAATCCCGATCAAACTAAATGCCTTGATAACACTAAAATAACCAACAAATTATAAGAATAACGGGTGATAAGATAAAGGGGAAGTTGTTGAAGTTGAGCAAGGCGAAGTATTGTTTCAACTATTTCGTGTCTATCTCTCAAAAACAGAACCGCATCTTACGCTTGACACAAGTTATTGTGATCATGATTGAAATGAAATCAAATATTAATATTGAAAGTTCAAAAACATTTGGCAATTATATATTAACAGAAAAAGATGAATAGCATCTATCTTTTCACTAGGATTTTTATGCCCTTGGGCCAGGATTTGTGCCTATAATGTTCATACCTGTAAAATGAATACCAGCATTTAGATTTCTCTTGACCGAGGTAAAGAATGATTTTATCTAAATTAAGGCAATTAATTAAGCTCCCCCAATTGCAAGAAGTTAAAAAATTGAACCGGCCGTGTGTTCTTAATTCCCCACTCATCCCTGAGATGAGCTATATATTAATATTACGTTAGTCTTATAAATTAAAAACACAAATTAAGTACGACCGATCGAGCTGATCACTAACAATCTAGATTTAAAAAGAAACCGAAAAAAACAATCTTGTTACTAGCTACTGAAATTATATATATGCATGTATTTCACAAGTAAATTAAGTACGTAGGAACGCACATTAATTAATTAACCTAAATTTATGGGTGGTCAAACATGTATCCTATATATATATGCATGGGCGGGTCAATCGAAATCGATCCATATATAAAAGAAATGAAGCGTTTAATTTTGACTTGAGAGTTGATGGAGATATGATATTGTTCTAACTCAACAAGTCAAAATCTATCTATGCATGGTGTAGACAACAACACAAGTTTCTTTCTAATTTTGGACGTTTAACTTAACAACCCTTTAAGCATTAATTTACCATCTTAATTTAGTCGTTGATTTTCTCCCTTTCATTTCTCCATCCTTACTTCCTTCCCCGCCCATTTCATTCATTTCCTCATATCAAACAAACCACCATTTTTCCTTCACTTTGATGCATGCTCCATCGAATAACTTAACCTGAATTTTGATCACAATGAAAGGGGCGGATCTTGAGAGCGTTGAGATCGACCCGATGGATGGGAAATCCCGCTCAGCATCCAAACGAGTCACCTCCATCAAGGATGATGGGCGTAAGCCTGGCGGGTTGTCATCAATGTTAAGCCGCACGTCTAGTAAGGCAACATCTATTCGAAAGAGGCCCCCGCCATCTGGTGGTGCACCCCCTAAGATGGGTCGGACAACCTCAAGCGCAGCCAAAGGGCTTAATAGCTTGCGGTTTCTTGACAGAACCGTGACTGGAAAAGAAGGGGATGCATGGAGGGCGATTGAGAAACGTTTCAATCAATTTGCGGTTGATGGGAAGCTGCCTAGAGATAAATTTGGCATTTGTGTTGGTAGAATTAAAGACTCATTTTTGAAAATGTTATACTTTTCAAGAATACAACTTGTAAGCATATATACAACTTTTGTGTTGAATGTTTAATTTGTTTATCTTTTTGCTATGTTTGTAGGAATGGGAGACAGCCTCGAATTTGCAGGGGAATTGTACGACGCCATGGCTAGGCGTAGGAATATAAATGGTGCAGATGGGCTTACCAAAGACCAAGTTAGAGATTTTTGGGAAGAGATGACGAAGAAAGATCTTGATGCTCGCCTTAGTATCTTCTTTGACATGTAAACTCAAAATTCATCATCTCTTTGTTTGATTGAATTTGCTAGCTTCTGAAAGAGTCAAATTTGTATCAGAACAATCTGATCTTTTACACGGGTTAATTTCAGGTGTGACAAGAATGGAGATGGGATATTATCAGAGGAAGAGGTGAAAGAGGTAATGGAGAAATATATAGATATAACAAGCCATACATATCATTATTCTCCTCAATTCATGTTACACAAGGCTAAATCTCGTTCTCTTTTCTCATCCTTAAGGTACTTATAATGAGTGCTTCAGCGAACAAGCTTTCGAATTTCAAGAACCAAGCTGGGACGTATGCAGCTTTAATCATGGAAGAGCTAGACCCCGATCAGCGTGGCTACATAGAGGTCAGGAACAAACAATTATGTCGCTTTTTTTAGTGTTTGATCGAAATTGCGTTTTGCATAGGATATCTTGATCCTCAACTTTGCATAAACAAATCAAGCTTGCATCTAGAATAAATAACCAGTTTCATACTAAACAAAACTTTAAATTTAAAGGTAATACAAGATCTAACATTTGATTACATGACTATATTACTACTTTAAACATTATGACAAATGCTAATATAATTATAACTATTGAATATTAAATAGAGATGATCATTTTCTAGATACTAGCTCTTTCAATTCAAACACCAATTGTTACTAGTTTTCTGAACTTTGTCTTTGGGACAGATGTGGCAACTTGAAATCCTGCTAACAGGCGTGGTCTCAAAGGATAGTGGCTCAGTAAACCCAAAATCAAAGAATATTAAAAAAAATCTAGATACAACTAATCTAGCAATATCGATGATCCCACAAAAGTATCGCAACCCAATCAGCAGAAGCATAAATGAGGGGATCGAATTTTTACAAGATAACTGGAAAAGGTTATGGGTAGTAACTGTTTTCATCCTACTTAACGTGGCTCTTTTCGCATGGAAATTTCATCAGTATAGCCTGTTACCAACATTCCAAGTAATGGGTTATTGTGTATGCTTAGCAAAGGCTGCAGGCGAGACCCTAAAGCTTAACATGGCTCTAGTGCTCCTTCCAGTTTGCAGAAAAACACTCACTAATTTAAGAGAAACATGGCTAGGAAAGCTTCTCCCTTTTGATGATAATATCAACTTCCATAAACTTATTGCATTTGCCATTGTGATTGGAACAATAATTCATACCGTTGCGCACATGGCTTGCAATTTTATAAGGATTAGCACTTGCCCGCCAGACACTTTTGAACGTATTTATGGAAATTTACTTCCAGCACAGCCGTCGTACATGGATTTAGTACTAACAGTCCCAGGTTTTACTGGCATAATCATGGATATAATGATGTTCTTTTGCTTTCTTCTCGCGACACATGCTTTTAGGAGGAACGTTATCAATTTGCCATGGCCGTTTAGTAATCTAGCCGGTTTTACTTCCTTTTGGTATGCACATCATCTTCTGATTATCGTTTACATCTTGCTGATCCTGCATGGTTACTTCCTCGTGTTTGCCACATTCTGGTACAGGAAAACAGTAAGATATTCATCCTAGTAATCCCAACAGCCTATATTCAATTAATCTCTTCTTTTACTAAACAATGTATGCAACCTTATAAAACTTGCAGACATGGATGTATCTTGTGCTCCCAATGTTGTGTTACGCAACTGAGAGATTGTTTATGGCCCATGATCATCACTATCGGGTTAATATTGTTAAGGTGACAATTGATTGATGCTTCTGTCATATATCTTTTCTTTCTGATCAATTATATGCAATGAAATCAGTCTGATGTATAACTCTTTAATTAACTTTAGGCTATTATATATACTGGAAATGTGCTAGCACTCTACATGAGCAAGCCTAATGGATTCAAATACAAGAGCGGGATGTACCTCTTTGTTAAATGTCCTAATATATCAGGTTTCGAATGGTAATTAAGTACTGTCATTTTATAAAATTTTCCTTTATTTAGAGAATTCATTTAACTCGAAATGGGTCATTCTTATTGCTTTTTATAAACCAATTACAAATTTCCTTTCTCCTTATATGGCTAGTTATTTTTGCTACGTTTTACCCTTTTGACAATTTAAACAAATAATTTACAGATTTTCATATAATGAAGTTGAAATTGAGAGTCCGATAAACTTAAAACAAGTCGAATGTTGGTTGCAGGCATCCGTTTTCCATCACTTCTGCACCTGGAGATGACTACTTAAGTGTACATATTCGTACTTTAGGAGACTGGACAACAGCCCTCAAAGAAGAATTTGCAAAGGTGAAACCAACATATTAATTATACGCTAAATAAAATGTGCCAATCTGTAAAACTTAATTAAGTTTCCATCTTCAACAACCTGTTGTTTTTTCTGTTAATCTAAATTCTAAAACACAGAAATGCAGGCCTGTGAGCCTCCACCACAAAAACCTCCAATTGGCGCTTCTGCTTCAAGAGCTGTAAGAGGAAACCTTGTTCGACTAGAAACTAAAGCAAATGTTAATGTTCCTGTAGAGGAAGCACAAGCAATGTGAGTATCAAAACAAGCCTAGATTTGTTTGCTTATCCTTTTACTGATCTTCCTTATTATAATCTAATGGTTTGTTAATTCTTCTAGCTACCCTAAGATTTATATCAAAGGACCTTATGGAGCACCTGCTCAAGATTACGGGAAATATGATATCCTGTTACTAATCGGTTTGGGTATTGGAGCAACTCCCTTTATTAGCATTTTGAAAGATCTCCTAAACCATCAAAGGGAATCAGTAAGTAGCTCATACTAAATTCCATATTAACTTATAAAAACGAGGGTGTGCTGATTATTTCTTTATAGGGTCTTGACGACAAAGTTCCAGATCGAGCCTACTTCTACTGGGTGACAAGGGAACAAGGATCCTTTGAATGGTTTAAAGGAGTTATGGATGATATTGCGGAGTATGATAAAAATGTAGGTTCTAACTTCTGACAAAAACGACTTTTTTTTTATATGAATAAGGTGATGTTTTGTTTAATTAATGAGAGCATTGAATGTGACACAGAACATAATTGAAATGCATTCCTACTTAACATGTGTTCATGAAGAAGGCGATGCAAGATCCGCGCTCATTGCCATGGTGCAGTCTCTGCAACATGCCAAAAATGGAGTTGATGTCGTCTCTCAGAGTCGTGTATGTTTCTTTGAAATCTTTGCTTCTTTTCTTTTCCATTCAAGAATTCTGCAGACTCTAATGAATAAATCATAACAGATAAGAACGCATTTCTCAAGACCTAATTGGAAGAAGGTATTCACCACATTGGCAACCAACCATGATTCTGCTAGAGTTGGTAAATACTCAGTTCTAGTATTTGATACCGAGTGTATCTTTGATGTTGTCTAGCAAACCTTCTAATCTGTTGATGATACGCAGGTGTGTTCTACTGTGGGAGCCAAACGCTCGTGAAATCACTAGAAAGTCTTGCGAAAGAATTCACCGTAGAAACCTCGACTCGTTTCGATTTCCACAAGGAGAACTTCTAATAAAGGAATGAATTTAGATATCTGGTTTCAAGAAAATCAACATGGAGATCTACAATTCCGTTAATAGGTTGTAAATCTTGATCGAAGATCCAATGCTTGTGGTATCGGATTGATTGTGTTTTATGCTCGTATATATAATGACGCGTTAAATCAGGAATATCTAGTCTAGATAGAAAAGGATAGTTTTTGTGCTTTCATAATGTAACAGTGTATGTACATTGGCTATTATCACAATCTTCCATCAACTTTTTCAATCTTGTGATTTCCAAAGGAAAAAACTAGCTACCAGTGTAGCATCAAATCAAATGAGCATTTATGGTATAATCCTTTGTTTCAAGTAGTTTGTAACTTCCTCATCAATATCACAGATTAAGTACTTCAGTAGTTCAGTGTAAAACTATATCATTTGTAGTACCATGCTCACCCAAAAACATCTAAGTACTAGAAACTTAGAAACTAGCATATGAATAAGGTCAACACGTAATCCAATCTGACACAATAAGTGTTGGGGAATGTGTGTAAGGGTATTATATATTCCATAGCCTTAGTTTGATTCTGGATCGTGAGATCGCCGTTCTGAATTGATTATTCAACCCTTAAATGAGTATCACAAATATCAATTAGGGATAATGTCAGAATCTTTTGTTCACTATGATGCTCAGCTAAGCAAAGATACATAATCCGTTAAGCAATTAGCATATCATGCTAAATCTTAGCACTTAGCTAATCACTTAAACTCTTAGCCCTTAGTTGATCAATTCAGCTTATCATGCCCGTAGGACCCCACGCGACCCCCTCAAACCCCGATGTTTTGAGTCTGTGATAACAACTACGACTTGAATAAGCATGCACTTTGCACCACCTAACTCATATACCAAGTTTATCCAAATCCTTACATTACATTAAAGAACTACCAATAAGCTTCAAATTAACTTGTAGTTGTGTAATAAAAATTGACTATCAACCATGAAGATCAACAAATGGTATGCTAATCAATTAATGGCAAGGCTTGATGCATGAAACGGTATCCAAACTCCGATCAAATGGTTATTGAATGCATTCATAGTCTGCTATTGTCTGCTTCTACACAAATAGATCGGTTTTACTCAAATAACCCGTCTTCAATTTTTATTTCATGAAGTTAGTCAGAGAGGAAAAATAAAACTTGGACGGAAAAGTTTGGGGGAAAACAAATTTACAAAAATTGAAAAATTAAATTTTATAACTTGTTAGACATATGCATAGTACAGTTAGGCCTAATATTAATTAATGTGCTTATAGTATAGACTGATACAAAGACTGTACAGCAACAATACTATTTCGCTATTCTATTGTAAAGCCAAGAATATAATAAAAAAAAAGTAAAGTAAAGTAACACCCAATACCGTATTCCACGGGTTATGGGTCCCAATACCGTTTGCACGGTGTATGGGGGAGGTTGAGATGTAGACACCCATACCTCTACCTATGGTAGAGAGGATGTTTCCAGTTCTACTAAATGTAGAAAAGGACCTCCGGCCTTGCAAGGAGTGAGGATCGAACCCTTGACCTCTGTCTCCAGAGGCAAGGGTGATAACCACTTGATCCAACCTTGTGGGTTAAAGCCAAGAATATAATATTTTAAAATTTATACTCTCATCACATCCACTAGAACTGCACTATAACATCCCAAGCAAAGTGTGTGCACTTATACATGAATGTTACAACTCAGTTTGCATTAAAATACAAGATGACTATATCAGAAACCTCAAAACACTCAAGATTCAAACCTAAATCTGAATCTACTGTATAAATTCACCCTAAGAATCATGATCAATGAATATTTTGTAAACCACATATATATGTATATCTATATACACTTTTCTGTATAATGTGTTTAAAATTAATGGGGTTATTGTCAATTAACAGCAGTGAGCGTGTATTGCGAGTCTCTGATGGAATGTGCAGAAGCCTTGAGATGCTTTGCATCACCATTTGGTAGCCTTGGAGATGTTGATTTTGATTCCCAGAAATATTTCAGTAGCTCATCAAATGGCGGGGTTCTTAGCTCTTCAATAGATGTGGTGCTTGGTAGATTGAATGACCTTTTTCTTGGTGTGGAACATGATGGTTTATCAACCTGCAATAAACTCGATGCCCGTCAAATTAGTTTACCACCAAAAATGCTCAAGGAATGGGATGTGGGAGAGAGAGAGAGAGGAGGGAAGGAGGTGGAGATCCGAGGATACACTAGAGAGACCGATGTAGAGTGTGAGAGAGAAAGCGAAGAGAGAGACAAATGGCAACACCTAACTTAGGGGCTGTTAGTAGCACACATACTTTTCGCTGTTATAATTAGTATTATAAAAAATGCTAGTAATAACAAAGAGGAAGCGTGCACATTTTCGGTTTTGGTTGGGGAGCTAGTTGCCAGTAAACAATTGTGCATATTGGGATTCGGAACAAATCCAAAAATGTAATGGTGATATAGTTAATAAAATAGTAAGTTGCTATTTTATAGCTTTTACCCAATTATATATACGGAGGTTGGATGAGAAAACTTACCGTGTAGTTATTTAGAAGGGTTTTTCCTGCATCATCCGTGATCTCTACAATCTTATCAAAGTGTCCATCCTTCAGTTCTCTTAGTTCTCCACGACAAGGAACAATCATGGAATCGAGATTCTGATATGCATCATGGTCAAGTTGTAAAGAATCTGCAAGTGTTGTATTGTAAAAGGAAAAAACTTAGAAGTTAGTTTCACAAGGAGAAATAATGACCTTGAAAAGTAATAATTGAAACTCCTAAACAAAATGCTTACGATCAATTGACGAAAGGAGATTATTGCTTGCAACATTTGTGTCATTAAGCGCTGATGACGCTGCAACCGAATACTGGGAACGCAAACTTTGATTGGCTTGTAGTCCTCCCCTAAAAAAGGTTGAAAAAGGTATATAAATTCTATAAATGGTTACAAAATTGTTATATAAACAGTCTTATTTCTTCATGTTTGCACTTACCTAACAATTTCATTCACAGAAGCCACATTGTTTTTCTCTGAACTGAGCAAAGATTCTTGAGCTCTACTCCATTGTTGTGACCCCATTTGTACCTTTTGCAAACTGAATATATGTTGCTTATACAAGGTAAATGAAAATTGACAACTGAAGTCTGAACATATAAATAAGTTTTGTAGGAATAAAGATTGTGGGCACCCACCAATTTTGAAGAACCTCATCCAAGTTTTTCTTTCCATTTTCAACAGCAGCAGTGTTTTCAATGTAGTGGGTTTCAGCCTTGCTAGTGTACTCTGTACATTCAACTCTCACAGAATAGCTTGATTCTTTCATGGTTGACATTTCCTTTTGGAATCTGTTGGTTCTACTAGCTGCACTTTCTCGCAGACCATTCACCGCTGTTGTAACCTATTATAGGGTCAAAATAATACGATCAAAATGCAGAAAAGATAAAAAATAAGCTCACTGCTTTTAATGCTAAAGCAAAAACAAATAAAGTAGCACCAATTGTGGTATATTGGTCATACCAGTTCTTTCTTCCTGGCATTTGAACCTGCAAACAGTTCTGCAACTTTCTCTAGTAGTTGTCGTTCTTCACTGGCAGCACACTCCTAAGGGTATAGAAATAAGAAGATCAAGAGATGTTTTTCTTTTTTGTGATAAAAAAAACATGCCAAAAGAGAATCATTACCTCAAACTTTCTTTCAAGTTCAGATAATTTTTGTTCATTGGCAGTCTGGCCCTCTTCGATAATTTGTGTCAATTTGGTTGCATGCATGTCTAGGGTAACGAAAAAGTTTGTGGTAACTTCAGAAATTGACCGTGAGGTTTCAACAGCTCTACAATGTGCCTGCATGGAATGTGAAAAGAGGAATTATGATCTTATATATATTTTAGGAAAGGAAATGTTATTGGATAGCTAGTTAACAAAATCTAACCTCCCGTTGTTGTTGAGCATATGCCCCTAGTTTATTTTCTTGGCTTTGGAGAATGTTTTGAAGATTATTAAGTAATTCCTCAGCTTCTGATGCGATAACTTTGAAAAGCTGTTCATGTTCAATATACGGATGTGAATGTTGTAAATATTAAGTGCATACAAACACAAAGTTCCAAATAACTGTTAATTTAAATCAGAACATACATCCCCAAGAGCAGAAGAATTTTGAGAAACTTGAGAATTAAGATGTTCAAGTGTTGACTGTGAATTTTCATCAACTTCATTTGCTAGATTATCCAGAGTTTTGATACCAGAGCCGTACAACGTTTTCAACTGCTCTAGACCAACTCGAAGTTCTTCGGTAGCCTGTACGGCGCAACAAGTAGCATATCAATATCTGTTAGGTAGAATTATGAAATATAGAAGTAAGTTGGAGATGTCCCGAAAGCCAGCAGGTTTAGTATTTTGTTTGTATTTCAACATAAATCCCCAAAATTTTGTTTGAATCATACCAGACACTTGGTTGATACAAAAGATTTCATATCTTCTTCCATTCCTTTTAGTTGTTGTTCTTGTTGTGTAATGGAATCTGCTACACTCTTATGCAAGATTTCAAGCTGACTAGTTAATTGAGACTGGAATTGCTGGACAAGAATCTTGTTTCCATCTTCTATTTTGTCCTTGCGTTCTGGAAAAACATGTTACAGAAATGAGGATTATTTCTGGGCCAGATTTGCTAGTTATATTAAATTTTTGGTAAGACGTACCAATCTTGGTGAACAGACTAGAGACATCTGATGAAGCATTCTCAAGCTCAGCTCGAAGGTCAAATGCCCGCTCAACAAGAGCTTTCTCTGATGAAGACCATCGTTACAACTTATAAGTTTTTATATAATTAGTCTCACTGAATTGAACATATATAAGCTTTAAATTTAGTTTGTTATTTGAAAAAGATTTAAGATCCTTTCAGATGCAAGATTGATAGATATCAAAATTTTAAAACGTGGCTCACCAGACTTGAGAAGGTTAAAGATAAGGAATTCCTTCTCTTTGATTGTTATATTTGCTTGTCTATGCTGTTCTTCAAGATCCAACAATGAATCTTCTGTTTCTTGGAGCTTCATCTAAAGGTGCATCATCAAAAGAATTAAAATTTCATGCCCAGAAAACGAAGATTGAATGTATTACATAGATGACTATCGTGGACAGAAAACAAATTAACACCATACCTCTGTCCGTTCCAGCTTCCCAGTTAAATTCGCATTCACTAGCTGCTGAGAATTATACAGTTCTTGAAGCTCCATAAATTGCTGTTTACAATAGCATATAACAATCATCAGTCGTCTATTATAACAAAAATGAGAAATGGTGACAATTATATGAATTGAGTCTACCTTGCCGCTTGACTCAGCATCAAGTTCCATTCGCTCTATATTTTCAGCCATTGCCTGAAGAAAGTAATTTTAGAACACGAAACTTCAATCAGGTTTCATGGAAAATTTACAAATTTAGGGTGTGCAATTCATGGTGACCATGACTAGAGGTAGCAAGAAAGGTGGTCAGGTAACAGGCAAAATGAGTTGAGGTTGAAACAGGCCGTCTTAGTAGGGGTTGGGTTAAGCTGCAAACACACTATTGTCCGTTCTTAATAATATATTTTTCCATTTACTACTTGAATCTTCTAATAAAAATGATTTAGGAGGTTATATACTTATATGCAATCAATATTAGACTTTGTACGACTGTAAATTGTTTCCATTTTAGCTGAAAGATTTTATGACCGGTTTGTGATAAAAGCACAGCTCAAATTGACCCGGTTGTAAGCAAATGGGTCAAAACGGGCTACCTCTAACCATGACTAGGAAGTGTACCTTCTTTTCCTCTTCTTCCTGCAGATATCTTTCTTTTGGTATGTAGATTCCATTCTTTTCTCTTGTAGCGTAGACCTCTGGGTCAAACAAAAATTCGAAGCATGGTAATTATGGATTCACTTAATAGGAGACCACAGTGGGAACAGAAGAGAAGTTCAACCTTGCTTGAGCCGTTCAATTTCAGAGTATAGGTCTTTCATCATTGCAGATTTCATCATCTTCTGATTTATCTGAAATATCATGAAGAGACAAAATCAAAACTGGCTAAATAAGGATGATATTTTTCTATAAGGAAACAAATAATTTTCGCAACAGTAACCAACCTCTGGCTTGTTCTTAATATTTTTTGCTCGGTGTGCATAGTCTAAAGTACTGAGTGTTTCCTCCAATGAATGGATAGAGGGGGAGATGGTGGCAATTATGCATGTCTTTGTTTTCCCTCCCAAAGAATCTCTCAACAACCTTGTTAGTTTACTGTCCCTGCATGGACAACAAACATTTTTGCTGTTCATTTACATTTTTGTTTAAATTAAATCAGATAACATATCCATTGACTGTTGATATAGTATAGATGAGAGAATAAAACCTATATGGTATATGCCCTGAGTGCTCAACTAATGTATTTATGACTCGGCCAAGTGTAAGCAAGCTCTTGTTTATCTCACCAGCTTCCCTTGCTCTGCCCTGCAGCAGTAAGAATTCATGAGGATTGAAGCTGATATTATGACACAAAATTGTAGATGGACTATAATTTTTTTATAAACACATGAAACTTTGATGTATTTGTCTGCATTTACGGTTACAACAGAGAACAAAGTTATCAAGTTTGTATTTACCTCTCTAGCACCAGACCTCGATATATTCTCTGAACCAGCAAGATCAACAAGATTGAGCTTGCCACATCTGATAATCTCTTCCCCTTCTGGAGTGCGCTCCTTGATATGTATTGTGATAGAAAATATTGAGTGAGAACGACTACTTTGTTTATTCAAAAGAGTCTCTGCAGTACGCCTTTTAGCAGAACCTTTCTCTAAGATTTTGTAAATTTCATCTGCAGTGGAAACCATCTCCTCTTCCAAGCCTCTTACAAACACACCTCCCTTTCCATCCTCCATTAGTGCTATGGGTTTCTTTGATTTGTCTTCAGGAAATTTGAAAGATTCTTCAGGAGTCAAAAGATCACTTATCTCCTCATTGTACAGCTCTAAGAATGTAACTTTCATATTGTACTCTGCATTTTGAGCTTCTAATATATCAAATATTTGTCGTACAGCTCTCGGAATAACACCTGCATCACTTGGGAATTCCCCATTCTGGACAGAACAAAAAAGGCTATCTGGTTCAGTAAAAGCCAAAAAAAACATGAGATTGTTTATAGTATTTCATGATGGACCGAATCATTATACCTTTTTCCTCCCTCCACCCTCCATTGTGTATGTTTTCCCAGTTCCTGTCTGTCCATAAGCAAATATAGTGCAATTATATCCGTCAAGAACCTCAAAAACTATGGGAGAGACAGCTGCATGATACAGATCCCTTTGTTGCGAGTTTGGACCAAAGACCTATACAGAGATTCACTTTAGCTCTTGGAAACACTATAATCAGAGACACTTCTTCTTTGATAAAATATAGAAAAGCAAATAAAAGGGCAGTTGTTTCTTGAGATATTGCAAAGGTTCTTATAAAAAATATATATATATAGTATGGTTCAGAGGTTGCGGCATCTTGTTTCCCAGCTAATACTTCAATAACCAGGCACATCCTATATCTGGTGGTAGCTTCAGGTTACCTTGTTAACCATCGACATAATTAGCAATAAGATTTACGTTGACCCTTGACTACTTTCATGTCATATGGTGTTATGGAACACTTCATAGTTCGTTTCTCATTTTTCTAACACACAAACTAGCTTACAAACTACATAAAGACTTGTGACATATTCTTAAGACTCTCTCCCAATTTAAATGCCTAATACATGTATAATCCACATATATGGCACCTCATAGAACAATCAGTAAGATAGTTTCTTTGCAATTTGAAGGGCACGGGTTCAACTGAACAAACAGACACAATGCATTATACAAGGGGAATGCTGCTTACAGAAACCCTCCCAGAGCTTGCAAAGCCATGGTGCACTGCACATGAATAAGCATAAATGAAATTAGAAAAGAAAGAATTACCTTGTCAAACACAAATGATCTATCAATTTGCTTGTTAGCTATGTTCTGAACTGCACAAACTTCTTTCCTGTTCTCAGTACATGTAATCACCACTGGTGTGTGTGATCTCACCTCATCATCATTCAGCGGTCTATATGTTAAGAAATACAACAAATCATGTATTGAGTGTAAAAGGAACAGAAATCCTGTCTCATGATTGCTTCAGTCAGAACTGTACAGACCTGCATCGCACGATGACCTGAACATTCACCCCCTTTTCTCTATCATGCTTTCCATTTGTATATCCTTCTCCTGGACGCACATCACGTACTGCCTTCTCAGTGGACCTTGGCGTGTTTGAGGGAGAGCTCTGAACCACATTTCCTCCTCTTCTCTCCATAGCTAAAAATATGCTCACTCAAATCAAGAGTCTTGCTGAATTTGACTAAATGACTCAAATCAATAATGTGAGGAAGATCCATTTTTCTCATAAAAAAAACTATGGTAATAGCAAATTCAATCTTCTCATACAAAATATTAGAAATGTCAAAGTATTTATAACCTGGTATAGAACCCAACTTATTCATAGCTATACAAGCTAAAAAACCAATGACAGTATACCTGTTGGTAAGTGTTTCCAGGTATAACGAGCTTTTCAGTTGAACTCGCCGAGTCAACTCAATCCAAATCTGGAAATGCTTTAGCGAGTAGGAATAATAAGTAATGGATTAAAACTCATTAATACATTAAAAAATATCTGACTTGATCCGATTGAACTGCATTGACGTAAACCAGTTTTGATCGGAAGAATCGATTAATTGAATAAATTAAGGTGGAATGTAAAGAAAGCGTGAAACCTGGAATCGCCGGCCGTTGACTACTCCAAATGTTGCAGGCTGAGAGAATAGATTCAGCGTCGGGAAGCGATTTGTTGAAATGGTGAATAACACGCACAAACACACACAGTGTGTGTGTGTGTGTGTGTGAGAGAGAGAGAGAGAGAGAGATGGGATGGCTGAGGAAGGGAGCTTGAAAAGATTATGGCCGTTAATGGAGCGTTTGAAGTTGGGGGTTCCTAATTAACCGTGAAAAATGACGGTGAGTGTCGTTTGTAAGATGATTTTTTTTCTTTTAGAGGTACGCGGGTGAATTTACGGGTTTATTGTTATAAGAAATTGTTGATACAATAAAATTAAAAAAAGAATAATAATGAATTATATTATAAATCTACCATTCTTTTTGTTTTATAATTGTAAAAGGTATAAAAACAAATTGTTTAGAACATTGATTCTTTTTACAAAAATGATTAACTTAAGTTTATAATTTAGAGTAAATTACTGAAATGGTCAATGTGGTTTACACAAAATTGCTAGTTTAGTCCTTTATAATCAAAAATTACGCCAGAGGTCTATGTGGTTGACATTTTGTTACTGAAATGGTCTTTTACACTAACAGTCATTCAAATTGACTGTTAGTTATCTTTTAGTGCAGGGGTATTTTGGTCTTTTTGCACTACAGGGACCATTTCAGACTCAGTAATAAACCACATGGACCATTTTAGTAATAAACCACAGGGACCATTTCAGTCATTTACAAACCACAAGGACCATTTCAGTAATTAACTCTTTTTTTATAATATATATTTCTTAAATTTCTTTTGTTTTGTTTTTTTAGTTTCTTTTATATTTTATTTTCATTTATTTTTGTTGTTATTTCTTATGTTCTTAATTTTTTTTAATTATTCGTTAAATAAATATTATCAAACATCTTAGGAATTCTTTTTTTTATTTTTCATTGCTTTTTTATCTCTTTGTGAAGATTCTTTTTTTTTCTTTTATATTTTTAAGTATTACTTTAAGAATTCATTTTCTTGCCGTGATTATTATTTTTTTATTTTGTTATATTTTACTATTCTAAATCATTTTCTTACTTGACCATTATGTTTCGTTTTTTGTATTAAAAAAATGATTTAGAATAGTAAAATATAAAAAAATAATAACCACACCAAGAAAATGAATTCTTAAAGTAATACTTAAAAGTATAAAAGAAAAAAATAAAAAGAATCTTCACAAAGAGATAAAGAAAAGCAATGAAAAATAAAAAAGAGAATTCCTAAGATGTTTGGTAATATTTATTTAACAAATAATTAAAAAAATTAAGAACATAAGAAATAACAACAAAAATAAATGAAAAAGAAGTATAAAAGAAACTAAAAAAACAAAACAAAAGAAATTTAAGAAATATATATTATAAAAAAAGAGTTAATTACTGAAATGGTCTTTGTGGTTTGTAAATGACTGAAATGGTTCTTGTGGTTTATTACTGAAATGGTCCATGTAGTGCAAAAAGACCAAAATGCCCATGCACTAAAAGACAACTAACAACCAATTTGGATGGTGTTAGTGTAAGGGATCATTTCAGTAACAAAATATCAACCACAGGGACCTCTGGTGTAATTTTTAATTATAAAGGACTAAACCAGTAATTTTGTGTAAACCACATGGACCATTTCAGTAATTTACTCTATAATTTAAATTTAATTAGTTATAAGCCGTTACAGTTAATCTTATAGTTGTAGCAAGTATAAAACACAGCATCAGTTTATTTAAGAATTTCTCTTAAATAAATTTAAACTTTGGGAAATTTGAAATCAATAATTAATGAGCAAAATATGGGACAAGTAGGTTTGGTGGCAGGTGCCCCAAGGACGGGACCATATGAAAATGAATAATGCAATGCCGGCACATGATTTATGCAATTTAGTCTCCTTCAAGAAACCAAAAGGTAATACAAAAAATTTGAAAAATAACAATAAAATAATTATATTTTTGGGTGAGATATATTATATAATTTAATATAATAATTTCATGAAAGTGAAATACAAAGACACCAAACAGAAAGCGAAGATTCGGCTTCTAAATCCCATGTCTAAGTTATGAGGTAATGTGTCAATATGGTTTGATTTTATTATGCGGTCATTTTTTCATATAAATCATAAATGTAGTTTTTCTTGGTTAAGACTTCTCAAGGTTTAAATCTTTGGTTTAGATATACACAATCTAATAAGTTTATCTAATAAGTTTTACTATTGACCGTTTTTTAAGCATCCCCTAAACATCTTTAATTGAAACTTAATAAAACTCAAACCCTTAACCTCTTCCAAAGTTATATTATTTAGTTATAGTATTTATTCCAAAGTTATATTATTTAGTGTTAATACTAATTAATTGTTAATTGGTTTGTGCTTAATTATGTTAACTTGGAGACAGTTATAGCTAAAATTAAAAGACCAAAATCACATTCCATATAAGTTGTATATAGGGGTGAGCAAGAAAAACCGAAACCGAACCAAAAACCGAAATAACCGAAATAACCAAACCGAAAAAACCGAACCAAAACCAAAACCGATGGTTTTGGTTTTTAAAATTATAAAAACCGATTTTTTGGGTTTGGTTCGGTTTTAGGTTTCAAAACCGACCATAAAAACCGAACCGAACCGAACTGAAGGAACCGAACCGTTTAAAACCGAACCAAACCGTTTAAAACCGAACCAAACCGAACCGTTAGGGTTAAGGGGCATACTAGTAAGTTTACATATCAATTCAACATAACTAAAATCCCTTACCTTTCCCTTATTTTAACTTTTTCCCCCAAAATCCCAAATCGGCATTCACTATCCAACACTCGGCATCCCAATCACTCGAATATTGAAGATCAAATCGACAGACCAAACTTGAATTTTGAATTGATAGACCAAATTGACTCTTGATTCTTCGAACTTTGAAGCTAGAAGATTTCGATGGAAGTTTGAAGCTAGAAATCTCGACACCCCATACGACGGTGTTCGCTCTCCCTCCGTCGAGTGTTGTGACAAAAAATTTGAAAAACCAAAAACCGAACCGAAAACCGAAAACCAAACCGAAAAACTGAAAACCAAAAACCGAACCAAGCCGAACCGTGCACACCCCTAGTTGTATACCTGTATATCTCATCTTTTAACAAAAAATACCTCATGTTTTTCTTAATCGTATATGATACATCACATTTCAACAAATATTTGGTAATTGGGCCTTGTCTTATTTTCATTTTAGACATAAAAAAATACAAAATTAGATTATTTTTAACTAATAATTGAATAAATACAAAATTTAATTATTTTATATAGGGGTCGTATATCAACCCGTTCATAATTAACATAAGAGCTAAAGGTAAATATATGAACATAACCACAAACCTCCATCTTATGTTGCATGTCTTTAAACACTAAGCAATGATTGTGTGAATATTTGAGACGATTTAACCAATTAAGGTATGTGAAATTATATTAAAACTAGTCCTTGTCTAGGACTAGTCTCGTAAATTGTAAATGATTCAAATAGTAGGATTATTGAAATCAACGTTCAAAAAAAATTAAAGGAAGATGCTCTTTCAAAATTAATAAACCTGGATTCAATACTCCGTTATGATTTTTATCCTTTTTGAGTAGTTTGTCTTTATCTATCAGGTTTCAGGTATTTCTAATTACAAGTTATTAATTATAATAAATAGTGTCTTCTAGTAATGGTTCGCTCTATATGTTCTAGCCTTGTAAAGTTATATATATTATAATTGTAGAGCAATAGAAGTATTGTATTTATATAAGGTTATATATGTCACACGACAAGAAATGTTAGACCCAAGTTGTGTTTATTAATCGTTTTATTTTAAGTTATGCTTCTAATTGTATTTTCTAGAAGTATAAGATAGAATATGTAAATATCTTATGAGTATATAACCTATGTATTTTGCCCTAAATCAATTAAGTATTTCAATTACTTTCAAATACTGAGTTTGTTATTAGTGTATTCTCTCAATTACTATTATACTAAATTCATAATCATTATTAGATTTGCTTTAGTATATTTGATACTTGATATAATTGGGATCATGCAAGAAAGTTTCACATGAAGAGAATATTTGGGACTAGGGGAATATTCAAATGAGAATGAGAAATTAATTGAGAATGAAAGACTAAATCTTAGTCGTTCATTTTGTAAGTGGAATTCATGGATGGAGAGCGTGGGGGAATCGAGTGTGGGAGGGTGCATGTGAGGAATTCATGGGTGGGCAATGACATTGAAGAATGGAAATGGACGGCTAGGATTGAGTCTTTCATTCTCAATTAATTTAAGGTTTTCATTTGAACCTCCCACTTTGGGACTATGGGGATGCATAGCAACAACTACTTCTTGCCATAAAGACTAACACCAAGTACTCTTAGTAAGTGAAATAGTCACGTCGTGTACTAGTTTTTCCTAGGGGCATATCGATTAGAAGAAGCGAGTCTATTAAAAATAAACCGTTTGGGTCCAAGCGCTACCCCTTAATCACGATCGCTTACTTGAAAGCGGGACCCCACCAACCCCGCTTTTTATCATGACAATATTCAAGTAACTAAAAACGAGTGTGCCTCCACACATCCCACCAATATTAGTTTATCTTGAAAATTATTTTAGTCTCCTCTAAACCACAATTAACTAAAAGATAGTCGTTGACATTAAAATCACCGATAATCAATATAGAACTCGAACAAATTAAGAAGAAAATATATATTAATTATGTATAGTATCACGTTTGTTGCATATGCATCCCTCAGACGTTAGATTCAATGGTGCTGTAGCTGATTCTAACCCACTCAACGTTCATCCAAAAGATTCTACTTCTTCAAAATCAAGTCTAAGTCATATACGGAGGTACCGCCTATACAGATTCTACCAATATTATAACATCAATATCTCTGGATATAACTAGGAGTTTTAATCCACCATTAATATCTTCTTTTACACCAAAACCTACGCCAGAATCTTTATCATCTATATAAATGGCCACAAATCGTACGTACGGTCAACAAAACATTGAATTACTCTATTCATAATATAGAAATTCATACAACATCATGTTCTCTCGTGTAATTTTTGTAGCCACCATCTTCATGCTCCTCATATCATCTTGCAGTGGTAAGTTTGTTTCATATTCATCATGGTGCTTTTATGATTCTTAGTTTTCAAGACATAGTAATCATTAGTTAATCTGTTTGTTGATTTGATTCATATACAGCTGCAAATTCGAATCTTTTCCGGGAGTACATTGGTGCTGAATCTGACTCTGTTAAGTTATCAGACGTGCCAATACGCGATGATGTTGAAGTTCATTTCATCCTTGCATTTGCAATTGATTACACTTCAGATAAACATCCATCACCCACCAATGGCAAATTCAATGTCTTCTGGGAAACTAACAATTTGGGTCCTTCACAAATAGCATCAATTAAAGCCAAGAACTCAAATGTCAAAGTAGCAGTTAGCTTGGGTGGGGATAGTGTTAATAATAAACATAAGGCCCATTTTGCTCCTAAATCCATTAACTCATGGGTTCAAAATGCAGTTAATTCATTAACTAGCATGATCAAGGAGTACAATTTGGATGGTATTGACATTGACTATGAACACTTCAAGTCAAATGACGAGACTTTTGTCGAATGCATAGGACAGCTTATAACAATTCTAAAGGAAAAACGAGTCATCAAATTTGCTTCTATCGCCCCGTATGAAGATAAAGGACCTGTTGAAAGTCGTTACTTGGCTTTATGGAAGAAATATGGACATGTTATCGATTATGTGAATTTCCAGTTTTATGCCTATGATAAACTTACTGTTTCACAGTTTTTAAACCGCTTTAATCATCAACAAACTTCAAGTTACGCAGGAAGTCAGTTTCTAGCGAGTTTCATCACCAAAGGTAAGTTAGGTTTGCCTCCAAATGATGGATTCTTTGAGGCCTGCAAATTGTTAAAGAGACAAGGTAAGCTTGGAGGCATATTTGTCTGGTGTGCTGATGAATCAAAAGATTTTGGATTCAGATATGAAAAACAATCTCAGGCCTTATTGGCAGCATGATCAACATCTATATATCCTTCTTAATTTCACCATGGGCATAATATGTTTGATTCTCATGTCCGTAGTTTGATATATCTTCTTGCTTTCATATAGAAAACAAGATGTTGTAACTTTGAGTGTATTAACAAAAAAATTGTAACAAATAATCAACCTATGGCATCAATCATGGGTAATTCAGGGTTTTTTACTGTTCATTTATCCATTTTGATTTACTTTCACTAAATTATTCTACTCTGACTTCAAAAATATGAGGACCCAATCAATCTATGAAACTCTATGTATCAAGGTAAATGCATTTTGGTGATGATAAGAAAAAGACATGAAACAACAAATGACAAAATATTGTTTGTATTCTTGTGGATGATATACATAATACATGACAAAAAACTTTGTTTTTGTTCCAATGCTTGTGGCTTTTTCTTCTTTTAGCGGCAGCTTTGACTCACTGAGCATGATTATCTAAATGTAAAATGGGATTTAGAACATATTTTTAACTTATTCATCTTAACAGGAAAATTAAAGATAAATAATCAAACATAACAACAGCAGAAGCACAGTAACGCAAGCTTAATAAAACATTAATTTGATCACATCCTTGGCAATTTGCTAGAAATATACTCTATATAACTGCTGGTTTTCTATATCTGTATTCATCAACCTTCAGATCTTCAATACCACCTGCTCTTTAATCATAATGGGCTACTTTAAGCTGTTCATTGTTCTTGTCAGTTTACAATCTCTTTTAGCCATGGCATCAACTCACACAACTGCACCAAAATCAGACCTATTTAGGGAATACATAGGAGCAGAGTTCAATAATGTCAAATTTTCAGACGTACCCATCAATCCAAATGTCGAATTCCACTACATACTCGCTTTTGGGATTGATTATACCACGTCATCTTCTGCCTCACCAACCAATGGCAAATTCAATGTGTTCTGGGATACAGACAATCTCAGCCCTTCTAAAGTGTCTTCAATCAAGAGTCAGCATTCTAATGTGAAAGTAGCATTGAGCTTAGGAGGTGACAGTGTGGGAGGAGGAAGCTGTTACTTTAGCCCTTCTTCAGTAGACTCATGGGTTTCTAACGCAGTTTCTTCACTCACAAGCATCATCCAGGTGTATCATTTAGATGGGATTGATATCGACTATGAGCATTTTCATTCAGATCCTGAAACTTTTGCTGAGTGCATCGGGAAGCTTATAACCACACTCAAGAAGAATGGAGTCATATCATTTGCATCTATAGCTCCATTTGATGATGATGAAGTTCAGAGTCATTATTTGGCTCTTTGGAAGAGTTATGGTGACATCATAGACTATGTAAATTTCCAGTTCTATGCATATGATGAAGGGACCACTGTCTCTCAGTTCATGAGCTATTTTAACACACAAAGTTCGAATTATGAAGGAGGCAGAATCTTGGCTAGCTTCATAAGTGATGGAAGTGGAGGTTTATCACCACAGAAGGGGTTCTTTACTGCATGTAGCAGGCTTAGAAATCAAGGGAAGCTTGGAGGGATTTTTGTATGGTCTGCAGATGATTCAAAGGCTTTAGGTTTCCGCTACGAGAAGCAATCACAAGCTTTGCTGGCAGCCCAACATTAATGTATACTTGTCATGTTTCTTTGTGTTTGTCGAGTTATATGATTTGTGAAAACTTATGTGTTGTATAATATTATTATCCATTAGTGAAATGCTTGTAAAATCTTGATTGTGGCTATCTATACCAAGAATTCTACTGATCCTTTTCTTCCTCAATCATCTAGCAAAAGAATCTTGCAAAACAGCTTCTGGTGCAACACAGGTCCGATAAAGAAAGGTAGATTTCCAACAAATTGAGAGATCTCAGTTAATTCAACATTGCATCCTCTGTTCATTAAGAACAAAAAATCATCAAGGGTTCAAAACTTCAAACTCATTTATCACAACCTTAATCAACTATTGTTATAGCAGTCAATAGTATATAGAGACTCATTCTACATGCAACCAAAGGATTCAACAATAATCAGGAAGCCAAACTTCAACCAGTTAGTTAAGGCACATTTAAACTGTGTTGCAACCAGACAACACACTTTAATAGCTACCTTTTTTTTTAATAGCTACTGAACTAAGATAATTTATGTATATGTAGAAATGAAAGATCAAATGTTAGGATGCAAATGAAGGTCAACTGTATTTAGGTGACAGCCCGTCACTTAAACCAATGACTCCAGAGCGATTTCCGGCATAAAAACCTCCACACCAATAACAATCCGTTTTTTTTTTCAAATTCTCGTTTGCAAATTTGGTCTTACTCCCTTTACCCGACAGCCTTCCGATTTGCAATGCTTGTCAAACAAAATTTCAGATGGTTACTAGAAGAAATCAACAAGAACTACATATGGTCTAAGAGTACAAGAATAGCAAAGTCAAAGACGGTTTCAGATGGTTACTAGAAGAAATCAAGATTTCATAGAAAATTAGACAATGTCATTCAATTACACCTTTTTGACCGAAAGAGAAAACCCTAGGTCCAACAAGAACTACATATAATTCTCACGACTACAAACCCCATTAATTTCTTTCTTGACAAGCAAGACTAAACAAAAGAAAAAAGAAAACCTAACCACCAAATCCGTACAGAGTACGACCC
This sequence comes from Pulicaria dysenterica, assembly GCA_947179395.2. Classification (NCBI taxonomy): domain Eukaryota; kingdom Viridiplantae; phylum Streptophyta; class Magnoliopsida; order Asterales; family Asteraceae; genus Pulicaria; species Pulicaria dysenterica. The sequence continues at coordinate 83,122,167 of OX359291.1, forward strand.
TGTCTCTTCAGCGCGTACACAACATCCATGGCGGTCACAGTCTTCCGCCGTGCGTGCTCAGTGTAGGTAACAGCGTCTCTGATGACATTCTCTAGAAAGATCTTGAGAACTCCACGAGTTTCCTCGTAAATCAAACCGCTGATACGCTTAACACCGCCTCTTCTCGCTAGACGACGGATCGCCGGCTTCGTAATTCCTTGGATGTTGTCACGGAGAACCTTACGGTGACGCTTCGCACCTCCCTTTCCCAACCCCTTTCCTCCCTTTCCACGTCCCGACATTTTCAAACGTATCGAAGAACTGTAACAAAAAGTCAAATGGTATTAGGAATTTCATAAACTGAAATGTATCAGATCGTTTGAATAACATATAATCAAGAAAACGTATCCAATATCCGACAAGATCAAATGCATCTATAAACAAATATAAAAATGATATTAGATGTACCTGTGATGCTGTGTAGAATTGAAGGAATGAAGATGGAGCTGATGGTGAGGTTGAAATTGGGGGTTTGTTATATATGGTCGGGTGAGAGATTAGGTCCGGGAGGCGCTACTTTGAAGCACTGGTAGCCGTTGATGAATGATAATTAACGATGAGGATGGCATCAATAGCACACGGATCGATGACGTGGCAAATAGTGTTTTTGGAGTAAGGTGACTTTAAACTCATGGTGGGAAAAAAAGCGCGGGGTGAGATTTTAACTATTTTAGCCAGCTCTTGTGCTTTTTTAAAGACAAAAAATTTACAACCGATTAGTCATACTTTTTTAAATTTATATGCTAATTGTAATTATAATTTCTACGGTACTTTTTTAAATCTATATTTATTATTATTTGTTGTAATTATAATTATAATCCTACTATAATGAAATGTCATGCATAACGTTAGAGAATATATCTACTCATAAATATTTACAGATGGGTTTATTTTATGCATCCTAATTTAAAGATCATTACAACTATATAATCATAAACTAATTTTTTTTTTTTGAAAAGCAATATAATCATAAACTAATTATAAAAATATAGTCATTTCTAATTGGACAAGAAGTTTTGCTTACAATATAGCAGGAAATTAATTCCTTTCTATTCTTTTCATACATATTATATTACATACCCAATGTGAAATATGCAAATCTCAGTAAGGTATAATTAATTACTCCTCGTAAAACGAAAAAATTAATCACATATTAACACTCTAGTATAATAACTTCATTGACGTCCATCTTCATCTCCGGTAACCATCGCCCGCCACGTCCCTCTTTATCTACACCAGAACAAAATAACAGAAACCACATCCACACCAAAATAATTTTATTAGTAGTTAATAGTAGTATATTATTTTGTATTAAGTAATTATTATTTAATGACCAATCTATAATATTTAATTTGATGTAAAATAATTTTAAAAGATCCTGTGAAACAACGAAAATAAAAAAATAAAAACAAAAATAAAAGATAAAAGATAAAAAGACATCAAATAACGACAAGGTAATAATTACATGATAAATTAGACAGAAATAATTGGCTTACAATTACATGACAGATGTGAGTATTGAATTTAATGTAGATGTTATAAAATAGGGTGTTATATAATAGGGTGTCTCAACAACACTAATATCCATGTATTTACACGTGTATTTAAACTAGTTTATATATTATGTTATAATATTAATACAAGTCTTGCGGTAGTTGTAAAAAAAAATTCAGAATTTAAAATTGAAATTATGTCCTCAAATAATAAGAACCTAATAAATAATTAAATTGATATTTAAAAAATTGTAGACCTTTAAAATATCTTATGATCTTATCCTCCTATGAAAAATAACCAATTTTAAAATAGTAAAGGATACATAGAAGTTACTAGTAGGTTACGAGTGTTGGTCTATATTTTCTACTTGCTTTTGGTTTTTACATAAGCTTACAGGTTCACTATAGAGTCTAGTAGGTTTGACAGGAGACTGAGATCATGTCCGTCACGTCTAGGTTCGAGGGGGGTCGTAGACAGTCAAGTAGGGTCGAGGGGAATTAGGGATCGCAGTAGGGGCGGTTACAGAGAGTTTGGACATAAGCTTAGAATTGGTAGTTGGAATGTAGGAACTTTAACAGGCAAAGCTTTTGGAGCTAGTGGATTGTCTAAGAGAACGCAGGGTAGATATAGCGTGTTTTCAAGAGACCAAGTGGAAGGGAAGTAGGTCTAGGGAAACAAATGGTTATAAGCTTTGGTACTCGGGCAGTGGTAGTGCTAAGAATGGAGTAGGAATTCTCTTAGCACCAAAATTCAAGGATAATGTAGTTGAGGTGAGGAGACTTAATGATAGGATTATGGCTGTTAAGGTGGTTTTAGGAGAAGCAATAGTAAATATAGTTTGTGCTTATGCACCGCAGGTGGGTCTGGGGGTAGAGGAAAAGACCAACTTTTGGGAGTCCTTAGATGATCTTGTGAGGGGGATCCCAGAAGATCAGCTGTTGTATATAGGGGGCGACTTTAATGGGCATATAGGTGCAGGAGTAGAGGGGTACCCTCGAGTCCATGGTGGTTTTGGTTTTGGGGTTAGGAATGACGAGGGGAGGTCTTTACTCGAGTTTGCTTCTGCTCATGAGTTGGCTATCACAAACTCCTTCTTCAAGAAAAGGGAAGGACATTTGATTACTTACCTTAGTGGAGGTCATTGCACGCAAATCGATTTTCTTCTTGCTTGTAAAAGAGACCTGAGGAACTGCATAGACTGTAAGGTTCTTCCTCGAGTTGTTGGGCTCTCGCAACATCGTTTACTAGTGTTAGACATTTATTTCAGGAAAGGTTTTACTAAGGTTAAAAAGGAGGGCAAACCTAGAATTTTATGGAGAAACCTAAATGGGGAAGCTAGAGAAGAATTTAGGAAAAGAGTCTCGGTAGAGCTAACTAAAACCCATATAGGAGATGCAGATTTAGAGTGGAACCGCGTCGCCCAGACTATTAGAGGGATAGCCAAAGAAACCCTAGGAGTTACTTCCGGTAAGGTTCGTGTAGACAGAGAATCTTGGTGGTTTAACTATGAGGTCCAGGATAAGGTTAAAAGAAAGTAGTATTGCTTTAAGGAGTTAGTATTAGCTAGGGCTAGTGGAAGAGAAGATAGGGTGAGAGCTTTGAATATCTATAGAGAAGCTAAAAGAGAAGCAAAGAAAGCAGTAGCACAAGCGAAGGAAAGAGCTTATGAAAACTTATACAATAGGTTAGACTCTAAAGAAGGGAGAAATGAAATATTCAAATTAGCTAAAGCCAGGGAGCGGAAGAAAAGAGATTTAGGAACCATTAAGTTCATCAAAGATAAAAGAGGAAGGGTGCTTTCTAAGGATAGAGATATTAAGGGTAGATGGGGAGATTACTTTCGTCATTTATTTAATCAGGAGACTAGTCAAATTGTGAGAGATAGTGGGGATGGCTCCTTATGGGGCTCTGAAGTTAGGAATCACTGTTTTTGCACTAGGATTTTCCCAGGAGAAGTTAACAGTGCTCTTCGCCGTATGGGGAGAGGTAAAGTGACTGGACCTGACCAAATACCCATTGAGGTGTGGAGGTGTCTTGGAGCACCAGGCATTTACTGGTTAACGAACCTTTTTAACCTTATCTTTAGAACGGCTAAGATGCCAAATGAGTGGAGACGCAGTGTGGTTATCCCTATTTTCAAGAACAAAGGAGACTCCCAAAGCTGTGAGAACTATCGTGGTATTAAACTTCTGAGTCATACTATGAAGTTGTGGGAAAGGGTGATAGAAAACAGGTTGAGACGAGAAACTAAAGTTTCAAATAACCAGTTCGGATTTATGCCAATGAGGTCTTCGATAGAAGCAGTGCATCTGATTAGAAACCTAGTGGAAAAACATAGAGAGAGACAACGAGATCTGCATATGGTGTTCTTAGATATAGAGAAAGCTTACGACAGTGTCCCTAGGGAACTTATCTGGAAGACCCTTAACGATAGAAGAATCCCTGGGAGATACATTAGGGTATTAAGAGACATGTATGACGGTTCGATGTCTTGTGTGTCCACCCCTGTAGGAGACAGCGACTACTTTCCAGTGGTACGGGGCCTGCACCAAGGGTCAGCTCTTAGCCCTTTCCTTTTTGCAATCATTCTTGACGAGCTCACGACTAATATCCAAGGAGGAATACCATGGTGTATGATTTTCGCAGACGACGTAGTTTTGGTCTCTGATTCGAAGGAGGATTTAAACAGACGTTTAGAACAGTGGAGGACAACACTAGAGGATTCAGGACTTAGGATTAGCCAGGGTAGGACCGAATATCTCTTTTGTCAATTCAGCAAGACAACAAATGAAGAGAGTCTAGACCTTCGCCTTGGGGACCAAGTATTGAGACCCCAAGACTCCTTTAGGTACCTAGGCTCCATACTACATAAATCAGGGAGGGTGGACGAAGATGTCACAAATCGTATCCAAGCGGCGTGGAGCAAGTGGAGAGCGGCTTCTGGAGTGTTATGCGACATGAAAGTTCCTCTTAAACTTAAAGGAAAATTTTACAAATTAGCTGTTAGACCGGCCATGTTATATGGATCCGAGTGTTGGCCCCTGAAAAAGACACAAGCAGAGAAGATGGAAGTGGCCGAGATGAGGATGCTTAGATGGATCTGTGGGAAGACTTTGATGGATAAAATCCCGGTGGGTGCCTTTAGAACCGAGTTAGGAGTAACGTCTATTGGTAACAAGCTGAGGGAAGGTAGACTACGGTGGTTTGGCCACGTTAAAAGGAGACAACCAACTGCACCAGTTAGGAGAACGGAAGCGATTGTAGTTGAAGGTACTAGGAGGCGTGGTCGTCCTTTTATGAGGTGAGAAGATAGAGTGAAAGTAGATTTACAGGAGCTTTCTCTTTCCGAAGACATGATCTCAGATAGGGTGCCTTGGAGGAGGATGATTAAGAGTCAGGGTTAGGAGGTTTAGAGCCTTAGGGTTTAGTCATATATATTTACTATTATTATATATATATATATATATATATATATATATATATATATATATATATTTACTCCTACTTTCTTTTCTACTTTTTGTTTTTATTTTACTTTTTTATCCTTCTTTTCCTTTTTTTTGTGTGTGTGTGTGTATTTTCTTGTTCTTATCTTTGTGGCCGGAGGTCCTTTACAGGAAGCAATCTCTCTACTTTTGGTGGGGGTATGATTGTCTACGCTTTTACCTCCCCCATACCCCGCTTTTACGGGATTGGGTAACGTTGTTGTTGTTGTATACATAGAAGTTACTAATTCTCCTAAACTTAAGGTATAGTTTTTAATTCCCTAAATCATGGCTTAAGTGGTTGTGGTCTCGTTTCTCCAGGAAAAAAGGCAGACTCACGGGAAGAAATGTAGAATTGTGGAGAGCAATTACAGGAGAATACGAGTCTTGGTGTTACAATTTCGTTTAGTTTCTCTTCACCATTCCAGGTAACTATGTAATCTTTGTTGAAATCAACATATAATTAACATAACTTAGACCGAGAAATGTCCTACTTCTAGAATTCTTTACTGGGTATTCTTTAGAATTTCATATTTGATGCACTTTCGCACTCAACAAAATGATGTTAGACTTCTTCTGTACCACTATATGTGAGTGCTTTATTATCACCGGAGATTATTAGATGTTTCAATATACAACAATTTGTATGAACGTGTATATATATACTAGCATATTACCCGCGCAATGCGGCGGCGTCAACTAATTTCTACTCGATAACCTGCTTGTTTTTTGTATTCATCAATACATAACAAATAATTTTCCTTTGACAAGTGGCAACATGTCTATTTTATTTATCTTTTTTCCATTTTCTTTATCATTCTATTCTCAATCAATTCTTTTATTATTTTAAAATAAATTTTGAGAACAGTTAAATAAGAAAAACAATCTCTACTTATAAAGTAGGTTAAATTACATGACAATACAGAGCGTAAGTTAGTAATTTGAAACTATTAAAAATTAAGAGATTAAGATTATAGAATAAATTAATTTGAAACTATTAGTTATATGAGCTATTTTAAAAAATTAAAATATATGTTTATAAATTCTAATTATATGTTATTCACGTTTATGAGCTCTACTTAATTATACACATTTTTTTTATTAAATAGTTAAAATGTTTATAACATAATTGAATATTTATTATTTGATTTTTTTAAGTATGAAAGATTTAGTTATTAAAATGTAATATAAGAATCTTATTAAATGCATCTAGTAGTTACTTTATATAATAGTTTCCATTTATTTATATGAAGGGTAATTTAGTACATTCAACTTACTTAAAAATTAAGAGTTTTTAGGTTATAAATGCTTTATATAGGAGTAAGATATATATATATATATATATATATATATATATATATATATATATATATATATATATATATATAGTTGAGGATGAAAATGAACTTGTTTGTGTGTGCTTGTTTTTTGAACGGTTTTTCATATATACTCATTTAGCTGTCTCATAATACATCACATCTCACAACCAAACTTTTAACTCATAAGCTTACATCACATTAAATAGACATCATATTACTACCCATTGTGGTAAATGACACACTATAAACATTAAACACATGTCAGATTCAGATGTCGAATGTTGATCGCCTTTGGGGCTCTATTTATATATGTTGGGAATATGATCTCATCAGTTGAAATTTGATGAGACAAAGTTAAGTTTGTAAGATGTGTTCTAAATATAACTTAAACAGAATTATGAGGCTTGATCAGACTGAGCACTTATAATGTTTCTGACTGAGCACAAGCTGAATATAAGTTGAGCATATGTTCGATCGGCTTAGACTATATCTTAGTAAGATTATCAATGTGTTTGATAAGATGTGTATGTCACCTAAGATATATGTTGAGTATTCAGCCTGTTGTGTCTCAAGCTGAGTGACTCAACGTATAGACTGAGTCAGCTCAACAGAGTTGCTAAGTAAGTTATAGCTAACTCTTATGACTTCTAATGATAAGTTAATTATTATACGTGTTAGTACATGTTTGTTTTCGGGTTCGTTCTCGAAGAGCTCAGCTTGCAGATGAGTTTCAAGCTGAGTAACCCAGCCCGACTGAAGAAGTCAGTTTAAGAGAATTTAAATATGTTTTAAATTCATTTTAACTCTTTATATCTATGGCAAGGATAAGAAGATTCCGGAATCAAGATTGAAGATTGAAGACTCAATATAAGAAGATTCAAGATTCAAGATTCCGGGTTATCCGTTAGTTAGTTAGCAGATTAGGATTAGTTCTAGTTTGTTAGGATCCGTAGGAACAGGATTATAAATACTTATCATCCTGATAAGTTTAGAAACGACGACTACATTCAACGAGTTACAGAGCCAAAACTCAAGTCGCACCTCGACATTGATCGTATGTGTTACGAATCTTGATTCACTGTTTTCAGTTTAACGTGATCAAGAAACTCACAGATTGTCAATTTGTTCGTGTGTTCGAATCTTCACATCTGTTGTGAAGTTGGTAAGTATTCAATCTGTGATTAAATCCTGTTTAGAGAGTCGTCATGTATCTATAATCATAAGTTGATTATAGATAGCAAAGTTTGAGAGATTAAGATATTTGATTTACATTAGGTGTTTACATATCAAGTGTTGCTTACTTGATTGTTATTGTAATCATCTTCTTATTAATGAAAAGCAAAGCATTCGATTGTTTGTGGTTTGATGTGTGTTAACACTTTTTATTGATTTGTTCAATTTTCCGCAGAAAGTGTATTCAACCCCCACTTCTACACATTACTTGTTTGTTGATACTCTCACCAAGGGACCAACAATATACCTTCACAACATCATTTTGTTCGCATTCTATTAGCTAATCTCTCACGTATGTTTTCGATTACTCCAATTTTTTTATTTTTTTTCTGGTTTTTTTTTAAGCATACACGTGTGTCTATCAAACACCTTATCTTGATTTAACTTACGTTATTACCCGTTGGGTTCACATTTTCCTCCTATTTGGTGGCTTTGTTTGAATGGTTTCATAAATAGGCAATTTTGGTGTGTTATACTTCTAATATAGAAAACTTGCAAGGCTTTGTAAATTTCTTGACAATAAGGTTTATATACAAGCAATCTTGATGTGTTATCCTTCTAAATGTTGAGAACACGAAGACTTATGCTGATGCCATATTATTCATACATGTTGCTTAATTTAATTCTATTGCCATTTTCAAACATATTTCTACATCTATGTTTTTATACTTCATTAGAACTCTGAAATAGAAATTAGAAACCATTCCTTACTTCCATTTGTTTCTTACAATTTGAGCAACTCTAGATATGGCTAGAGGAAGGGGTGAGTATTCAGGGGCGAGAGGCAGGCCACATGCTAACGAAGGACCAATACATCAAAATCGTAATGATTTAAATACGAGTGGTGATGGCAATGAAACTTCTGGTGCATATGTAAACAATGAAAATTCAAGCTCTCAAGTGAAGATTGGCAACTTGCAGGATCGATCTCTTGGAGAAGAAAGAACAAAGCCATTTGTTGTTAATGGATTGTAAGTAATAAGCAATTTTAAACTAAAGTGTTGACGACATTTGTGTTAACTCATTTGTTTGTTGATGTTAATAACAGTTTTGAAAATTCAAGTGAATGTTCACGAGCAATTACAAAAACACATAGGGAAAGAATGGATGTTTGGAGCATATATGTGGACTAAGGTGTCGGACTCTACAAAGAAGTTTTACTTTGAAGAATTAGAGGTATTGTTATTTAGCTTTATAATGGTTGATAAACATATAATGCATTTATAGAATATAAATAAATTGTACTTTTAATAGAAAGAATTATTTTGGGATACTGAGAATGAGAGAGCCGTGAAGAAGGCATGTAATTCAATAACTTCCCTTCGCTACACTGATCTAACGAGAGTCTTAAGAAAGAAAGGGGAGAAATAATCTTTTATAACTGATGATGTGTGGATTAGTTTTACTCTTTATTGGAATACACCTAAGTATAAGGAGAAACAAGAGATAAATAAACAAAATGTTCTAAAGGGTCAAGGTGCATCAACTCCAGTGGCGAATCTAGGATAGAAAACAATGGGGTTCCCTAATTAAGTTAAGCCGTTAAAGATAAAAAAAAAAGTTAACTATATATGTGTCTGGTCGGGTCGTTAAAACAATTTTTAAACATATAGTCGATAATTATATTAAAGTTCTTACGACGAAGTCTTATAATATATTTGCATAATTGTTTCATGTTTACTAATACCCAATAACAGTTTTATAGTTACACTAACAACACATTGCAATCTAGTTGTAATATTATAATATATCTATAAATTTATTAATGGACAGATTATCTCAAATGTAGTCATATAGAGGACTTTTTTTTTAAAGGCAGTCATGTAGAGGACTAGTCACTGCAGCCTATGCCTGGCAAAGAGTGAAAGACAATTCACAAAAGTATAAAACACAGTATACAGTATACAGTCTACAGCCGAATAACTTTTCAATTTTCTTTAAAAAGCATATTTGTTTACCTATCAATCATTCCTATTTCTCATATACAATTTCTGAGTTCTTATTCTTCTCCTTTCAAACTTCAAAAATCAAAAATATACAGCACTACAGTCTACAGCCGTATAAAAACTTAAAGAGGAAGATTTGTATGAACCTGAAGAGTGAAGACTGACACTGCCTGTTAGATGCGAGGTCAGCGTTAAAACGACAAACGTAGATGGAGAGACTGAAGACACGAGATGACGGAAGAGCCGGACGTCCGCCGCCGGAGACAGGACGGAAAGGAGGGATGATGATTTCGATAGCCAACCGAAAAAGGGGCGTGGAAGGATTTAGTCGACGGAAAGGAGGTTTTTTTTCCCTATTTTTTAAACTATTAGTTTATGTTTTAATTGGATTGGGTTATTACCTTATTGGGTTTTTTAAGTTTGTATTATTTTGAGATAAAAACTGGGCTTAATGCATTATATATGTATTTTATTTTATCTGATTCTAAAAGGTAGGTTCTCTAATATTATAAAGGTTGGTCATAATTTTTTTCCTGTATAACTTCTAAAAAGATTTAAAAATTAGGTAGGTCCCAGGACCCACCTGGACTCAACATAGATTCGCCCCTGATCAACTCACATAGGAGGGTCTATATCATATCGCAAGCATGCAAAAAAACTAGTAAGCTTATTACCTTGTTTGTATATTTAATACTAACATGTTACTAGTTGTAAATTTAGTTATTTATGAGATTTCTTTTTAATATTTCATATTATGTATAATTGTGTAGGAATCTATACTTGAGCGTCCACGTACGCCATTTTAACTATTTTTGCATACTCGTACCAAAAACCATGAGAAGCAAATATTTGTTAATCTGAGATTACAAGCAATAAATGGAAGTTTCTTTCTTTTTCTTTTCAAAGTCATACAACATTGTTGGTGATATAGTTACTAGTGTTTTCATATATACAATTTAGGATAACATGTTACATTTGAGGGAAGCACATGACGCAAATCTCATAACCGAAGGAGACGAGTCTCAACCAATAAATGAATCAGCAATTTATTACCAAACAGCTGGCGGCAACACAAAAAATAAGTCTATGGTGGCAGCTCCAAAGCATGTGATTTTTATGTGAATTCATGTGCTCATTCTAATGCAACAACTTCTAAGCAAGATGAAGGATGGAAGGAGAAGTATTTGACAATGGAAAGAAAGTGCATGAAGCTAACTAGAAAAATGACTTTATTAAAGCAAACACTTAAGATCGTATGCACTCGTGTTGGTGTTCCTACTCTTGATCTGGATAGTGAGAATGAAGATAGCGACGAAGATTAAAATAAAGAGAGACTCAACAAAACCCAAATGCTAATCATTGTGAGGAAGGTGCAAGTAACGGGATGATCATTGTAGTGCTATTTAGATGGTGTCGCACATGAGCTTTGAGCTATGAAGTACTTTTGTTTTTATTTTTATTTAGTTTAATATGCCTTTGGATTTATAAATGTTTTTGCTTTATAGATCTTTAATTGGATGGTTTTGTTACAATAATTTTTCATTATTTTTGCATCATGCAATAATATATTCATGTCATTTAATAATATATACAAAATAGGAAAAACTTGCCACAAAATTGTGGTAACTTGGTCACGAACTTACCTACGGATTATTATGGGTTAAAAAATTTACCCTCGTACTTTAGACATGGCTATACTCGTGGGTAATCGTCAAGAAACATTTTTGTGGGTAATTTTTAACCGCGATTAAAAGAAAATTGGGATAATATTACCCACAAAGTTTACACAGACTATATATGTGGGTGAAATTACCCACTAAAATTGCCCACAGATTATTATATGTAAATTCAAAGGTAATTACGTGGGACTATAACCCACGAATACATGTGTGGGCATTTTAACCCACAATAATTTTTCATTATTTTTGCATCATGCAATAATATATTCATGTCATTTAATAATATATACAAAATAGGAAAAACTTGCCACAAAATTGTGGTAACTTGGTCACGAACTTACCTACGGATTATTATGGGTTAAAAAAATTACCCTCGTACTTTAGACATGACTATACTCGTGGGTAATCGTCAAGAAACATTTTTGTGGGTAATTTTTAACCGCGATTAAAAGAAATTTGGGATAATATTACCCACAAAGTTTACACAGACTATATATGTGGGTGAAATTACCCACTAAAATTGCCCACATATTATTATATGTAAATTCAAAGGTAATTACGTGGGACTATAACCCACGAATACATGTGTGGGCATTTTAACCCACAAAATACCCATAAGTACATATGTGGGCATTTTCATGGTGACATACAAATTGTCAAAGATTTACCCACGACCTTAAGATAATTATTCACAAAAATTGTCGTGGGTAAAGTTACGCATGAACTAAAAATATCGTGGTTAAAAAATTACCCATAAAGGTTTTACCCATAAAGGTTTTACCCACGAAATTTAGCATTCTACCCATGAATTTAGTCCGTGGGAAAACCATGGAATTCTTGTTTTGCAAAAAGGCAAAAACTCTCTATCACGAGCATGTAACTCAGTAACTCGTTAAATCCATTGCAACTTGTTTGTGATAGGTTCGTTATTCACATGCTCATGGTGGTGGTAACAAGCTTGTTGTTATTTTTTTTCAACCTATGTGTGTGTGGATCTAGTGATGCGTGTATGATTGTTGATTGTTAGAGACAAGTTAGTGATGCTGACATGATGATTAATGACGATGATGAATATGGTGTTATAAGAGCACCTGCTATGTGCTCGTTAAAAGCACATAACGAGCAAAAAAAAGAGGTCCCTAGCTCACGGAGACCATTGCTAGGAGTTTGTGATGCCCTCACTATTAGTTATTACTTTGTTCGTCATGGTGGTCACGAGGTGAGGAGCTTGTGAATGACTTTGTTTTATGTTTTTCTTTTTCTAAAAGTAAAAGATGGTTTTGTGATGCTAATGTATTGGATGGTGATGACAACAATAAGTGTTATGAATGTAGGTGACGCAGGTGCTTAGTGATGTTAACGTGATGATTAGTAAGAACAATGATGTTATTTATAATAGTGGATGCTCTTAGTAACATTCAAATCATCATTATCATACAATCTCAAAAACAATGTTGTATTTTATAGCTTGAATGAGACCTTTTAATTGCTTAAAACTGCTGAACCTGTTTCACTAAATAAAGAGTAGATTTCACAAATCACCATTTAACGAACCGTAGATTGCAAGTTTAGTCATTTTTTTTTGAAATTTTGCAAGTATTGTTCTTTAACTACCATTTTTTTTACATTGATAGTCCTCTTTAACATTCTATTTTAACTGAGTCCGTTAATTTGTACAAAATAACTATTATACCACTAACATTCTTTTTACTTACTTCTTAATAATAAATTCATTATTATTATTATTATTATTATTATTATTATTAGTAGTAGTAGTAGTAGTAGTAGTAACCATTTTAACACATCAAAATTTAAAACCACTCTCCCTTTTAATTTCATCAGCCACTTTTCCCTCTCTCTAACCTACAACCACCTCACTTCCCCACCTCCTCAAATCAGAGAAACCCATAACCGTCACCTACCATCGTCAGAGAAAACCACCACTGTCATCCACCATCTCCTCCTCGCCACCATCGTGACCCCCTCGATCCCATCACTCCCTCAACCTCTCTCTGCCCTAACCATCGCCACAAACCATATCTTGAATTACAATAGATTAAAACCCTAAATCTAAAGAATATGTTCTTGAAGCACGATTTACTTGGCGTGTGTGTGCGTGTTAGATTTATGTGCGATTTACCTTGTATATGTGTGTCGAAGTGAAAACCTTAAATATTTGCTAGTGGTGATGATGGCAACGATGAATTTGGCAGTGGTGTGTATGTGTGTTCTTGGTGGCGGTGATGATGGCAGTGGCGAGGTGGCGTTGGTTATGGCAGCGGTGGAGGTAGGCGGTGGAAATGATGGTTTTCTTGGTGGTTGGTATTTTAGAGAGAGAGAGAGAGAGTGTGTGTCTATGTGTTCTTGGTGGCGGTGGTAATGCCAACAGTGAAACATGGCGGTGGTGATGGCATAGTTGGAGGTGGGCAATGACAGTAGTGGTTTTCTTGGTGGTTAGAATCTTAGAGAGAGATTGTGTGTGTGTGTTCTTAGAGAGAGAATCCGCTAGAAAGACTACACATAAATAGGTAGAAAAATGGTAAAAAGACATAAATAGCCTTGATTTAATGGACCTAGTTAACAGAATCCGCTAGAAAGACTCACATGCAACAAAATGATAGTTTTAGGATGGAACTTGCAACTTTTTCTAAAAAAAAAAATAAACTTGCAATATACAAGTAGTTAAAGAACCATTTATGAAATTACTACCTAAATAAATCAATTTAAGTAATCTTCAATTTTTAAATTAGTTTCATTATCTTACCTCACATTAAATTTAAGTAATAACAACACGAATTACAATTCTCTGTTCGATTATATACTGAGTTTTATCCTATTGAGATTTCGATTATATCGTCGAAATATTTCAATCTAAAAGTGTATCATCACGACTCTCGGTAATTCAAGCAATCGAAATTCCAAATTTCTAACAAGAGGTTTAAAGATCGCGGTTCGGTTAGTTTGTTTCCTTTTTTTGTGTTGGGTATCTTTTAAGTTGTGATTTTAGTTTACTGTTGTTTTAGCAATCCGTTTTATGTTTTTGTTTTACAGGGATCTGTACTTTGGTGGGTTAGCAAATCACTTACACGGAAGGTTGTTTCTTAAAAAAAAAATCTTTTTAGTTTTTCAATTATAATTTTCCTTAAAAAAAAAGTAAAAAAAATCTGGAATTACGCTATGATTGGAATATTACGTTGATCCTATTGAGATTTGGATAGGTAGTGAATGGGCTGAGTTTGCGTGGGACAACGTTATCCAAACAAAGGATATCACAATCCATGTGGCAACACTCTACTGGTTCTCTAAATTGAGACCAACACCATTCACTCAAAATCCTCGAAGAATCTCCCTCCTCTGATTAAATCAAAAGCCTTTAGAATTTCAATTACCAAACTTGTTGTTCATCATCTCAACCCCTTCTTCAAGATCATAACTTCTTCTTCTTCTTCAAATGGCAAGCTGCAGTATGGCATCTGCTGCTGCAAGATTTGTGGTCACACCAAATGTCATCTCTAACACACACACACCCACGCTCAAGTGCAATACGGTCACGTTACCTTTTCAAAACACCAGAGGTTTAAGACTGGTTGTCAGGGCGGCTGAAGACGATGCAGCAGCGGCACCACCGGTTGGCACCTCCGAACCAGCCAAGGAAGAGAAACCTAAGCCACCACCAATTGGACCTCCCAGAGGATCCAAGGTAAATACTTTTTCTGTATCTCAGTATATGATTGTCCTTTGATGAGGTTAATGATACGATCTTGTGCACGCAGGTGAGAATTCTCAGGAAGGAGTCCTACTGGTACAAAGGAGTGGGATCAGTTGTGACTGTAGATCAGGTAAAAGTTGTTAACAAGTAATATCAGTGTAATGAGTATGTTAATTGAGCATGTGATGTTGATGTTCAAATTAAATAACATGATATGCAGGACCCGAAGACTCGCTACCCGGTTGTTGTGCGGTTTACCAAAGTGAATTATGCAAATGTTTCAACCAACAACTATGCATTGGATGAGGTTCAAGAATGCGAATGAGTTTCTTGTTCATGTTGTGGTTGTAGAATTGAATGCCTCACATTTCAATATTTTGCAAACATATTTAATCAATGAATTTGTATTATATTTTATATATGTGTTTCTTTGGTGTCTAATAGCAGTTATGGATTAACTTATTTTTAGACTTATAAGCTTATTAAAATTCCAAATAAGCTAATAAACCTGCCTTTTCTTTTTTGGCTTACTAGCTTATTAAGTTGCAGTAATACGGTCTGAATAAAGTCGTAGACTTATCTGATAAGCTTATAAGCCGCCTGAAAAAATTGGTTTATGATTTTATTAATATTTTAATAAGCTCATAAACCGAAAAAAATAAGCTATCCAAACACCCTTAAAATGTAAAGTTTTGCTCATCCTTGATTCTAAAAAATCATCACATGTATACCTCTTATTAGATCAAACATGAGTGAACTCAGCCCACCTTTATTTGGAATGAAATTAACTGAAAGCCATAAAGTATCAGAATCAGCAGAATGAAATGGACTAATGATAACAACAGCCTGAAACAATAAATTAAAGTGTATACCTTCTTTATGTAGTAATCTCACCTCTTGGCTCTTGCTGATCCACTAATTAGAAGAGAAAAATAAAAATGAAAAGCTCTTCACAATCTAATGATATGAATGTGTAATGTGGAACACCAAAATCTTGTGGGCCTGAAATAGGTCACACCATAAGGTTTGAAGATCCAAACCTTCTCTTGGAATATATATACAAATATGAAATATAAGATATTATACGAAAGCTTGAGTAGAACTACAAACAGGAGAATGGAAGCAGAAAAGTTATGTTGTGGCTAAGTCTCGTGTAGTCATGTATGGCATGATCTCCTTAAAACATGTTCAGAGTTTGTTCCCAAGGTATAACACCCAGAACAGGTGTATTACCAGAGAAGATAGGAACTTGTCTGAAAAGGACGCCGGAATACTTGTCTATTGTATTTGGGAGAGGAGCTATAGCAGTATGTGTCCTTTAGATGTCTAGTCTGCTAGAACTGAGAACATAGACTCCATTTTATAGTCCTAAAATAAACTGATTTGTAGTCATTAAACAGCTATCAAATATTTAATCGCGCAAATAAAACACATTCAAATGGATTAAATGAGTTGCTGTTATGAATAAAGAGATTCATGACCATTCTGGACTTCAAAATGAGTGCCTCCACACCTTCATGTTTTTTCTTCGCTAAAGGAGGACAGTATCTCCGCGCCCTCATGCTCTGCAATCCAGAGTTTCTTACTTCACTGTTTTAACTTCATAACATGAAACTCACAAATCAGTAGTCACAGTGGTCTAACATGCAAGTTTTAGTGAGACTATTTGGATAAAATAACTTAAGTCTATAGTGTCTTACTTTTTCTTCGAAATTCATATTCTTGAGTGGGTAGATAACAAAGTGAGATCTGAAGACCAAAGTGAATGAATAATTAACAAACTCCTTCATGCAGCATGACAAACACAGGCAATAGCTGCAACACAGAAGCTCAACTTCAATATGCCCTAAGTTTCGAAATGTAAGGAGTTAGGGAGCCCATGAGTAGCCCACAAAAAGCTTGGAATGGGCCAAATTTTCTTCATTTAGTGTCTAATTCAATGTTTTTGTTTTTTTCTATTTTTTTAAATTCATCAGGTAAAGCATATAAAAGCAAGACTTTGTGATTTTCAAATGTTATTTTGGACAACTATCTTCAGTTACATCTAGCTCATTTTAAATTTTGTATACCGACTGGTTAGAAATAGAATTGAGTATAGAGGGCCTCTTTTGTAAATTAGAAGGAAGAAAAAAAAACAGTGCCTCCTAAAACTGCAAGCTGTTTGTGGGATGCCTTAGAATCCAAAACTATAGCCCAATGCTGCATAAGGCTAAACAGAAAGCAAAAACCCAAAAGGCTAAACAGAGGATCCAGATGATAAATTGACCATTTTTCGGTGCTCATTAAACCATCTGTCCTGCATGAAAAATGTGTGGGAACACATAAAATGCTTACAAACACTGGTGGATGGACAATGAACAAAAAAAAGGGGGGGGGGGGGGGTCCCTTCTGCAAGCATCAAGATCACCCAAAGTAGAATTATTGTTGTAGATTTTTTATAAACCCCGTCTCATTATAGCTTTGGGACCCCATTCAATTCCAGTCCATGAAGAAATGGGCAAATGGCCCGCTTTTGCTGCCAGTCAGTCGTGCTCGTGAATACGCAAAAGGCCAGATCAACATTAGAAACTCGAAAGAAATGGTTGAAAAAAAGACCCAGTTAGGCAATCAAGAAGGTCAAATCTTTTAAGATTCGTTCTTAAGGTAGCTAATTTTAATGTATACAATTTCAATGCAACCAATTATGAGCCAAACCCATTTTGATCGGTTAACAAGCCCATCTATATTGCCACCTCTATTAGTATGTGACCCTTGTGACATACATAGAGACTGAAAGCTAGCAAGTACAAGCTAAATAGTCAAATTAGATACTGTTCTTTACTCCAGATTTTTAATCCCTTTATTAGAAACAAAAGCACGCCTAACCTTTGTTCAAGTTATTGCTCTTTTCTCTATATTATCATTATTTGCAGATTGCAATTACAAAAAGGCACCCTAAGGTATACACACCATAGGCCAATGTTAGTAATAAGTGTCAGTTCTCCATTATAAGAAGTTATAATTAGTGCCATATGACTACATTGGGATTGGATCGTCTAGTAACTGCAGTTCTTGGCACTTAAGATGGTTGCAAATGTTAAAATTATTATGCATTCTTATCATATAACATGACTATTAACTAGTGATACTGATGGTAAATCATGTGCATTCTACCAGCGAATTTAGCAATCAGTATTAGGTTTACGGTTTACCCACTTACTCATAGTCATAGGCTCGGCGATTTCACTTGAATCTATCTGATTTGAAGAACGGGCATGGGATCCAATGATTTAGTTTGGTGGTAACTCGCTATGATCAGTCCTCAGAAGAAACCTATGAAAAGAAGACACGATGAAAGAAATTCCTATGGATCTGTCAGCAGAACTGAAATTAATGTGTTCAACAGCCATTTGTAATTTACAGTGTTCAACAGCCTATTGTACAACCTTCTTGATTCTATGAAATTAGACGACTGTCATACGTACAAACAAACGCAAAGTTGCCGAACTGATAATATATGGACGACCTAATACGTTACTTCCTACGATCTAAAAGCGCAGTTAACTAGAATTGGACTATAAAATTGTTCTTTCGTCGTTACCTGAGGAAGGAGGACGAGATAAGTTAAAGACAGAGCAAGTGTCTGCGAGAAAATTAGGGTAATGAAAGTAGGTTGCACCATGGTGTCAGCTCAGTCAATCATCGCCGGAGACCACTGGTTATTGATACATGGGTGTTCCATAATTCCGGTCGGTCTGCTAACCATAGGTTTCCATCATTCTCGGATGGATACCGGTGAAGGTGATGCTACATAAATCACCCGTCAAGGGAGATAATAATCTTCACTTTTTATATATTCAAACCCATCATTAACTAATTTTATTAACTGCAAGTCTATAAGGACTTCCCTCTATCGACAATATGTTTTTTTCTTTTATACAACATTACAACTTATTTAACTCCTATTAAACATTATGTCTATGTTCTCGGGTTATATTTTGAAAAATCTAAAAAAGAAGGAAAAAACAAATAAGTTTTTTAGACGATAAACTAACTCACTCACCTATACTATAATTATGTCCATTAATAAAGCCTTCAACAAGGTGCTAACCAACAGAGATACATTAAAAAAATAGTGAAAAAAAGAAATCAGCTAAAAATATTTTACCATCTTAACAAAAGTTACACCAATCATTCCAAAACATATCTCTACGAGATGTCCCCTGTGTACATTCATGAAGCCACCTTTGAATTTCCACAATCAAGCTCCATTTTAAAATCTTCACCACATATGAAGCAATAAGAAGCACCAATTTAGACACATCTTCAAATAAGTCAATAAGATTACATAGAGTTAGAAGTTTTTCATTTTGAATTCTCCAAGCTAACATATCCAGCCGCACCTTTTAGTACGGCTATCTTGTTAAACTTTACTTGAAATTGATCTTTTTTTTTTTTTTTTTTTTGAAAGGCAAGTTTTGGTATATATATATAATAAGATATTAATGTACAACGAAAGTTAAACACATACCACAAGATGTGTATGTGAAAACAGAAAGGATGTTAAATCTGTAAATGTGTCATCGCAGGGCCCAATTACCAGATTAACAGCCTCCTGCAAAAACTAAAATCACCACAGATTTGAAATGTTTGTCGGGTCCTGAAGCCAAACGTCCCATTGAAGCGAGATACCGTATTTTGCACGTCTTTTCAGCCACTGAAATAGGGTTAATTGGATCTCAAAGAAGACTTGTCGCTGGTCTTTTGTTGTCATTGTAAATACTTTTTCGTTTCTGTTCTTCCAGACGAAGTACGCCGTGGTTCTCGTTACTAGGCCCCAAATTTGAAGATACCTTCTGGGAATTGAAGCAGCGGCGAACGATGAAAGCTGATCGAATGAGATACCTCCTAAGAAAGGTATTCCCCACCAATTATGAATCTTTTCCCATAAATCTTTGATTTTTAAGCATGAGAAAATAGCATGTTCAACCGATTCCACGTAGAGGCTGCACCGAGGACATAACAAAGTGTCTAAATCGATGCCTTTTTCGTCTAGCTTTATCAGTACCGGCATCCTCTTTTTATCCACCCTCCAAGCAAAAATTGACACCTTTTTTGGGATGTTCTTTGACTAGAAAGTTTGTGTATTATGTTGAAGACTTGAATCTTGTGTTGAGAGCTTCCCGTCTAAATATTCACGGACCCATCTAACGGAGAAGGATCCATCGTTAATCCCGGAGCAAGACCATTGGTCCTTCATTTGTTTTTGCATGCTAATGTCGATAAGTTGAAGCATGAGTTGTTGAAATTCTTGTGCCACCCTTCCAATGAGTCTTTGACCTGCTGTTAAATTCCATTTCCAGATGCTGCTCTCCCATGAACCCGCTTTGTCTATCATCAAATCTTTCCTGCCAAACTTGTTAAAAAGTCTAGGGTAGGTAATAGCCAAACTTGTGTTACCTAACCAAATGTCATACCAAAAATTTGTGTTTGCTCCATTGCCAATGATAACTTTCAACATTGAGTTTATTAAGATTCCTTTGTTGTTTAGTTCCCAACCCACTCTAATGACCCCGTCCCATAAACCCGACCCTTTGTGAGGTGACGAAACATTGAAACCCCCCAAGGGTCCATAAATACTTTTTATTATTTTGACCCCAAAGCGTTTTGTTCCACCCGAAACCTCCACCACCATTTTAAAAGTAGCGCTAAATTTAAAGTATTGATATTTCCAGCTCCTAAACCCCCCGCATCCCTATTACGAGCCACCGTATCCCACTTAACCCAACAAATTTTTTTATTATGAGACCCTCCCCCCCAAAAGAAATGTTTTCTAACCCTATCAAAGGATACGAGAACAGAAGATGGTGCCCGGAACACTGAGAGGAAGTAAATAGGCAGACTTGAAAGCACGGATTTGATGAGGGTGAGTCGACCTCCAAAAGATAACAACCTCCCTTTCCAATTCGAAAGTTTACTCTCCATTTTACTTAAAACCTTTTCCCAACTTGAAATTCTTTTCATATTGGCATTCACCGGCACTCCTAGATATTGAAAGACCACCGATCCCACTTTGCACCCAATGCGGTTTGCATGATGGCTTTGATCGTCTAAAGTCACCCCGAAGCCTCGAATGTTACTTTTGATCCAATTTACTTTCAATCCCGTTGCCTCTTGCCAAAAATTAAGGATATACCTAACTGTTGTTAAGTTATTTTTGGACCATTCCCCGAAGATTATTGTGTCATCCGCATATTGCAGATGTGAAATGATGATCTCTTCTTTTCCCACTTTTAAACCTTTAAAAATGTTTTTTTCTACAGCCTCGTTGAATACAATATTTAGCCCTTCAGCTACGATTAAGAAGAGATACGGCGCTAGTGGGTCACCTTGCCTAACCCCTCTCTCCGGTTTGAATTCGTTGGTAGGTGATCCATTGATGAGCACAGAAATGTACGCTGAATTTAGGCAACTCATAATCCAATTTATCCACTTTTCACCGAGTCCCATTTGAGCCATTGAATCCTTCAAGAAAACCCAATCTAAACTGTCATAAGCCTTTTCGAAGTCGAGTTTTAACACAAATCCTTTCTTCTTTTTTGACTTCAAGTGATGAATTACTTCGTTGGTAATTAAAATTCCATATGTTATTGATCTTCCTTTTATAAACGCCGATTGGGCCTCGCCTATCAGATTATCCAAGACCGATCTTAATCTGTTTGCTAGTAGCTTTGAGAGAATCTTATAGTAACAACCGATGAGGGAGATGGGCCTATAATCGTTGAAAGTGATTGGGTCGCTCACTTTGGGAATTAGCGATAAGAACGAGGCGTTGCAACCTTTTGAAATAGATCCAACTTCCCAAAACCAAGCGATGGCAGCGATTAGATCTGGTTTGATCAAGTCCCAATAATATTTGAAGAACGCAAACGAAAATCCGTCGGGCCCCGGTGATTTATTACTTCCACAATCCTTGACGGCCGCCCAAATTTCTTTTTCATCAAATTCTTTTTCCAGTGATATGAGCTCTTGGGGTGAGATGGTTTTGTACTTGCTGCTATTAAAATGTGCTGCCCTAGACCCTTGTTTTTTAAAGAAATTCCCGAAGTGGAGTTCCGCCTCTCTCTTGATCTTCCCACAATCTTCTTCCCACGACCCATTAACAAGTATCCCAGCTATATTGTTTGAACAGGCTCTTCTTCGAATGGAATTGTGAAAGAACTTCGAGTTTTCGTCACCTTCTAATTGCCAAGTTATTCTCGCTTTTTGTTTGAGCATATCCCTCTTTAACTCTTCTTTTTCTTGAAGCTCTTTCTTTTTTTCTTTCCATCTAGTTCTCTCAGATAAGTCTATCTGATCTTGTTCCGCTTTAAGTTCCCATTGAGTGATTTCCGATTGTAAAATCTTAAACTCTTCATCCAACTTCCCGAATTTGACCTTTGACCATTCCTTGAGTGCTCGTTTTACATTGATTAGTTTTGACATGAAGATAGTATCCGGATTCTTTGCTGTTGCTCGAATTTCCCAAGCCTCTTTAACTACTTTATGGCAACCCTCATCTTTGAGCCAAACGTTAAAAAACTTGAACGGTTTTGGTCCTGAGTCTTGAGTGTTGTCATAGCAAAGCACAGGGCAATGATCTGACTCGTTTCTATCTAGAGCTTTACACACCAAAGAACCCCACCTGTTGTGAAACTCTTCCGTAATAAAAAATCGATCCAGTTTACTGAACTTTACCCCGTTAGAACACACTCTTGTGAACTTCCGATTGCCTAATTGAATGTCAATAAGATCATTATTAAGAATGAAATTATTAAAATCATTCAAGTCGGCAGTGTTCGAATTCACATTGTGTCTCTCTGAAACGTCCCTCACTTCGTTAAAGTCTCCAAACATCATTGCATTCTTTGTGTTTTTTAACAGAATGTCTTCTAGTTTTAACCAGCATCGTTTCTTTTTTTCACTTAAGTGTGATCCATAGACATTTATAAACATGACTTCCTCTGTTGAACCGACCCATTTGCCTATGATAGCTAAGAAATTCTCATCACCCCAAGCCCTTACCCCTGTAAGGACTCTGTCATCCCACACTGTTAATAAACCACCAGACTTTCCCACCGAGTTAACAGCCGCGAATTTGAAATCAGAATAACCCCAAATATTTTCAACGAACCGATCATCAATACATGGCAATTTGGTTTCTTGAAGCCCAAAAATATTGGGTTTTTCCAATGCACATAATTTACGAACTTTGTTTTGTTTATTCTTTGTTCCCAAACCCCTAATGTTTAATGAAATCACTTTCATAATAACCATTAGTTAATCGAGCAAACGTACCTTGCATTCATGGTTGATCCACCACTTGATCCCAAGAAAAGCCCAACTGCTGACCAATTTTCTTCCTCTGTTCATCAGATTGTGACCAACTTTTGCTCAAATTAGAAATTGAAATTCTTTTTTTTCCCACTTGAGCAGCTGAATTTTGACTGAAGCTCGGTCTCCCTCTTGATCTTGCCAATTTTTTCATCAAATGGAAGCTCAGTCTCCCTGAACCGTTCCATTTCGCTTTTGATTTTAACAAGTTTTGCCTTCCAAGATCTTTCGATGAGCCGTCCTTGGATTGAGAGAAATTGGGAACTTTTTCCTGTTGAGATTGGGGAACAATAGAGTTGACCGTGTTGTTGGAAGAATCCAGGCTATTTACCTGCTCCTGAAGTGATCCTACTTGAGGGGTCGGTTGGGCTTGTGAAGAAATATTAATTTCTGGGCTTTCTTTCTCCACTCCTTGACAAAGCGAAACCGAATTAGTGGGGTTAACTTTTAAAGAATTGCTGGGCCCATGAGATAGCCCAAGATCAGAATGCAAGCCATTAACATTTTTAATCCAAGTGTTTACTCTTTTGTTTTTGTATTTATCATTAAGAATATCTATTTGAGGGGGAATTTGACCAAAAGGATTACAGGATCCACCCTCGATAACTGTTCTTTCTCCATATCCTTCTTTCGGCGATACTCTGGTCTCCTCGTACAGCGGCTGTGTGGCAGACCCTAAGCCCTGAGTTGACAACTTCTCCGGTACAATCTGTTCCGAACCCCCATGCTTGCTTCCGGCTGATTCCTCAGGCCTGACGTTTGAATTTTTGAATTTTCCGATTTCAACTTCATATTGCGAATCCTCCGATGAATTCACCGAATAATCTTTGTCCTCAGAAGCTTCCCCGTCAGAACCATCGTCGATAGTGTCTACCGCATCTACCCAGCCGTCTTCTCGCATTAATATCTCTCTCGAGTATCCTTGGCAGCGGATTATGTATTTCTCGCATAACGGGAACTCGTATGAAGTGTTGATGAGAATCTTGCCCGCCACCATGGAATTCGATTCCGACCACTTGCAGTTTTCAGTTGCTAACGTTTCACCCCATTTTGATGCTACTTTCATGAAGTTCGATTCGTTCCAGAGATCAAGCGGCATTCCATAAACTTTTACCCAAGCCATACGATATACCCCATTGGAGTAATCGCTTGACCATTTTTCAATCTTCTCGCACCAACTCCAAAGTTCGCCGACCTTGTTTTCGATTAGTCTTGTTGCTGTTTCCTCTGATTTGCAGATGATTAACACATCCTTCCCGCCCAGAAATTTCCAATCGATGATGTGTTTGCAAATAAGGTTGGTTATGGTTGAGAAATCCTCTAACATATCTGTTCTTTTGACTCTTGCAACAATACTGTTTTTGAGCTTCTCGCTGTTGGTTTTTTCTTTTTCCAAATCCTTAATCAAACCCCACTCTTTTGTACTACTTTTTGTTTCCTTCCTGTGATTAATTTTTGTCTCACCTTCTAATACCTCTTTGTACGATCTGTTATCTGTTCTTTTCCATTTGAGCTCTTGGTTGATGTGGTTCATTTGTTCCGTTTTCTTATTGATCTCTTTGACTTTCTGAGTTTCCATTTTGTCACTATGTGCCTTGAAACATCCAAGTTTGAACATGCCTAACCAAACTCCATTCAATGCTTTTAAGAGCTGATCTATGTCTTCATTAATGCTAAATCTGACAAATCCAAACCTGTGTCCCGATCTTAACTGTCTTCTTGAGATATAAATGTCCACCACTTTTCCATAATACTTGAATAATTCCCAAAGCTTCCTTGTACCACATTCCACTGGAAAGTTATAAAAGAAGATTGATCTCACCCTTGTCGACCCAGTTCCTCTTATCCGTGAATCCGTGTGCCTGTTTGCTTCCCGTTCAGATAATCCTTGGTTCCATCTTTGCTCTCTCACTCTTCCTGAATTCTCTCCGTTCATGTTTAGTAACTTTTTATTTTGACAGGTCTCATTACGATTAAGGTGGAGTCTTGATGTCAAAAAGAAAGAAAAAAAAACTACTTGAAATTGATCTTATATCATGCTATTTATCTAGTATTAGCCTATCCGTATAACCCATCTCTTTTAGGTTCACCAACTCAACTTTCAAAGCAGGGCCACAGTACATTCTCCCTCATTTTCCCTACGCAGCACAAAAGTTAGTATAACCCGACCTAATCTTACCCTATTTTTTTATTTTATTTTAATAATCTATATAAGAGAGAAAAAGAGGAGGAAATAGAGAGGAGAGAGATAGAGAGAAAGAGAGAGTTGGTGAGCATCGGATTGGTAAACTAGAAGTTGGAACCCAAATCGACCCGGTATTTTTTTGGGGAGGGGGGGGGGGGACATAAACCAACCTAATGTGAACCCAGAGACTTCAGGCCATGCTATATGCATGGCCTTAGTTTGACTTCTAAGACCATTCATATAACCCATACTTTGGGTTCACTAACTAAGCTGCCACATCACAATCCCACTTAATTTCCTTTTCAACCTAAAAGTTAGTATAACACTAACTCAATCTTACTCTTTGTTTGATTTTGTTATATATATATATATATATATGTGTGTGTGTGTGTGTGTGTGTATGAGAAAGAAAGAGAGAAGAGGTAAGAGAGATAGAGAGAAGGTGAGAAGAGAGAGCTTTGGGCTGATGAACTAGAAAGTGGAACTCAAATAAACTCGATGGGGCGTATGGGTGTTCACAATTATTTATGACTTTTAATAAATTAAATTCTTATAACATGTTTAAATTTTCATAATTTATTTTTGAATATAGAGTCCATGCAACTGGCGACACCGTTACTTAGGTTTTACTTCTATCACAACATATTTAAGTGAATGATTTAAATAGATAATGAATGTGATAGTGTATGATGTGTGCCATGTCATTAAGTTAGTTGTGCCACATCACTTTATTGTTAGAGTTGTTAGTTCATAGCTCATCTATATATAGATGAGCCTTCTCTTGTTCTGTAAGTAACAAACATAATACAACTACAGATTCTCTCTCTACTTTTGTATTATCTCTTTTATACATTCTGATATATGGGGACCCTCACCTGTTGTGTCTCGTAGTGGTTGTCGGTATTTTATTACTTTTATCGACGATTATAGTCGCTTTGTTTGGCTGTATCCGTTAACCACTCGGTCTCAAGCTTTTGAAGCTTTTTGCCATTTTAAAACTCATATTGAGAATCTTCTTTCCACAAAAATAAAAATCTTTCAGTGTGATGGTGCTCCCGAACTAATTAAAGGTCCTATGGCACGATATTTGTCTGAGTGTGGTATCTCGTATCGTATTTCGTGTCCATACACTCCGCAACAAAATGGTGTTGCGGAACGCAAAAATCGGCATTTATCAGAAGTCACTCTTACTCTGTTGCATCAAGCGAAACTCTCGAAGTATTTTTGGGTTGATGCATTTTCTACTGCTGCTTATTTGATAAATAGGCTTCCGTCTTTGCTTCTTGATCATAAGTCACCTTTTCAACTCCTTTTTCATACATTGCCTGATTATACCATTCTTCGTACTTTTGGATGTTTGTGTTATCCGTATCTTGGTCACCTTCGTGAAGACAAGTTGTCTTCTAAATCTGCTCCGTGTCTTTTTCTTGGATATGCTCCGAATTACAAATGATATATCTTTTTTGATCCTTTGTCCTCCAAAGTTCATACAAGTCGTCATGTTACTTTTCATGAGACTACGTTTCCTGATTTATCGACTGTTTCGTCTTCTTCAGTTTCTACTCGTGTCACTATTCCGTCTATTTCTTTTTCCTCACCTGTTTCACCTTCACCACCTCCTCCATCTCCTTCACCTGTTGCACCTCCTCCATCTCCTCCACCTGTTGCAGCTCCTCCACCTCCTCCACCTGTTGCATCTGGTTCTCATCCTATGGTCACGCGCTCTCGTGATCAGACTCGATCAATTAAACAGTTTTCTAATCATGTTGTGTATCTCGCCGAGTCTTCGTCTCCTCCACTTAAAGAACCTTCCTCTTATTTCCATGCTAAAAAGTGGCCACAGTGATGTAATGCTATGGAGTCCGAACTGTCTGCGTTATACTCGAATCAAACCTGGGTTCTGGTTCCTCCTCCTCCTGATGCGAATATTGTGGGTTGTAAGTGGGTTTATCGAATTAAACGCATCTCGGATGGTACTGTTAGTCGCTATAAAGCTCGGTTAGTTGCTAAAGGCTATTCTCAGACAGAGGGTGTTGATTATTTTGAGACTTTTAGCCCTGTTGTCAAACCGACTACTATTCGTACAGTTTTATCTGTGGCTTATACCAGAGGTTGGAGTATTCGACAGGTTGATGTCAATAACGCGTTTCTGCATGGTGATTTATCAGAGACGGTTTATATGATGCAACCTCCTGGCTATGAGGATGTTACTCGCCCGCAACATGTTTGTTTGCTTCGCAAAGCTTTGTATGGGCTTTAAGCAAGCTCCTCGGGCTTGGTTTGCCAAGTTGTCATCTGCATTACTCAGTTTTGGATTTACACGTTGTGTGTCAGATACGTCCTTGTTTGTGATTCATACACCTACTGAGGTTTGTTATGTTTTAGTGTATGTTGATGACATTATCATTACGGGCAGTTCTTCTGCGTATGTTGCTACACTTATTGCTAATCTTCACTCAAGGTTTGCTCTCAAAGATCTTGGGCCAATTAGCAATTTCTTGGGTGTTCAGGCCACTTTTACCAATGATTGTCTACATCTCAGTAAGGAGAAGTATGTTTTGGACTTACTTGAGCGCTCAGGGTTTAGGGATTGTAAGTCCTTATCTACTCCTATTTCTCCAGGTCGGTTGTTATCTCACCATTCAGGGATTCCTTTATCTGATCCTTCTTTATATCGGCGTATAGTTGGGTCATTACAGTATTTGGTTTTAACTAGACCAGAGATAGCTTTTGCTGTGAGCAAAGTATCTCAGTTTATGCATTGTCCTACGGATTGTCATTGGATGGCTGTGAAACGGATATTACGGTTTTTACATGGTACTATTACGCATGGCTTGATTATTCGGAAGTCTTTGACTTTTGATCTACATGCTTATTCGGATGCTGATTGGGCTGTCTGTCCTGATGATCGGAGGTCTACCACTGGATATGCTGTTTATCTTGGTGGCAATCTTATTAGTTGGAGTTCAAGGAAGCAACAAACTGTTGCTCGTTCTAGTACAGAGGCTGAGTATCGTGCTTTAGCTTAGACTGCTTCTGAGATATCTTGGCTTCGCTCGTTGTTACAAGAGTTACATGTTACTCTTGTGTCCTCTCCTACTTTGTGGTGTGATAACTTGGGTGCTACTTATTTGGCTGTAAATCCTGTGTTTCATCAGAGGACGAAACATATTGAGATTACTTTATACGAGATATGGTGTTAGCCAAGATTTTGGACATTCGTTATTGTCCTACAGTTTTACAGCCTGCTGATGTGTTTACTAAAGGGCTTCCGGCTGCTCGTTTCTTTTCCTTATGGTCCAAGCTGTGTGTTGCTACTCCTGCACAGCTTGAGGGGGGATGTTAGTGTATGATGTGTGCCATGTCATTGAGTTAGTTGTGCCACATCACTTTATTGTTAGAGTTGTTAGTTCATAGCTCATCTATATATAGATGAGCCTTCTCTTGTTATGTAAGTAACAAACATAATACAACTACAGATTCTCTCTCTACTTTTGTATTCTCTCTTTTATATCATGAATTACTTCAGAATGCAACAAAACATAAGTTAGGTATTACTAGTTACATGGATCATTTACACTTTATTTATTTAAATATTCTTAATTTTCATCCCTTCAACCTCATTCTTATTACCTACATTTCACCATCACCAACACCATTCACATCCACACAGTCACACATATACACTAACACAGACATAAAAGACACACATACACAAATATATAAAGAATAACTAGATTGACACACACATACACACACTTACTACCCCTAATCCACGCAGATACAACCCCTCACAAACATAGATACACACATATACATTACTAACCTTAATAATTTACACACATGATGACTAAAACAAATCTAACACACCCATCTATTTAGGAGAATCCCATAAAATAAAAAAAGATTAGAGGAGAAATCACATTGACCTACAAGCACACTCATCAATTTAATTAGACGAATCCTAGAAATCACAAGGAACACCAGAAAGAACACATTAATGATTGAAACCAAGACATACGTACGAATACAAGAGTATACTAGAACATCCTAAGTTCTAATACATGCAATCTCCAACAAAGCACTTAACAAAGACAAACTATCATATACTAACATGTATTCGAGCTATCAAGATAACTTTTGAGACATCCATTGCAGTATAAGGTGTTATACAACTTCCATTTCACAAACCTATTTTACAGTCCGTTGGTTGTGAAAACACATATTTTACAGTCCTTTGGTTATGATATATAAATGGATATGAAATGATTGAAACCTACTGTACATCTGTCATATATCCACATTTGGATAATATAAGATGAGTAGAAAAAGACAAATTTGCATTGAGTTTGAGGTTATGGTTGATGATAGTGATTCTCTGATTTGTCATTTGGTTGAGGGGGTTTGGGTCACATGGTCAAAGGCATGGGTGATCATGTGGTTTCTTCAGAAATTTTGGCTCAATGTATTCCTTCTGACTAGTGGGTTGCATTAACTCATATTGTCAACTCTTGGACTTCATATTTTTTTCTCTTGTACATTCAATCAAATAAACTAAAACAATAATAATAAATCTGGACCTATACATTAACTCATAAATGATTTGGGGATAAAAACCAGATACAATACTTGCAAGAATGTGTAGAGGTCCAAGTGATTCAACTTGAACAATATTTTGTTCATTTGTCAACGACAGTCACAAAAGTCATATGTCCGAGTTCGAAGCAATGGAAGAATTAAGTTGCGATATGGACCACTTAGTTCGATATGACATTTTTTGATAGCGTGAGGTTGGTATATATATATATATATATATATTGTCAATTTAGTCGACAAGGTTCATGATCTAGCTAGCCAAAAAAGATTTAGTCATAGCTTCTTGAGGAACTAATATATAGCATCTATGACATTTTTTAGAAT
Source organism: Pulicaria dysenterica (assembly GCA_947179395.2). Taxonomy (NCBI): domain Eukaryota; kingdom Viridiplantae; phylum Streptophyta; class Magnoliopsida; order Asterales; family Asteraceae; genus Pulicaria; species Pulicaria dysenterica. The sequence goes on from OX359291.1 coordinate 83,152,528, forward strand.
GACAAGCATACATACAACAATATTTCAACTCTAAACGTCAAAAAGATAAAAACAACTTAAATCACCTATGAGAGTTTGTAATTTAGAAAACATATTAAATGATGCAATTGGAATGCTTCATATAATTAAATAATATTTCGTTCAAGAAATTTGAGAAAATCTAGTAACTACCTTATCTCGAGATTTCATGATAGAAAAGTTAGCAAATTTGACTACTTTCATATAATTAAATAATAAATAATATAATTAAATAATATTCCATTTGCATGGGCCGTGTGGACCAAAACAGTTCATGGACTACTTTCACCAGCTGGTTAACAGCGACCCAAAACTGCCAGTCGCAATCTATTTATCAATAATCGAAGAAATCAAAATTTTCTATGATTTTCTAGTTATTAAATTCTACCATCTACGTATAATAATTATCAAATGTATTAATATTTTCTCAGTACAAATCCATCTACTTGGTTTCATTTAATGAACTCGATGGTTATTTATTCAATGTGCGCAAGCAATATAAAAAAAGGAATTTTTTTTCATATTCAAACTACATATTAGAATAGATTTAAGGTTATTAAATATAATTTTATTTTTTTAAAGGTAACTTACTAAGCTAAGTAAGGACTTGAATTTTTCAATTACAATTTTAACTCTAGTCGGAATTCCTATCCTTTGATCTCTTTAAAAATCTTAGTGACCAAACTAAAATTTCTTATGGGGGTCATGGTGGGGTTTGATCGGTCATCATTGTCAAATTCAACGTGACTAAGTAGACATCGAATCCGGCAACGGCAGTTGATCAGACGACTGATCAAATCCCACAATCACCATTAGGAAGGAATCTGGTCAGGTAATCAAAGTTTGGTGGTGATCAAATGATGAAAACTCCATATAGAGCCAAAGTCTTAATTGAAAAATTCAAGTCCTTAATAACAAGTTACCACAAATTGAGCAGGTTACCTATTTGGTCAATAAAAAATTAAAATTACCTACATTGATACCTGTTAAAAAGGAAGATGTTATTCAGTGCCCTCAAACCTTTAGAAAAATATCTCGTAATTTTTAAATCTAATAAATATTCTACTAACAATTTGATTATGATACACACACAAAAAAAAAAAAAAAAAAAAACCCAAAAGAAATCTAAGTTTTAAAAGTGTCTCCCATTTAAGTCACTCAAATATTGATGTTAACAAAAAGCCACTCAACTTTCATATTCACTTTCTGTACTTGTGAAAATTGTATATTTTGCTTTTTACCAATAAAGAAGGAATGCCATATAGGTTTTCTTTATTTTATTCGGCTAAAATATATATCAAAAGGCTGTTTGCTTGACTATTAATGAGTTACTTGAGCACTTAATGGGTTTGCTAACCGACTCATAATTTGTTTTTAACATAAATTAAGAAGGTTCCGAATGAGTAAATGTATGTAGACTTGTGATTCAGCGAAGGTACCCTTAACTCTTCCCTATTGGAGGTGCCTATGGCATCCTAATATCTTCTCTCAATTGATTCCTCATCTTCTGCGTGGGTACCTCCATTCGGTATCTCCAATCAAGGATATTATGTTACATCTTCTTTCCCATATTACTGATTATGTTCGATCTAGACAATTCTTGTTGTTGATTAGGTTCGATTTCGAAGAGGCTACATTGTTCATGCCTGTTTAATTTGTTTTCTATTTTGTTACACTTTGCTCTTTTGTTTACATGTTACTTAAAGATCTTTCATGAAGTTTTTGTGTTCATCAATTTTTGTTTGCTACTGTGATTAATGTTTTTGTTTGAAGATTTTATACGAAACTAATTTCTATGATAATTCATTGTGCATATTAGATGTATGATTAAATGTCTCAGTGAAATGTTATTCATAAAAGAAAATGTTAATATGGTAGTTTTATTTTATTCATATTTAAGATCTACTAACTTAGAATTATTAGCAAACAGTTTAGTTACAACTATTCAGGATCTTTGAACCATTCAACTTTTAAATAATTTAATGTTAAATCAATATATTTTATCAAACAATCCCAAAGTAATACTTTAGTTATTATATATTATTATTATTATTTAATTTGATGGCTTTATCCAAGTAGAAAAACAAAAAGATCGAAGAGCTAGAGATAATAAGAGAGAAATAGTATGGAATGATGAACTAGACACAACTAAGTATGTGAAGGTTGTGGACCTAATAGATAGATCATGTGATAAATGAATACCAATCTATCAAAATCTCAACAGGAAAAAAGAAAAGTCAAAAACTTATAAGACTTATAAATTTAAGATTATTAGACCCATATATGCACCCAAACCTTAATTAATTACAACATGAACTTATATATATATATATATATATATATATATATATATATATATATATATATATATATATATATATATATATATAGGAAGAAGTTCATGCGAAAACCGTTGTTAATGCGAGAACCGCGAGAACCAATCCTGACAATTTATTTTAATTTAGATCTTAGACAACCTTAATTAATACAAAAGGGTATTTTTGGTAGATTAAATAATTACATTACCCAGCTATATTCAGATCTGGCTTCCAAATAAACACACACGACACACATTGATCCTCTCTTTACTCTCCGTCTCTCTCACCTCGCCGGCTATCATCACCGGCGATGAATACCGTGGAGGTTACCGTCACCGTCGACTACATTTTCTGCTTATTTGCGGCTTTATTAGCGAGAGGCTTGATGTGCGTTTTACGTACTAGTTTTAAATTTATAAATCCGTGTTAAATTGTACCAAAAACGACACGAATAGGCAAGTGTACCTAATCGGTTTTTATAGTATAATAGTAAGCACGGGTGTCGAACTCTTGGGGAACGGGTATGATTTGATAAAATTATATTAATTGAAATATTAAACTAACGATAAAATAAATGGGGGAATTATGGAGTAAATGAGCTATTAACCAACTAACACCACTAAACAACCTAAAAACACTAAAAGCATGCAAAAGAGACAAGAAAACAAATAACTCGGAGAATTAATAATAATGAAGATGTTCCCTCCCTAGATTCAACTCAACTCAATTCATGGCAATAAATTCATGGAAAGATAAGCTAAAGATACTTATATTATTCATGCATCTATTTCTAAAGTGATTACAATCTTGGTCCAATCATAATCGTCTAATTACCCTAATTAATTACCTTTATGGTCAAAAGTGCAATCAACTAGTTAAATTAGCAATAATTTGATTAATAGGTTAAGCCCTAATCCTAATGCTTGTATGATCAACAAAACATTAAACTAACATATAAATGGTCATTATATGGACATCACATGCAAAAGACTCTTAACTTTAATTGCTCAAAAACATAGGATTAATCAATCACTATTCCTCAATCACCTATTGGTCCTAGATAATCAAGATTCAATATTTATGATTCAAGTGGTCTCTTAAAACATAAAAATCAGATTCTAAGCAATCCAGAAAGATTCATAAGCATGGATAAACATAGATTAGGCAAAACCAAGATCAAACATGAATAAAGTATCAAAAACCATGAATTAAACTAAGCCATTACATGAGTTTCATCTCCTCTAGGGAGGAAAACAGAAGATCTAGCCAAGATTCAACATTCTAAACTTCTGGAAATTAAGAAACAAGAAGAACATGATGAAGTAGAATGAAAGAAACCGTAAAAGCCGAATGATCTTCACTTTTAATCTTCAAAATAAAGCTCCAATGCTCCAAAGCTTTGCACCAAGTCTTCTCTACTCTTTAATGGTGTTTTCTGATCATTTAGGGTCCAAAAGTCGGAACCCCAAGCTGCTAAACCGAATGGAGAATCGAAAATATATATAGAGCTGTCACAGGGCCTTTAGCGACGCTAAATCACCTTTAGCGACGCTAAATGGTGGCTTTTAGCGACGCTAGCGACCATTCAGTGACAGAATTTCGGAAATTTCAAACTTTGATGCTTATCTTCGAATTTTATCCCTTTTTCTTCATATTTATCACTTTATATCCGAATTTGAACCTGAAAAACAATATTTGAAGATATTAAATATATATTAAACATATTTTCATTATTTTTAATCAAAAAACAATTAATTATCGCATTAAATATATATCTAAAATCCGCGATATCAAGGCTTTTAAGAAAGAACCTAGAAATCTCAGATCGGTGAGTTCTGCCATTTTAGATTTGCTGTTGCCGTGGTTTTTTGCGCTTGTTGACCTCCACCGGCAAGACCTTCCTCCACGAAAGCATCAGGAAACCTCAGATCTGTGTATAGATCTGTAACTCTCGCTGACCTCCACTGGCAACACCCTTCCTCCACCGCGACACGCCTCCTCCATCATCATAACCGTTCTCCGATTTTCATGAAAGAACTCAAAATTGATGATCGTGTGGTTCTGATTTATGGTTTCCATGGAGAAGAGAGACTTCCATGGAGAAGAGAGACTATGAAAATGATGGGTTTGGTAATAAAGTGGGTTTGGTAATAAAGTAGCTGACACCTTCCATCTTGCTTTATTGGTTGATGTGTTTAATTTTATATTTAAAGAAATGAAGATAAGTTCATTTTTTTTCATTATTGATTCTTAAAAAATAAGTTCTTTATTTCTCATATATTATAAACGATGAAAAGTAAAACTTTTTAATATTTAAAAGATTTACAAAATATAATTAGAATAGTTAGCATTTATTTGATTTCGATTATTTGTTTTATGCACCATGCATATATGCACGAGATACACATGTGCATGATGCATATATGCACGAGATGCATACATGCAGAAATTTGTACAAAATTTTCAGTTTTACGTGCATATGTGCAAAATCCGTATCTGTGCTAAAAAAATCGAGAGTTATGTCTACATGCGCATATGCATATTTGCACGATATGCAAGTTGCATATATGCACCCAGACGCACATATGCAATATGGACAAGCGGTGCACATATGCACATGTGCTTGAAAAAAATCAAGGGTTATATGCACATGTGCATATATCTTTTGCTGTGCTACAAAACAAACCCGGCAAAAACGATTTTTTTTTCTTTGAAAAAGTATAGCAATATAGATGTCATATTAAAGAGCGTATTTTTCTCGTTAATTTGGTATGATTTTCGTATTTTAATACCTTTGCGTTTGTTAGATATTTTCATTTAAAAAAAGTGGGGGTATATGACAAATGTCTAAATTGCCCTCATTAACTACCTTAAACATAGGATTTAATTTGAGAAAATTAAGGTTATCTACTAACAACTATTTAATCTGGACCTTTCATTTTTTTTATCAAGGGTTATAATTGGTTCTCGTATTAACAATGGTTCTCGAATGAACCTTCCCCTATATATATATATGGCTAAATACGTACAACCTCTATCTATCTAACTCATGTACGGATAAATCAAAGAAAAAATAACAAAGACCCCAATAGCTGAAACATGATCAAGCTGGCGATTGAACTGAATCGAAACGAAAATTCTTAAAAATAATTAAAGAGAGGATAAAGGATAACGTCGACATCGAAAGACGCCTATTAATTGATGATATATATTAACTGATCGATGTGATTGCAGTGGCGAATCTAGAATAAAAAATCATGTGGTTCCCTAATTAAGTTAAACTGATAAAAATGAATGAGTCAAGTATACTTGAGCCGGGTCGGATCATTACAACTAAAATATAAACATATATCTAACGGAGATATTAAAGTTCTTACTAAATAGTACTCGGCGAGGTCGGGTATACTTGAAATATTTGCATAATTTTAGAAAGGTTAAACTATTGATATAACATGTATGTATAAGAGACGCACATGAGTTCACATTGGTACAAAAATCAAAACCTATAACTTACACTTTCTTAGTTTCATTTAGGTTTAAGATTAATTATTTACTTTTTACTTCATAGTTCACACTTCCCACATACAAATGACTATATGTTTTGTGTTGGGTTATTTTGTAAGTATCAGTTGGGTTGAGTTATTGGCTATTAGTTTAAAATACAAGTTGAGTTGGGTTATTGACTTGTTTTGCATTAGGTTATTTTGTAAGAAGATAAATTTGGGTTTTACAAATTTTTAGGTATTATTTCTTCTATTTTATTATTTAAGGTAGTTCCTATATATTTTTTTAAGTAGTTCCCCAACAAAATTTATATAAATTTTAAGAAAAATTTAAAAATTAGGTAGGTCCTAGGACCCACCTAGCCTCTTCTTAAATTCGCCCTTGTGTGATTGTTACGTACGTACATGCCGAACAGAATGGCGTTTTAGATTTGAATATATATATATATATATATATATATATATATATATATATATATATATATATATAGAATCATGTTCAAGTAAAAAAATAATTAAGGTACAAATAGTAAGAAGAAATCTGGAAGTGACACGTGTCTTTTTAAGCCAAAATTCGTTTAGGGGCAATTGAGACATTTTACACACACACTCTCTCTCCTCCCTTGATATGCGGTTTACACACCTTCCCACATCCACATTTACATTAAACGTTAGATATGCCCCGTTCCCTCTCACCTACCGAAAACCCACATCAGTAAACCCTAACGCCCCCTGCTGTGCCGTCTGCTTCCTCGCCGCCGGCTGCTTCCTCGCCTCCCCTACTTCAAGCCGCCGCTGCTTCCTCGCAAACCCTAGGACCTCATCCGCCGTTTCCCAGCAACCTCCGCCGATCGCTTCGCCACCGTCACCGCCGATCGTTGATAAATGCTTCGCCGTCGTCGATTAACATCCGACGCTGGGTTTTTCCTTGCAATCGCCGTCTCCTTCTCTGCAACAACACCGCCGTTGCAGCATTCGGCGATCGATGCAAGAAGCAACAACGACTAGGGTTACGCCTTGGGTTACGATCATTGTTCGAAATCGCCGCCTCCGTGACGTTGCCCCCTCACGAAGCCACGCCCGATGATCTGCAATGGTCGTGTGCATCTGTGACGGTTATTACATGGTTTTTGAATGACATGTGCATCGCCGACCACCACCGCCCGTGCACCTCTCTTTCTTGTAAATGGTCAAGGTGCATCGCCGACCATCACCGCCGGTGCACCACCACCGCCGCTGCCGTTTGATGTCTTATGCATCAGGTTACCATGTATTTTTCTTATCCTGTGCATCAAATGGTTGTACCTTGTGTATTGAATGTAATCTGTGAATCAATGTAAATCTGTGCATCAGATGTTTGCACTTTCTACAGTAAAATGGTTGTACCTTTGCATAAGAGAGTTGGCCGACAAAAAATTAAAAAGAAAAAGAAAAACTTTAAAACTTTAGTGGACGATTATACCCTTTACAGTTTGTTTTATATTTAAAAGAAAAAGAAAAATACCTATTTTCTAGGATCAGATTTAAAATTTTGGTTGACTGAGATTTCACCTTACATTAAGTACCATAATTTTCTTTTTACCGGATCCCTACCCTATATATATATATATATATATATAGGGTGAGGTTCAATAAAGCCCCCTTCTTATTCAAAGATCTCAAAGTCCCATTGTCAACCATTAGATCTTATATAAATGGATGGATCAGATTAGTTGTTTAAATAAAACAGGATTACACTGATTAATATCACGTTTATAACATAAAAAGGGCAATTTTGTCCATACCAAAAAAACCAATATTCAATTTCCGTTTCAAAACCACCTCAATTTACGGGGACAAGACCGACATACGATCAAACCAAAATCATATTCACGTCAAAATAACCTCCGTTCTTCATCCCTCGGAAACCGATTTCGCGCTAAATCATCCACAATTCGTCGAGTAAATCAGTGATAAGTTCATCATATTCGCTGAAAGTAAGTATAAATTACTTCAATCTTGTACTGTAAATGCAAAAATCCATCATCTAAACTTCTATTTTGTATATTACAGTGTCGAAAATTTCTGAAGGAAGAAGGAAAAGTTCACGAATATGCTCTGTGTTTAGAAATGCAAAACCTATTGATGGTATATTGATTAAACTTGATGATGAAGGAGCATCGACATTAAGAACAGATGCTCAACAATCTAAAAAATCGCTTGAATCGACAAACCCTTAACAAAAGAAGAAAGCCGTTCAAACTAGGGCTCGGGGAAAAGGTAGTAATCTGTTCTTAACATCCTACATTGTAACCTAAATCATTGATTGATTATAGTTTTAGCATTTTAAGATTGAAAAAAATAAGAAAAACTCATATTAGGTTTAGATGATGAAGTCTGCATTTTAAATGTTTGTTTAGTTAACAATGGATTAACAATATTACGTTAAGAATGAATAATTTTCAAAAACATAAGTACTGATTAGAAATCATGTTCATAACATTTTACATATCCAACAAGACCATTTAAGAATGAATCATTTTCAAAAACAGAGGAATGACTGAATAGAGAATCTTGGTTATCATTTTACAACTTACAAAACACAAACACTTACAAAAAACTGATTCCAATATCATGATTATTGTTTAGGGTTATCATCTGCGAAATCATCTTCAGCACAAAAGGGGAAAACACATAAAGTTGGAGCTGAAAATGAAGGTAAAATTGTTACTGATATGCATGAATATGGATATGAATATGATGCTCTCAAAATGATAATGTGAATGTTTATAAAGACTATCAACCTGTTTGTATTATCATTTTAATTTCCTTACATGAATCTGTTTAGTTTATACCATCAGCCTGTTTTTGATGCTAAAATGATTAATGATTTTTTGATATAATGTTACTGATGTACTAATCAAACTATCATGTTTGATTTAATAAAAACAGTATGAAAATGAAGACATGATAGTGTGAATGTTTTAAACTGATACTTATAAAGACTATCAAACTGTTTTAAATATCATTTTAAGTTTAGAAAATGATACATTATTGAAAATACTGATTTAAAGTATTGAAAATGATACAGTGGTTAAGAAAATGATGTTCTGAACATTAGTAAGACTATGATTAAGCATTATAAACATTTAATTAATCATTTTCAGAACTCATTATCATACATAAAACTGTCAACCTCTATAAAATATCAGATTTGATTACTTTCATTGAAAAATGATAATGAAAATGATAGTGTAAATGTTCAAAATGTTGAATGGAAATGATAATGAAAATGATAGTGTAAATGTTCAAAATGATAATGAAAATGATAATCATTTTAGATTTTCAGCATATCAACATCATATAGATGAATGTCAGTTTCCATTTTAATTTTTTATTATGCTCATTTTAGATTCACCTATCTTGAATATATGTTATTCTAAAATGATTATTTTATTGGATACTGATATGCATAAATATGAAAATGAAGTTCTGAAACATGATAGTGTGAATGTTTTAAACTGATACTTATAAAGACTATCAAACTGTTTTAAATATCATTTTTAAGTTTAGATCATGAACCTGCTATAAACATGAAACTATTATCACAAAATCATTATATGTTAAGAAAATGATGTGCTAAAAATGCTATGATTTTCTGAAAATGCTAAAGTAGTACTTACATAGCTGTTTGTATTATGAAAGTAATCAAATAAAAAATTAGAAATAGACTGCTTCTTTTTAGACATTATTTCAACAATTATCTGGCTGTCATAATCACCAATAAAGGACAACACACCCCTCTTATAATTCTTCGCATCGGTCTTAGAAAAACCAATATCTTTGGGACCGTAAACTTTAGACAAAATCCTATGACCAGCTGATGAACCAACACCAGCATCATTCATATTATGTAGCATAACTTTTTTGGAAAAGCTAACCTTTCTAAAAGCATTCAAGTGCTTTATAAAATCTGGATGGACCAATGAATGATTGTGTTCATCAATGAACTTACATATATAATACTTATTATCAATACCCAGCTTCAATTTCAACTTTGCAGGACAATCACACTTTTTGGAAGATCGTTTTCTTCTTTTTTTACACTCCTTGACAACAACTTCAAAATTATCTATAAAATCACCAGAACCACTTGCAATAGACGAATCAACGTTCTCATTCTGATTTTCATTTGATTTAACGTCCTTTTTATTACTAGCAGGTTTCTTACCTCCTTTAGCACAAGTAAAAAGTTTAGACTTCACAATCCCAACAACAACAGACGATCTACCCGCAGGAGTCTTGGATGACGATTTAATGGTTTCAAAACCACCAACCCTAGCATACTCTTTATAGAACAACCAAGCATTGGACAATGAATCAAACGACATATCTAAACAAGAAGTTTGAGATTCAACTACATTTGGGATCCAATATCTAACTCCCATTGCATCAACTTGTTCAATTCCGATCTGAAGTGATACAGGAACAGAGTCGAAACCTATAAAAAAACAAATCAACTACCAAAAAGAATGATATAATAATGTACAAGACAAATTATCAATATATACAGTGAAGAATTATCATTTTCGTTTTCAATTAGCATCTTACAAATGAAAATAAACATACAAACATCTAGTACATATAAAAATTATCATTTTCATTTTCAATCAGCATGTTACATGTAAAAAATCAACTACCAAAAAAATCATGATATAAGAATGTACATGACAAATATCATTTTCGATTTTCATCACATGCGATCGAATATATACAGTGAAGAAATATCATTTTCGTTTCCAATTAGAATGTTACAAATAAAATTAACCACACAAACAGCTAGTACATATAACAAATATCATTTTCGTTTTCAATCAGCATGTTATATAAAAAATCATCAAACAGATTTAAACAAACTACATGTAACAAATAATCATTTTTGTTTGTATCAAAAACAATATCACATGTACAGGGGATTTCATCATTTTCGTTCCATTCAAACTGTGAACAGTAAGAAAAATATCATATTCGTTCTTCAATATACGTTCCATTTCAAACATGGATCACAGTGAAGATTAACAAAAATATCATATTCGTTCTTCAATATACAAATACGTCCATATTCGAAAATTAAAGCCTAAGAACCCTATCAAAATCAATAGTGAAACTAAAAACATGTTATAAACAAATCAACACTAACAAAATTGATGAAAAAACGTCAATTATCATACAAAAACATACAATTCAGATAAAAAAACTACGATAATTACCGTCATCGTCATCGTCGCATAAGACATCGAATGAATGAGAGCTGGAATCCATCAACGATAAACAACTGATGCAATAATGATTAAGCAAAAACGATAACAACCTTGAATCGCCTCTGTTAAATCGCTACTGTTGTATCCCGTATACAAGAAGAAGGATGTGAGCGGGAAATAAGGAAAGTATCGTGTGAATCGTAACTGCCAAATCTGAATATGACTAAAATGTCATATCATGCCCTTATTAGTAGAACTTGGATCAACGGATAGGAAGGGGACTATGGGATCTTTGTTTAAGAGGGGATTTATATTGATCCAATTTCTTATATATATATATATATATATATATATATATATATATATATATATATATATTATATGGCATTAATCTAGTTCCAATTCTATATATATGTTTTAATTATATATGGAGATATATGGTCCCTATGATGAGGGAAACTAGTTTCATACGTGGAGTTGCACGTGAAATAAGTTGGCTTTCAGGACATTAATTGGACCGCTACGTACTAACAACTTGATAAAAAAGTTAGTATAACGCGTTCTAGAAATGAGAAAATAAGACCTGATGTAAAAAAAATAAAACATCCTGACATATATATATATATACACACACACAAACATTTATTACATATTAGATGAATTTTATTCTGCTTGTCGTATATCATTTCTCTGTGTTTTTAATTATAAAAATATATATAATTAAAATTATCAGGAACTAAGGAAATTAATTAGTTTATATATATCAAATAATTAATCAATCCTAGCAAGTGTCTAATTAATTTCTCCCAAATACAATAATAAATATCTGTATATTTAAGTAAATTTTGACCCGCAAGAAGATGACCGAGCATATAAAATGCAAATCAATCTCTCAATGAAGATCGTTATTATAAGTTTAAAAAAAAAGAAGAAGAGAATTATTATTAGCACATGTCAATATATAGAACTCATGGTATGTCCAAAGTTATGGTCAATAGTGAGAGTGATCGTAGCTAGCTCCAAATATATATATGAGCACCGGTTTCCATTTTAAAGAAAACATGCATTATATTTTTCCTCTATGTACATATGCACACTAAAACAAATAGAATAAAAAAATCTATACATAGTACATGCCAAATACTTATAAATTACTTATACAATTACAAGAAGACCGATCTCTTCCCTCTTGTTGAACGTATATATATATATCTTATCTTGTACTCGAAATGTAAGAAAAAATTAAGGAGGCATTCGATAGATGGAGTAATTGGGTGTCAACTATGAAAGCACAAAGAGAGCTAGAGAGAAGGGGCGAAGAGAGAAAGAGAGAAGTGTTTTGTGTATGTATTTGTGTTGAACAATATTAATATTAAGGGGAAAAAATTGTGTCTAGTTAAAATTACTTAGGTAGTTTTACATTCCCAAATATTTTAATGAGTAAATATTAAATAAATAGTATACCCCTTACTAATATGTTTATGGGTATATATAAAAACATCTAAAATAGATTTGCTAGAAACATATAGTGACGGACTTGTGTGTTAGGGTGAGTATACACTTACATACTCTTAAAAAAAATCCTAGTGTTATATTTAATAAATAATAATTTTAGTAAAAACACTGACTGTGTTTACCCTCTAAATTAAATTTTTATGTAGTACATACTTTCAAACAAAATTTTAAACCTGCCAATAAAAACATATGTCTTATACCCTAATATTAATAATATCTTTCTTATCAAAAAAACTGAACCGTGCAAATTAAGTAGTGGATAAATATTTTGATCCATTTTTGTTAGATTTGTCCTTACAAAAATATGCAAATATATTTATAAAATTGGGTTATACATATTTCTAGCCTGATTATTTCTAGTTATACCTGATTTAATTAAATTAAATTAAAATATTTATTATATGGTCAAATATTTCTTGGTTTTAATAAAAAATTAATTTAATTTTGAATTCTGTAATACAGGTTTAAATTTAATGTTTACTAAATTAATTTCTTTATGTATATTTTTTACTATGAAGAATTTATTTTTTTAAATAGTATATAAGAATTTAATTGACTTCATTTCATGGATTCAGTTTTGTATAATAGTAAATTAGTAACTTCCAAATGCATAAGAGTTAAGAATTAAGAGATTAAAGGATTTACTTATTATGTTTTGAAATTGATTACTTGATAATTGTGTTTGAAAATCATGATTACTTAGTCTTAACTGTTTCGGTTATGTTTTTAAAAATCAAATTTTTCACATTTCGGAGCTAAGAAAATGTGGTTTTTAAAAATCTACTTTATTTGATGTTTTTTCTAACTAAATATTTGACTGTTGTCATGTTAACCATTTAAAAATCAACTAATATACTTTGCGCAAAGACTAAAATAATTAATTATCTAATTATTACGGTATAAAACAATATAATCAAATACAAATACTGTTATTTAACAAAACGTTTAGGTAACAGTTGATTAACTGATTTTGATAATAAAAAATGCATATATAATATATTTCAAAATACAATCTTAAACACTCTAGAATTAATTATCTGAACAATTTTTTGAAATAACTTCCATCGATTTTGAGTTGTGCGATGGCTCGCCTTCTTTCAGAAAGAACAGTGTTGTGTGCGGCGGTGGCTGTTTTCGAAAGAACAATGTTGGTGGTGTGTGGTGGTTTCCGAGAGAAGCCGGACGGTGTGTGTGGTTGTGGTTGTAGTTTCGGGTGGTGGGTGGGTGGTGGTGGTGGTTTCCGGTAGAGTATGAGACAGAGCTAGAGATTAAGATGAGAGATGAGAGAAGAGAGGAGTGAAAGATTGGTAGGGGTGGGTGTGGGTGGGTGGGTTTGGTGACAGATTAGGAGGGGGGGTTAGTTTCCGATACTTTTAATTATTAATATTATTATTATTATATAATTATTAAGAAAATAAATAAAAAATAAGGGTAAGGGGTATAATAATTAATTGATAAAAACTTACAGAATTAATTAAAGAAAAATGTTAAAAATGACTATTGGTGCAACTTTTGGATTCTTAAATGACATCTCTTGAAACTTTTTAACAAAAAAGACTAAAGTCATCACTTTGAACTAGTTAAAGGACCATTGATGTAATTAACACTACTTAATATTATCAGATAAACTTCAATTCGACATACGGATATTTTTCTTGAGATTCAACTATTGCCCTTCGATTTCTTTGAATTTCCATCGGTTTCAACCACCCGAGTTCAAGTTAGGATAGCATTCCCTTCCGACCCTACAAAAAGATATTACGGCCATTAGGCGACATATATAGTTCGGTACAGCAAGACAGACTTCCTTTTTTGGCTGCTTGTTATGATGTTACGGTTTTTAGTAAACATTTCTTAATTAGTAAATACCCAAGCTTAACACAAGCATATATATAAATATAAAAAATAGACTTATTATCTTCAAGAAATTACTTACTTGCTTTGTAAGAAACCGGATCATATACTAGCATGTATGGTACGTATCTACATAAGTTACGACGGTGACTAATAGTTTTTTACGGGTAACATTTTATTTTATAGACTATAGGAGTATGATATTTGATGAGTACTCTTACCCTGTAACGGCTTCCATTTTCTGAAAGATTTTTCTAAGAAAACTAAAAACAATTTTCCGTAATCAAACGCAACCTTAAATCTTCTAAAAAAAAACTAACAAACATTTACGGCAATAAGGTAAATTATATTCAGGAACGATAGCATGAAGCTAGGCAAAATAGGCGTAAGTACATAATTTGTACATGTAGCTGTCGCCATCAAAGAACTTTGCAAACTGTGTTGATAGGGAAGGATGATGGGACTCATCATGGGGAGCAATATGCTCTTTGTCTAATTGCAATACTATGTTGTACCTTGTGCAATATATCTTGTACGGTTTAAATATTCTATCATAGCTACTTAAATTATAGTAAATTATAAATTTCCTCAAAATATGTGTTTAAAGCTATACTTATCGTTATTTAATTTCTTAAAATTAAATAGTTAATATATATATGTATATATATATATATATTATATTATTTCAAATCTGATCTTATATATAGGAAGAAAAAAGAGTAAAGAATATCATATTTTTCTTTAAAAAAATTTCATCTCATTCTATAATTGTTTACACGTACACTAAAATAATTAACTTATTATAGTATATATTAAATCAATTAATTTATTTTTATACTATATTAATAAAAAAAATGTTTATCAACTAAAGATAAATATATAATCTGTATATAATTAAATACTATCATTTATACACACACATAAATAACTTCAGTTTCCTTGACATTTATAGCAACATGCATGTAGAGAATAGAGATACCGGCCTTATCTCTTTTAATTATATCGTTTGAAAAAATTATTGGAGATGGTTTTAGTCTATTCAAAAACTTTAATTCAATGATGTCCAAACGATGTCGCTATCCACAAGAATACTTATTCTTAAAGCTTAACGCGCGGTTGTGCATCGATCATTTTTAATATCTTTTTAATATATTATTAAACAATTATAAGCATTCTCTCTAAAATTAAACGCAAATTATTTTATTTTCGTTATAATCGATCGGTGATCTCCTACACACCCTCTCCCCCTCCACACACACACACACACACACACACACACACACACATATATATATATATATATATATATATAAACATTCGGAAAGGAATTAAAAGGCAAATTCTATTAATTATAAGAGAAACGCAATGTTAATTTCGAGTACTATTTTGGGTATATGTCATAGTTAATTATAAGCTTTTTTTGGCGAATCCTATTAATTATAAAGGAAATAGAAGCCGTTTTCATTTTGATTTATTCAATATTTTTTATAAGTTTTTTTTTTTTTTGATAATTTCTTATAAACTGATACATATGTCTAGGAATATGTTTAAACATATGTTTAATAAATAATTATCTTTTCAGGAAAAAATATATACAAAGAAATTTGAGATAGATGACAAGATTTTAATGCAAAAAAGAGGAGAAAAATATATAAGGTTACATGTCGGACACTAAGACTATTAGATATATCTTCGATTATTAGACCACCCGTAGTAGTCAAGCCGAATGCTTCGGGAAGGCCTCAGGTAAATTTGGATTCCCCGCTATGAGTGCTTCGGGTTTACTCCTTTTCTCCTTCGGCTTTCACACCCGCACTCACTGGTATTTTTTTTATAAGTGTATAAAAGAGAGTAAAGAAAAAAAAAATTAAGTTGTTTGAGTTAAATGTTAATTTAAATTAAAAATGGTTTGAAAACCGTTACTCATGGCGTTAGGTATTTGCAACAAATTCCCCAGTATATATGACAAAAGATAACTAAATAAGAACAAAATGTCATTTTCATCATAATTAAACAATATTTCCATTTATAGAACATTCAAAAAAGGAAAATTACAAAATTAGCCTCATCATCCTAAGTATACAAAATGCCCAAACATTTTTCTATTTTTTTTTTTTTTCTTTTTTTTGGAGTGGGGGCTTGGGGCTTTATGGTGAGGGCTACATTTCTACTCTACATTGTTTTTACATATACAGTTTATACACCCCATAATAAAATATTAACTCTCCTGCCGCTTTTGTTAAATCAGATTAAAACAAAACTCGATTAGAATGTTGAGATGCATCTTCTGTGCGAAGGAACTTTCAGTTTTTTCTGATTTAATTCTTCTGTCCATACTTTCTCAATATCTTGAGCAATTTTAATGGCGTCAGCAGATGCACCGGCAAGCCCTCTTCTCGTGAATCCTGATGCATATAATCCATGCTTTCCCTTCCACCCGTTTGGAAATGGGGTCTTTGGGAATCCATTTTTAGCGAAGAATTCAGACTCCTGTTGATTATAAAAAGTTAAAATTCAGTTAGTCAACCCAAAAGATTCAGTTTTTAAGTTTAATCCTGAAAAACAGAGAAAATAAAAATAAAAAATGGAAGCTTTTGCTCACCTGAAGCCAGTAAGGGACATTGCTGCAATACCCAGTTGCTAAGACAACTGAATCTATGTCGAGTGTTTCGCCATTGACGAGCTCAACGGAGTTGCAATTGAATCTTTTGATCCCGGGGACGACGGTGATAGCTCCTGATCGGATTTTCTCAAGCGCACCAATGTCAAGAACAGGGGTTTTTCCATGGTGGTTTTTGAGCTGTAGTGGACCTAAAGATGGTCTTTTTATGCCGTAATTTTGTGTGTTTCCGAGAATGAACCATGCTAGGATTAAAAGAAGCTTGTCTACCAGCCATAGAGGCAGCCATTTCATCAGCATCATGGCTAGATCAAATGTCGATTTTCCCATAAATTCTCGGGGCAATACATGAACCTGTAAAGGAAGTAGATGAATTAGATGCGTGATCTTTAATGGGTATTCGTTTTCTTGAAATTAAAAATAAAGATCGATTTGGTCTTTTTTACGAGGTTTTACTATGATTCAGAATTACTTACCGAGCTTCGAACCACCATGGACGGCTTGGCATTGTGGTTTGAGAGGTCCAGTGAGACTTCCATGCCAGAATTTCCGCATCCAACGACTAATACTTTCTTTTCATTATATTTCTCGCCGGACTTATAGTCCTTTGCATGGATCACTTCACCGGAAAACTCTTGTAGTCCATCAATTTCCGGAACTACTCCTTCAGCATTTTCTCCGGTTGCCACCACAAGCATCTGGCAAATATACTCTGTTTCGGTTCGAACCAATCCACTTGTGGAGACGGTCACCACCCGCCATAGATGGCAAGCTTCATCATACTTAGCAGACTGCACACACTCGTTGAATTGTGGCTTGATATCGAATTTTTGTGCATAGTTCTCAAGATACGTGATGAATTGTCTCTTTGTTGGGTATTCGGGGTACTCCTCTGGAAATGGTAGTTTGGGAAGTTGGCAGAATTTTTTCGGGAGGTGAAGTTTTAGGCGGTCATAGGTGCGTTTTTGCCATAGGGAAGCAATGCAATCAGATCTTTCAATGACCACAAATGGAATGCCTTGTTCTTTAAGGCAAGCCGAGACTGCTAGCCCTGAGGGTCCGGCCCCTACTATAACAGGGCCGTTGACCCATACACATCTGCGGCCACAGAAACTAGATTGACCAGTAAAGCTAAACATTCTTGGATGTTTCTTGGGATATAAGTAAAATATGAAGTATTGTTAGGTTTTGGAATGATCAAGAGAATAGTGGATTTTGTATGTTTGAAACTTGAAAGTGAAGTTGAGATGATTGTTGTTGGAATGAAATAGGAGGTTAAGGTGAAGATGTATATATAGGAGGTGGCATATGGGGTGGGAGGATTGGTAGGGGTCAATTAAATGATCTTTGAAAGCCAATTTCAAATCATAAGCAATATATTATTTTATTGAATTCTATCATAATAATAATTAATAGAATCTTAAATAAATAATAAAATATCATTCAATCATATGATCATATCGTAGTGGTATTAGATTTAATCTAGTCTTTCGGGATTTATAAATTGTTTATTTTATTGATTTCAATTAGAGTGATGATCGAGATTCCCATAGAAATGTTGTCTTAGCTTTGATGCAACATGCTGTGGAAGTAAACAATATAAGGGTGTAGAAGTAGAACTTAATCCGATAAGTTACTATTGAAATAACTAAAAGAATAAATTTAAGAAGTGTACAAACAACCCTTTTTGTAGTCCTTTTAATAGTTGTAAATGTATATATATGTAGATTATAATTTATATACTGCTAAAATTATCGACATCGTTAATTTTAAGCATTTCAATTGCACAACCGTCTAATAAATGGACAAATTAATATTCTTCATTCACACATTGAAGGATATGATAATTCAAACAATAACTAATTATTATATATGACAAAAATCATCGGAATCATCTTCCAATATGTTAATTATAGAAAGATTAAAAGAGGCATTGGGGGATGGGTGGAGAGGTGGGGTTCACCTTCATTTCATTTGGTGACCACCATCAGCAGCCAGCCCTATGTCTGTCACATTCTAAGATAGATAAAATTTAAGTTTGATGAGAAGGGTAAACTTGGGAATTAAGCTAGCTATATAGCAACTTAATAAAATGAAATTAAGAAAGTGACTTGGATGAGTCATGTGGGGGAGGGAGCGATCCTGTGATAGTGCAAACCACGGGTACAATTGTATCTAGGGTAACGTATTTCCTATGTGGCAACAAGGGCAGTTGCTGACTAGGATTGCCGACAATCTGTTCATATGGAATGGAGGGGGAGGGGGGACGACTCTTCCTAAACCCCCCTTTTAGATCATACATTTATTTCTCTTAACAAATTAACTCAAATCTAAACTTTTCTATTGTTTTTTAATAGTAGAACACATCACACACGAATCTACTCCTAAATTTACACATTTTGTCCAGAGCGGGACTTTGAACCCATGACTATAGAACAAGAGAAACACTTTCCAACATCTTATACAATTTAGTAAATCGAACTTCTATGAATTCATTTAGTAAATCGAACTTTCAAAAATCATCATCCATCTTATCTTCGGTGACTTCATCATCTCCACGGAATTATGTGACAACTTTATCAATGTAGTATGACTTTTGCAATGCGGACAACTTATTTGGAATCATCATACAACAACAATAACAATTGTATCCAATCTCGTTTTAACTTTTACTCTGAAATCTACTTTTTAAGCTTTAGTTTATTTATGATGAAAAGCTTAATGGAGAGAACCAATACAGGTGATTTTATAATAGCTTTCATATATGATGATGATTAAAAGAAACCATATGAGCACAATATATAAACAAGTCCCTATATATATATATATATATAAAGCCACCTTTCTAGCTAGTAGCTTCATGGAATTGAAGCCTTACAATCGGTGAGCTTGCAATCTACATATTAATTAAATAATCAATCATACTACACGCGTAACCCATCGACGATCCACTTCAATTCACTATCTGTTTTTCATGTTGCTAGCTTAATCATATTGGTTAACTAAAGTAATTAAAGCATATTAAGACTAGATTAAGGTTCTTTCTAGGGCTCTTATTTGTATGCAGTTACTCATAATATTTTATCTTGATTAATTAATTCGAAAAGTGATTTGATTAAGTATGAATCTTTTTATGTTGGATGCATGATGGGAAGAAGAGGCGAAGCATGTGATTGTAAAGCTTTATCTCACCCCACAATTTCAATTCTCTCCTTTCAATAAAAAGGTTTGGGCCTATGGTATGGAGTTTGGCCTTTTCTAGGGTTTATATATATATATATATATACTATCAATATTGATTGAATCAATATAGATATTCATGGATGTCAAAAAGGCTCAATACCCGATATTTTTATTTCTCAACCCACTTAATTGTTTGTTTTTTTTTTTTTTTTGAAAAGCAAGATAACTTTATTAAAATTAAACTAGCAAGATGCTAGATAGTACAACCGATAAACAGATACACAACATCTTTAACAATGAACAGAGATCGGAAATTCACGAACGTCACCTACAACGAACCTCGAACTCTAACAAACCTCGAACTCGGAACCTTGTACCCTCGAAACTGAAAGCAACGAATTTGACCAACTGGAGCAACAAACACGAACCAAACACGGGACCTTGGACCCACGAGCTAAAGCAAGGAACCTGACCATCTGAAGCAACAAACACGAACCAAACACGAACTAGGATAACAAACACGAACTGGGGCAACTAACCAAACACGAATCTGAAAACAACCTCTTGAAATCTAACCAAACACGAACTGAAGCAACGAACATCGAACCATGAACGACGTCTCCGAAACTCGACCAAAGATAGCTGAAACCACGAACTAACAGATCTGATACACGAGACTCTGAACCTTCGAAACACGAACCCCTCCGAACCACAAACTCTGAACCTTCGAAACACCAACTAACAGATCTGAAACACGAACCTCCGAAACCCGAACCACGAAACTCGAACCTTCGAAACCAAACCTCCGAACCACACAATCTAACAGATCTGAAAACACTATCCTTTTGGGCAGAATGTAAACTCAAACAACCACAAACTAACCAACGAACCTTTTGGGCAGAATGTAAACCGGAACAGCCAGGAACTAACCCACGAACCTTTTGGGCAAAATGTAAACTCGAATAACCACAAACTAACCGACGAACCAATTGGGCAGAATGTAAACTCGAACAACCACGAACTAACCCACGAACCTTTTGGGCAGAATGTAAACTCGAACAACCACGAACTGAGCCACGAACTTTGAAGTAAAATCGACCTCCATGATGTAAATCGAACCAACACGTTGCTTGAACATGGATCTGATACTCGAACAGACTGAAACTCGACCAGATATCTGAGCTTGTAAACAAAACGAACCTTGAATCTTGAACTGAAACGAACTTGAAAAGCGACCGACGAACTGGAACTAGACCCATGAACTGAACCTTGACTCTTGATCCACGAACTGAACTAAAGAGTTGAACCGAAAATCGACCCACTAAACTGAAACTTGAAATGCTGATGGGATTTCGAACTTGTGAAACTTGAAACTGAAACTTGAATGCGAACATGTGTACGTCTGAATCTCGACCGTGATTTTGAACAAGAAGGGAAAAAAGAAACGGTGAAGAAGGAAGATCTCCGGACCGCCGGCTAACGCCGACGGCCGGAGGAGAGAGGGCGGCGGCGGTGGATTGCAGATTAGGGTTTTACGGGAGGTGAGAGAGCGTTGCATAAAAATCTTAAACTTTAAATGTACCATTTGTCTCACTTAATTGTTTGTTACTCTAATTAATTCAATCAACCTTCTTTGCGACAAAATTTAGTCACGAAACATGTCGAGTGATAATAAATTTGACGGTTAATGAGTAACTCACTAGTAATTAATGAGTGAATAATTAATTACGTATTAATGAGAGGTAATTTCGGTAAATCAAATCTTGCATACTAATAACAGTTTATTCAGACAAAATGTACAATTGAGAAAATTATTTAAATGACCAAATTACTTCTATTAACGAGTTATATAAAATGCTGACGTTGTTATATTTGTTTCGGAAAGAGATTTCCCTCAAATAGGAAATTCGTGAGGGTAGTCGAGCTAGCTGTTTCTATGATCGTTTTCTATTCTCCTTCTAGTTATATAATCTATAGTAAAAATTTCTTTTTTTTTACAACCAGTGCCATCAATGCAAGCAATTGCAAGAACTTTTAAAAAGGATTAGAAATAATGTATCATCATATCAAGTATGAGTATGATAATAAACAATTACAATCTCATTATTATATAATTGGTTTCAAATGGTGCCAGGAAACTTCCAGGTACTAGAAGCAAAGCAAAATGTACAACATACCCAACAAAGATTGAATGAGCAATGTCTTATTAATATTTTAGTGACTTCCTTTTTAGGATATCAAATAGTTTTATGATTTAGTTTCTTTTTTGGGTAATACCAGCCTAGCTTTAATACTTTACAGCAGCAACGTACAGATTAAAATTATTTAAATTTAATTGGTCTTAAAGGCTATATATATACATGACTCTAATCAGTAGTTGGTGCCGCGAAAGAAAGTTTGGTTTTGGACGAATATGCTTTTCAAAAAGTAGTATAAATATGAATTAAACTAACATTTTATAAATACTTCTAATCATTCCCTAACAAGTAGTATTATAAATATCTTATATATATTTATGATTTTTCATGATCACGCGTAGTCAAGAAAAGTAAGCAACTATCTTATATCTTGCATGCATTATGCATATAACATACATACATACTATAGAGAATACATGCTCCTAAGCTCCTTATCAGAAGTATAGCTAGAGAAATACTCTAACACGGTGATCATATACGCGTTGCTTTATTATATATCCTAAATATTTTAGTTACTAAAATATCAGTGAGTACAACAAATTATGATAAAAACTAAGGATTATATTTATATGAGAAGTAGGAAAGAAAGAAAAAAAAACAATTAATTATTATCATTATTATTTGCTAAAAATTGAGTTCGTCATAAGGATTTTAATAACGAGATCATATTAATTATCCGTATGATGCGTCGGGTGAAAACAAATTCATATATTAGCTTTTATATGTATCCTTTCACTAATTCATACCTTTAGATTGTGTCAAGTCACTTTTTTTTTTCTTGTTATATGGTAATCACACACTTATTATACTTAACTCATACCTCATTACACTATCACAATCACAGAAAAGTAAATAAATCAAACAACTTAACTTGATCGACTTTGCTAATCACATAAGGACAGATATCATACTTTTCCTGTGATGGAAATCAAAGAGAATCATATTGGGGGTGAAAGAGACCAATAGAAACCCCTAAAAATGGGTTTATTTCATCAAATCATTTCCTAATGATATAATAATCGCATTGTTAAGTTTGGTCAAATCTCAAATGGATTGATGACATTTGTGGTCAAGGGTGCAGGAGTTGATGCACAATGCTTAGGAGGTACGTACCAAAGATAAAACCCTTGGCTCGTGCCTCGTGGTAAAACAATCCACGTATAGTAAGTGTCATGCCTAAGTAGCATAACATGGCAACATGGGAGCCTTTGAAGGAATACAAACCTTAAAAAAATAATACCAAAATCAAGATTAGTTCATAATTAATATCTCAAAAGCAATCTAGTATTCAAATCTTATAAAGATTTACATAGATTCTTGCATTTAAAGCCCCAACCTTTTTAAATTAGCAAACTTTACATGTACAATTCATCTATAATTTACTAGATTAAACAGTAATTTAAAAATATTGAATCATTATCAAATTCAGATGAAATAAGAATTTAATGGTGACTAATTGCATAAACATTCAGATCACCGGTAGAAGCGTTTATAAGAGGGGGAGAGCTGACTTGGTAACGGAAATGTGGTATCATTATACGAAACGTGGTTGTATTTTTTGTACAAGTCATTGATCATTATTGTTATAATTAGAGGCAATAATGTCAATTGGTTATAATTAAAAAGAATTAAAAATAATTATAAAATATTTCATAATAACAAAATTAAAAATTTGATTGAATATGACATTTCAAAACATTATAATAGGAAAATATGATATTTTAAAATTCGGGTGAACAAATGTAATATTTTAATTTTTTTTAAAAGGATATATGAGATTATCTATATTTATATTGATTCAAATTGAATTCAACTTTAAAAAAAAAGTAAACTTGGATTTTTTTTTTCCAAAATAGATTGTTAAAATAGTTTAAAAAATTTATCTAAATTTAATAATTAAGATTTTATAAGAAATCGAGAGCTAAATGCTTTATATATTATTATAAATTTGAGTGAGACAACACTTTATTAATTTTAATGCGGTCAAGTACACATAGTTTAGAGTTAATTGTACCAATGGTTCTTTAACTTTCTCATATTTGCAGGTTTAATCCTTTTTTTTTAAAAAGTTGCAAGATAGTCCTTTAAGTGCCCAAAAGTTGCACCCAATGCCCTTTTTAATGTTTTATAAAATCTCAAACCCATAAAAAATCGAGGGGTGGAAATCAAATCAAGAAATAAAAGAGAAATTAAGAGAGGAATTAGAGGAATGAGGGTTTTCTGCTTCAAACCCATAAGCAATCGAGTGAGTAGCTTCAAACCGTCGCCGAAAAAACCCGGAAGCAGCGGCAGTTTGGACATGGTGACGGCTGTCGTGGTGCATGAGGGTGGAAGAGATGGTGTTGCTGAACACTGAATCACAGTTTGGAGCTCAGCATTTACTCATAACCATCTGTCACAAGTTCTTGAATTACATCGTAATACTTTCAGAAATCATCCTGCAAAAAAGTCTTCTCTGGTGTGGGGAGTGAGGTGGTGGCAGGGATAAAGAGGAGAAGAGAGAGAAAGGGTTGAGTGGGTTGATTTAAAGTATTTAATTATTATCATTATTATAAATTATAATTATATTTATAAGAAAATAAACAAATAATTAAAGATAAGGGTAGAATAGTCTATTTACAAAAACTAACGGATCTAATTAACGAAAAACATTAAAAAGGATCATGGGTGCAACTTTTAAACACTTAAATGTCTATCCTTACAACTTTTTTGAAAAAAGGACCAAACCTCAAACTATGGATAGTTAAAGGACTATTGTTCATTATTGAAATTAACTCCATAATTTATTATGTAAAAAGTTATGTTGTATGTACTATGTAGCCTGGGTGGCTGGGTAGCACATACAACTTATTTTTTACAATGTTAATTTTTTGTTAAGATTTATTTATTTTATTTAGATGGTATCCCTAATTATATTTGTATGTCAACCTTTTTTCCATTGATTATTATTCTAATTAGTATGCAATTTCGCTTAACAAGATTAAAAACATATAGACGAGGACGTACTACATAGATTATGAGGTCATCTTTTACGTTAGACCTATGAAATAAAATTGGTCGAGGCTGACCACGAAGTTCTTGAACAAAAACCGACCCCTAATAAACTTACAATATATATATGCCTTATATATTGACTTGTATTCTCTCTCTATATATATATATATATATATATGTTTCTGAGTAATCTTATAACTTAGAATATTAGGACCGGTTAAAAAGGACAAAATTAATATTGGAATAATTTCAATATCACATGATTAATGATGAAGGAGGTCATTAATTAATGATTAGGGGATATCTTACTCTGAATTTAATTATTCCCTTTTAATTTAAATTTTATTCCGTCCATCCAAAATATGTACAAATCCATATATAATTACCGTTAAAGATTATAATATACATGCATTATAAGATTATTATATACCGTTCTCTTATTTGGACTCAAAATGTAGTTAACTAAAACTTTTTCTATAGCTAAATTTTGTTTGTTATCATATATATATAGCAATCACATTGAATCCTTGACTTGATACTACCATATATCAAGTGGTCATGACAACCGAATCATCAATCACTTTCCGTGATCACAAGATGGGTGGTGTGAACAACGTGCATTGTACGTACGTATAATCACGCTTAAGATTATTAGAGAATAATAGCCTAACTATACTAATCTCTAATTACATTATTCTCTAATAATCACATATATAGTTGCAAGTGTTTCCTTGATCGAGCTAGAAGAAATGGCAAAAGATGACTTATATATGCATTGTTATATTTATGTGAAGGTTATTATGAGAATATATATTTAGGTGAGAATGAAGAAATAAATTTTAGCCATTAATTAAATTTTGATCTATTAGATCTCACGGTCGCAATATATCCGTTGCAATTCATGGTCGTCGCAAGTCATAGTTGGGTAATGAATAGTATAAGGGTCAAATGTATACAATAGATCAAATCAAATCAAGAGTCATGGTTAAGTCTCACATTTTCACCTACATATATATATTCTTATTTGAACATTCCACTATATATATTTTGATGATATATATATATAGAAAAAAGTTTATCTGAGAACAAAATTTTATTTTGAGAACTGCGAAAACAAATTTGAGCCGTTCAATTTCTCATCCTTTAATGTCATTACGCACTCATGAATTCATCACATGCACCATGCCACACTTGAATCCCCCATCCTCTAAATCCATGAATTCCACTTATCAAATCAACGGCTAAGATTGGTTCTCGGGGTACTCACACTAAAATCGGTTCTTAAATGAACCTATATATAGACAAAAGTTCAAATGAGAACTGTGAGAACTGTTTTCAAAACTATTATTGACTCATTAATAGGGGTATTTTGGTAAATTATATACTTACCAAACGGTGAATTGCATCTAGGTGAGCCGTCATTAATTTCTGAGACTTGATTTTCCTGAAATAATCCTCATTAATGTGTCATTAATAAAGCATCAATTAGTCGTCAAAAAATCTTAGCCATTGATTAATTTTAATGAAGAACTAAGATTGGTTCTCACAATTCTCATACGAAAAACAGTTCTCGTTTGAACCTTTCCATATATAGGAAGAAGTTCATTTGAAAATCATTTTTAGTGCGAGAACCGCGAAAACCAATCTGAGCCGCTAATTCTCTTTCCTTCAGTGTTATCACTCTCTCATGAATTCCTCATATGTATCATGCATTCATGCCACACTTGATCATCCACGTTCTACAGCCGTGAATTTCACTTATCAAATCAACGGTTAAGATTAATTATTATGGTACTACACTAAATTTGGTTCTTAAATGAGCCTTTCTATATATATATATATATATATATATATATATATATATATATATATATATATATATATATATATATATATAGACAAAATTTCATGCGAGAACCGTTGTTAGCGCGAGAACCAATCTAAGCCTTCCAATTCCTCCTCCTTCAATGTCATTGTCCACCCATGAATTCCTCACATGCACCCTGCCACACCCTATCCCTCCATGCTCTCCATCCATGATACTTCCCATATCCAAGGAACGGATGAGATTGGTTCTCGCGGTTCTCGCACTAACAACGGTTCTCACATGAACCCTGCGAGAACCGCGAGAACCAATCTGAGCCGTCCAATTCTCCCTCCTTCAATGTCATTGCCCACCCATGAATTCCCTCACATGCACCCTGTCACACTCTATCCCTCCACGCTCACCATCCATGAAACTTTCCATATCCAAGGAACGGCTGATATTGGTTCTCGCGGTTCTCGCCCTAACAACAATTCTCGAATGAACCTTCCCATATATATATATATATAATATTAGAATAAAAAGAAAAAAAAAAGCGAACATCTCCCGAGGGGTACATGCAGTTGATAAAGTCGGTAAACCGGTTTCAACAAATGAAGGTTGAAGTCATATGGAGCCACTGCACCTGGCTTAACCATGACGCACCATGTGGCAATTTAATTCTGCAATTTTTATTATTTATTTATTTATCTATTTATTTAAGAACTTGTTAAATAATTTGCCCCACAACTTGCATTTCTCTTGATTCAAGATGGTGGTTGCACACAGTTTCACAAACATGTTAATTTTGCAAATGCCAAGGTCCATGTGTTTCCTCAAAACAGCATCCGTAAAACTTACAATATATCATGTTCTTAAAATAGTTAAATCATGTTCTTAAAATAGTTAAGAACAAAAATAATAATAATAATAATAATGGTGTAACTAATTAATAAATGAATCTTTAGTTAATAATGGAGTGTGTTTTAATGGCTTTCATTAGGGCTGTTTGGAGCTGCAGAAACTCAGCAACATTTCACCAGAATTCGGATGCCAAAAAGGAAGCCATATTCTCGATTACGCAAGCCACTTCGTTCTTTTGGATAAAACAACGATCGGGTGTTGATGATTTCAAACATAAGTGGCTTGATTGGTGTGTTTGTCCTTCTGATTGCTTTTAGTTTTTTGGTTTGTCATGTTTTTCCTTTTTGTATCCTCTTGCTTGTATTTTGCACCTTGCTAGATTATTGTTTAATAAAATGAGGTTAGAAGGGGGTGATGGTAATGTCGTAGCTCCTTCTCGGCGCCTTTTAATACCGTTCAAATATATATATATATATATATATATATACCCACACACATAGATACATATTGGTTGTAGTTAAGAATTACATACTTTAAGTAATGATAATTTATAGTTATAGATAGTGAATAGTTCGGTCTTAATGAACTAGTTTAAATGTCTGTGTAATTATACGGGTAATTATAATTATTTATATGAAAGTATCATATTATATTTGTTTAGTTATATAATTATTTACGTCACATTCCATCAAATCTCTTAAGGGAAATTTTATATAACAAACTTCATGTGTTTGTTAATCTTGGATAAGATAACAATATATATTTGAATTAATCGTGGATAACATAATAATATATATATTTAAATTTGAATTGAATACATATTTCTAATTGACGTGTATTTAATTGGTTTAAAATTACTCCACTTTGTTAGGTAAGGAAGTTACTTTTAGAATTAGATTTAAAATTTTTTAAAATGTGATTTAAATGAAATAATAATTGATAGATTAAGTTTGAAAATATAAACAAAAAGGAAAAGGAAGTAGACGATGAGATATACATGGATGATATAACAACCATTTGAATATGAATTTAATTGAAAATTCAACCATTTGAACTATAACAAAATTCATCGCTTTTAATTGTTCCTATTATTAAGTAAATTTGTTAAGTTTAAAGGATAAAGAAATTATTTAAAAATTGTATGTTCTAATGGTGGGAAAATATTTTTTTAATTTAAAAAAAAATAGATGATGATATAAATAGGTGATCTTTAATAATATGCCCTAAGTTTTAAAATAAAATTTTCAATACTTAATTATGTTACTAAACAGGAAAGAAAGAAAAATTAGTAAATCCTTTCGTAAGCTCCATTTTAATTCCACTATTCTAACACATCTCATTTGTCTGATTCATGAAAATTCTGTGATTGAATTACCTAAAAGCTAGATTAAGAAACGAAAATTATATATGAGTTTGAAGATTCATAATTTGTTCCTTTTTATCTCTAATTTCCTACTCTGTCTTAGTAAAATTCGTTGATTTTGTGTGCAATTCATTTAGTAAACGCGAGGTAGTGAGTTCACAAATCAACTGTAAAAGATATCTTCGATATCTTATGATATCAAAAAAGGAAAAAACAACATTCAGTAGATTAAAAAATATCGTGAATTGGGGCAACAATTATAGAAGTATGGAAAATACCCAAGTTAGATATGCCATTAGCCCATTTCAAATTAAATAGCTTAGTTTGTGTGTGCGTTAAATTACTAATAAAACCATGAATGTTGTTTATAAAGAGTATCTACAGAAAGTATTATGATAATCTTATGTATATCAAATTTCTGTAATGTTTATCATTTCTTACGAGATTTTATATTCATATATATGTTTTCTAATTTTTTAACGTGTTAATATTTTTAAAACTATATAAATTTAAAATTGTCTTATATCATCCCCGTGTTGATACACGGGTCATTTATAAACAACATCAACAATAATATTATAGTTATGGTTTTACAATATCGGGATAAAGCTCTATCACAAGAAACACATTAATATTATACTAAAACTTCTAGACGTGTAATGTAACTTTATATTTCTTAAAAAAGAGTATTTATAAGAAGTACTAAAAAGACACGTTTTCACTCATGGACAGTTATATGTGACAGTTTCTTGAGTGAAGAGTAAAGAGAGGTTAAAAGTTTTAATTTGCGATAATTAAGAAAACCCTCCTAATAAAACTATGAATGTTGTTTATACAGAGGTTTTAAAGAAAATTTAATGATAATATTATGTATGAATTTCAAAATTCTGTAATGATTATTCATTTTTTACGAGATTTTATATTCATATCTATGTTTTGTAATTATTTTTACTATACGTCTTAATACTCTTTAAAACTATATAAATTTTAAATTGACTTATATCAGCCCGTGTTGATACACGGGTCGTTTAGGTAGTAATAATAATAATAATGGTGTAACTAATTAATAAATGAATCTTTAGTTAATAATGGAGTGTGTTTTAATGGCTTTCATTAGGGCTGTTTGGAGCTGCAGAAACTCAGCAACATTTCACCAGAATTCGGATGCCAAAAAGGAAGCCATATTCTCGATTACGCAAGCCACTTCGTTCTTTTGGATAAAACAACGATCGGGTGTTGATGATTTCAAACATAAGTGGCTTGATTGGTGTGTTTGTCCTTCTGATTGCTTTTAGTTTTTTGGTTTGTCATGTTTTTCCTTTTTGTATCCTCTTGCTTGTATTTTGCACCTTGCTAGATTATTGTTTAATAAAATGAGGTTAGAAGGGGGTGATGGTAATGCCGTAGCTCCTTCTCGGCGCCTTTTAATACCGTTCAAATATATATATATATATATATATATATATATATATATATACCCACACACATAGATACATATTGGTTGTAGTTAAGAATTACATACTTTAAGTAATGATAATTTATAGTTATAGATAGTGAATAGTTCGGTCTTAATGAACTAGTTTAAATGTCTGTGTAATTATACGGGTAATTATAATTATTTATATGAAAGTATCATATTATATTTGTTTAGTTATATAATTATTTACGTCACATTCCATCAAATCTCTTAAGGGAAATTTTATATAACAAACTTCATGTGTTTGTTAATCTTGGATAAGATAACAATATATATTTGAATTAATCGTGGATAACATAATAATATATATATTTAAATTTGAATTGAATACATATTTCTAATTGACGTGTATTTAATTGGTTTAAAATTACTCCACTTTGTTAGGTAAGGAAGTTACTTTTAGAATTAGATTTAAAATTTTTTAAAATGTGATTTAAATGAAATAATAATTGATAGATTAAGTTTGAAAATATAAACAAAAAGGAAAAGGAAGTAGACGATGAGATATACATGGATGATATAACAACCATTTGAATATGAATTTAATTGAAAATTCAACCATTTGAACTATAACAAAATTCATCGCTTTTAATTGTTCCTATTATTAAGTAAATTTGTTAAGTTTAAAGGATAAAGAAATTATTTAAAAATTGTATGTTCTAATGGTGGGAAAATATTTTTTTAATTTAAAAAAAAATAGATGATGATATAAATAGGTGATCTTTAATAATATGCCCTAAGTTTTAAAATAAAATTTTCAATACTTAATTATGTTACTAAACAGGAAAGAAAGAAAAATTAGTAAATCCTTTCGTAAGCTCCATTTTAATTCCACTATTCTAACACATCTCATTTGTCTGATTCATGAAAATTCTGTGATTGAATTACCTAAAAGCTAGATTAAGAAACGAAAATTATATATGAGTTTGAAGATTCATAATTTGTTCCTTTTTATCTCTAATTTCCTACTCTGTCTTAGTAAAATTCGTTGATTTTGTGTGCAATTCATTTAGTAAACGCGAGGTAGTGAGTTCACAAATCAACTGTAAAAGATATCTTCGATATCTTATGATATCAAAAAAGGAAAAAACAACATTCAGTAGATTAAAAAATATCGTGAATTGGGGCAACAATTATAGAAGTATGGAAAATACCCAAGTTAGATATGCCATTAGCCCATTTCAAATTAAATAGCTTAGTTTGTGTGTGCGTTAAATTACTAATAAAACCATGAATGTTGTTTATAAAGAGTATCTACAGAAAGTATTATGATAATCTTATGTATATCAAATTTCTGTAATGTTTATCATTTCTTACGAGATTTTATATTCATATATATGTTTTCTAATTTTTTAACGTGTTAATATTTTTAAAACTATATAAATTTAAAATTGTCTTATATCATCCCCGTGTTGATACACGGGTCATTTATAAACAACATCAACAATAATATTATAGTTATGGTTTTACAATATCGGGATAAAGCTCTATCACAAGAAACACATTAATATTATACTAAAACTTCTAGACGTGTAATGTAACTTTATATTTCTTAAAAAAGAGTATTTATAAGAAGTACTAAAAAGACACGTTTTCACTCATGGACAGTTATATGTGACAGTTTCTTGAGTGAAGAGTAAAGAGAGGTTAAAAGTTTTAATTTGCGATAATTAAGAAAACCCTCCTAATAAAACTATGAATGTTGTTTATACAGAGGTTTTAAAGAAAATTTAATGATAATATTATGTATGAATTTCAAAATTCTGTAATGATTATTCATTTTTTACGAGATTTTATATTCATATCTATGTTTTGTAATTATTTTTACTATACGTCTTAATACTCTTTAAAACTATATAAATTTTAAATTGACTTATATCAGCCCGTGTTGATACACGGGTCGTTTAGGTAGTAATAATAATAATAATGGTGTAACTAATTAATAAATGAATCTTTAGTTAATAATGGAGTGTGTTTTAATGGCTTTCATTAGGGCTGTTTGGAGCTGCAGAAACTCAGCAACATTTCACCAGAATTCGGATGCCAAAAAGGAAGCCATATTCTCGATTACGCAAGCCACTTCGTTCTTTTGGATAAAACAACGATCGGGTGTTGATGATTTCAAACATAAGTGGCTTGATTGGTGTGTTTGTCCTTCTGATTGCTTTTAGTTTTTTGGTTTGTCATGTTTTTCCTTTTTGTATCCTCTTGCTTGTATTTTGCACCTTGCTAGATTATTGTTTAATAAAATGAGGTTAGAAGGGGGTGATGGTAATGCCGTAGCTCCTTCTCGGCGCCTTTTAATACCGTTCAAATATATATATATATATATATATATATATATATATATATATATATATATATATATATATATACCCACACACATAGATACATATTGGTTGTAGTTAAGAATTACATACTTTAAGTAATGATAATTTATAGTTATAGATAGTGAATAGTTCGGTCTTAATGAACTAGTTTAAATGTCTGTGTAATTATACGGGTAATTATAATTATTTATATGAAAGTATCATATTATATTTGTTTAGTTATATAATTATTTACGTCACATTCCATCAAATCTCTTAAGGGAAATTTTATATAACAAACTTCATGTGTTTGTTAATCTTGGATAAGATAACAATATATATTTGAATTAATCGTGGATAACATAATAATATATATATTTAAATTTGAATTGAATACATATTTCTAATTGACGTGTATTTAATTGGTTTAAAATTACTCCACTTTGTTAGGTAAGGAAGTTACTTTTAGAATTAGATTTAAAATTTTTTAAAATGTGATTTAAATGAAATAATAATTGATAGATTAAGTTTGAAAATATAAACAAAAAGGAAAAGGAAGTAGACGATGAGATATACATGGATGATATAACAACCATTTGAATATGAATTTAATTGAAAATTCAACCATTTGAACTATAACAAAATTCATCGCTTTTAATTGTTCCTATTATTAAGTAAATTTGTTAAGTTTAAAGGATAAAGAAATTATTTAAAAATTGTATGTTCTAATGGTGGGAAAATATTTTTTTAATTTAAAAAAAAATAGATGATGATATAAATAGGTGATCTTTAATAATATGCCCTAAGTTTTAAAATAAAATTTTCAATACTTAATTATGTTACTAAACAGGAAAGAAAGAAAAATTAGTAAATCCTTTCGTAAGCTCCATTTTAATTCCACTATTCTAACACATCTCATTTGTCTGATTCATGAAAATTCTGTGATTGAATTACCTAAAAGCTAGATTAAGAAACGAAAATTATATATGAGTTTGAAGATTCATAATTTGTTCCTTTTTATCTCTAATTTCCTACTCTGTCTTAGTAAAATTCGTTGATTTTGTGTGCAATTCATTTAGTAAACGCGAGGTAGTGAGTTCACAAATCAACTGTAAAAGATATCTTCGATATCTTATGATATCAAAAAAGGAAAAAACAACATTCAGTAGATTAAAAAATATCGTGAATTGGGGCAACAATTATAGAAGTATGGAAAATACCCAAGTTAGATATGCCATTAGCCCATTTCAAATTAAATAGCTTAGTTTGTGTGTGCGTTAAATTACTAATAAAACCATGAATGTTGTTTATAAAGAGTATCTACAGAAAGTATTATGATAATCTTATGTATATCAAATTTCTGTAATGTTTATCATTTCTTACGAGATTTTATATTCATATATATGTTTTCTAATTTTTTAACGTGTTAATATTTTTAAAACTATATAAATTTAAAATTGTCTTATATCATCCCCGTGTTGATACACGGGTCATTTATAAACAACATCAACAATAATATTATAGTTATGGTTTTACAATATCGGGATAAAGCTCTATCACAAGAAACACATTAATATTATACTAAAACTTCTAGACGTGTAATGTAACTTTATATTTCTTAAAAAAGAGTATTTATAAGAAGTACTAAAAAGACACGTTTTCACTCATGGACAGTTATATGTGACAGTTTCTTGAGTGAAGAGTAAAGAGAGGTTAAAAGTTTTAATTTGCGATAATTAAGAAAACCCTCCTAATAAAACTATGAATGTTGTTTATACAGAGGTTTTAAAGAAAATTTAATGATAATATTATGTATGAATTTCAAAATTCTGTAATGATTATTCATTTTTTACGAGATTTTATATTCATATCTATGTTTTGTAATTATTTTTACTATACGTCTTAATACTCTTTAAAACTATATAAATTTTAAATTGACTTATATCAGCCCGTGTTGATACACGGGTCGTTTAGGTAGTAATAATAATAATAATGGTGTAACTAATTAATAAATGAATCTTTAGTTAATAATGGAGTGTGTTTTAATGGCTTTCATTAGGGCTGTTTGGAGCTGCAGAAACTCAGCAACATTTCACCAGAATTCGGATGCCAAAAAGGAAGCCATATTCTCGATTACGCAAGCCACTTCGTTCTTTTGGATAAAACAACGATCGGGTGTTGATGATTTCAAACATAAGTGGCTTGATTGGTGTGTTTGTCCTTCTGATTGCTTTTAGTTTTTTGGTTTGTCATGTTTTTCCTTTTTGTATCCTCTTGCTTGTATTTTGCACCTTGCTAGATTATTGTTTAATAAAATGAGGTTAGAAGGGGGTGATGGTAATGCCGTAGCTCCTTCTCGGCGCCTTTTAATACCGTTCAAATATATATATATATATATATATACCCACACACATAGATACATATTGGTTGTAGTTAAGAATTACATACTTTAAGTAATGATAATTTATAGTTATAGATAGTGAATAGTTCGGTCTTAATGAACTAGTTTAAATGTCTGTGTAATTATACGGGTAATTATAATTATTTATATGAAAGTATCATATTATATTTGTTTAGTTATATAATTATTTACGTCACATTCCATCAAATCTCTTAAGGGAAATTTTATATAACAAACTTCATGTGTTTGTTAATCTTGGATAAGATAACAATATATATTTGAATTAATCGTGGATAACATAATAA
Organism: Pulicaria dysenterica; assembly: GCA_947179395.2. Taxonomy (NCBI): domain Eukaryota; kingdom Viridiplantae; phylum Streptophyta; class Magnoliopsida; order Asterales; family Asteraceae; genus Pulicaria; species Pulicaria dysenterica. The sequence continues at coordinate 83,188,494 of OX359291.1, forward strand.
TATATATATTTAAATTTGAATTGAATACATATTTCTAATTGACGTGTATTTAATTGGTTTAAAATTACTCCACTTTGTTAGGTAAGGAAGTTACTTTTAGAATTAGATTTAAAATTTTTTAAAATGTGATTTAAATGAAATAATAATTGATAGATTAAGTTTGAAAATATAAACAAAAAGGAAAAGGAAGTAGACGATGAGATATACATGGATGATATAACAACCATTTGAATATGAATTTAATTGAAAATTCAACCATTTGAACTATAACAAAATTCATCGCTTTTAATTGTTCCTATTATTAAGTAAATTTGTTAAGTTTAAAGGATAAAGAAATTATTTAAAAATTGTATGTTCTAATGGTGGGAAAATATTTTTTTAATTTAAAAAAAAATAGATGATGATATAAATAGGTGATCTTTAATAATATGCCCTAAGTTTTAAAATAAAATTTTCAATACTTAATTATGTTACTAAACAGGAAAGAAAGAAAAATTAGTAAATCCTTTCGTAAGCTCCATTTTAATTCCACTATTCTAACACATCTCATTTGTCTGATTCATGAAAATTCTGTGATTGAATTACCTAAAAGCTAGATTAAGAAACGAAAATTATATATGAGTTTGAAGATTCATAATTTGTTCCTTTTTATCTCTAATTTCCTACTCTGTCTTAGTAAAATTCGTTGATTTTGTGTGCAATTCATTTAGTAAACGCGAGGTAGTGAGTTCACAAATCAACTGTAAAAGATATCTTCGATATCTTATGATATCAAAAAAGGAAAAAACAACATTCAGTAGATTAAAAAATATCGTGAATTGGGGCAACAATTATAGAAGTATGGAAAATACCCAAGTTAGATATGCCATTAGCCCATTTCAAATTAAATAGCTTAGTTTGTGTGTGCGTTAAATTACTAATAAAACCATGAATGTTGTTTATAAAGAGTATCTACAGAAAGTATTATGATAATCTTATGTATATCAAATTTCTGTAATGTTTATCATTTCTTACGAGATTTTATATTCATATATATGTTTTCTAATTTTTTAACGTGTTAATATTTTTAAAACTATATAAATTTAAAATTGTCTTATATCATCCCCGTGTTGATACACGGGTCATTTATAAACAACATCAACAATAATATTATAGTTATGGTTTTACAATATCGGGATAAAGCTCTATCACAAGAAACACATTAATATTATACTAAAACTTCTAGACGTGTAATGTAACTTTATATTTCTTAAAAAAGAGTATTTATAAGAAGTACTAAAAAGACACGTTTTCACTCATGGACAGTTATATGTGACAGTTTCTTGAGTGAAGAGTAAAGAGAGGTTAAAAGTTTTAATTTGCGATAATTAAGAAAACCCTCCTAATAAAACTATGAATGTTGTTTATACAGAGGTTTTAAAGAAAATTTAATGATAATATTATGTATGAATTTCAAAATTCTGTAATGATTATTCATTTTTTACGAGATTTTATATTCATATCTATGTTTTGTAATTATTTTTACTATACGTCTTAATACTCTTTAAAACTATATAAATTTTAAATTGACTTATATCAGCCCGTGTTGATACACGGGTCGTTTAGGTAGTAATAATAATAATAATGGTGTAACTAATTAATAAATGAATCTTTAGTTAATAATGGAGTGTGTTTTAATGGCTTTCATTAGGGCTGTTTGGAGCTGCAGAAACTCAGCAACATTTCACCAGAATTCGGATGCCAAAAAGGAAGCCATATTCTCGATTACGCAAGCCACTTCGTTCTTTTGGATAAAACAACGATCGGGTGTTGATGATTTCAAACATAAGTGGCTTGATTGGTGTGTTTGTCCTTCTGATTGCTTTTAGTTTTTTGGTTTGTCATGTTTTTCCTTTTTGTATCCTCTTGCTTGTATTTTGCACCTTGCTAGATTATTGTTTAATAAAATGAGGTTAGAAGGGGGTGATGGTAATGCCGTAGCTCCTTCTCGGCGCCTTTTAATACCGTTCAAATATATATATATATATATATATATATATATATATACCCACACACATAGATACATATTGGTTGTAGTTAAGAATTACATACTTTAAGTAATGATAATTTATAGTTATAGATAGTGAATAGTTCGGTCTTAATGAACTAGTTTAAATGTCTGTGTAATTATACGGGTAATTATAATTATTTATATGAAAGTATCATATTATATTTGTTTAGTTATATAATTATTTACGTCACATTCCATCAAATCTCTTAAGGGAAATTTTATATAACAAACTTCATGTGTTTGTTAATCTTGGATAAGATAACAATATATATTTGAATTAATCGTGGATAACATAATAATATATATATTTAAATTTGAATTGAATACATATTTCTAATTGACGTGTATTTAATTGGTTTAAAATTACTCCACTTTGTTAGGTAAGGAAGTTACTTTTAGAATTAGATTTAAAATTTTTTAAAATGTGATTTAAATGAAATAATAATTGATAGATTAAGTTTGAAAATATAAACAAAAAGGAAAAGGAAGTAGACGATGAGATATACATGGATGATATAACAACCATTTGAATATGAATTTAATTGAAAATTCAACCATTTGAACTATAACAAAATTCATCGCTTTTAATTGTTCCTATTATTAAGTAAATTTGTTAAGTTTAAAGGATAAAGAAATTATTTAAAAATTGTATGTTCTAATGGTGGGAAAATATTTTTTTAATTTAAAAAAAAATAGATGATGATATAAATAGGTGATCTTTAATAATATGCCCTAAGTTTTAAAATAAAATTTTCAATACTTAATTATGTTACTAAACAGGAAAGAAAGAAAAATTAGTAAATCCTTTCGTAAGCTCCATTTTAATTCCACTATTCTAACACATCTCATTTGTCTGATTCATGAAAATTCTGTGATTGAATTACCTAAAAGCTAGATTAAGAAACGAAAATTATATATGAGTTTGAAGATTCATAATTTGTTCCTTTTTATCTCTAATTTCCTACTCTGTCTTAGTAAAATTCGTTGATTTTGTGTGCAATTCATTTAGTAAACGCGAGGTAGTGAGTTCACAAATCAACTGTAAAAGATATCTTCGATATCTTATGATATCAAAAAAGGAAAAAACAACATTCAGTAGATTAAAAAATATCGTGAATTGGGGCAACAATTATAGAAGTATGGAAAATACCCAAGTTAGATATGCCATTAGCCCATTTCAAATTAAATAGCTTAGTTTGTGTGTGCGTTAAATTACTAATAAAACCATGAATGTTGTTTATAAAGAGTATCTACAGAAAGTATTATGATAATCTTATGTATATCAAATTTCTGTAATGTTTATCATTTCTTACGAGATTTTATATTCATATATATGTTTTCTAATTTTTTAACGTGTTAATATTTTTAAAACTATATAAATTTAAAATTGTCTTATATCATCCCCGTGTTGATACACGGGTCATTTATAAACAACATCAACAATAATATTATAGTTATGGTTTTACAATATCGGGATAAAGCTCTATCACAAGAAACACATTAATATTATACTAAAACTTCTAGACGTGTAATGTAACTTTATATTTCTTAAAAAAGAGTATTTATAAGAAGTACTAAAAAGACACGTTTTCACTCATGGACAGTTATATGTGACAGTTTCTTGAGTGAAGAGTAAAGAGAGGTTAAAAGTTTTAATTTGCGATAATTAAGAAAACCCTCCTAATAAAACTATGAATGTTGTTTATACAGAGGTTTTAAAGAAAATTTAATGATAATATTATGTATGAATTTCAAAATTCTGTAATGATTATTCATTTTTTACGAGATTTTATATTCATATCTATGTTTTGTAATTATTTTTACTATACGTCTTAATACTCTTTAAAACTATATAAATTTTAAATTGACTTATATCAGCCCGTGTTGATACACGGGTCGTTTAGGTAGTAATAATAATAATAATGGTGTAACTAATTAATAAATGAATCTTTAGTTAATAATGGAGTGTGTTTTAATGGCTTTCATTAGGGCTGTTTGGAGCTGCAGAAACTCAGCAACATTTCACCAGAATTCGGATGCCAAAAAGGAAGCCATATTCTCGATTACGCAAGCCACTTCGTTCTTTTGGATAAAACAACGATCGGGTGTTGATGATTTCAAACATAAGTGGCTTGATTGGTGTGTTTGTCCTTCTGATTGCTTTTAGTTTTTTGGTTTGTCATGTTTTTCCTTTTTGTATCCTCTTGCTTGTATTTTGCACCTTGCTAGATTATTGTTTAATAAAATGAGGTTAGAAGGGGGTGATGGTAATGCCGTAGCTCCTTCTCGGCGCCTTTTAATACCGTTCAAATATATATATATATATATATATATATATATATATATACCCACACACATAGATACATATTGGTTGTAGTTAAGAATTACATACTTTAAGTAATGATAATTTATAGTTATAGATAGTGAATAGTTCGGTCTTAATGAACTAGTTTAAATGTCTGTGTAATTATACGGGTAATTATAATTATTTATATGAAAGTATCATATTATATTTGTTTAGTTATATAATTATTTACGTCACATTCCATCAAATCTCTTAAGGGAAATTTTATATAACAAACTTCATGTGTTTGTTAATCTTGGATAAGATAACAATATATATTTGAATTAATCGTGGATAACATAATAATATATATATTTAAATTTGAATTGAATACATATTTCTAATTGACGTGTATTTAATTGGTTTAAAATTACTCCACTTTGTTAGGTAAGGAAGTTACTTTTAGAATTAGATTTAAAATTTTTTAAAATGTGATTTAAATGAAATAATAATTGATAGATTAAGTTTGAAAATATAAACAAAAAGGAAAAGGAAGTAGACGATGAGATATACATGGATGATATAACAACCATTTGAATATGAATTTAATTGAAAATTCAACCATTTGAACTATAACAAAATTCATCGCTTTTAATTGTTCCTATTATTAAGTAAATTTGTTAAGTTTAAAGGATAAAGAAATTATTTAAAAATTGTATGTTCTAATGGTGGGAAAATATTTTTTTAATTTAAAAAAAAATAGATGATGATATAAATAGGTGATCTTTAATAATATGCCCTAAGTTTTAAAATAAAATTTTCAATACTTAATTATGTTACTAAACAGGAAAGAAAGAAAAATTAGTAAATCCTTTCGTAAGCTCCATTTTAATTCCACTATTCTAACACATCTCATTTGTCTGATTCATGAAAATTCTGTGATTGAATTACCTAAAAGCTAGATTAAGAAACGAAAATTATATATGAGTTTGAAGATTCATAATTTGTTCCTTTTTATCTCTAATTTCCTACTCTGTCTTAGTAAAATTCGTTGATTTTGTGTGCAATTCATTTAGTAAACGCGAGGTAGTGAGTTCACAAATCAACTGTAAAAGATATCTTCGATATCTTATGATATCAAAAAAGGAAAAAACAACATTCAGTAGATTAAAAAAAATCGTGAATTGGGACAACAATTATAGAAGTATGGAAAATACCCAAGTTAGATATGCCATTAGCCCATTTCAAATTAAATAGCTTAGTTTGTGTGTGCGTTAAATTACTAATAAAACCATGAATGTTGTTTATAAAGAGTATCTACAAAAAGTATTATGATAATCTTATGTATATCAAATTTCTGTAATGTTTATCATTTCTTACGAGATTTTATATTCATATATATGTTTTCTAATTTTTTAACGTGTTAATATTTTTAAAACTATATAAATTTAAAATTGTCTTATATCATCCCCGTGTTGATACACGAGTCATTTATAAACAACATCAACAATAATATTATAGTTATGGTTTTACAATATCGGGATAAAGCTCTATCACAAGAAACACATTAATATTATACTAAAACTTCTAGACGTGTAATGTAACTTTATATTTCTTAAAAAAGAGTATTTATAAGAAGTACTAAAAAGACACGTTTTCACTCATGGACAGTTATATGTGACAGTTTCTTGAGTGAAGAGTAAAGAGAGGTTAAAAGTTTTAATTTGCGATAATTAAGAAAACCCTACTAATAAAACTATGAATGTTGTTTATACAGAGGTTTTAAAGAAAATTTAATGATAATATTATGTATGAATTTCAAAATTCTGTAATGATTATTCATTTTTTACGAGATTTTATATTCATATCTATGTTTTGTAATTATTTTTACTATACGTCTTAATACTCTTTAAAACTATATAAATTTTAAATTGACTTATATCAGCCCGTGTTGATACACGGGTCGTTTAGGTAGTAATAATAATAATAATGGTGTAACTAATTAATAAATGAATCTTTAGTTAATAATGGAGTGTGTTTTAATGGCTTTCATTAGGGCTGTTTGGAGCTGCAGAAACTCAGCAACATTTCACCAGAATTCGGATGCCAAAAAGGAAGCCATATTCTCGATTACGCAAGCCACTTCGTTCTTTTGGATAAAACAACGATCGGGTGTTGATGATTTCAAACATAAGTGGCTTGATTGGTGTGTTTGTCCTTCTAATTGCTTTTAGTTTTTTGGTTTGTCATGTTTTTCTTTTTTGTATCCTCTTGCTTCTATTTTGCACCTTGCTAGATTATTGTTTAATAAAATGAGGTTAGAAGGGGGTGATGGTAATGCCGTAGCTCCTTCTCGGCGCCTTTTAATACCGTTCAAATATATATATATATATATATATATATATATATATATATATATATATATAAATATGAAATTATTTGATAAGATCGAGCATTATAACTTCTACCTTATCTACAACATAAAGGTAATTAGAGAAAGCGAACTTCTAAATCTTGAATGAATAAATAAATCTGAAAACTTGATTAGAGCATAACCAAAGATAGAATGAGAACCCAAAATTGTTAAATTAGTAAAGGTATGTGCTTGATCTCGAGAGGTGTATAATTAATTAGTCAAGTTGATTATTTAAATTGTGAAATAATAAAATTATATGATACTTTAATTATATGATACAACTACCTACTTAACTATATTAACTACCATATATATTAATCAATTAGTTTTGTATTATTATTAGTGTTTGTGAGAGAGAGGTGGTTTGGTAGAATATCAAGAACATAACATGGTTTAATTCATATGCTCCATAAATGTCATTCAAGAAAGTTTGACCACCAACAAATATGACTTAGGGTTTAAAAACACATGAGAGCACATGAAATTTAATTTTAATGATATAGTTAAGAAACATGTATTTGTCAATCATGCATATGATCTATATTCTATAATGATGAAGTAATACTGAATTAATCTCTGTCTTAGTAAATGTCATACATGTAAAATATGACACAATTAATCTCTTCTATTAAGTAATCAAATAGTAGTTTATGTAAAACAGAATTAACAAAAGTTAAATATAGGGATGAAAACTAAAACTTGAAACTCTAGCTTTTATTCAAGATTTGGTAAACTAGTTGTAGATATCTTTGAGATATATAAAATACTACTCAAAAGTAAAACATTAAATAATAAATAAAATTTATGTAACGGTATGTGAGTAGTTTAATTTATTATAGTAGACTTCCTCTTTAAATTTTCTTATTATTAAAAACCTTTTTTCAAAAGATAGAAGCTTAAATTAATTAAGTTCAATGGTAGAAAAAGCTTCATTATAACAAAGAATATTAATAAAACCTTAAAGTGCTGGTAATTGAGTGTGATGATGGAAGTTGTGGCCTCCACCACAACATGTGAAATTCATCTCCACGCTATGACCGTCTAGAAGGACGGCGTGGTTATGTGCACTAAAATTCAGCTTGTTTATTATAATATCGGTTCTCGTTATTTTATGTAGCGGAGAGTGATTACTACAACTCTACAAGGCTAATTATAAACTGTAAGGGTTATGTGTGACTTACACTAAGTTTAAGGGGTGTTTGTGTAAGTTTCATAGTTGGTTGAAGGTTGTTAAAGAGGGTTGTTAGGAGCTGTGACAACTAGAGGTTGGATGACAGCTGGAGGTTGGACGTCAGACGTCAGAGGTCAGGTCCTACGTCTATATAAGGGCATCACTTCTCCAGTTACAACAACACACCATAAACGTAGATATCAGAGATCAGTTTGTTCTTTCTCATTTCCTTTGTATTCTCTAGAGTTCATTCATTTCCTTTTGTAATCTTTTGAAGTAATGATAGTTTAGTTCATTCTTGTTCCTTCAATTCAATAGTTTTGTTCTTGATTTTCGTCTTTGATACTACATAAACATACATGAACAAAGCCACAATCGGTTTTAAAGCTAGTTTTCTTGCAACAGTACATTGTATGCATTTAAGGGTTTGAACATGCATTTCAACTTTCAAAGTACCAACAAACAAGAATAAAATTATAATACGGTGTTTGTTCTACTTCAAAGTACCAACCAACCCATAAGAACAAAAATCTTTATTGTATTTATTAATAAAAAATGTTAATTAGGTCGTCATGCTAATCAAGAACACGGGGACAACAGACCGAGTCACAAACGGATGATGAAGTCTCCTGAGTAAAATGACAAAGATCACAATCACGTAGGTGCCCATAACAAGTTCGTCATGAGCTTTACTCTGTATGCTCTTAAAGTATGGGTGAGATCGGTTTAAAAACTGGACTGAACAGAAACCCGAAATTTATAAAAAAACTAGACTGAAGACCGGACTGACTAGTCCTGCTTCAGTTCGGTTCGTTGGTTTTTTGGTCTATTTGTGGTGTCATACACTGTATCAAATAAAACCGGTCTAGACCCAAAAAGACTAGACTAGACCGAAATCCAAAATCCATAAAACTAAGAACCAAAGACCGGACAGAAGATCAAACTAGTTCCGAAACGATTCAAGCCAATTTATTACTCTTTCAATCTACAAGTCGTATGTTCACCTCTATCTTAAAATCAGAATCTTCGAAAAGCTACCCTCAAAGGCACCTTAATGTCAAAATAGAAGCGTCAAGCGAGGTCGGTTTTTGAACTATCATGTGCCCCTGAATTATTATCGTAACTATTTGATTCTAATTTTTTCTTGTCAGAGAATATCCCATGCTTAATTTATTTATAGTTAATAAATGTAATAATAAAATATGTTTGATATTTCACTTCTCTTTTGTTCGCACAAATAAGTTGCAATTATATATATATGAGAGGGTTTAAATAATAACTGTATTTCGTACGAAAACTAATCTTAATCATTGCTTAATATTAATTAATAGGTAAGAAATTGATTTTGTTGGCTCATTAAGATTCATTAATAACATATTAATGACTCATTATAATGATACATTAATGAGGACATTTAGAGAAAAATCAAGTCTCGTAAATTAATAACGGCTTCCCATGACCCAGTTCATGGTGGTTAAATATATAAATTCCGAAAATACCTCTATTAATGAGTTATTAATGACATTAAAAACATATTTAGCAGTTTTCGTACGAAAAATAGTTCTCAATTAAACATTTGTGTTACTTTCCGTATATTTTATAACCATGTCAAATTATAATGTGTGTAAAAAACTTTGCTTAGATAAAAATGGTTTGAACTAGGGCTAATTATTTAACTTGGGTTTGGATTCATAGTTCGTGTATTTTCGTGTCGAAATGTTTATATAATTGTTATCATTAACTTATTTCTGACTTTAATTTAATTTTATTTCACATGTTGTTTGTGTCACGGTATTCATATGTAGGTTTAAGTCATGTTCATCCATTTTTTCTTGAATCGAGGGCATCATCCATTTTAAGAAGAGCCATTAAAAATATCCATATATGAATAATCTCACCAAAATGAATTTAGATTAATTGGTTTTTGTTTTCGGTTATTGATTTTGATGTGGAATAACCTTAACATTTAATGAAGTTAGGCTTTTGGTATGAAATTTTTGTATTCAAATATTTCTTAGGATTGTGTTATTTTAACTTAATCAAATTATAAATCAACTAGATTAGATGTTGTGTAATACATGAGTTGGTGTAATAAAAGGATAAATATTAAACTTTAATAAAAATATATTAAATAATTATACAAGAAGACATGTTTGTATTTCTTGTAAAAGATATCGATTATTATTGTTACAATTATAACAATAAGGTCAAATATTTAGTAGTTATAAATAAAAATAATTTTAAAATATTTAAAATGATTAAATTAAAATTTTGGTTAAATATATTTTGAAATGTTATAAACGGTTAATATGATATTGTATATTAGGGTGGACAAATATAAGTTTTAGATATTTGTAAATTAGAGTAGACAAATATGATATTTTAATGTTTAAGAAGAGCATAGATGAAGTTCTTTATATTTTTTATTTAATTTTGACTTGTAAAAATCAAAAGCAAAATTCTAATTTTAATTAAATGAAACAATCAAGATTAAGTAATTAAATTTATTTCATTAAATAAAAGATTAAAATTATTTAATAAATTTAATAGTGTTTAATTTATATTAATTAAAAGATTATAAATTGATAAGCATATCTCTATTGAATAGAGTCAATATTCAAAAACTACTAAAACTTCATGACATGAAAAAGAAACCATAATTCATGAACCACACAAAACCGACAACCAATCTATCATCAGTACAAATTAATAACCACCAAAAATCCTTATAAGTATAAGTTGGGAACAAATTGATACGAACTTATAAGGATTTAACCTTTTTAGTATTTAATTAATGGACCATATAATTTTTGTATGAGTTTATGAAAATAGTTAATGAGTTTAAGTTATGAGCTTTTATGAGATTATGAGTTAAAAGGAAATGAAATTGTAGTTACCAAATGTTATTATGCGAGTATGAGATTATAGTTGTGGCCGTTATATAATTAAAGATCCTAACGGGCTAATCTTGCCAACATTCCATATATAGTTCAATTTATAAAAGAGGAGGTGGTGAAATAAGTCAAAATTGAAGTTTTACGTGTGCATGTGGGGCAGGAACAGTTGAGAGAACATGGTTCAAGAGAGAGTCGGAATTTTGTTTGGAACTGGAAGATATCGAAATGCTTTTGATAATTCAAGTGCAAAAGGTGATTGTCGATTTATTCTAACTTACTAAAAAGTGAGTAAATCATCATATAGAGCCTTTAATATGCTTAAGCGAGGTGAGTTATATGATCCCTACTATTGTGGAAGGTGTTTATATGCTTATTATACGTTATGTAATTAAGTGAACTGTGTATGTTATATGATGGTTTAAGTGGCACCTGAATAGTCTGAGTAGCATCATTACAAATTGAGTGGTACAATTGCAGCCTAGGGGGCTAAGAAACAACCTGAGTGTCAGATTTAGATCGAGCCCGAGTGACATAAATATGATGAAGTAATAATAATTTGATAGAGATTATGCGTATGTGATATGAGCATTAATGTTTGTAGTAGGTCGTGATTATATACTTCCTAAGCCTAGTGCTTAATAGAGTATAAAACTAACCCAAACTCATGAAACATAACTACTTATGTAAGTGTAAACCCAACTAACTCTTCTAAAATAGATCAACAAATGATCAAACAATGATACATAGCTACACATTCCAACATAAGAGAATAAATTACCTAGACAATCAACCAAATAAAGAAAACATTTTCTTAAATTTACTCAACCATGTATTATGTGTTAAATAGTTATTACCATTTACTATATTGTAGCTACAAATCGCACTTACCTCGTATTTTAAAAGTCATATCATATAATATGATTGAATCAAAAATGATTTTTTATTTTATTTTTGGTGAGATGCCATGCTTGTGATGAGTTGCGGAATATGTGTTGTTAGAACCTAGAGGGGGTGAATAGGTTCTTTAACTTAGTTTACCAATTTTTACACTTATAAAATTTGTAAGTTGTGTTAAAAATATTTTTCTTGAAGTTTATAACACAACAAATATATATACTTGAAATAAAGAGAGTAAGGGTAGAGAGATATCACCAATTAGTAGACAAGAGATTTATAGTGGTTCATGCAAGTGTTAACAAACTTGCACTACATCCACTCCTTGGCCTCACCCACCAAGAGTTTGCTCCACTAACTTCTCTCTTTGAAGGTAGAGATAAACCTTTTACACTTCTCTTTTTCACTTGCAAGAATTAACACTTCAAACTTGCAAGTAAGGTAAAGATAACCTTGCTTCACTCTAATTCTATAGGCTAGAGTTGATCCTCACTTCACTCTAATTTGAAAGGCTAGAGTTGATTCTTACTTCTCTCTAATTCTAAAGGCTAGAGATGATCATTACTTCACTCTAATTTGAAAGGCTAGAGTTGATCCTTACACTATTATAAAATATATAGAAAGATGATGTAGTGTTTAAGCTTTGAAAGCTTTTCTCTTGCTTAATTCTTGATCTTCAATGATAGATGAGTTATCAAAGAATATGAGCTCACAGGATAAGAATATATGTTCTGTGTTTTAGCTGTACAAGAGGTTAATAAAACACAAGACTTGAGTTGGTTTAAATAAGGAAAAAGGTGCAAGTTCAAAAAGTGTCCAGACTGCCCACGGTCTATCCACGGTCGACCGTGGCATCTTCCGTTAGCATTCTGGAACTTTTTGAGCCTTGCAAATAAAGACGTTGGCCTTTTACCAAAATCACACACAACCCATTTTTACCATTAAAATGCACTGAAAAGGAGTCTTAGAAAAGTTGGGTTGGTGTCATACCTCTTATGTTTGAATTTAAACACCAAATAGGAAGTTTAGAAGTCAAATGCATAAAATATGTTGGAAGTTTGCTTCTTTGGTAGATTCCTTTTCCTATAAGTGGTGTTGTGTTATTTCAATGAAAGATCATGTTTGGTATTTGCCAAAATAAGAAGTCTTGTACTTTTTCAACCAAGCTTGTGATTTATATAAAAAAATATTTGAATTTTTTTTATAAAAATTATTTTGTAAAAACTTAAACTTCTTTAATTAATTATTCTTGTAAGCTCATATTTTCCGAACTCTTGTTTGTAGATTTCTTCGTCATCGGCTTTGAAGAATTCATCTTCACTTGTTGAGTACTAGTTCGGCTGGCTTCAAGAAAGACAATGTTTAAGAATTGTGAGCTGTGTAACGACGGATGATTCACGGTCGACCGTGTGATCGACCGTGAACACTTTACACTTTCTTCAAAACTTGTTTTCTTCATATCTTGTTGAGCTAAATTCTTTTACTTGTTTGTACTTCACTTGATCATCAATTTGAGGCTTGTTAATTTTCTTTAAGAATATAGATATGAACATATGAATAATTTTGATAAGCAATAGTATCACATGTGTATATTTTTATCATCATCTAAACAAGGAGTGCACTTTTAAATGTATGACCATGTATGCACCAACATGTGTCAACATTGTTTGAGGACACGAAATGTGTGTTTCACATCCATCCTTTTTGTTCTTGCGCTACCTTGAACTTTCTTCGCAACCATGCAAGATGTATCCCATATTAAGATTATATGCGTGCTTGTTTTTTTTTAGGAAAGCAGCAGTATGTATTAATATATATCAACAATAGGAGATAGTTTACAAGATGCCCTCCACCTTACCATACAAGTGGTATGGTTTCAGTGAACTTTTGGCCCTAAATAAACTGTTAATTACCTAAATGGACCTATTTGAAATTCAATTAGGAGTTTAATAGTTAGATTATAGATGAAAATACAGTACTTGCAGGAATTTTCCCCATGTTCAGTGCATCATCATCTTAGATCAATAATAGAGGCTGGGTTTGAAAGCCAATAGCTCCATTGTAATGATTTCCCCTTTGGTGTTCTAAACTTTAGCCACTGGAATGTCTTCATCTGAGTTTCAAACAGAACCCATCCAATGTCAAATTTCCCGTTTCCGAAAATGATGTCGTTCCTTGACTTCCACACAAAATAAGCAGTCGATCTCACCACCACCTCCCATACGGTACAGCTCCATCGGTTGAGTATTCCATTTCCTTTTGCATCTAGCTGGTGAAATCCGTTACCACCGTCGTAGATTAAACCCCGCCACTTGTGGACCGCAACCCACAGGTCCTCGATTTTGGGGCACGCGAATAGTGCATGTGACACAGATTCGATTTCATTTTTACACCTTGGGCATAAAACCGTATCTAAGTCAATACCTTTGGCATCGATATTCACCGGAGTAGGAAGCCTATTGTACGTTGCCCTCCATGAAAAAATGCAAACTTTTTTCGTCATTAAAGTTGACCAGTAAGTGGAGGCGGGAGCCTGCCCCTGAACTTGTGTTTTATCGTCTAGTAGTTCACACAGCCACTTGACTGAAAACATCCCATCTTTTTTCCCCGAGCACGACCATACATCGTTCTTCCTTTCAGACACCCTTACATCGGCTAATAGGTTGAGCAATTCTTTGAATTCCTCCTTGACTCTGCCAATGAGCAGCAACTGGTTCCCAATTGACCACCGCCATTGATTTCCGTCCCAACTTCCCATGTCCGCGACCTGTAGCTTGTCATTTACAAATTTTATATAAACTCGCGGGAAGGCCCTGGCTAGGTTGGTGTTACCCAACCAGTTGTCCTTCCAAAAATTTATGTTTTTTCCATTTCCAAGTTCCACATTTAGAATAGACTTTAGTGACACCCCCATGCTTTGGATCGCTTCCCCCGCCCTTATTATACCACCCCACATACTCGATCCCTTAGTTTGATTATCTACCACAAACCCACCATTAGGACCGTACAAACTTTTTATTACCTTGACCCAAAACGACTCGTTTTCACACTTAAAACGCCACCACCATTTGAAGAGTGAAGCTAAGTTAAAAGTGTTTAAATTACCAACACCCAAACCCCCCGATCCAATTTAAGTGTGACTTTATCCCATTTAACCCAACATATCTTTCTATCTTTAACCCCACCCCCCCAAAAAAAGTGTTTCCTAATTTTATCAAAGGATACGAGGATTCCGGGAGGAGCACGAAACACAGACAGATAATACACAGACAAGCTGGACAAGACCGCCTTGATAAGAGTCAAACGTCCTCCAAAAGACAGTTTTCTACGTTTCCACTTTGATAATTTTGCTTCCATTTTCAATAAGACATTTTCCCAATGGGACTTGTTTCTCATGTTTGTGTTAACAGGAACCCCTAAGTAGTTGAACAAACCGTCACCAACCTTGCAACCCAACCTATTGGCGTAATCTAACTCTTCTTCCTTTTTCACACCAACCCCTCTCAAAGAGCTTTTTCTCCAATTAATCTTTAACCCCGACACCTCCTGCCAACATTTTAACAACAGCTTAATTGCTTCCAAAATTTTCAAGCTCCACTTTCCCAGCATCACCGTGTCGTCTGCATACTGAAGATGAGAAATCACAATATCACCGGAACCAACCTTAATTCCTTCAAACATATTTTTCTCCACCGCCTCTTTGATAACCAAATTTAAACCTTCTACAACAATGAGAAATAGATATGGAGCAAGTGGGTCTCCTTGCCTTACTCCTCTCTCTGGTTTGAACTCTTGAGATGGAGACCCGCTTATTAATATCGAGATATTTGACGATTGTAAGCATGTTTTCATCCAATCAATCCATTTAGAACCGAATCCCATTTGTCCCAAAACATCCCAAAGAAACTTCCAATCAATACTATCGTATGCTTTTTGAAAGTCTAATTTTAGTACCAAAGTTTTACATTTTTTATTTTTCAAGTAGTTCAATGATTCGTTTATAATCAATATTCCATCCAAAATTGATCTTCCCTTCATGAAAGCGGATTGTACGTCCCCAATGAGATTATTTATCACCCTTTTTAATCTATTTGATAGCAACTTTGAAACAATTTTGTAATAGCACCCGATCAAATTAATATGCCTATATTCGTCAAAAGTCAAAGGGTCACATACCTTTGGTACAAGGGTGATGAACGATGAATTGCAACCCTTCGATATCTTGCTTTCTTTCCAAAACCAAGTTAATGCGATCATTAAATCCCTCTTTATCGTCTCCCAATAATGCTTGAAAAAAGTTAATGCGATCATTAAATCCCTCTTTATCCCTCTTTATATGTGTGCTTGTATTATACTCAATTGACTTAAATGGACACTCATGTGCTCTTCCATTATATATGTTAAACAGTAACAACTAACCGAGAATATTGATGCCATACAACTGGGTCATTTGCCCAGCCCAATGTGTACAATCTATGTTTCCTAGCAATGTTGAAAGTCATGTTTTAATTCATGTGTCATATATAATTGTTAAATGTCATTGTAAGTTGGTTACACAAATATTGTTTATTGTAAACCATAATGAGAACTTTAGAGTGTTGTAGACAATCACGTTAATAGGATTCTCTGCAAAGTTCTTTTATACAAGCCAATCATGTGTAGCTTGACAATTTAATTATTTATAGACGTTCTTCTCTTTCTTGGATGCGAAATTTCAAGTTCGTCTTCCATAAAGAGAGATGTTGCTCATGTCATTGTTGTTATAGAAAATTTGTTGTGCTCCGTCACCCCGTAAGATCCTAATAATTATTTTTTTTTGAACGGCAAAAGGTTCGAAGGAAAAGAGTTTCGGCATTGCCATCACCCCTACCCAACGAACCAGGAAATATATTATAACCACAGCCTCAAAGTTTGAGACTTAAAACCAATACATGGATCGAAGAAAGTCCAAAATTTAAACAAAAACACTAATAGGAATAGAACACCATAAACCAAAATCTATCTTAAAATCTTGCCTTCTACCTTCAAACCAAAGAGCTAAAGTAGATTGAATGCTAGCAAAAATATCCAGGTTCCTTATTTTCCTTTCTTCCTCAGCACCAGCATGAAGAATTGCATTCCTCCATTTCCAAATAAACCAAGCTGCAATTACACACACTGATTTAAAAGCATAATCTGCATAGTGGTGATCTCCTTTCTTGTTAATAACCTCCAAGAGTGTTTGAAAAGAAGAAGGTCTCAATACCTTATTGTTCCACCAGGCTCATACTTTCCTCCATAAATTATCCACCAATTTACATTCAACAAAACAGTGAGAGAAAGACTCATCCTTAGACCCACAGAAAACACAAGCAACCTCCGAAATGGGAACTTCCTTACGTGTTAGATTAACTTTAGTTGGAATAGCTTTGTTAAATAGCCGCCAAAAAAATATATTTACCTTCTTAGGCACCAATTTAGACCAAAACACCATGCTACATGATGAGTTAGCATTCGAAAAAAGTTTTCTTTGAATAATCAAAGAAAGCTTTTTGACTGAGAATACCCCTTTATTATCCCATTTCCAAATCCATAAATCAGAACCAGATGTTTTAAAGTTGCATGAAGAAAGAAAAGCAATCATATTATTGAATTCTTCTAATGATCTTCCTCTCAAATGGGATCTCCAATTCCAGCAGCCTTGCCAATAACCCGCAGAGAATTTCCGTCTATCCTTGAAAGCTGCGTTTTTATCAGACTCCAACCTGAACAAACGGGGGAACCTCTGTTTCAATGATTGCCCTTTACCAACTTCTCTATTGAGCCAGAAAGAAGCCTCCGATCCATCAGCTATCATTTGTGAAAAAGAACTATAAATGTCGATACTCATATTATTAAGTTTATTACCACTGTCAATAATAGCACCCCAGATGCCTTTTTTGGAATCTGAGTGATCGTAATCACAGTAGAAAAGAAAAAAAATGAAGACTGAGAACAAACTTGTATTAACCAACGAAATTACAAATGCAATATTACTGATTCACAGAAGGTTGAATCAAGTATTCTAAAGTGCTCTTTCTCGTGTATCCTTTTATGAAGGGAGAAGGAGAATTTATAGATTGAAAGAAACAAAGAAAAAAAAAGGAAAGCCTAAATCAATTAGCTGTTGATTGCTAAAAATCTGCTTGATGGCTGAAAATCTGTTGGAGGATCACGACTCTTTTAAGCATCTTCAAAAAAACATCTTTAGACCTTGCTCCTTTTAAGGCTTGTCATATCTTCTACCTGAACATTGAGACAAGGAATAAATATAAGAATAGGTGACTAATAGCTAGTTTTTCAAGTTATGAGTGCAAAATACTTCGTATTTTAACACTGAGGAGTCCAAAAACAAACCACCGTTAACACCGTGAAATTCCCGGATGACATCTCTCCATACACTCCCTTCTTCGGATAGAAATCTCCAAACCCATTTTGTAATTAAGGCATCGTTTTTTGCCTTAAGACTTGATATCCCCAAGCCTCCATCTGCTCTCGAAGCCAAGCATTTCTCCCATGAGATCCAAGAAATTTTCTTTTCTTCATCTTTGTGTCCCCAAAGGAATTTTCTTCTGATGGATTTCAATTTATTTATGATTGCAACTGGAGCTTTAAATAGAGAGAAATAATGAAGTGGTAGAGCTGTGAGAACCGAATTAACCAGAGTTAATCTCCCACCGATTGACAACATTTTCAACTTCCAGCTGCTTAATTTCTTTTGATATTTCTCCACTACCGGTTCCCAAGATTTTTTAAGCCCCATATTGCTTCCAACATGTAGCTCCAAGTATATAAATGGTAGCTTTGAATGGTTACATTTGACCACCCGAGCGAGAGCCTGAAGCCTATCATCTTTTATATTAATGCCAAACAATGTGCTTTTCCCAATATTAATTCTGATTATTAACAAGAAGACTATGCCAACAAGGAAGATTATTTCACATTGCAATTACAAAATTAAAAAAATGAGTAGTAGAGAAGAAAGAATAAGAGATAAAAAGAGATCTCGAAAAAAATTGTTAAAAATAAGTGAGTAAATTAAAAAAGGAAAAAGAAATGGGTACCGCATCAAGGTGGGTAAGTTAGTAAACGGTATTTCACCACTCCCCTCCACCCTCTAATAATAACAAAAGGTGAAGTTAACACCCTGACAAACTCTAGATTGTCTGTGTTTGATGTTTCTGTGAACCACAAAAGTTTGGGCCTATGCAAATTAACTATAATCCTAGTTCACTGTCAAACGTCTTGTGGGATTGACTGTGAAACACTTATTTTAAACTAGTGATAGCTTATGACGTTATCAATTGTATCACATTATTATGTCGTTAAGACCACCTTATTTTTTAGTTACGAAAGTGAGTCTCTTATTTTAGTTAAGAATGAGTCATTTTTGTAGGGTCATTATCATGTTTTTTGACACAACATTAGTCAAATTTGACCTAATATGAGAGGATCCTAACCCTATTATCTTGTACTAATTAATAATCGATGGATATACAGATAAAACAAATACTTTAGTAGAATATAATATAAATAATCAAATTATGACATTAGTTATTTGAAAACAAGAACATGTTACATTTTATTTATAAGGGAATAGTAACATATATTTATTATTACTTCAATTCCTACATCTTAATTAAATTCCAAAACTACTTATAGTTATCAAAGATAATGTAGATTAAAATGTTAGTATAACATAACTTAGTATGATGTATAAATATGTTATAACCCATTAAGGTATTCGGATTAGTATATGTTGGTGTACCCTATGTCTGGGCCTTAGGTAAGGCCCAAACATATGGTATACCCATTGGGCTTGGGCCCATCTTACCCTAGATACCTCCCTATATATAGGCCAGGGTAGGGCACCAAGGTGTAAAGGGATCTTCCCCTTTCCTGTCAACACACACATGGAGATCTACTCCATATACATACATATGCTCCCATCTTTTTTACATATCATGAGGATCATCATCCTCATTACTCTTTATCTCCTTCTAAAGCCTTTGGGTTCATAAACCACGAGATCCTCATGTCACCCCCGCTATGGACACCGTTTCCTCGCCCGGGGTTAGCCACCGTAATGGGAGACTAAACATCCAATCTCCTTCACTCAAATCTGCTGCACAATATGTACCTGTTCGTTCTTACGTACAAACGGTATAATAATTACCTATTAAGCTAATCATAAGAATAACATTTTAAACGTTTTTTATAAGATTTTGACTAGTAAGTAGTAAGACAAAAATAGAGTGGATTTATGTGTGCAGGTGATTAGAACACTAGGTGCCATAATATGGAGGTAATATGGTATTAGGTGTATGGTTTGATGTGTGAAAACTTAGTAGGTTTCAAGTTTGATATGACATTATTTTGACAAGATCAATTGGTAGAATATATATAATGGATTATACTAATAACTAATGCAATGTATTTAAGAAATTGAGAGTGGTCCAAATAGTTGAAAAAAGAGATTAGTCGTGGTCCTAGAATTAATAGTACATTGTGAATACGGAATTTCCAACAGGGCTGATCAATACGTACTACTTCTTTATGTGCGTGTCTCTCTCTCTATATATAAGCTAAAAAGCTTTATAAAAAAATGCTTAAACTCTGTATCAAATCCGACTGGTCAAATAATACTATCTTGTGTCATTGGTAGAAACACTTGTAGTTAATTTCTAACTTTTAGAAAATCTAGTAAAAAAACGTACATCATTAATGGTTTTGATAGTTTGATCTTTACGTAGGAAGTGTTTCTGATGTTTAATGACGAGTAACTGTTATTACTCATACATGACAACCTTCTACCTCTATATTCCTGATATGGTAATTTCTTTTTATTATAATATTTATCTTCCATTAACGATCTTAAACGGTAATTTTGATTTATTATTATTAGCTGAGCTGATCTAATAAGTTGTCTTGAATATAATAAAACTCGGGAATTAACATGAAAGTACAAAAAAGAAGCAAGTTAAATAAGTTGCAAAATCTTATATTCTTATAAAAAGAAAAAGGTTTCTCCCTCTTCCTAAAAATTCTCCACCAATCACAACCCTTGATTTTAAATAAAAAAAATTAAAAAATCAAAAAATGATTTCATAAATGCCAAAAATTCTTAAGGAATTATAAGGGGGACATTGTGAAAATTCTGAGGGTTTTTTATAAAATATCTTAGGGCTTTTATGAAATTGTAAGGAGGTTTTATAAAACTTGTGTATTAATATAATTAATTATAGGTTGTTTATAAAATATGTTTAATAACTTATTATATAATTTGTTTAGAGAAATAATAATTATATATTTGCGACCGTCTCATTTTTATCTACGTTTTGATATAAATTTTATTGTAATATGACACTTTTTTTAAAATGGTATATTTTTAATTGTTTATTATCCATTAATAGTAGTGGGTAGGTTATTTATAAAACAATTTATATCTTTTTTATATTTATTCTATCTACGTATCATAGTCGATATAATAACTGATTCCTCGTACTTTCGATAAAAAGTATTAAAATGATTTTTTTTAAAATTTTGTTTTATTTAAGATAAATTTATATAAAAATAGATAACATTTAAAATAGACAAGGGTGCATCAATCAATATAAAAAATTAATGAATCATATATATAAACAACTATTAAAAATAAAACTATTAAAAGAAAAGTGTTACTTACACATCATCCCTTTCGCTAAAAAAATCTCCACCAATCATAGCCCTTGATTTAAAAAAAATTAAAGAAAATAAAAAATATATTAGTTATTAAGTCACATTTCATCAAATCCCTTAAGGAAAAAAAATTTATAACAAACTTCTATGTGTTTGTTGATCTTGGATAAGATAATAATATATATTTGAATTAATCGTGGATAAGATAATAATATATATATTTAAATTTGAATTGCATACATATTTCTAATTGACGTATTTTTAATTGGTTTAAAATTATTCCACTTTGTTAGCTAAGGAAGTTACTTTTAGAATTAGATTTAAAAAAATTTAAAATGTGATTTAAATGGAATAATAATTGATAGATTAAGTTTGAAAATATAAACAAAAAGGAAAATGAAGTAGGCGATGGGATATACATGGATAATATAACAACCATTTGAATTTTAATTTAATTGAAAATTCAACCACGGACCTGTAATTTACAATATTGTTTAAATGTTTACACGGGCGTGAGTTTACAAATTCGTTGATTTTGTGTGCAATTCATTTAGTAAACGCGAGGTAGTGAGTTCACAAATCAACTGTGAAAGATATCTTTGATATCTTATGATATCAAAAAAGGAAAAAACAACATTCAGTAGATTAAAAAAAATAATCGTGAATTGGGGCAACAACCATAAAAGTATGAAAAATACCCAAGTTAGATATGCTATTAGTCCATTTCAAATTAAATAGCTTAGTTTGTGTATGCGTTAAAATACTAATAAAACCATGAATGTTGTTTATAAAGAGTATCTACAAAAAGTATTATGATAATCTTAAGTATATCAAACTTCTGTAATGTTTATTATTTTTTACGAGATTTTATATTCACATATATATATGTGTTCTAATTTTTTAACGTGTTAATATTTTTAAAACTGTATAAATTTAAAATTGTCTTATATCATCCCCGTGTTGATACACGGGTCACTTATAAACAACATCAACAATAATATTATAGTTATGGTTTTACAATATCGGGATAAAGCTCCATCACGAGAAACACATTAATATTATACTAAAACTTTTAAACGTGTAATGTAACTTTGTATTTCTTAAAAAGAGTATTTATAAGAAGTACTAAAAAGACACGTTTTCACTCATGGACAGTTATATGTGACAGTTTCTTGAGTGAAGAGTAAAAAGAGGTTAAAAGTTTTAATTTGCGATGATTAAGGAAACCCTACAAATAAAACTATGAATGTTGTTTATAAAGAGGTTTTAAAGAAAATCTAATGATAATCTTATGTATAAATTTCAAAATTCTGTAATGATTATTCATTTTTTACGAGATTTTATATTCATATCTATGTTTTGTAATTATTTTTACTATACGTCATAATACTCTTTAAAACTATATAAATTTAAAATTGACTTATATTACCCCGTGTTGATACACGGGTCGCTTAGCTAGTAACTCATCATATGATTTACATTTCACATGGTTTATTTGAAAGCATAGCCAATATTAGGCCATATATATGCACTTAATAACCATTGTCCAAACCCCCAATGAAAACCCAGTCCAAGTTCTAACCCAAATGGCCCACTATAAAACCCAATTGCCATATACTAGATGATGTAGATGAGCTCAACAGCTAGAAAATGGGCTGAAGCCCATGACCCACAGAAAGAAACTACTTAATATGGTTTGTGACTTTATGCACAAAAAAGGCATAGCTACTGTAACACCGTGATTTCCAAAATACCGTTTAACAAAAATATTTAGTTATTAATCAACCATAAGCAACGGAAGTCTTAAAACCATAAGTACGATATACGTAACCCGACAAAACCACAGTGTCACACCATGATCAAAATCGTTAATCCTTTACAACTTTAAACAACAAATAAAATAATAAAAGTTCATTGGTATCAACGTCTATAAACTATCTACCCAATAGGCACCCGTCTCACAAGGCCAATCTCTAAGCCACCTGCACGAGTACAAGACACCATTTCAAAAGAACAAGTGTCAGCTTACGCCTCGTGAGTCAATAGGGTTAGAATAACAAAATCCGTAAAAACATTAAAGATGACCATTAATAAAGTTATCAAATAACCATGCCCGTCCCGTAAATATATATTTGACCCATGCCCTGAATCCCACATAACATTTATCATATAAATGGGTCAAATAACCATTTCAATTTAACACAACATATCAAAACCGTTCACAAACCGCATATTAAGCACATACCGCATATCAACACATTCCGTATATCGTAGTCCGTATTTCTACCCGCTAAGTTTTCCTAGCCATTGGGCCCCGGCCAGCTAGGTAACCCGTTCACTAATCACACGCTAAGTAACTCGTGCATTAATTGGGTAGCTACTCCCGATCCATGCATGAGTGTACATTAGACGATGCTTTCGCTACTCCGACTGTGCAAGTACAAGTACCGCGTTGTCGTTCAAGTGTAAGTACAAACAGGGGCAACCGCTATCAACCCCTCCTGACACTCACGTGATGCTATCGATATGACTACACCTGCTGTCATACATCACTCCAGTACTCGAGCACTCAATCGTACCCTCGTACCGTGCGTTGCAAAGGTTATCTAGAAACCCCGCAACTCCGCATGTGGCTAGCACTTATACCTAGAAGGTCATTAAAACCTAATAGGTCCTTAAACCGTAAGTGAGCGTGAAAGGTTACTACCCCCGCCCATCAAGCCATGTACATGTTTGTAAATCATATAAATCGTAAATGAACCGTAGCATGTATAAACAACCTTGTAAGCATACATAATCATATAATTGCAAGTAATACACTTAGCACATTAAACGATAATATATATTCGTTTTAAATCTTTAAAAATATAGATTTTGTCGTTGTACTCGGTTTTGTAAACTATTGAACTCACCTTGGGTCCGAAAGTTGAGACCGAGAAATTCACCGAAAAGCTTACCGAGCAACCTATAAAATAAACGAGTCCTACTAAGTTGTCGCGTTACGGGAATTGATAATAAATAATAACACTTGAGTAAGTTGCAGGTCCTAAACTAAGAATTCTAATTTCATACCTCCAAAGAATGAAATCGCAAATCTCTTAAGAATAACCATTCGATTTTCCCAAATCAAATTATGAATTGCCAGCTAACTAAGATTTGTAAATTTAATCCTAGAAACTTAATTCACAATTCACTAAGGGAATCCCAATCTGAAATCACGCATTGCCTCACCATTTGAAATTGACCACAAGTCATGTCTTTTAACTCCTCTTCAACCTTAGTCAAGTCCTCGCATCCATAGCCAAGCCTGCCAACCCTTTCTCGCTGACTGAAGTCATTTGCTGGTCTTGCCGTTGTGAACTGCAGGGCCACCATCGACCATAAATCAGCTCCTACGGAATCGTAATTGACCTTCTTCCAGAAATCGTAATTCACGTTTCATAGCTGATCGTAATTCTCATACATGCAGCAGATGGGTTCCAACAAATCTGAAATCGTAATGCTCATATGTTCAAGATTAGAGTCGCAAGTCACTATGTTCATCTTCTCAAGAAAACCTGTAGAAGAACAGGCCCAATAATCAACTCATTTACACATATTTCTTTTTAGCACTCATAAATTTAGATTCCTATGTTGAAAATATATATCATGAATCACACCTCTAGCATTGAAATTCATTAAAACCAATAGTTTTAATCCTAAACTTCACTAAATCAAACCCTCTGTTTTCTTTTCTTAATATTCTATCAACAGCCCCAAGAACAAAATTCAATTTCCTACCTTAAGATCCTGATTAATTCGTCCATACAAATTAAGAATCCTTCATAAGCAATTTCCCAACATCAATTTTTGGATTAACTACAAGTTATCTATCAAATTCCCAGCCTTTGAATCAAAACCGTCGACCCCTAATGGTGCACTGTTCGATCCAGATTTACACCCAAATACTATCGATTAAATTCCGTTATCCTACTTATAATCTAACATAAATCATGCTTAAGGGATAGGAATACTTACTTGGTCAATTATCTTCATGAAACACCAAGAATTCTTGCATTCTTGTCAACCGATCGACAATACCTATTTGCCTTCAAAGTTGCCGTATAAACACAATGGCTGCCAGATAAGGGTTTAACCCTAATTAAATATTGGTCCCTAATTCACTAATTAATCCCTAAAGTATCCCCTTGATAACCCCTAAGTCCCTATTCTTTTGTTCCATTCAAAAATATGACTTTTAAGTCATTAAACACCCAATAATTTTTAATTGCGACCCCTATCGTCTAAAAATTATCCCATTATAAGTACCCGAAATATATTTATATTTTGTATAAAAATTACCTCGAAAATCTGGTCGTTACAGCTACCATTCCCCATTCTCTGATTCTCGCCAACAAATCTATATATGAATGTTTTGATAATATACAATTTTATAAATTTTTTTATTACTAAATCAAATATCTTTGATATTTTTATAATGATTACCACATTACATATAGAACTTATAATGATGACCAGATTACATGTTTTAGTTACTTGAAATATTATAATTTATAAATTGCGGGGTATGTTTGGTTTGTATTTTTTATGTTAAGATAGACGTGTAAGAAAGTAACACACATAATTGATCAATCTAACCAGATATGATCATTAGCTAAGTCGGAGAAAATCGAATTGTCTCCAAGTTCTAGCTCATCAATTGCTTCATTTTACATTTCCATCAACTTGATATTCAAGAAGAGATTACACATTGAAAATTCAAAAGGAAAATATTCTTCCTAATCTACAAAATATGGGTTTCGTCAAGTTTGTTTCTTGATCCATCCATAACCACACATGTATGTATGTTAACATGTTGAGTACTTACACTTACTTTCACATTTAAGTGATTATATAATATTAATATATTACGATTTACTTACATAAGTTTCTCAAGTGTAATAAGGAAATAGAGTTGGATGACTAATTAATGGGAAAGCATGAAGCATGAGGGTTTATTGCCAAGATGTGAAAAGTTGAATGATACATATTGTAAAATTATACAAAGAGTTATCAAAATTTTAGACTGCGTTTAGTTGGAGAATTTTTTTCTGATTTCCGTTTTTTATATTTGTGTGAAAATTATGGAATTTTTATTTAGCGTAAAATTAAAAATAGAAACCGTGTCTAAAATGAGAGGTGGTGTTTTCCTTTTTTAGAAAAAAAAATGAAAACACGTTTTGCTAAAATGTTTTTTTTGGTTTGAAATAATTGACGATGTGGAAATATTGTGGAAAAGGGATCAAGTTTTCCTGTTTTCTTGAAAAAAATATATAAGTGAACATTTTTCCTAATTTTCAGTTTTCTAAAAGAAATTTGAAAAAATAAATTATTTTTATGAAAGTAAGTGCAACCTAAGTTCACTTATTTTCTTCTCAATTTTTCTCTCTTTATCCTCCATCTCTTTTTTCTTAAGCTCATTGCGGGAACCATTTTCAGTTATAGATTCATATGTTCATCAATTGTTTTGTTGAAAATGTGAATGTTATAATGTAATTTTTTCTCTATTATGTAGTTAGTTTGGATCGATTTTTTTTATAAAACCTAAGATATTATTTATTCATTTCGTTTTTGGACAAAAGGTATATTGAGAAAAATTGAAATTTTGGATTCTTTCTTTCTTACATCTCAGACATATCACATCAACCAATAATAATCTTCGATAGTGGTCATGCAAACTCACAAGCTAGCATACATAAAATATGATCAATTTAGACACGGGTTCAAATAGACATGCCATATATATGTATATATATAATCATGTTTCCAATTTTATTCTTAATTGTACATTCTGTAACAAAACTACAATAATTATATATTTCTAAAACTCTATAAATCTAATTGGTCATTTATATATTTTTAAAAAGTCTTTGTTCTATCCTTATCAACAATGGTTAAACTATTCCTCCCTTTATAATATTAGGTGTTCAAATTTTGTTATAAATAAAGGTGTAAAGTAAGTAAGTGTGAATTTATGGTTTAAATAGAAGTATTGAATGGTTAGATATTTTTGTAGAAGTTAGCAATCTAAGTTTTTTTTAACGGTAAAAAGAAGAATGCTAGAAAAAGAGCTTTGGTTTGGTTATTAGGATCTCAATATATTAAAATTCTTCTAGCAAGGGCCTAGAAACAAGAGTACATGAAGGCTTAAAATAATGACAAGCGATTATAATCCCACATAGATCATTCTAAATTACAGTTAATCCAAGTAAAAAACATAGCTTGGGTCCACTGTCATAACCGGCAACGAAAAATCTTTATTATTGAATACCAAATAATTTCTTGCATTCTTTATGAACCAAAATTAGCAATCTAAGTTTTTTTTTAACAGCGAAAAAGAGATCTTTAGGAAAGAAGTTTCGGCATGGCCATCACCCCCACCTAAAGAACTCAAAAAATTTTTATTAATAGTACTAGCAAGATGCTAGAAATGTATACAAGCTATTTAAAAGAAAATACATGGGTTACAACACTACATTGCCCAATTTAAAAGTTTGCATTTTGCTCTATATCTAACCCAAATATAAAGCATAACTTGTACTTCCCCGATGATGTATGCAGTTAAAAATCTCTTCCCATTAAACACCAAATTGTTTCTACTTTTCCATACAAAGCACAAAACAGTCCCCACTGCAGCTTCCAAGAAATTTCTTCTCTTTTCCGATTTACTGTCTCAATAATTCTGAAGATGAACGGATCAAAATTTGTATATTGTCCCAAAGAAATGTTACACCAGGAAAGAAACCAATGCCAAACCTCTTTTACTTCCGGATATGCAAAAAATAAATGATCCCCCGTTTTCGAAGCTCTCAAAAAATAAAAAAATAAATTAAATTAAAAAATGAAGCTAGTGTCTGAAAACATAGGATTCTTGATTGATTCAAAGTTGTGATGATTAGTCAATTAGTTTGCCTTCCGAAATGAAAGCGACTGGTTGTATTTGAAAGACGAAACGTTTGGTCTATTTCAATTCTTTCCAACACTATTGGATAACATATTTATGGCTTTCACAATCCTATCGATCCATCGATCGATATATACATGGGGCCTTTAATTTTATTAATATAACATATCTTAATTTTATGTAAGTTAATATCTACCCTAGCCTGGTAAATCTAGTCTTAGTTAAAAACCATATGCTTGTTTAACACTTTATTAACTTGATAATTAATAAACGAGTCAGACCAACCATTCGATCGTGCAGATAATTAGTATATATAATACATATTTAACTAATAGTAATATATATCGGAATTACAATTACTAACATAATAAAGTACCAATCCCGACTCAGAAGTCATACGTCCAACACCGTAAACTCTACCATTTAATAAAACATATAATCATTGCATAATATTATACTTCTTACCAATATTACGAGTTCAATACACTTGGACTATAGAGCTTGTTAGAGTCGAGCTTGAGAAAATGAGCTCGATATTTTAAGTCTGAGCTTTTGTCAAGTTAACTTTGAGTTTTTCAAACTTCATGTAATCAATAATCGTTATATATATATATATATATATATATATATATATAGGGGAGGGTTCATGCGAAAACCGTTGTTAGTGCGAGAACCACGAGAACCAATCTCGGCCGTTCCTTGGATATGGAAAGTTTTATGGATGGTGAGCGTGGAGGGATAGAGTGCATGTGAGGAATTCATGGGTGGGCAATGACATTGAAAGAGGGGGAATTGAACGGCTCAGCTTGATTCTCGCGGTTCTCGCACTAAGAATGGTTCTCGCATGAACTTTTTCCTATATATATATATATATATATATATATATATATATATATATATATATATATATATATATATATATATATATATATATATATATATCAAACGAGAACTGTTTTTCGTACGAGAACTGCGAGAACCAATCTGAGCCGTCCAATTTCCCCTTCTTTAATGTCATTGCCCACTCATGAATTCCTCACATGCACCCTGCCACATTTGATCCCCTCAACGCTCAATCCATGAACTTCCCATATCTAAGGAACGGCTGAGATTGGTTATCGTACGAAAAACAGTTCTCGTTTGAACATATATATATATATATATATATGTGTGTGTGTGTTTATGCATGTAACTAAATTTGTATTTGTTACCGAAATTTATTATTGTTATACTTTTAATAAAACGTTTTAGATTATGATTAATCTTGTTTTATTTTTATGTGGGTGACTTTTGTTATTTAAATAAAAGCTAGTGGGAGAGTTTTGAGAATGATCGAACCTAATTACTTTAGGTATATATACATTTTCAAGTTAACTATAAATTCACTTATTCTAAATACATACAAAATGTAGGAAAAAATTTTGTTTTTTATGTATTTTGTCATTTTATGTAAGATATTATGATTATTATATTATATTATTATTATTATTATTATTATTATTATTATTATTATTATTATTATTATTATTATTATTATTATTATTATATAATATAAAACGATATTGTCTTTCAAAAAAATATATAAAATGATATTATTATTATATTATTATTATATTATAATAATAATAATAATAAATATTATTATTATTATTATTATATTATTGTTATATTATAATAATAATAATAATAAATATTATTATTATTATTATTCTTATTATTTTTAATTTTGTCATTTTATGTAAGATATTATGATTATTATATTATATTATATTATATTATATTATTATTATTATTATTATTATTATTATTATTATTATTATTATATAATATATTATTAATAGTAGTAGTAAATAGACATATATTTTATATTCATTTATTATTATCAAAACTAACTATTATTATTATATTTTATATTTATATTAAAAACAATTTAGTGTAACTCAATAGTTATTTATATTAATATTTGTGACGGAATTCAGGGCTAAAAAATTTTTGTTTTTTATGTATTTTGTCATTTTATATAAGATATTATGATTATTATATTATATTATATTATATTATATTATTATTATTATTATTATTATTATTATTATTATTATTATATAATATAAAATGATATTGTCTTTCAAAAAAAATGATATTATTATTATTTTATTATTATTATATTATAATAATAATAATAATAATATTAAATATTATTATTATTATTATTATATTGTTATATTATAATAATAATAATAATAAATATTATTATTATTATTATTCCTATTATTTTTAATTTTGTCATTTTATGTAAGATATTATGATTATTATATTATATTATTATTATTATTAATATTATTATTATTATTATATAATATTAAATATTATTATTATTATTATTATATTGTTATATTATAATAATAATAATAATAAATATTATTATTATTATTATTCCTATTATTTTTAATTTTGTCATTTTATGTAAGATATTATGATTATTATATTATATTATATTATATTATTATTATTATTAATATTATTATTATTATTATATAATATATTATTAATAGTAGTAGTAAATAGATATATATTGTATATTCATCTATTATTATTATATTTTATATTTATATTAAAAACAATTTAGTGTAACTCAATAGTTATTTATATTAATATTTGTGACGGAAGTCAGGGCTAAGATTTCAAAGTCTTTTAAATTATTTTTAATAGAGTTGTTTAGAAGTGTTTTATTAAAAATTAAAGTTCAATATAATTTTAAAGTAGGCGAGATACTATTTTTACCCCGCCGCGAAGCACGGGTTAAAATGTACTTGTTTAAAATATTTGTAAGTATATTACTATTTCTAGTCATGCTAACGGTACAAATCATTTAGCTAGCTATAAATAATTTGGATTTTTAAGTAAATTTGAAATTTGAAATAGGTCATAGAGATTGTCCTTTTTGCAGTTAATTAAGGTTATTTGGTTCGCATAATTGCTTGAAATAAAATTAAATTTGTCATACGAATTGAATTATTGTAATTAAAAACTGCAATGTGGTTAGGCAACAAGATTTAATAGAATACATTTATCATTTTTAGCATATTCGTGCTTGATTATTAAATCTATCAACGAATTTGAACGTAAACAATGTTAAATTACATGATTGGACATTCAGTTATTAACATGAATAATATCCAACTACTACAAGGAATCATAATTGAAGTATCACTTAAAACTAACATAAATTATTACCCCAAACCAGTCATTACAGTTATATGTAACATGGGGATAGTTGTAGGTGGTTAGTAATGATTGACTGTGATTGTAAAAGAATGAATGGAGGTGGTAGCCAAAAAAGGATTCGATAAGAATGATGGCCTGAGGTATATATTGAAATTATAATATTCTCCAAGACCAACTATGGGGTACATATTAATTTATTTTGTATGTTTTAACTTGATCTGGTTTTGTGTAGGTGTTTGAGAATAAATAGATGTGCTGGACTAATTTAGAAGGTTGGGCTGCTAAGCATTGGATTGGACTTGGGCTGAAGGAGGTAGGCTTGAGACCGGGTAGAAGCCGGGTCGGGTGTGCACCTAGTGCAGATGTGATCCGGATGTCTCCCTTAGCTACCTTGAACGTGTGTGTCATAACCTTATGACTTACGCTTCTTATAACAGACATATACATTTTCTCAGGCTTACATATACGCTTCTTTCATCGAATAATATACTCTCTTCTTGAGTACAGTTTGTACTTTTTAGAGTAAATCGTTGTTTGAGAGTTTATATTTCATATTTGTATGAGATCATTGATAAGTGTATCCAGATTTGTTCTTAGTGTATGAGATCAAGTAATGTTTTGGATTCCGCGTATTTGGTCTTGAATCGCAAGTAGTGGTTCTGTTTTTGTTTGATTGATATAACTGAGTTTGAAGGTTTCTTAACTTGGTATCAGAGCTACGGCTCTTGGAACAATTAGTTGTTTGATCGAATCCTTCCTGTTCGTGATTTGTAGGTTTCGATTGTTTAGTTGTCTGATCAATTCGTGAAACCCTAATTGTACCCTGTGTTCTGTTCGATTCGGTTGAGGCTTGATTGGGAGTCGATCAATTGTAGACTGTCACTGTCTTCGTCGATTGAAGTTAGATATAAATTCTAAACCTAGTTTCAATCGTTGCTTTGTTCGGGTAATGGTCCTGGGTAATTGCTTCTTTCGATTTGCTGCTGGTTGATTCACACCTTGCGGATTTACTTCTATCTTGAGTAATTGCCTCGATCAATTTGCTACTGGTTGATTAAAATTTTTTGTTGGTGGATTCGGTTTGTTGTACTTGCTGGCTGGTTCTTTCCAGATTCTAGTCCCACGCACCATGGCTGTTATTTGAAAAGGTTTGATGTTCTTGCTCTCTTCATCTTGAGCAAGATTCTGTAAGTCCCCTATCTCTTTCTTGTTACTGTTGGTTTGTATAATGGGTGAAATAGGTATATTCCTGTTGATATAATCTGATTGTGTGTGTATATGATTCTGATTTGAGCTATAATCTTGTTTTGTTTGCTGTTTTGATATAATTCGATTTGAGATATAATCTGATGTTATTGTATATGATTCTGGTGTGAGATATAACTCTGGCATGGTTACTGTTTTTTTGAAATATGCTGTTTGTTGATATTGTTCTTTGATATATTTCATTCTTGTTTTCTCTGTTGGTATGATCAAATATGTCTAGCCCTAAAGATTGTAGTCCTAAAAAATCAGGGTTTAAAGATATAGTGGATTTAGATGATCCTTTATATTTGCATCCTTCCGATAGTACTGTGGTATCAATTGTTGGTATTAAATTGACTAGGTCAGAAAACTTTCGTGTTTGGAAAAGTTCTATGATAAGAGCACTGAAGGGTAGACATAAACTTTGTTTTGTTGATGGCTCTTATGTTATTCCTGGTGAAAAAGATGGAAAAAGTTATAGTAAATGGGAGAGAGTAAATGTTGTTGTTTGTTATTGGATTCTTGGTTCAATTTCTGAGACTATCTATTCTAATCATGCATGTTCTGAAATTGCCTGTGAGATCTGGGATGAGTTAACAGAAACCTACCAAAAATCTGATGGATCTGTTATTTTTAATGTTCATCAGAGGATAAACAGTTTAGTCCAAAATGGTTTGACTGTTTCTGAATATTTTTCGAAACTTGATTCTTTATGGAAGGAATTTGATTCTCTCACAAATTTAACTGAGTGTACCTGTTATGCTAATACCAGTCTTAAAAACCATTCTAAGCTAATGAAACTTATTCAATTTTTAAATGGATTAGATGATGGGTACAATCAAGTTAAGAGTCATATTCTTCTTATGGAACCGTTACCTTCTGTTAGAACTGCTTTTTCTATTATTTCTAGAGAGGAATCACTTCAAAAGGGTGGTTCCTTATCTTTTAGTTCTAGCAAGCTTGGTTCTCAACCTTCGGCTTTTGTAAGTAGGTTCAATGATTCCAAGAAGAATAACAAAGAAAAAAGTTTTAATAATAGTAATAACAATACATCTTTTAACAATATGCAATGTAAACATTGTGGCATCAAGGGTCATACTATAGAAAGGTGTTTTAAGCTCATCGGGTATCCAAAAGATTTTAAGTTTAGAAATGGAAATGATTCGCAATACAAATCTGAGTCTCAAGAAAATAATAAATCATTTGTTAATAATACTTCTGTTTCAACTTTATCTGATTATTCTGACTCTTGTAAGGTATCTAACAATGATAAGTTTTTCCTCACTGGTGAACAATATGCTAAGATCATTTTCTTAATCAATGGTAATACTGCTGTAGAGGGTGTCACCGCCAATATGGCAGGTATGTGTTGTTCTAGTAATGTTGAAAGTTTAAAAGGTTCTAAAGTTAAGAAGTTGGTTGTTGATTCAGGTGCTAACCAACATATGGTTAGAACTGAATCTAACCTTGTTGATCTTGTTGACGAGTATTCTTGTAATATTCAGGATTCTCAGTTCAAGGAGACTGTGAAGACTGGTAATGAAATCGGAGGACTCTATTACCTAGATCATGTTTTGTCTGATGGTAAGTGTTTGAATAACAGTCCTAGTGTTGTATGTCATGTTAGTAAGTTTTTGTGGCATTGTAGACTTGGTCATCCTTCCGACCAAGCTCTAAGTTGTGTTAAAAATAAACTTAAAATAGGAAATGAACCAATTTTACCCTGCGATGTTTGTCATAGAGCAAAACAGACTAGAAATTCATTTCCTGTTAGTGATCATAAGGCGTTCAAGTTAGGAGATATAATTCATCTTGATGTTTGGGGGCCTTATAGAAAAGCAACTTATGATAGATACAAATATTTTTTAACCATTGTGGATGACGTCACAAGGGCTGTTTGGGTTTATCTTCTAAAGTCTAAAGATGAAGTTTTCTATTGGTTTTCGGTTTTCTATAATATTCTTTTTACACACTTCAATACCAAAGTTAAAGTGGTTAGATCTGACAATGGGAGTGAGTTTTTAAATCATAATATGAAAGAATTTTTTAAGGATAAAGGAATTTTGCATCAAACTAGCTGTGTCTATACTCAACAACAGAATGGGGTTGTGGAAAGGAAGCATAGACATATCCTTAATGTGACTAAGTCTTTATTGTTTCAGTCTGCTCTTCCTTTGAAGTTTTGGGGTGAAGCAGTTTTAACTGCTGTTTTTTTAATAAACAGAACTCCTACATCTGTGTTAAATGGAGTCACTCCTTTTGAAAAGGTGTATAAGTACCCTCCTAACTTTGATAATTTGAGAGTGTTTGGATGCTTGTGTTACTCTACTATACTTAATAATAATGACAAGTTCAAATCAAGAGCTAATAAGGATGTTTTGTTAGGATATTCAAATGAGAAAAGGGGTTACAAACTTTTTAGTCTTGACTCAAGTTTGGTTTTCTTTTCCAGGGATGTGAAATTCTATGAAGAGGTGTTTCCTTTTAAAATAAGATCTTCTGGTCTCAGTCTCCCGTCTAATTCTCTTAAGGATTATTGCAATTTCTTTGATGAACAAAATTTGTCCTTAGGTCCTGAAAGTCCTCAGTCTGTTTCCAATGATTATAAGCATATTAGTTCTGACCCTTTCCTTGAAGAAAAGTCAACAGGTGGTACTGGTGACAACCATCAGGTTGGTGGAACTTGTGCTGAGCGCTCTTTGGATGACCAGGGTGTGGAGGTACTAATTCCTTAATCTCAGGTAGGTAGTCCCACTACTTCTGCTCAGTCTGAGGGAACTAGTACTGGTACCGTTAGTTCTTCTGGTAGTAGAATGTCTGTTAGTTCAGTTAAACCTAGAGAAGAGTCGAGTATGCCTGCTAGGTTTAATGATTTTCTTGTGGAAGGGAAATGTAGATATGGGATTGAAAGATCAATTAATTGTTCTCAGCTTATTCTGAAAATTTTTGTTTTGTATCTAGTCCTTTGTTTTGTATCTAGTCTTGATAAAACTTTTGAACCTAGAAGTTATAAGGAAGCTTCTTGTGATCCAAGTTGGATTAGAGCTATGTTTGAGGGTATTGAGACTCCTAATGGTGTGTGTCTTGCTCAAAGAAAATGTTGTTTGGAGTTGCTTCATGTGTTTGGCATGCTTGCGTGCAAGCCTGTGAAAACTCTGTTGGATTCTAATGTTTTAGTAACTGATCAAGGTATTGATGACCGAGATGTTTTAATTAAAAATGTTACTGTTTTTCAGAAGTTGATTGGAAAACTTATTTATTTAACCATGACTAGACCTGATGTTTCATATACAGTGCCGACTTTGAGTCATTTTATGCATGGTCCAAGCAAGTCACATTTGGCTATTGTTTTAAGAGTTTTGAGATTCTTAAAGAATAGTCCTGGTAGTGGAGTTAATATTGTTAGAAGTGGTATAAGTTGTGTGTCTATGTGTTCTGATGTTGATTGGGCTAAAAGTCTTGTGTCTAGAAGGTCTGTTACTAGTTATTGTGTTTTTTAGGGAAAAGTGTGGTTTCATGGAAAAGTAAGAAACAGGAAACTGTTTCTCGTTCTTCTACCGAGTCTGAATATAGATCTCTCGGGTCTGGTACTTGTGAGTTTTTTTGGTTTTTGAAATTTCTTTTTGATTTGGGTGTTAAAGGTTTAAGTCATGTGTCTGTTTTCTGTGATAGTGAATCGGCTATTAGGCTGGTTCATAATCCTGTGTTTCATGAGAGGACTAAACACTTTAAATCTGAGGTTCATTTCGTGAGGGATAAAGTTGTTAAAGATGTTATTAACGTTGTTAAAGTTTCTTCTGCAGAACAGGTTGCATATGTGTTTACGAAGTCGTTGCCTTCAACACAGCTTGTTCTCTTGTGTTCCGAAATGGGTCTTAGTAAATATGTTCCAAAAGTAGTCATAATTCCCCTGTTGGTCTTGAGGGGGGGTGTTGAAATTATAATATTCTGCAAGACCAACTATGGGGTACATATTAATTTATTTTGTATGTTTAAACTTGATCAGGTTTTGTGTAGGTGTTTGAGAATAAATAGATGTGCTGAACTAATTTAGAAGGTTGGGCTGCTAAGGATTGGATTGGATTTGGGCTGAAGGAGGTAGGCTTGAGACCGGGTAGAAGCCGGGTCCGGTGTGCACCTAGTGCAGATGTGATCCGGATGTCTCCCTTAGCTACCTTGAACGTGTGTGTCATAACCTTATGACTTACGCTTCTTATAACAGACATATACATTTTCTCAGGCTTACATATACGCTTCTTTCATCGAATAATATACTCTCTTCTTGAGTACAGTTTGTACTTTTTAGAGTAAATCGTTGTTTGAGAGTTTATATTTCATATTTGTATGAGATCATTGATAAGTGTATCCAGATTTGTTCTTAGTGTATGAGATCAAGTAATGTTTTGGATTCCGCGTATTTGGTCTTGAATCGGAAGTAGTGGTTCTGTTTTTGTTCGATTGATATAACTGAGTTTGAAGGTTTCTTAACTGTATATGATGGTCACGTGCATTAACACTGAGGTAGCCAGCGACGCTGCATGTACAACATGGGTGATCGTATAGAAGAATCCAAAAACACAAGAATGAGTAGACATCCTAATCAATTGCATAATCAAGAAAAGAAGAACAACGTGACTATTCCTAATTGATTGCAAAAGCAAGAAACAAGAATGAGAACTTTTCCTAATTGATTGCAAAAGCAAGAAACAAGAATAAGAAACCATTAAAAGAGACTACATGAACAATATTAACTTGAAATCAGACCATTCCCTTCAACCGATGACACGGCATAGATTGGGTACTTAGAGGATAGCTTCGCAGAGGTAGGGTTCACAAAGTCCAACTACGATGAATGGAGGTACATACGGTGAAGTTAACTAGTTAAGCTTCTTGCAAATCTTTAAAGAATTCCAATGAAATTGTACGAATTTCATCAACTATGAAAAGGGTTTTAAAAATCCA
The DNA here is from genome assembly GCA_947179395.2 of Pulicaria dysenterica. NCBI lineage: Eukaryota > Viridiplantae > Streptophyta > Magnoliopsida > Asterales > Asteraceae > Pulicaria > Pulicaria dysenterica. The sequence continues at coordinate 83,226,277 of OX359291.1, forward strand.
TAAGGCTACCCGTTATACGGGGCTCGGAGAGAGCGAGTGAGGGGCGAGTTCAAAGGGGAACACCATTTCGGGTGTGTCTTACTCGGCGAGCTCCTCTTCATCCGGGTTCCAGGACTCGCTGAAGCCTTCCCCCACACACCCCCAATATCTACCAATCATATTTTAACCTTTTTTCTTTTTCTTTTTTTTTTTGTGAAAAGGAAAGAGGAAGGGTAAAGGGGGAGTATAACGGGTGTAGTGGGTAAGAGAAAGAGAAGGGAAGAAAAAATGATGTGGCAGTGGATAAGGAAAAGGGAACGAGGGAGTATAACGGATAGCCTAAGGTGTGTGTGTTGGGGGTGCCACTTTCTTTTTAGTTAATATGTGAATGAATGAATTTTTATTTTCATTTCTTTCAATTTCACTTTCCCACAACCTAACGAAACCTTCACCCTATTTAAAGTTTGAACAACTTTTAACATTGATAGTTATACGTGCATTTTTCTCTTTTTGCATAGCTCTTTTAGATTATCATCCTTTCTTTAACTCTATTTTCTAATAGTATAATTCACATCTTTAATCCTATTTATAAACTTATAGTTTATGTTCGTATTGGGACTTGAACATAAGACTATCACCTAGCACAACTCATACTACTAGGCTATAAATATTTCAAACTAATATTTAATTTTTAAAATCTTATATTTTAAAAAGTTAATTTAGTAACCAAGTGTTGCTTTCTACGCAATATTTTATAGTTGGACTTGAACATAAGATCATGTTATATAAGATCATAAGATCATGTTATATATAGAACACAATAATTTGTTTGAGATAGCTATATAATTAAAACGTATCTTTGTTGTTATATTAGATATAAAGATAAAAGGGACCAATGTTAGCCATTGACTTCACAAAATCCAAGACAATGTTAGCCCTCTTACAAACAATGAAATGTCCTAAGATGTTTATTATAAAAATTAGCTTGATTAGTTAATTGTCTTTACAAAAAGTATGTAATTAATTAGTGAGCACAATTGTATAGCTCGTATATAAAAGCAATTACAAAATCATAAGAAACTTCAAATAAAAGAAACAAAAGATGTAGAATGAATCTATTAATCTAGAGATAAATTGGGGGAAAATAGCTTTAAGTTTAGAAATAAAAACTCTCGGTAATTAAACGTCCTCCATCCCTTTATGTTATATGCCTCCACTTAAGTTTGCATTTAATTAGAAAGTGATACTACAAAAGATGCTTCAATAAGTAAAAGAAGAAAAAATAGTATAGGAAGTCGAAACCATAACCTTAAGAATATAGTACAAGGAGCTTACCATTTCCGTCATGTTAATTTTGTGTATACGTTAAGAATAATTATACATATAATAAAATGTCGGCGCAATATAGCAAAACGCATCAATAAACAGTTACATGCGTATGTTTAGATGGCCACAGTTGTATATAATATCTAATAATTACCGTTTACTATTTTGCAATTAATATTTAATATTTATTATCAATAATTTCTATACTTATATATAGTAGAGCTAGTTGTTTAAATATATATATTTTATATTTTACTTTAATATTTCAAATAATAATTTATGTATTCATTTTTAATTATATAATGTTCTTTTTGAAAAAAAAAATCTTTCACTCAGATGCAGTTTAGATCAAACTAAAAAGAGATAGAAGAACAACGCCATTTACTTTGTCAATTGTGAATTGTATCACTAGTTATTAAAAAATGTATTCTATTTTATCTTTCTAATAATTTTTATGTATACTAATTCAATATTAGTTTCTCATTCATCTCTTCATATTGATATTTGAGTTGAATTAATAGAGTAAAAATTAAACATATTAGGAGGAGGATTAAGAATATAGCTAGAACATGTAAATTCACCTAATCAATTAAAATGAAGGACTGGGTATGGGGCGGGTGATGCTTGTGTTAGTGAGGTGGGAAGGTCGGGGAGGGCAAAGAAGGTTTGGGGTAATATCATTAAGGTAGGGGAGATCTTAGAAAAGAAAGGGATAAACTTTAAAAAATCTTCTGGGAAATCGATAGGGTCGGGGGCGCATATTAGGTTGTGGAAAGATAAATGGGTGGGAAACTTTACTCTTAGAGATAGATTTAGGAGGGTTTATAATTTGGAAGTAGATAAAGAGGTAGTTGTGGCGGATAGAGGCCGTTGGAGGGAAGGGGTATGGGAGTGGGGGTGGAATTGGAGAAGAGAACCGAGGGGTAGGGAAAAAGGGGAATTGGAGGAGTTATCTAATTTGATAACCTGTCTTGTTCCGGTAGAAAAATAAGGTAGATATGGCGAGGTGGTGGTTAGTTCAAGATGGGATGTTTACGGTGAAAAAGCTTAGAGATATGGTAGATGAGATAGACTTAGGCGGGGTTCAAAACGGTGTAGAGACATGGTGGAATAAGAGGGTCCCGAAGAAGGTAAACATCTTTATGTGGAGAGCGAAGTTGGGGAAACTTCCGGTTAGGGAAAATCTCGATTCTTTGCAGGTGGATTTAAATACCATTCTATGTCCTCTTTGTGATGCTGAAATTGAAGACGTTGATCATGCTCTATGGAAGTGTCAAAAGATTCAAAAAGGGTGGTCGCTATTTTCAAGGTGGTGGTCAAGGCCTTTCGTTGAAGTTAATTCGTTCGTGGAGTTAATTTCTCAAGAGCAATCGCTTTGGCAAGCCGCGGTATGGATTTTCGCTTATTTATTATGGTCGTATAGAAATTCGATCGTGTTCAAGGCATCATCTGGAAGACATGTTTTTTGAGATGCAATTAAAATGGTTTAGATGGATTCTTGGAAGAAATGGTCTTCCGAGAGGAGATTGGTCAAATTGTTGTAGAGATAAGCGCAGCTGAGTTTTGCTTCTATTGGTTCCTGTAATTTTGTTTCCTGCTAATATGTTTTATTTATTTTGTTCGTTGGTGTAGAAATTTACACCACTTTAGGTGTTTAGTGTTCCGAATTGGGCCTGTTGGTGGGCTGGATGGATGGCTTAGTTGCCATAGTTTTGTTTTGCTTTTTGGTATTAATGGTATTTAGCTTTCAAAAAAAAAAAAATTAAAATGAAGGACATGGCATGAGTTTGTAAATGTTAAAGGGTTGTAAGTGTAACATTTTAAAAAATCTACACATGAGGGAATGTTGACCAGTCAAAGTGGCATTAAAAGCTACGCATAAAAAAGATTAGTCTGAAGGGGACGTGCATTGACCAAAATAATATTTGACCACATTCTTTGACTACTAATTCATCACATACTACCACAATGTTTAAAATGTTAAATTCACTTTCGTTTTGAGGTCTATAAAAAGCCAATTTTAATTTGATTAAACAATAAAAAAGAATTACTTAATGGTTCTTACTTAAATTTAATATTCTCAAAGGAGTGACGTTTGCATTTTATTTTATTTTTAATTTGAAACATGATTAAATAAGTTAAAATATTGTGATAAATAAAATCACGTACAAACGATGAATATGTAGAGAGAAACCATTAATTAGGAATTAATTACATCTAGGAATTAAATTATTTAATTATAGACATGCATGATAATAAGTTAATTAAATTAAAAATGGATATAATAATTAGAAATATATTAATTAATTAAGAAGATGATGATGATGATGATTCAAACTTGTAGTGTTTATCGACGGCAACGGAGACGTCCCAGGTGCAACTGAGGCCTTCCGGTAAGATGACAAGATCTCCAGCACCAAACTCTGATATCATCTCCGACGAGTTTTTCCGGTACACTTTCACTTTCCCCCTAACCAAATAACATGTTTCCTGCGCGTCGAACTTCAACTGGTACTTCCCCGGCGAGCATCCCCACCTATTAATTTAAAAAAAAAAAACTTAATTCGATTATATATATGATCGAATGATCGGTACATGAAACACTAAATATTAGTAGTTATTGTATGTATGTATGTATACATGGTGAGTGCAAGTCTACATGCGCACAGTACTACAAATTAAGAAAGAGAGAGAGAGGGAAATTACTTGGGCCAGGATTTGATGCCGAGTTGAGAAAGATGAGATTCAGAAGGGTTTTTGTGCACAATTATGTTTAGATTTGATGATGCTGATGATGATGATGATGATGAAGGCTCTCCTGATGCCATTAAACTAATTCAAGATTCAATTCTCTCTCTAACTTAACTAAGACTCACGGAGACACACACAGAGAGAGAGAGAGAGAGAGAGAGAGAGAGCATCTATACAGCTTCTTGATCAATCTGACTACTTTGCACACTACGTACGTGTGTGCATTTGTTTATACTTGTGTCTCTCTCTGTATATATATATATATATATAGAGAGAGAGAGAGAGAGAGACAGAGAGAGAGAGAGAGTTAGAAAGACAGTTAGAGAGAGAGAGAGAGAGAGAGAGAGAGAGAGAGAGACGATATATAAGCATATACATAAAGGCGTTAGTGTCATTTTCTTGACAGTGGTTTAATTAAGTTTTACCGTTTATTTGTTTTGTATATTTGATATCCCATTGGTCTATAAAGAACATGATTAATACATAGTTTAAAAAAGTAAAGCATATTGTTAATAACATAAGATCGGGTATAATTGTTAAAATTAATGGTTTTAATTATTGTTAGCCTTATGCTTAATCTAAGAATAAACATGTATAGTTTTGAATAAGAGGGAATGATGGTGGGGTAGCCTAAGTCTGTCGTTAACCACCATCCACCTCCAACTGGCAACTGCCACCATCAGTCGGTTGGAGATGTATGTCTCGTTTGACGGGAGAAACCGTCACACAATCAAATACAAATACAAATGTATGTATAGTCCTTAATATCAATTCGATTTCTGCATATACTTTGTTCTTCATGTTGCAATCATATATCGCACCTTTGTTGTTTGTTCTTTTATTCTATCTATGGCACCAAAAGATCCATATTATCGAATGAAATAGAAGCCATGGCATAATTCAACAATTATTACGTACTTCTTACCTCTTCATACCTTTAATAAAAGATTAAGTATTATTTATGTGTTAACAACACAATATTAAGATAAGTCAATTATGTTATAGACCGGTTAAAATCACATCACAACTACGTGCATCAAAGGGGTATTTTCTAAGTAGAATTTAATATGAGAGACTTAATCTCGACCGTTTATTTTGTAAGTAGAATTTATGGATAGAAAGCGTGGGGATAGAGTGTGGCAAGATGCATCTGAGAAATTCATTAGAAGACAATGAGAGTGAAAGAGGGAGGATTGAACGGCTGAGCTTGAATATCTCTCTCTCTCTCTCTCTCTCTCAATCTCTCTCTCTCTCTCTCGGTTCTCGTAGTTCTCGTACGAAAAATAGTTCTCGTTTAAACTTTTGCCTATATATATATACTAGCATTGTACCCGCGCAATGCGGCGGCGACAAATAGTTTGTGTTCGATAATATGTTGATTTCAAATATATATATATATGTATGATACTCACAAAATGCGTGTGTGAACAAATATTTTCTAATAAAAAACATATCCATTTTCTTTTAAGTTTTTCTATTATCTTTATTTCTTTTTTTCTCATAAACTCTTTTATTAATTTTCAAAAAATTAATGAAGAACAATAAAATAAGAAAAATAATAGAAAAATATTCTATTTTTGAAAATTTTGTTGTTGTCATGTTTAATGAGTTGTTAATAGTAATTATAATAAATTAGTTGCGGTAATTAAGAAGATATTAAATGAGCTATTGCCTTAAGAGTTTTTACTTTTTGTATAAAAACATGTACTAGTTAAAATTAAGTAGTCTTAAAAATTTTTTAAGAGAGAGAATGTTAAATACTTTATAAGATATAATATATATATAGAGTACGGTTCAAACGACAACTGTTTTTCGTACGATAACTGCGAGAACCATTTCTGGCCAATCATTTAATGTCTTGTCTTTTTTATTTAATTTAAATAGGAAATGGTAGTATGGACATTTGAACATTTCCCCCACTTTTTTAAAACTAATATATCTATCAAACGAAAAGGTGTTAAGTTGCGAAAATTATACCAAATTAACGAGAAAATTATGCTCTTTAATTTAAGACCGGTCTTAATATATTTTTTAAAAAAAAAATTACACTTGCTGGTTTTTTTTTTCTGCTACAGCTCGTCATGTGAACTTGTGCAACTTTTGCACAAGTGCAAAATTTGCACTAGTGCATATCTTCATCTGTGCTGAAAAACCAGATGAATCTTTTGAAGGGTTTTGAACCTGACCAAACCACCATATGACTCAAGCTGGTCAAAATTAGGTTTGATTCCACTTGTTCAATCCTAAAAGCGGAACTGGATTGAACACAACCCTCTAAACCCAAAAGGGTTAGGATCTTTGAAACTTACATTGATCAACATAGTTTCTTGCAAAACAATCCACAGATAAGGTTATAGAATTATACCTGATCAGAAAAAACCTTTAGGATTGCTAAAGTAGTCCACCACTACTGCACCTCCGATTGAACTGGCTGCTAGACCGCTTCTGGATCACCAAAGCTTCAAATCTCGAAACCCTTGTGTGTGTGTCCTTGCTTGCGTCGATCTCGAAACCGAGAAACACCACTTGGTGTTTCTTCCTTGTTCGACGAAGAGAGAGAGACCGAGGGAGAGAGAGTTCAGCCGAGAGAGAGTGTGCGACGAGGAGAGAGATTGAGAGTGTGAGAGAGTTATGGTGGCTAGGGTTAATCCCTTAATGTCTCTTATGATTAATCCTTAAGGCTTAAGGATATATATAAGGATTAAATGGACCTAAGCCCGTTTAATTAAAAGCCCACTGGTTTTAATTAAACTTTCATCTCTTCTCACTTTGACCCCCTGGACTTTACTAGTTAATTAATTAACTATTAATTAACTGTCCGTTAAATATTAAAACTTAATATTTAATTCTCCTTAAATAATAAATAACTATTTATTATTTATTTCTTTTCTAATAATTAATCCGGACTGGATAATTATTAATATCTCTCAATAATTAATACTACTGATTAATTATTTGTTTATCTCTTTAATAATTAATCTAACTGATTAATTATTTACTTTTTCTCTTTAATAATTAATCTAACTGATTAATTATTTCCACACAGAATAATGGTGTAATCCAACTGTTCTGAATTGGGTATGTAGCAGTGTGACCCTTTAGTCTCTTATAACATTGGATACAATATGCTTGTTAATTATCTTTGCACATAATCCAACAGACTCCCACTTGTGCAAGATAAGTAACAGTTACTGCACATTGTTAGCCTAAGGAGGTCCCTAGCCAGACACTTAGGATAACCAGGTTATAAGAACTCTTATACATCAAAGTAACTTGTGATAAAACTTCATAAGCAACCTGCTTAGAAGTGACCTGTTATAAACTAACTGTTTATAAACTAAACTATCATAAACTCCCTGTTCATGAATGGGTACGTTTTTATATATACAAACTTGCATATATATAGGTTTGTCCCTTGCAGCGCGATATTTTAATTTTAAGCATGAGCATGGAAAAGGTCAACTCAGAGACTCAAGAATTTGTTCATAACATACTTGATTTCGAAACTGCGTGATAAACGACAAAGAACAGATCAGTTCGTTTGGGCACGGCCGTGCACTTACCAGTTTCTATTATCAGTCAAGGGGCCCGGAAATATCTCTCCTAAAAAAGAGGTGCAATTACCATCTTGCATATTTGTATTTGGCAACACGGCTCCCACTGAATCTAGACACGCCCCTTATGACCACCCTGTTACGGCATGGCGTTAGAACGCGCTAAGAAGACAACAGTTACCGCATCCCAAACCAAATACCTCAGGCTTGAGGATAACCTATGTGATAAATACTTTTGACACGAATCCACGAAGTATTTTTCACGGTGGGTCAATCCAATATTCGTAACCCTAACGAATATCCGTAAATTTTGGTCCGCAAAAACCGTTCGCAGCTATATTCTATATACTTTCGAATCTACCCCAAAATTACGATGAATTTATAACCCTATCATTGTTCCCACCACGATAAGTAGTCACGGATAATGTTTTTGAATAAACCTAGTTTATTCCTGGATGAACCAAAACATACAAAATTGTGAAGAACAATGAAACTAATTTCTACACCCTTCCATATTCCTCCCTGGAATAAAGATGTATAATTTCTACCATTTCACTGACTCGATTCACGGTGTTTATCTGAATTACTTATTATTTTTTACATTGTAACTTATCACGGATTACAAAGAAAATAATATGGTTATAAACCTTAAAACACAAGACTATTACTTTGAAGTACTCTTTCTTGGTTTTGCTAGAAATCGTTCTTGCAACCTAAGAACACTTGTAGGTTTACTTATTTTATAAAATTCCTTAAACTTGGAGAACTGGAAATAACTCCTTGTTTCTGATTTATAAAACAACCTCCCTGTAATTAGAAACTTTAATTACATTTGTAGATGTATTAAATCTTACTAGATTTATGTCCCTTTGAAATGATAAATCCTCTTACACCTACTTGTAAGAAACTTGAAACTAGATTACTTGTGTATACCAACACTAATCTAATTCCATTACTAAGAATGTTAAAGAACATCCTATTTTATCATTTCTAACGTTAACCAACCAACAACATTATTAAGCTGACTCACTGAACATTTTAGAACGTATATAATTTTAAGTCATAGCTTGACTCAAAAAAAAACTTGCAATGATATCTTTATCGAGCACCTCTCAATAAATCATGCATCCCTCGGATTAGTTCTTTCTCAAGAACTTACTGTTTTAGATAACTTCTAAAAACATCCGATAATTATATATTCTAAAAGTTCGATCTTGTATTTATCATACTGGTTAAAAAATAACCTTTTATTAACTCTGATAAATACATTAGTCAGGTGCTCCCACTATCTTTTATGAAAAAAAATGCTTTCTTTAAGACATCCTTTTTAGGTCTTAGTCAAAACTTGACTACCATGTCTAAAACTTGTGTTCCAAACACATGTTTCAAAGAACCTAGTTTTTGCAAGAAATTTGTTTTATGAAACCAATAATTTGGATCTCCCATATATCCATCTTTCCAATTACGGAAAGTGGTTTCATTAAACTTACCATGATCACAAGTATGAAATACTCATAATGGTATTTTAAATTTTTTTTCTTAAAAACATTTAGTATAAAATTCCCTTGACTATAATAACTTTTATAATCACTTTTATACTTTCTTAAATGTTTTATCAAAAACTACTTTACCCAAAAATAATGATTATTATTTCCATATGTTCAAGACTTTGAACATTCATTTTTCATAAAATCTTAAATACTTGTTGAATTAGAAAAACTATCTAATCTTATAAACAAAACTTGTTTATTCAAGTATTTGAAAAAGTGGAGCTAGCATTTATATAACTACAACAAATCATAGCATAAGATTATTATGAATCACTGATCAAGTCAAAACTTTGACTTGTTAGCACTCTTTTAGTCACAACTGGACTAATCATGATTCATATAATAAGAACACGTGCACGGATATATAACCAAATAATTAAATTTCCATAAACTTAAAAAGTATCCATAAGCAATATAAAACTGTTCAAATAAACTTAAAAGGTTTAATTAACTAGGAAATAGAAATTATTATAATATCCGTAAGCTACACGTAGGATCTTCTCATGCTGGGCCGCATCACTTTCCATCTACTCCTGCAATAAACGATTGCAAGATGTTAGAATACTCGTAAAACTTTACAAGTAGGAAAGTGACAAAGAAGCTAATCACGCAATACCTGAGGAGCCAGACTTGCCTCCTGCCTCGTGACCTTTCGGACAATCTCGTTTCCAATGTCCGGCCTCGCCGCACCTGAAGCACCGATTCTCGGTCCTTGCCTTGTTTGGCTTTGGCTTCTTGCCCTTGTTGTCGTTACTAGCTCTGGGTGCATTCTGGTTGGGCTGGGCCTTGCCCTTTCCCTTTCCGTTGCGCCCCTTCCTCTTCTTACGTCCACCATGTCCCACCATAAGAATGTCCTTAGACTTGGTCCCGATACTCTGCTCAGCAGTCTTGAGCATTGAGTGCAACTCAGCCACGGATTTCTCCATGTTGTTCATGTTGTAGTTGACTATAAAAGGCTTATAGTCATCTGACAACGAGTTGAGTATCGTATCCGTTGCTAGCTGCAACGGTACTGGGTGCCCAAGTCTCTCTAGGTGGTCCATGTAACCTTTCATTTTCATGACATGGTCACTGACCGAGGTCCCCTTAGCCATCTTGCACGAGTTAAATGCCCTAGTGGCATCATAACCCTCTGTGCGGGCTTGCTCCTGGAACATGTCCCTCAGCTGGCGGATCATGTCATAGGCAGGAGTCTCCATCATACTCGACTGCAACTCTGGACTCATAGTTGCGAGCATGAGGCAGCTAACATCTAGGGCGTCATTGGAGCGCTTCTGAAAAGCCTCCCTGACCTCTGCCCTTGCATTGCTGTCAGGGGTATTTCCTAGGGGTTGTTCTAGGACATACCACTTTCTCTCGTGCCTCAGCACGATCCGGAGATTTCTCTCCCAAGTGAGAAAGTTGGACCCGGTGAGCTTATCCTTCTCAAGGATAGAGCGGAGAGAGAGGTTATTTGTATTGGTAACGTTGGTTGCCATCTACAAATTAAAACACGGTTTAATTAGTAATTGCAAATAAACTTTCTAATCATATATCATCAAACCCATAAATAATATATATTAGACCTAGGACCCATATTTCACATACTTGACGCAAGGTTTGGGCACTTCCCGCCAAGTCATGCTATTTCTGGTAGGTAACACCTTGTACCAATCGTACCTAACTGATACGACTCCTAGAACCTTGTAGAGCACTTAGACCCAGTCTAGTATGTTTAACTCTACTCTAGTGCTTTTTGGGCCGGGACTCTCGATTATCACCAAAATAGATCGCACCACCTAAGACAGCATGAATTCTGGCCGGGACTCCCGATTATCGCAGAACCTTTCATGCCCCTTCCCGCAATGGTTTGAACCCGGATGCCCAAAGTTTGGGCACTTCCGACACCCGAGTACCGTTTAACAGTTAGGGTGTACCATTAGGTGGGTAGCACACTGATCTAAGATTTTTCTTGGGTTTTAATTAAGTTTAATGAAAAAAACTTAATTTTCCAGTTTTTGAAAAACCATTTTAAAACTAACTGTTTTAAAAATACGATTTATATGTGTACCTAAACTAGGTGCACAAAACGGCCTTTATAAGTTCCAAACTTATAACCTTGACAAAACTTTAAATTTATAAAAAAATTAATTAACACGACTAACAGCCTGTAGTCGTATTCTAGTTTGTCATAAAGCGCGTGGTTTTTCACTGTTTAAAAACAGCCTGTTATTAAATCCCTTTTTATTTAGCATCATATAAGTGTCGCAAGAATATATGATAAACAGTAAATAAAAGAAACACAACCACGCAGATATAAGAGTAAGCATATAAAACCCTATAGTTTTGCCAACTAATCCTAAGGTCAAACCTAAGGACAAAGTGACTTGAATTCGCCTTTCTTGACATGCTGCTCCCACTAGCCTTAGCACCTCCCCGAAGTGTTCGTGCTTCACGTGTAGAACACCATTTACGTCGTCATCTTTTTCGAGTCCATCTTGTTTGAGGGATTAAACTAACACTAGTCTATTACAAATACAATATTGAATGGGGTTGTAAGTGGCACGCAAGCCTCCCCGAACCAGTACAATATTACAATTAAGAAAGGGATTGTAATTGGCACGCAGGCCTTCCCAAAAACCAAATATAAAGAAGAATAAGAAAAACGAGTCCTAAGTCGGCAAAACTATAGCAATCACAACCACGCAATTATATATAAGCACTATATATATATATATATATATATATATATATATATATATATATATATATATATATATATATATATATATATATATATATATATATATATATATAAGTCAACCACGCAGTTATAATAAAAGTAAACAATAAACTGTGCTGTTAAGCACACAACCTGATTTGTCTAAAACTCTCTCATTTATCCTTTTGATTAATACCTATTAACCAAAAAGAGAGTTATGATCTTCTAATTTATTTGACCAATATAATTTTTCAATAAACCTTTGAAAAACTTGGTTTATTCAAAACTTGAATGAAAGCCTCTACGTCGAGTTCTTTTACCAGTTTTTCCAAAAAACTTAAAACCGACAACTTTGGTCAAATAATACTATCTTATTTGTTTCTCCATTATATAAACTTTATCCCCTTTTAGAATTTATTTAAAACGACTAAACTAGTCATAATAAATAAAAACTAAAAAATATATTTTTTAACTTAAACTGATTAAAATATATAACACTAGCTTATAAATTATCTTATTAATTTTAAAACTTAAAATTAATAATCTTTTTTGTATTAATTCGGAAATACAATCTGGGCCAACATCTCCCGTCAACCCGAGAAACCTATTTGGACCGAAAAACAAAAAAACTGGGCCGAGGCGCACTGGCCCTTAGCGCCGCTAACCCTTGCCGCGAACCCCAACTGGGCCGCAGGCTTCATGGGCCGTGGTGTTCTGGGCCATAGCCCACCATGCTTCCGCTGCGCCTTAGCGCCGCTAGCCATCTGGGCCGTAGCCCACTAGGCCTTAGCGCCGCTAACACGCACGCCCAACACGGTGTTTTTCTCGGTTCGTGTTTTCCGATTAATATAGCATTCTAAATCCCTTTTAACCTATTAAAACTAACTGTTTTAATATACTGATTAAAAACTTGATTTAATTCAAAAACCAAAAATTATTAATTATTAATATTAACAAACTTGTTTTATTAATAACTAATTATCCTAAAACTTGATTTCAACCCTTTTAAACAAAAGTTCAAAACTTGTTAAAATCTAGTTTTAGATAAAAGGTTTATCCTTTTTAACCGTTTAAACGCAATCCTGGTTTAAACCTAACTGGTTAAAATCAAACATTTTACTATCTGGATAAAAAACAGAAAACTTGTTTTTATCCCTTATGGTTTTCGAAAACTTGTGGAGAAAGAAACAAGGTGAAGTATATCATTTAACCATTAAACAAACCAACAATGGATTAACTAGGTTTAATTAATTAAAACAAACTGTTTAATTTATCTTAATCCTAAACTTGTTCTTATCCAAAAACCACAATCCTTTTTAACCGTTTAAACTAACTGTTTAAACTTTCTGATTAATAGGATTAAACTGGATAACAAAAACAAATTGTTTTGTTGCCCTTGGTGATTTTCGAAATAGGCTAGAGCAAGTAGAAGATCAAGAATCAAACCTTAACCAAAAAACAGATAAAACTAGAAACTATGGATCATAGAGCCGAGGCTCTGATACCACTGAAGGGTTTTGAACCTGACCAAACCACCATATGACTCAAGCTGGTCAAAACTGGGTTTGATTCCACTGGTTCAATCCTAAAAGCGGAACTAGATTGAACACAACCCTCTAAACCCCAAAAGGGTTAGGATCTTTGAAACTTACATTGATCAACATAGTTTCTTGCAAAACAATCCACAGATAAGGTTATAGAATTATACCTGATCAGAAAAAACCTTTAGGATTGCTAAAGTAGTCCACCACTACTGCACCTCCGATTGAACTGGCTGCTAGACCGCTTCTGGATCACCACAACTTCAAATCTCGAAACCCTTATGTGTGTGTCCTTGCTTGCGTCGATCTCGAAACCGAGAAACACCACTTGGTGTTTCTTCCTTGTTCGACGAAGAGAGAGACCGAGGGAGAGAGAGTTCGGCCGAGAGAGAGTGTGCGACGAGGAGAGAGATCGAGAGTGTGAGAGAGTTATGGTGGCTAGGGTTAATCCCTTAATGTCTCTTATGATTAATCATTAAGGCTTAAGGATATATATAAGGATTAAATGGACCTAAGCCCGTTTATTTAAAAGTCCACTGGTTTTAATTAAACTTTCATCTCTTCTCACTTTGACCCCCTGGACTTTACTAGTTAATTAATTAACTATTAATTAACTGTCCGTTATATATTAAAACTTAATATTTAATTCTTCTTAAATAATAAATAACTATTTATTATTTATTTCCTCTCTAATAATTAATCCGGACTGGATAATTATTAATATCTCTCAATAATTAATACTACTGATTAATTATTTGTTTATCTCTTTAATAATTAATCTAACTGATTAATTATTTACTCTTTCTCTTTAATAATTAATCTAACTGATTAATTATTTCCACACAGAATAATGGTGTAATCCAACTGTTCTGAATTGGGTGTGTAGCAGTGTGACCCTTTAGTCTCTTATAACATTGGATACAATATGCTTGTTAATTATCTTTGCACATAATCCAACATCTGTACATATGCACTAGTGCAAGTTTTGCACTTGTGCAAAAGTTGAGCTGTCGCAGAAAAAAAAAACACAAGTGCAAATTTTATTTTTTTGAAAAAATATATCAAGACCGGTATTAAATTAAAGAGCATAATTTTCTCGTTAATTTGGTATAATTTTCGTAATTTAACACCTTTCCGTTTAATGTATATATATTAGTTTAAAAAATGTGAGGGTATTGTGAAGATGTCCAAACTACCCTTAACTAATTAAGGATAAGTTTGATTAGTTTAATATTGTCTATTAACAACTCTTTAATCTCAACCCTCCATCTCTTTGATCAATGACTATAATTGGTTCTCGTAGTTCTCGTACGAAAAACGGTTCTCGTTTGAACCGTCACTACTAGAAAAATCGAAATTTGCGACGGCCAAATCCGTCGCTACTCGACATTTGCGACGGAATAAATTCCTCGCTAAGTCGTTCCTCGCTAACGGTTAGCGACCATATTTTGCAACGGAATCAATCAGTTTGCGACGGTATACAGGCGTCGCTAAAAGTCGGAGATTAACGACGGATTAGCGACGGAAATATAGCGAGGGATTACCCACGGCTATTTGCGACGGATTAGAGACGGTTTTCAACGAACGCTTGAAACGTAAGTTACCGACGGTTTAGCAACGGATTTTATAGCGACAGATTTGCGACGGCGATGTTTCCGACGGTTTAGAGACGGTTTTTTTTTACGGATTAGCGACGGAACTAAGGGTTAGCGATGGATTTGTCATCAAACATGCAGATAATTGCGTCGGATTAGCGACGGATTTTTAAAATTACAGCTATAAATTTTTTTTATTTTTCAAAAATTCCCTGATCGGTACAAATATAATTTTTTTATATTTTTCTAAAATTTCCTTGTTCAATACAATAAATATAACACTACATTTGACACGAAAATCAATGATCCCAATCGCATTTCAAAGTTATGATAGTGTTTAGAGTTAGGTTATCAGTCAATAATGTTTGGAATTTAAGTTATCATTAACATACAAGAACATAACTAACTAACTAGGAGGGGGACGGGGTGGGGTAGGGTTCGCACGGAGATTTGAAAGTAACATTTCTTGCAGCTGATTAAACCGCTCTTCAGTAGCCTTTCGTGTCTCTTCTTCTCTCTTGCGAGACTCTTCTTCTCTCTTGCGAGACTCTTCTTATCTCTTGCGATACTCTTCCATCTCTCGCTTTCGAGCCTCTTCCATTTCCTTACGGGACTTTTCCATTTCCTTTAAAAGCCTCTGCTCTCGTTCATGCAACTCTTGTACTTGTTGTTTCAGCTCGAGTACCTAAATATAATAAGTAACTATATTACAACCCAAATTTGACATATAAACAATTAACCATTAAAAGAATTCAATATGACCAACCCAAATATGATCCTTGATAACTCGGCTCCTCGCAATATCTCGCAAATCCCTCGCTAATTAGCGAGGGAATAGCGACAATATACCTTAATTAGGAATCTGTCGCAAATCAGCGAGGGAATAGCGATGAAATATCAAGGTTCCGTCGCAAATCCGTCGCTAATTAGCGAGGGAACAACATTGATCCTTGACAACTCAATTCCGTCACAATCTCTCGCAAATCCCTCACTAATTAGCGAGGGAATACCGACGAAATACCTTAATTAGGTATCCGTCGCAAATTAGCGAGGGAATAGCGACGAAATATCAAGGTTCCGTCGCAAATTAGCGAGGGTATAAGATTGATCGGTCTCAACTCAGTATCCGTCGCAAATCTGTTTGAAATCGGTCGCTAATTAGCAACGAATTAGAGATGGTTTTTTTTCCTCGCTAATTTGCGACAGATTTGCGATAGAATTCAAATCCGTCGCAAATTCATCGCAAATTAGCGATGGAACAGCGACGGTTTACCTTTGATATCTGGTAACTCGATTCGGTCGCAAATCCGTAACAAATCCGTAACAAATCTGTCGCTAATTAATCCGTCGCAAATTTTCGTCGGAAATCTCAGTTTTTCTAGTAGTGATATATATATATATATATATATATATATATATATATAGGAGAGGGTTCATGCGAGAACCGTTGTTAGTGCGAGAACCGCGAGAACCGTTGTTAGTGCGAGAAACGCGAGAACCAATCTCAGCCGTTCCTTGGATATGGGAAGTATCATGGATGGAAAGCGTGGAGGGATAAAATGTGGTAGGGTGCATGTGAGGAATTCATGGGTGGACAATGACATTGAAGGAGGGGGAATTGGACGGCTTAGATTGGTTCTCACGGTTTTCGCGCTAACAATGGTTCTCGCATGAACTTTTATATATATATATATATATATATATATATATATATATATATATATATATATATATATATATATATATATATATATATATATAAAATCAGATAGCTAGAGATTGATGCAAGAAATTAAGTGATTATTAATTAATAGTTGAAAAAAGAACATACGTAAGTTGACCTAGCCAGCTTTTATCGAGCATTTGAGCTACGTACTCTAGCTGATCGATCACGCATGATGATCAAAGTCTCGTTTTATTAATTAATAATTACCTTAATACTCTATTTGATTATAAATCGATCCAGCTCAAGTTTCTATCAAACTTTTCCAATAATTTACATACAAATAACACGTACATAATTAATGTTTTTATTCTTTGGATCCAAAATCCAGCATATTCTTCAATGCATAATGATATGTCGATGTTGTTTATAAGTTACGAGTAAGTTAACCCGCCTCGTTGCGGCGGAGTTTTATGATGAAAAATAAACAAACACTATATATATTACTAAAGATATGTAAAATAAAGCCAAAAGAATTTAACGGTTAGGAACATACTGCAACATTTGGTTCATGTTAATCAAAGCATGTACACTTTTTTATAGTATGTCCAACATAACAATTAAATATTATTTTTTGTCCTTTGTATATGTAACATTATTTTTTTAATATAGTAAATAACAAAAGTTTATATCAAAACTTGTAGAAATATTTTATACCTATGAAAATGTATCTTTTAGTATTGCAATTTTGAAAAATATATATTCTAAATGAATAATGTATAATGATATAATTTATATCAACATATAGATAAAAATAATTTATATATGAAGAATTTATTCGAGAACCGTTGTTAGTGCGAGAACTGCGAGAACCAATCTCAGCCGTTTCCTTGGATATGGGAAGTTCATTGATAGAGAGCGTGGTGTGATATAGTGTGACATGGTGCGTGTAAGGGATTCATTGATGGACAATGACATTGCAGGAGGAGTAATTGAAGAAATTCTACAAAATTCGTGTCTCTAAATATTTTCTTTCTATAAATTATTTTATATTACCTTTTGTTCTCTCTTTATTTAAGCATTTACTTAAGAAGTCAATAAATTATAATATATATTTGCAAGCCATCTATATTTTTTGGGCTTCTTTTATAAGAGCCTTTAGCACTTAGTGCATACATTTCAACAACTTTTAGATTGGTTTTTGCGGTTCTCACACTAACAATGGTTCTACAAAAACACAATAATTTTAAAGCTCTTTATAAACATTTTGAAACAACTTAAATGATTAATATCTAAAATATTTATTTTCTCAATCTAAATCTATTATAAAATAATTAAAATACACTTTATGAAAAATAGATACTATGATTAAAAAAAGAAATTATAAAAATTATAAACTCAATGCCTAAATATATATTTTATAAGGAATAGACATACTATTATAAAATATATAAGTAAAAAAATATATGAACAATGTTCATTGTTATAATAAAGAAAAAAAGATAAGATAAAAAATAAACATACTATTATAAAATATATAAGTAACACGAAAATATATTATGTTCTTTGTTATAATAAAGAAAAGAAAAATAATCGATAAGCACAAACTATTATAAAATATATAAGTAAAAACATATATTCTATTCTTTGTTATTTAATAAAGAAAAACAAAAGAAAAAAGATAAATAAAATCACATTATTATGAAAGGAAAAATAAAAGGCGGAGTTTGAAAAAAAAAAAGAGCAATAATTATGATAGAAAAAAAAACATAAAAGAGGGTTAAAAGTTGGAGGGCTGGCTCGAACACAAGACCATGAGGGGGAAAGGAATGAGTGTTAACCATCTCATACAATGTGTAGCAGTAGTCTAGTTTCGTAACATAAATTGATAAAGATTAGCGATGCATGTTATAAAACCTCCACAATCAATATTAAAAAGGCGCATTATAACATCTTGCCTATTGTATTATAATTATAATTATAATTATAATTATAATTACTTGTACATCTTTTAAAGCTATTTGATCGAGCCAACGTACATAAAATAATCTTAAGCCTAACACGAGCCTAAATAAAAATTTTTATATATATATAGGGGAGGGTTCAAACGAGAACTGTTTTTTGTACGAAAACTGCGAGAAACAATCTCAGCCGTTCCTTGGATATAGGAAGTTCATGGATGGAGAGCGAGGGGATCAAGTGTGGCAGGGTGCATGTGAGGAATTCATGCGTGGGCAATGACATAAAAGGAGGGGGATTGGACGGCTGAGATTGGTTCTCGCAGTTCTCGTACGAAAAACAGTTCTCGTTTGAACTTTTGCCTATATATATATATATATATATATATATATATATAGAATGAGGTTCAAGTAAAAAAAAGTTTAAGGTACTTAATGTAAGGAGAAATTAGGGCTTGACACGTGGCAAATCTATTAAAAGGATAAAATAGGAAAAAAAATTATTCTCTTCCCACTTTCTCTCTCTCACGTTCCCTCATTATACGTACGTTCAAACCTCCCTACATTCAAACCTCTCTCCTCGTTCTCTCATACGCTCTCTAGTTCTCTGATATCGAGATTCAAGCCTCCTGCCGTCGACCAACCGAACCACCACCGTCGCCCTTCCGTCGACCAGCCGAAGCATCACCGTCGCCCTTCGCCGCTGTTCGCCGCCCACAGATTAGGGTTTCGCCGATGTTCTCCGCCACAGCCTAGGGTTCCGCCGCTATCGTCGCTGTTCGCCGCCACCACGACAATATACGTGCATCGTCCTCCGTCTCTTGGGTTTCAATCTATGTGCATCGTCCTCCGTTTCCCAGATCTGAAAATTTGATGATGCACACAGTCGCCGCCGTTGATAAATCAACGATGCTCTACAACCGCATCATCTGCACCACTACGACCTGTTGTTCTCGTTTCTTCCATGCGACCCTCTGTTTCGTCGACTGCCTCCGTGCACCGTCAACTAGTCCCTGTACGACACAGATACTATTCGATCATCTCTTTCCTCCTGTGCGACGCATATCCCAGATGAACCTTTGCCGTTCTCCGACACTGGATGCACATCCGATTTAGGGTTTAATTATCTGCTTCAGTCGCCGTTCATTCGCCAGATGCACCGTTCATCACCGCCGTCGTAGTTCATCACCGCCATTCTCATGTGCATCAGAACTAGACAAAGTTTGCATTGTGCATCAAAATGGTTTGTAATTTATGCATTAAATTTAATTTTGTGAATCAAAGATGGTTTATTTTTGTAGATCTGTTGTTTTTTTTTGTAAATTGTGCTTCTTTTTGTAGATCTGTTGTTTATTTTTGTGCACTTTTGATGAATGAAAAGTCATTAACACTATGTTAAGTTTGTGCATCTGTTGTTGCTGCTGTTGAATCTGTATGTTTTGAATCTGGGTAAAAATGAGGTTGAATCAAATTTTATGCTGTAAACTTTCAACTTGAATTAAGATTTTGAGGGAAGAGTACATCGATGTTTGAAATTTGGTGTGAGAATGGTTGCATCATTTTAGGACGTGGGCAAATTAAAAGACTAATATACCCTTAACTAACCAATATTTAATTAATTAATCAAAAAAAAAAGTTAGTTGCTAAATATCAGATCTGATGAATCCAAGGGCTAAGATTTCTCCTTATCCTTTGTAGTTTAATTTTCTTTTTACCGGATCCTGACCCTATATATATATATATATATATATATATATATATATATATATATATATAGGAAGAAGTTCTATCGAGAACCATTTTTATTGCGAGAACCGCGAGAACCAATCTGACCCGTCCAATTCCCCATCTTTCAATGTCATTGCACACCCATGAATTTCTCACATACACCCTGCCACACTTGATCCCCCGACGCTCTCCATCCACGAATTCCACTTATCAAATCAACGGCTAAGATTGGTTCTCGCGGTTCTCGCACTAAAATCGGTTCTCAATGGAACCCTCCCCTATATATATATATATATATATATATATATATATATATATATATATATATATATATATAGAAATTGGATCAATAAAGAACCATGTGTTAAACAAAGAACCTAAAGAACCAATCTGGACCTTTGGATCATCAATACCAATGGATGAGATTGATTGATGGCAAAACTGTAATTATTATTTATTAATTTAGGAAGATTAGGGAAAAAATGTAATTACCCCCCCCCCCCCCAACACCCACGATTTAAAAAAAAACCACAAAAACTTTAAATTGTCATAACTTTTTAAGTTTTGTGAATTTAATCAAAAAAATTATACCATTCTTTTAGTTTTTTAATCCTCTTTCAAACAAGATCACTCTTCCTATACTTTTCTAAAAAAAAATTTGAAAATGAATTTTTTTTTTTGCATTTTGGCAAGTGGCAACTGTACAGGAAAAAAAACCCTTTTTTTTGCATTTTGGCAGCTCGTCGCTAAGAGCTGAATATCGTCGCTAATGAGCTGAATGTCGTTGCAAAAGGTTCGTCTCAGATCAGAAATTAGCGACGATGAAGTTAAACCTGTCGTCGCAAATAAACAAAGTCGTCGCTAATGATCTTGCAGTCGTCGCAAATGGTTCGTCTCAGATTATAAATTTTGCGTTTTTCGTTTTTTGCATTTTGCATGTTTATACGGATTTACATTCTGCATTCTGCATGTTTTTTGCATTCTTCATTCTGCATTTTTTTTTTGCATTCTGCATGTTTTTTGCTTTCTGCATTATTCATTCTTCATTCTGCATGTTTTTTGCATTTTGCATTCTTTATGTTTTTTGCATTTCTGCATTCTGCATGTGTTTTGCATTTTGCATTCTTTCATTCTGCATGTTTTTTGCATTCTGCATTCTTCATTCTGCATGGTTTGAATTACCCAGCTCAAAATACAAATTACGAATTTTGCATTTTGCATTTAGGCTTGAATGAATCAAGCATCTAAGAATTTTGAATTTTGGCAGCTGTAGTGTTTCTGTGTACAGATTTTGCATTTTGGCAGCATGTTGTGTTTCTATATACGGAATTTTGCATTGTGGGTTTACAGATTTACGTTTTTTGTATTCTGTATGTTTTTTGCATTTTACGGATTTGCGTTATACGGTTTAGGATTAATGTTCTACGGATTTTGCATTCTGCATGTTTATATTTTGCTATTTTCGTTTTTTGCATTCTGCATTTAGTATGAACACAGCTCAAAATGCAAATTTTGCATTCTGCATGTTTATATTTTGTATTCTGCATGTTTATATTTTGCATTCTGCATTTTACGTTCTATTGTTCTATGTTTATGATCTACGGATTTTGCATTTTGCATGTTTATATTTTGCGTTTTTCGTTTTTTGCATTCTGCATTTAGTATGAACACAGCTCAAAATGCAAATTTTGCATTCTGCATGTTTATTTTTGCATTCTGCATGTTTATATTTTGCATTATGCATGTTTATATTTTGCATTTTAGTATGAACACAGCTTAAAATGCAATTTTTGCATTCTGCATGTTTATATTTTGCATTCTGCATGTTTATATTTAGCATTTTAATATGAACACAGCTCAAAATGCAAATTTTGCATTCTGCATGTTTATATTTTGCATTCTGCATTTTACGTTCTACGGTTCTAGATTTACGTTCTACGGATTTTGCATTCTGCATGTTTATATTTTGCGTTTTTTGTTTTTTGCATTCTGCATTTACGTTATACATTATATATTTTTCGATTTTTTGCATTTTGCATATAGTATGAACACAGCTCAAAATGCAAAATTTGCATTTCAAAAAAAAAAGTTTGTGAAATATATCAAGCCCGATCTTGTTTGAAAGAGGACGAAAAACTGAATCTAACGGTATAATTTTTTTGTTAAAATTGTTAAAAACGAACGAGTTATGATCATTTAAAGTAAGTGGAGTTTTTTTTTTAAATTGTTGGGGTTGCTGGGGGAGGGGCTGTGAGCGACTAAGCGACGATGAAATTTGTTTTTTTTAATTTTCCTTTTTTGCCCCTAAACTATGTGTCATGTGTTATCACTAGAGGAGGTTCTTTAGGTTCTATGATTAAGGTAGGTTCTTTGTTTAACCATACCCTATATATATATATATATATATATGGTTTATCAAATCTGAATGTACATCTTAATTTCTAAATAATCTATAAAAATGATTCTTAAAAATAAACAATGTAACGATTTGAATTTGTAAACGTTGAATTGTTTTAATGAAGATACCACTTTCAATCGATTATTAGTCAAATAATAATAATGTGCTGCTATGCACACGCAATGCGTGTGACTGGCAAAAGTATTTCGCATTTGACAAATGCGAAATACGTGTTGGAAAGTGCGAAATACATACTTGAAAAGTGTGAAATACGTTTCGTATCTACGAAATGTCATTGTCAATATTGCAACAGAACTATCTCTCTCCACTCAATTAACTGTACATGTCTGCTGCTAAAATTAAATGCTGTCAACATTATGTGCACATCTTCCAAGAATTTCTCTCTCTTACTCATAATTTAGCTTCCCAACAACAACTCACCACTCCCTCCCTCTCACTCTATTCCGAAACCGGACAGCGACTACCGGTCAGCAACCACCGCCGCCGGACAGCGACCGCCTGAGTTTGTAGATCTAGGGTTTCTCCTTTCTCTAGTCTCTTTCTCTCTTTTTCTCTCTCCTTCCATCGCCGGCCCACTGCTTATGCAAGAAAATGGAGCGGTTGTCGTCTCCGGCTAAGGTGCCAGAAGAATCCGATAAAAACCCAGATCTTCCGACCAACATCTTCCGGCCACCATCAAAAACATCCGATAAAATAGTTCCTTTGTTTCCGTTCGTCGTTCACTGCGACAACAAAACCCAGATCTTAATCTCTTCTTCTAACAACGAGTGGTGGTGTAATGGAGTATCTGCTTAAGCCTTCGCCGTTCGCCATTCGCCGTTTGTACCGGCGGTGTAATGGAGTTACGGTGAGTTAGAAAGTCAGTGTATATATTTGACTTACGAATCAGGAGTTGCTTGGCCCATATCTAGGAAGTGGTGGAAGTAGCAGACGGCAGAGGCAGTTGCGGAGGAAGCAACGGAGGGCGACAGGTTTCAGAGGAGCGGCGGCGGAGGAAGTGGCGCTTGAGGGGTGCCCAGATCAGGGCTTCACCAGGGCCGATGCATGGAGAGAATGATAGAAAATCACTTGTAATGGATTTACTAAGAAATGGGTGTACTAGAAAGAAGACGAGTTCACTTTACAATTGGCTGTCAGTTAGGAAGGGTATTTCGCACTTGGCAAATGCGAAATACCCTATTTCGCACTTGTGAAATGCGAAGAATGCGTGCCACAAGAAATCCTGTGCGTGGGGATAGCCTGACCCATAATAATATCCAGTTTTGCATGAGGTTTGTTGCTTTCTAGAAAAAAGAACGAAAAATTAACAAAAGGGGCAAAAAGGGAAATGTGTAAGGCAATAATGGGAACTTTTGGACTTGCCATGTTTTGTTCTCTTTGACCTATCCTTATCTTTATTGTTCCTTTATTTGTCATTGTTGCTATTACCCCTCGTGTCCTTTTTGTTTTATGTAGCACCCATTTTTAGTATTTTAACCAAGTTTTTCATGTTTTTAATTTGTTAAGTGAGTTTATAGCTAGAACTAATAACGGTTTTGAATAAGATTAAAAAGTTCATAACTATAATCTTATCTATGTTATATCAAAATATTTACTAAAATCATACAAAATATATATATATACTGGGTTTAACGAAACCTTTTCGACAACACATAGCTCTATGTCTGATCCCAACTCTTTGTTACACGGTTTAAAATGAAAACGATAAATCAAGTAATTCATAAATAATCAACATAATATATATAAAATACAACTTTCCATAATGATAAATATATATAATATATTATCAATTATACTACATAAATAATAACAATAATATTCCCATTTTTCAAGTGTAATGCTAAATTTTTGTATATTTGTGACAAACTGATCATCTAGAAGGATTGTAACTGTTATGTCTTAGCAAGTTTAAATATTAGTATAATATTTTTAAACTAGTATATATATAATTAATTGAAATAAAGTATTTAATGATGATGATGTAGAAGAATATTTGACTAAATTAAAACTGATCTGACTTGCAGATGCAGATGGTTAGGGGAGATGGACTTGTGTTGCACCTACATATATATTCTGCGTTTAATATTATATCAATTTAGACATCCAAAAAATATAATATAGATGAAAATAGTGTTAGGTGCTTTATTTTATTAAACAAAACAAAGCAATTCTCATTAATAATATCCTAGCTAGAACACCATCAAAATTACATTTGCATAGGTTTTCCAGTAAAATTCAAGTTTACATACATATATCTTATTATTCTTGTGGAATAGTTCATCTCGTCTCTAATTTGACAAGACCGAGGGAGAAATCTTTTACGACAAATTTGCACATCTTGAGCAATCAACGACAATCCTAACATTTTCTATAGCAAACTCCTACATGCGTAGATGTATATATATATATATATATATATATATATATATATATATATATATATATATTTATTTATTTATTTATTTCAAATGAGAGTCGAGTCTATGACCTTAGAAAGAAAGTAACAAACACCTTACGCATTATATACAGCTAGATTAAAAGTTTTTTTTTACAGTAACTTTAATTTTAAATATATTATCGCTTATAATTAATGGATATATATGTCATTCGGGCTCTTTGGGTTCACCATATATTGAAGCCGATTATGTGAGAGTTTCAAGTCCTCAACCCGATCTTCCTTTTTTTTCTCTCTATCCTTTTCATCTTCGTTTCTTATTCTTTCACTTTCTCTCTAATAAATATATTACAAAATTAAAAAAAAACGCTAAATTTAGACAATGTTTTTTTTTTAAAGACAACATTATATTCATAAACAACATATACAAAGATGACCCAAAACCCATACAAGGTGTATTGGATGGACAAAAGTAGCAAGCTGCTGTTAACCTACTAAATACGGCTGTAGGAAAGCCCAATTAGAGGTTTAACAGACAAAGTAATATAACAAAATATTTAGACAATGTTATAATAGCTTTTGAGTTAAAAAATAAAATATAATATTAATGGTACTCCCATAAAAACGTGATTCGATAGATATGTTTTTTTCTTTTTTATCTGTTACTTTAAAAGAAAGTAGTGTTTATAAGCCTGGGTGAATGGATAAGGTTTTGTTTTGGTCAAAGCATTTAGAAAACACCCAGGCTGACATTGGACACGTGGAGAGGTTTGATAAGGTGTCATGTGCAATCTGTTTGACTAAGTCTGCGTAATCCACCAGAATTAATGTTTTCACATCCGAATATGCCTGTACAAAAGTTTGACTTTTTCCAAACATACAAAGTTACTCACTTACTCCGCCATTAATTACTAGTACAAAGTCGTAGATTTAATGTGTAAGTTTTGCTATATAAAAATAATAAAAAGATAAAAATAATTAATAATTAGTAGTTACTAGTTACTCCGAGTTTGCCCTTTCAAACGGAAGCTTAATTTTCGTTTTTCTTACATTAATATTACATTGACGTCATATAATTCTATTTTCTTTCATCTGAAAGTGAAATATAATTTAACTAAACAACTTAATATTTCTTACATTAATATTACATTCTGAAATTCAGAATGTGTAAGGAGTCGAGTTGGGTCAAAATTATTTGTAGTATTCATGGTGAGTCGGGGGGTTTTGATACAGGTAGAGTGTGTAAAGGTTCTATTTGGGGTGGCATTGTGTCAGCTGTCAGGAAGTTAGAGTCGTTGGGTATACGGTTAGAGTCTTTTTTCAAAATTAAGTTGGGTAATGGGAAGATGTCTAGTTTTTGGTTAGACAAATGGTGCGGGGATTTTAAATTGTCGGAGTCATTTCCTAGATTGTTTAACCGATGTAGTAACAAAGTGTGTAAAGTAAGTGAGGTCGGGTCATGGGTTCAATCTTGTTGGGTGTGGGATTTCAGTTCTTTTGAGTCTAGTCATGGTAGAGTCGGGCAGGAATGTCAGTCATTAAAAGAGTTGTTGAGTCATGTGTCGTTAAGTATACAGGTGGAAGATCGTTGGGAGTGGCTGATGGATAACAACAATAAATATTCAGTCAATTGTATCAGAAAGCGAGTTGAAGAAAGAAGAGTTCAAGTGCAGCAGGCGCAAAGGCCTACTGAATGGTCAAGATGGATTCCGAAGAAGATAAATGTTTTCACATGGAGAGCCTTTCGGGATAGACTTCCTACTTTGAACAATTTAAATGACAGAGACATCGATTTATCGTCTGTTCTTTGTGTCAGATGCAAGGAAGAGCCAGAAAATGTGAACCATGCCTTGGTAAAGTGTTCAAAAATTATATTTATTTGGCAAGATCTATATAAATGGTGGGGTCTTCAGTTTCAAGTTGACAAGGATCTGAATGAAGCTTGCAACAGAAGGTTAATCTCATGGTCGAATTCTCAACAGGAGGTCTGGAAAGCTGCAGTTAAAACAGTCGCATATAGTATTTGGAAACAAAGGAACACTTTAATCTTTAAAGGTAATCCTACCGTTATTGATGGGGTGTTCTTCGAAGCTCAATCCTTATTATTTCAATGGATTAAATCAACAAGTAATGGTAAGTCAGCGGTTAACTGGGTTTCGTGGCTATTGGACCCGGCTAATATGGCCAAATCAATATAATAATGGCTGTTTAGGGTGGGTCATTTGTTGTCATGGTTTTAGTCTTTTGGTCTGGTGGTTGGAAAGGTTGTTGGTTATGGTCAGCAATTTTCTCTTCTGGAATTTAGATGTAATTTGAGCATTGTACTTGGTTGGCCTCTATTCCTTGTAGAGGTCATCCTTTTATTAATAAAGCTTTTGATTTTCAAAAAAAAAAAAAATTTCTCCTAGACTCTCTTACACAATATAATAGAAAAAGAAATGAGCGGGGTAAGGTCAAGTTAAGGGAACCGAGAGCTAACGGGCCCGAAGGGAAGGCATAGTGGTATTCCTGAGTCACCCGAGAGTAACCTTTGAAGCCCGAAGCCCCTCTCAGGTCATGCACTACATATGGCCTTATAAGTAAGAAAGACTTGCCTAATAGGTGTGTGTATGTGTCATTAATTGTTATATTGCTATGTCATATAAGTATAAATCTTAATATTAAAATTAATGATAGGATAGTGGTGATGGCCGGAAAATGAGAGGGAAAGAGGGTTATGAGTGAGGGTGAGGAGGTGAGCGTATCAACAACTAATATGTATAGCATTATATATATATGGATGTCATATTAAAGAGCATATTTTTGTCGTTAATTTGGTATAATTTTCATAATTAAATTTCTTTCCGTCTGGTAGATATTTTAGTTTTAAAAAAATGGGGATCAGTTCTCGCAGTTCTCGCATTTTTTTGGTTCTCGATGGAACCCTCCCCTATATATATATATATATATATATATATATATATATATATATATATATATATATATATATGTTAACTACTTAATTAGTTTGTTACAAGTTTGTTAACATATTAGTTTAGTTTGTATATATATAGTGGTTTTCTCTTTTCCTGTTCTGTATCATCTTTCCTTTAATCAAAAGAACTTTTGGTTCTCTTTCTCTCTCATCTATTCAAACATGGTATCATAGCAACAAAGCTCCTGATTCAACTCTTTTCGATTTGTCCTCTTCTTCTTTTTGTTCTCTTTATGCCTCAATCAGAAAGCATGTCCAGTTCTAACAATCACGATGTTTCAAATCCTTATTACCTTGGGTCTTCAGATAACCCTGGATCGATCTTAGTATCAAACGTTTTCAATGGAGTCGGATTCACAGCCTGGAAGCGTTCGATGACGATTGCTTTAACTGCAAAGAACAAGTATGGTTTCGTGGATGGTTCAATTTCTCAACCATTGGCTACATCTGAAGATTATCCTACCTGGTGTCGAGTTAATTCCATGGTGATTAGCTGGATTTTGAATTCGCTTCAAAAGAACATCGCTGATAGCGTTTTGTTTATGCAATCTGCTGCTGAGATTTGGAAAGAACTAAATCATAGATATGCACAATCAGATGGAGCATTGATTTACCAAATTCAACAACAACTCTATTCTACGTCTCAGAATTCTGATGATTTTTCAACCAACTTTACAAAATTGTCTAAAATTTGGGATGAATTAAAGGCTGTTCAGGAAATACCTAAATGTTCATGTGGAGCTGCTGTTCAACTTGCTAAATACCTTGAAGATCAATGAGTGATTCAGCTTCTGATGGGGTTACATGATTCGTACAAGGCAATTAGGACTCAAATTCTTATGATGAAGCCCTTACCATCAATTTCTACTGCTTACTCAATCATTATTCAAGAAGAACGACAAAGAGAGATTTCTATTTCTTCAACCTCTGTTCTTGGTACTGAAACAATTGCTATGCAAGCTTCATCACCTGATCTTAAGAAATCTTTAATTTGCAACCATTGCAAGAAACCAGGGCATACCAAATCTCAATGTTATCGGTTGCATGGATTTCCTGCCAATTTCAAGTTTACCAGATCCAAGCGTGATGATCAATCATCTGTTCTGTCTGTTGCTTTAAATCCACCTTCGATATCTCAAGAACAGTTGCAACAGCTTATTCATCTTCCCAATTGCAACAGTTCAAATGATTCTTCCTCAGCTAGTCATGTGAATTCTATAATTACTGATGGAGTAATGGCAAGTGAAGGTATATCTTCCTCGTTTAATCATTTTCTTGCAAATGTTCATAGATCTTCTCATTTATTACGAACACATTACTCTTGGATTATAGATTCAGGAGCTACTGATCACATGTGTTCTAATAAGGATCTTTTTTCATCTCTTGTCAAATTCGATCAGCCACACTCGATTGGTCTACCTAATGGACATAGTACTATTGTTTCATTCTCTGGTGATGTTAAACTTCACAATTCCATCACATTGCAAAATGTCTTGTATGTTCCATGTTTCAAGTACAATCTATTATATGTTCCTAAACTGGTCAAAGAATTCAATACTTTTGTTATTCTTACTGATAAAGAGTGTCTTATGCAGGACCCTTTATCAAAGAATAAACTCTCTCTGGGCACTCTTGGAAAGTGTATAAACGACTTGTATGTGTTTGATCATCAAGACATAACTCATAGTCTTTCTTTTCAGTTTGATCTTTCTGTTTTGCAGTCTTGTAACACTGCTTCTGTTATGTCTTCTTTACATTCTTGTAATAAGTCTTCTGAAGCAATGTTTTGGCATAGACGTTTTGGGCATTTACCCTTGGATAAACTCAAGAAATTGTCTCTTTTGTCATCAAATGTTCATGATCGTTGTGTTGATTCTTGTTTGATTTGTTCTCAAGCAAAACAACATAAACTTTCTTTTCCAAAAAGCTTAACTAATTCACTTCAAGCTTTTGATCTAATTCACATTGATGTTTGGGGTCCTTACAAGCATTCTACTATTGATGGTCATAAATATTTTATCACTATTGTGGATGATTTTAGCAGATTTACATGGACTCATCTTTTATCTCACAAAAGCTATGCTATGTCCATTGTCAAAGGCTTTGTGAATCTTGTTAAAACTCAGTTTGGTGTTTTAGTCAAAGTCATTCGAAGTGATAATGCTTACGAACTTGGATCAAGCAAAGAGGGAGTTGATTTTTTCACAGAGGCTGGGATTATTCATCAAAAATTTGTACCTTACAGACCTCAACAAAATGGGCTCGTTGAGAGGAAACACAAACATATTCTGGAGGTTGCTAAGGCGCTTTATTTTCAATCTGGTCTTGGTCGTGTTTTTTGGGGAGAATGCATTAAAACAGCTACTCATCTGATCAATAGAATACCCACCAAGTCGCTTCAATTTCAAACTCCTTATGAAGTTTTGTATCAACGAAAGCCTTCTCTTTCATACTTAAAGACTTTTGGGTGCCTTTGTCATGCTTCTCCTGTTCATCCTTCAAGTGATAAATTTGTTGGATTATGTGCAAAGATAATTAATAAGCACATTGTATCCAATGTTATAAGAGACTAAAGGGTCACACTGCTACACACCCAATTCAGAACAGTTGGATTACACCATTATTCTGTGTGGAAATAATTAATCAGATAGATTAAGTATTAAAGAGAAAGAGTAAATAATTAATCAGTTAGATTAATTATTAAAGAGATAAACAAATAATTAATCAGTAGTATTAATTATTGAGAGATATAAATAATTATCCAGTCTGGGTTAATTATTAGAAAAGAAATAAATAATAAATAGTTATTTATTATTTAAGGAGAATTAAATATTAAGTTTTAATATTTAACGGACAGTTAATTAATAGTTAAATTAATTAACTAGTAAAGTCCAGGGGGCCAAAGTGAGAAGAGATGAAAGTTTAATTAAAACCAGTGGGCTTTTAATTAAACGGGCTTAGGTCCATTTAATCCTTATATATATCCTTAAGCCTTAAGGATTAATCATAAGAAACAAAGGATTAAGGAAGTAACCCTAGTCGCCACTCTCCTTCTCTCTCTCGATCTCGCCCTCCATCACGGTCGATCTCACCTTCGAACCGTAGCTCTCTCTCTCTCTCTCTCTCTCTCTCTCGGCTCTCTCTCTCTTCGACGATCAAGAAGAAACACTAAGGGTGTTTCTCGTTTTTGGTGATCGACGCAAAGGACACACACACATATTCTCGGTTTCAAGTTTTTGAAGCCTTGGTGATCCAGGAGCGGTCTAGCAGCCAGTTCAATCGGAGGTGCAGTAGTGGTGGACTACTTTAGCAATCCCAAGTCTGATCAGGTATATTTCTTGTAACCTTATCTATGGATTGTTCTGTAAGAAACTATGTTGATCATATAAAAGTTTCAAGATCCTAACCCTTTTGGGGTTTAGAGGGTTGTGTTCAATCCAGTTCCGCTTTTAGGATTGAACCAGTGGAATTAAACCAGGATTGACCAGTTTGTGTCATAGGTGGTTTGGTCAGGTTCAAAACCCTTCAAAATTCATGCCTCGCACTACAAAATGTGTTTTCATCGGCTATCCTTATGGCCAGAAGGCATACAAGTTGTTGGAATTAACTACTAATCGGATTTTTATATCAAGAGATGTCAAATTCTTTGAGGATGTTTTTCCATTACACACTTCAGATTCTCATTCTACATCTCCTGAGGCTGTTTCGTATGTTCCACAACCTGTTACCACTGATACTTCTACAGTTGATGTTTCCTCTACTGATGTACCTTCTGATAACACTACTAATCCTCCTGTTCCACCTTCTTCAGCTCCTTTACGCTGTTCTACAAGGAGTTCTAATACTCCTTCTTATCTTAATGATTATATTTGTAATCATTTAGATACTCGTGATTCTACATGTGAATGTTTTCACACTATAACCAATTTCTGTCTTGGTTCTAATCCTCCTCCTCTTGAGTGTCACAAGTTTGCTTGTCATGATACACTCATTCAATCTGAACCTACTTTTTATAATGAAGCACAAGGTCATCCTGAGTGGGAAAAGGCCATGAAGAATGAATTTCAAGCCTTAGAATCTAATAATACTTGGGACATTGTTCAACTTCCAAAAGGAAAAAAGCCTATCTCATGTTGTTGGGTCTACAAAATCAAATATAAATCCGATGGTACTATTGAACGCTACAAAGTACGTTTAGTTGCCAAAGGATTTACGCAAAAGCATGGGAATGATTATCACAAAACTTTTTCCCCTGTTGTTAAGTTCACCACTGTTCGAGCTGTTGTTTCTCTAGCTGTCAAAAAAGGCTGGAAAGTACATCAATTTGATGTTAATAATGCTTTTTTGCACGGTGACTTACACGAGGAGGTTTACATGAAAGTACCTCCCGGACTCTCTGTTCCCTTGCCTACTCATGTTTGTCGTTTAAAGAAATCGTTA
The DNA here is from genome assembly GCA_947179395.2 of Pulicaria dysenterica. Lineage (NCBI taxonomy): Eukaryota > Viridiplantae > Streptophyta > Magnoliopsida > Asterales > Asteraceae > Pulicaria > Pulicaria dysenterica. Next base: position 83,258,851 of record OX359291.1, read on the forward strand.
TATGGATTGAAGCAGGCTTCTCGTCAGTGGAATGCAAAGTTGTCAATTGCTCTGCAATCCAAATGATTTAAACACTCTTTGAATGATCATTCTTTGTTTTTAAAGCACGTTAATGGTAGCATCGTCATTGTTGCCATCTATGTTGATGATATCTCAGTAACAGGTGATAATGATGAAGAAATATCCATCTTAAAGAAATTTTTGGATGATCAGTTCAAAATTAAGGATTTGGGATATATTCATTTGTTTTTGGGTTTGGAATTTAATGAAACTTCAAGTGGCATGGTGGTAAATCAGCACAAGTTTGTTATTTTACTACAAACTTATTCAATGGTTGATTGTGATTTTGCTACTACTCCATTGCCATCCACCTTGAAGCTTTTACCCAAAATGGATAGTCCTTTGGTTGAACCTACTAGTTATCGCCAATTAGTGGGAAAATTGAATTTTTTGCTGCATACTAGACCTGATTTATCCTTTGCAGTTCAGTATCTCAGTCAATTTAATCAAGAGCCTTGTGAAGCTCATTATAATGTTGCCCTTCATGTTTTACGATACCTTAAAGGTATTGCTTCCCAAGGTTTGCTTCTAAGTAATACTCCAAGCTTTAAACTTGAGGCCTATTACGATAGTGATTGGGCGGCTTGTCCAATTACTCGACGCTCTGTGAGTGGCTACTTTATTCTTTTTGGTGGTGCACCATTGTCTTGGAAATCAAAGAAGCAGGTCACTGTATCCTTGTCGTCTGCAGAGGCTGAGTACCGATCAATGCGTCGCATATGTTCTGAACTTGCTTGGATAAGTTGTTTATTACATGAGCTACACGTCGAAAATATCACACCCATTCCATTAAAGTGTGATAATCAAGCAGCCATTCATATAGCCCGAAACCCCGTGTTTCACGAACGCACAAAACATATCGAATTGGATTGTCATTTTGTTCGTGAGAAACTACAAAGTGGATTGATTACGCTTACCCATGTTCAACTGCTCAACAGTTGGCTGATGTCTTTACGAAATCTCTACTTGCGTCTCGACATAAAGAAGCTGTTTCCAAGCTGGGTTTATCGCCATATCCACCAGCTTGAGGGGGGGGGGGGGGGGGGGGGGGGTGTTAACTACTTAATTAGTTTGTTACAAGTTTGTTAACATATTAGTTTAGTTTGTATATATATAGTGGTTTTCTCTTTTCCTGTTCTGTATCATCTTTCCTTTAATCAAAAGAACTTTTGGTTCTCTTTCTCTCTCATCTATTCAAACAATATATATATATATATATATATATATATATATATATAGGAGGGTTTAAACGAGAAGTGTTTTTCGTATGAGAACTGCGAGAACCAATCTCAGTCGTTCCTTGAATATGAGAAGTCCGTGGATGGAGGGCGTGGAGGGCAGAATCAAGAAATGGTATCCTTTAGTTGGTTCAAAAGCAGAATCAAGAAATGGAAGCTAAATTCTTGGGCTAACTGGCTATCGAACCCATCGGACGTGACAAAACAAGTATGTTCGTAGAATAAGTAGTGTTTGGTTCGACGAAATAGTTAGTTCTAGCTATTAGAGATAATATTGTGCTAAGTGTATTTTGTAGTCATTATTTATTTCAATAAAACTTATTGCCTTTCAAAAAAAAAATACTATATTTACTCGATCAAATTCTAATGTATGATATGTAATTTCATAACATTTTGAAAATATCATATTTACACACAAAGATAAATATAAAGATTTATGATGGATATACATCACTTTGTGTGACATATCCATATTGGACGCCCTATAGTAGGATATACACAACAAGATATATTTCTTTTGATCATGATGGATATGCCTAAAAATCTACTAAGAAGAAAGTTAAATCATGCGGTAGCATACAAGATGAATAAAGATTTATGATTAAATCATGTATCATACAATAAATGAATTATACATTACATGAATTATGCATCTACTCTTATCTATTTTTACTTTCTCTCTCTTTTTTTTTTAATTTTCCTTGTACAAAACAAATATAAGAAGAGTCAAAGGTTTATTAATTAATATGATGTAATTCAGGCGTTGAAAATAACAATATACGTACTTAACTGTTCACTACCATTAACAACCTCTAGTGGTTGACTGCTTGACTTGATATGATGTACATTACATCGCCACAAGCCCACAACTAAAGAAGACAATTGGCTTTTCGAAATAAAAAAAAGAAGAAGAAAAAACTAAGTAGATAAGTTGATTTTTGTTAAAAAAATGCCAAAAAATAATTATTAATAAACGGATCTCCTACCAATGAGTTCAAAGTGGGGAAAGGGGTAAGACAGGGGGATCCGTTAGCACCTTATATGTTTTTGATAGCAGCTGAAGGACTAAACGTGTTATTCCAAGAAGCTGTTAAAAAAAAGATTTTCAAAGGATTGGAGGTTGGAACTGACAGAATTCTTATTTCTCACTTACAATACGCTGATAACACAATTATCTTTGGAAAATGGTCCTCAAAGAATGTCAAAGTTGCAATTTCTTTGCTCAAATGTTGGAATCAATGGTCGGGATTAAAGGTCAATTGGGAAAAAACTCGTTTGTTAGGGATTGGAGTGGATAAGAATGAACAAATAAGAGTGGCAAACCAAATTGGTTGCAAAGTAGGGGAATCGATTTTCTACTACTTAGGGGTCCCGGTGGATGCTTCAATGAAGAGAAGGATCATTGGGAGAAAGTGACTTCTAAATTTAAACAAACGCTAAACTCATGGAAATCGAAGGCGTTATCATACGGGGGGCGTCTCGCACTAACTAAAGCGGTACTATCCAGTTTGCCCATCTACTTCCTGTCGGTGTTTCGTGCTCCCTACAGTATCCTTTCAGTTTTCGATAAAATATGAAGGTCTTTCTTTTGGGGGGGCGGGGTTGGTACTTCAAAAAAAAATATATAGCATGGGTGGCTTGGGATAAAGTGGTAGCATCTAGATTAAAGGGGGGCTTGATATCGGGAACCTTAAAATCTTTAACATGAGCTTACTTGCTAAGTGGTGGTGGCGTTTTGCAAATGAAAAATCCACTTTGTGGGTAAAAATAATTTCGAGTATCTATGGTTCAAATGGGGGGCTTGTTTTAAACTCGTCAAAAATAGTTTCGGGAATGTAGGGGGGGGGGGGGGAATTATTAACGTGGCTAATGATTTCAGTAAACATGGTCTTCATCTCCCTACTTGTTTCAAAAGTAAAGTAGGGAATGGTAGCAACACTCTATTTTGGTCAGACTTATGGCTGGGAAATTCCACTTTGGCTACATCTTTTCCAAGAGTCTTTAAAAAATTTGGAAAAGAAAACCAATCAGTAAGCCATATGGGAACATGGGTTGGGTCGAATTGGGTTTGGAAAGTCGGTATACAACAACAGCTCACTAGAAGAGTTAAAGCTGAACATGAAGCTCTAATGGAGGCACTTCAAGGGGTTCGACTGCTAAAGGAAGACAAAGACAAGTGGCAATGTACTCTAGCTGCGGACGGGATCTTTTCAGTTAAAGAGTGCAGGGAACACATCGATCAGGCTGTATCAGACACGAATGAACTGGAAACTTTTTGATCAAGACTGATTCCAAAAAAATTTTGTGTCTTTGCGTGGAGAGCGGAAAGACTAAGGCTACCGGTCAGATCAAACTTGGTACAAAGAGGATTGAATATTCCGTCTGTACTATGTCCGTGGTGTGAAGATCAAGTCGAAACGGTAACTCATGCCTTGTTTACTTGTCAAAAATTAGAAAAGGTGTGGGAAGACGTTTACACATGGTGGGGAGTAAACTTCACGAAGGCGGAATCATTTCGGGATCTCTCAAGGGTAGCTCGGGGCAACATCTCAGTAAAAACATGAAAATTTGGGATTTAGTTACGAGAACTACGACTTATGTAATTTGGAGATTGAGAAATGAAAAGGTCTTTGGGTCTCAAAAAAAAAAACTTTGAAATGCTGCTCTACAAGTCAAGATCCTACTGTATCAATGGCTAAAAGCGAGGTCAAAGAAAGGAATTTCGATAAGCTGGATGGACTGGATTACGGGTCCTGATATTGTACTTATTAAAGGGGACTGAAGTATTAAATTCGTGTTGTAATTATTTGAGAAATTCATAGTCAAAGGTGGCTGTTATATTAGTAAATGGCCACTCATTTGGGCAATTTACATATCTAACAGCCGAGTTGTAATGTGGCCCATTACTTGTGGGGCACAACTTATTTTAGTGAATATATATCTGCTGTCTTTCCAAAAAAAAAAAAAACATGTTATCAAACTAAGTTGGAGAAACAAATTACCGTAGCAACAAACTATTGCACTTAAAAACACATACGTATTTGCGGGTTCTATACATGCTCCTACTACATCCTCATAATCCGTAATAAATATTAAAATTGGGAGATGAGATGATAGAAAAATTATTAAATTTTACGTGTCATTATTTCACGTATAGATAGATTAATAAATTATGAAAATTTAGTACACATAAATGGAATTTTTCATAGAAATTTAAGTAATATTACACATTGTCATTTGACTTGTGCAACCTCGTGTTACATAACTATAACACGAAAATATACAAGACACTACTAATCTACTATATATATAGCATCCTGCTATTGACATTTTTTGAACTTCCAATCAAAGGATCATTTCTTTTAACTTTGAGTTAGGCACGTTCGTATTTAATAGTCCACGTCTACTGTGTGAGGTTACCTATGTGTGTCCATGCCTCTGAGTTTTTTTTTTTTTTTTTTTCAGAACATACGCACACACTAATTAACTCCTAAATCTACATCTTTTGTTCGGGACTTGAACCCATGACCATAGACTAAAGAAAACACCTTCCAACACTTTATCCCTTTCGTTTCATGCCTCGACTAGATGCATGTTTGATTGAATACACCGTAATCAATGTATAAACCGTCAGGGGACACAACACACCATATAAAAAATTAAACATGTTATGAAAGCCAAATGTCAAATTAATTGGGACGGAACCTAACAAGACCCCAAATACCCCTTATATATAGTTTACTAAACAAGAAGCTAGTTCAATTCACACTTGATAATTTACCAACCATAAAGTCGATTAAGGTTGGTTAGAGCATCTACAATCATCATTATCATCACATCAATATTACTAACTCATCATTTATAACTTTTCATCACTACCATCATTGAACTCACACGCAACTTTTTATCTTAAAATCTATATGTAGAAAAAGAAAAAAAAAACTTAACAAGCCTTCCGGCTTGTAACATGAGTGGCGAGACAATTGATAACGAGAATCCGCAATGGCTATAACAAGCCATGTAGCTCGTGAGGAAGTTTATAGGGACAACGACGAACTCGCGAAGCTCACGATAGTGGACGCTCTTAGGCACTTGTGTTTCTCCTCTTTGTAGCCAATCCGGTGATCCTGGCTCTAACTTGGAGCTTCTTTTGATAGAAGTGTTAGGCTTTTCACAATTTCACACACACAAAAGAAAATCCAATTATAGGAGTTAACCATCTCTCTAATTATGCTAATCGTCTCCTTAACCTCGGACATAGGCTTATTCTTTGGGGAGGCAACCCTCCGTTCTTTAACAAGCTGTTTCGACTACCAAATATGTTATAGCATCACTTTCTGTAACTAGTGTCACTCATTTTTCTTATTGCATGTGCCACTACCATTGGGTTGGTGCAGCCTCGTTGACTACATGTGCCTGGACCATTGGCTTACGAGTGATCACTAACATCTCGAAGATCTTGGAAACCTTGTAAATATCTTAATGTCTGCTCATTCAACTGATTCTTACTTGTTCATTTGTTTCGAAACTTTCCAACCTCACTCTTTGTTTAACTAGGCATTAGCGTGTTATCTTTCTTAGCAACTAGCTCATCTCTCGTCATCCAGAAGCTAGGTTAAGAAGTTCGATGTTAACGTCTTTGACAGAAAAAAAGTTCAATGTTGAACACCTTCATTGAAAGGTCATTATTAAATGTCTTCATTGCTTACCAAAAGGTCGATTTTAAATGCTTCAAGGCCTATATTGAAATACTTAGAAACATGTGGTTTTACTCGCAATCAGGGCATGGTATTGAAAAAGTTGGGTAACCAACCCCTCTTTCTCCCAATCAGTCGCAAGGGTTCTAGGCATGAGAACTAGAGAAGGAGCAAGTACCTGATATCAATTTAGGTGCCATTTTTATGAGGTTGTTATCTTGTAGTTAGAAGCTTCAAAGTAGACTAAAAACAAAGTTATCTATGCGACTGACAACAAACATATTCATAACTATCATTCATTTAGATGTTGGAGACACTTACTCCAGAAGTCGTTTGTTCTTGCACCAAGCAATGGCTATGACATATAAGAAGATACTACCAGTGGTACCACCACCCACTGTCCATAAAAACTTACGCATACCAACTTCCTTCTGTATGTCGGTATCTTTGTCGAACAGCTCAATATTAATATTCATTCCAAACACACCAGCAACAACCACAAATGCACTTGCCACCAGAGTTGCTGTTGTCAACATAACTCCCATTTGCAGAAGATGGTTCTGCTTGTCATCCAGCATTATGTTGATGTAGTCTTCTGTGTCATCCACATACTCCCTCAGCTGCACACAAACATCTATACTTTCACTAACCATACAAGGTTTAATTACTAAAATTAGTTTCATCCACATGTTGATTCACACATACCGTTGACAGTTTATTCAGAGTACCATCAATCTGAACAAAGTAAGCCTCCAAGAGCATTTCAAGTTCCTCAACATCAAGGCGCTTGCTATCACCACTCTGTGTTGTACTAGTTCGGGTCCCACGACTGTATCTCCCAAGTGTATTAGCTCGGAAGATATGTTCAGACTCGCTATCCATTTGTTGCATGCCATGTTCATGTGTATTTGAATTCCCATCCATTAAACCCTCAGGAACTCTATTATATATGAAAGAGTAATTTTTCGGAATTAGTTTTACTATTAAAGTAATTCGGAAGAAAACAATCCATCACAACCCGAACCTGTCATCGATTTCTGTTTTCAGAATCTCGTCATCCAAGGCATCTTCCTCGTTTGCAAAAGTTGAAGAAGAAGAATTGTCAAGTTGTTGCTCCAGCTTGTCAGTCAGATACATTTCAGCCATATCTCCGTCATCATCTAGCAATTGCTCTAATTCATCCCTAACCTGAATCAAGATGAATCCTTGATAGTAGTAACCTTTAAAAGATCAAATTTAAACATATCTATTGAAAATAAGCCTGATTCTCTAAAGATCATAATCATATTGAACAATTTTGATTTGCAGTATGAGAGTATGAGCTTGAACAAACCTTTTGTACACGCCCTGTAATAGCAACTAATCGACTTTTAATTTGGCGGACACGTTCCAAATTAAGAGTACTAATCTTTGAGGTCAACTTATCCAATGCTGGATGTGCTTCTTGCTCCAGTGTCCTTGCCTAATATAAGATAATATGACAAAGATTAGATTAGTTTTAAAGAACTTCAATTAGACATATAAAAATGATTTAAAGCAAAAAAGAAGACAACCCTAAACCTCTCACACACCTCATTATCCAAGGAACTGCAAGCGGCCTCCAGGCACGCCTCAAGTGCAATGAACTCAAATGGAAGAAGCCTTGGTCCATCTCGCTTATCAAAAGAATGTTTCTCATCAGCCTTAACCTCCTGACCACTCTCTAAGATATTTGTGGCTACACTTGGTGGGCTAACTTCTCTTGATTGCGGTTCTCCCAGATCATACAAATGTGTCCAGTTGGTATCACCATCATCCATTCCCTCCTAAAACATATTACAAGAACACTAAGTTACTCAATCACTTGTTTTAAGATTTTAATATCCATGAAGACTTGATCAATGCATAAGGCGTCTTATATGTTTTTATAAATTTTATCATCTAGTTTAGACTTCAGATAGAAAGCAAACTGCATCAGTATCAGCAATGAACACTCATCAAAGCATACCATTTATCAAATAATATACAAACACATCACTCAATCACGATCTTCAATCCAGATAATTTTACAACTTTCTTCCAAAATAAAAGTTCAGTTTCTTAGAAGTATTGCAAAAGAATGCTTTTAATAAATTAGTAAATCGAAAGATGGATAACCTGAGAAGTAGCGTGATGATGACGCAAGATACGGCGTTGAAGTTCGTCAACGAAGGGAGAAACAGAGGGATCTTTGGAATTAAGCAACAGCACCTCCTGTGCGGTAATAATGGCCTTAATATGTTCAAGGTTAATGACAATGGCCCGTTCTCTACCAAGAACGGTAGACGGATAGGATAGGATCGGGTCAAGGATACGGAGATCGCGAGCAGGTAATCCGGTGCGGCGCATGATAGCATGCTTACCGGCCTCGATAATTTGAGCCTGGGCGGAGGAATCGAGGAGGAGCCATTGCCTGACTCCTGTAGACTTTTTCCGGAGACCTGGTCCACCAACGTTCAACGTCGCAACGGCCGTTCGTACGGAATCGAAGATATCTTCTTCCGGTGTGTCGGCGAGTGCGACGGGCACCGGAGGATGAGTGGGCCTCATGACTTGAGTAGCGACGGTCAGACACACTACTCTTGCTCGTCAATGGCTAACTAGTGTTATACCCGTGCGTTGCACGGGTAAGTAAATAAATTTTAGATTTTTATATTTTTATATATAATAAAAAAATAAATTATATTTCAAATCACCCATATTACATTAGTTAGCGTAAATGGTAAATATCAGGGTAGTGGATTTTTATTATTTCAAAAATATCATTTTATGTATACGGATGCATGTCAAATTATCAATTGCATGCATACATACATACATACATACATACATACATTATATAGAGGAAAAGTTATGTAATCTTGACCATGATTTAATTAGATCAATGACTAACAAAAATAACGGCACATTAATGATGCATTAATGAGTCATTGATGGCGGTCCCAAATATATACCAAATCGTAGATAAAAATGAGACGATCGCAAATATATAATTATTTTTTCTTCAAACAAAATATATCACAAGTTATTAAACAAAATTTATAAACAACCTATAAATAATTATGTTAATATACAATTTTCATACAACCCCTCACACTTTTCATAAAACACCGTCAGAGTTACATTTAGCCACTCTCAATTGATAAAATTTTGAACTTAATTGACGGTTTATCTATCTTATGCAACACTTGCTACCAATAAAAAGTCTCCTTTTATCCATGTCATATTTTCTATGAATATTATTGTTGACAGATTAGATTTTCTCTCCGTCAACAATATATATATATAACCATGATGGATAGATCACATGGTTGATAATGGTTTCTTAAGTTCTTTATATAAAAAATGGTTTTTTATTGATCATTTATATATTCATAGAATTTATTTGGGTAAGGATGTGAGACTTAATAGTGGACCTCCGATTGATTTGATCGGATGATTTACAATTGCCCCATATTATATTCACAACTTAACCATAAATTGCAAGGGCAATGAATTGCGACATGTGATTACGAATGTTTGATCTAATAGATCAATACTAATTGATGGCTAAGATTTATTTTTTCATTCTCACCTAAATATTCATTCTCATAATAATAACCATTCAGGTATGTATATATGATTTTTTTTTATTTTTTATTTTGATTGATGCACATTTGTCTGTTTTTAAATGTTATTTATTATTTAAATTTATCTTAATAAAATAAAATTTTAAAAATACCGTTTTTTTATTTTTTATCAAAAAACCGAGGAATCAGTTATTATATTGACTATGATACGTAAAGGGAATAAATATAAAAGACATATCAATTGTTTCAAAAATTACCCACCCACTGCTATTAATGGATAACAAAAAATTAAAATATACTAATTTAAAAAAAAAGTGTTATATTACAATAAAATTTATGTCAAAACATAGATAAAAATGAGACGGTCATAAATATATAATTATCATTTTTCTAAACAAAATATATAATAAGTTAATTAACATAATTTATAAACATCATGTAATTAATTACATTAATATATACATTTACTATTACTAAAAGTAATATCTATGTAATGAAAAAAATGAAAATTCACCCTTATCACGTTAGAACGCGTGAATTAGAAATATTAGGGTAGTAAATTTTTGTTATTTCAAAAATGTCCTTTTGGGTAAAAGTTATTTGAAAATCGTTTTTATTGCGAGTAACGCGAGAACCAATCTTGACCATTGATATAAATAGATCAACGATAACAAAAATGACGTCTGAGTCATTAATGGCGGTCCACCTTAATGTAATTCAATGCTATTGATGGATAACAAAAATTATACTAATTAAAAAAATATCATAATACGATAAAATTTATACCAAAACGTAGATAAAAATAAGACGATCACAAATATGTAATTATTTTTTCTCTAAACAAAATATATCACAAATTATTAAACATAATTTATAAACAATCTATAATTAATTACATTAATATACAATTTTCAATAAACCCCCTCTAATTTTTCATAAATCATCCTCTGAATTTTCATTTAGCCCCCCACCCAATTTGATTCAAAATTAAGTAAATCGACGGTACACGTTCTACCAATTATATTTCACTATATGTCCATCTCACATTTCCATGTCATCGTTGACGTGGAATTTATTGTGACACATCAGAGACTTTCTCTCTGCTCTGTGAACAATATATAAATATAATTTGCACAAAGATTCGCAAAGCACGTCACATCTGTTGAGCGGTCATCTGTTTGAGAAAAGCGCAATTAAAGTCAGCTATTTATGGGGTAAATCGTGTACAAGCACGCAGGTGATATCTGTGTAAGGAACATAAATTTAGGAAATGATTGAAAAAAAATCTGTGTACGAATAATATAAGGGGTTCAAGTCCACTTAAAATGATAATGAAATAGTTTGGGTGATACTATTTAGCCCCTTTCTTTTACAAACAAACATCTCATATCAAGAGGGCTAGTTAGATTATTGAGGGGGTTCATATAAAAATACCCAATAGTTTGGGTCATGCGTATGGGCACCGGGTTAAGCCTTGGGTTCCCTCCACGTCATCGACACCCAACCGAAACACCCATACGCTGCATCAGGTTCCCATCCCTTCAGGCCACCCAACCGATTAACCCGAATTTCCTTTTTTTCTTCTCGGTTAACGGCTAGAAATTTAAAGAAAAAACACCCTTTTTAATTATTATTATTATTATTATTATTATTATTATTATTATTATTATCATTTTTTATTATATACGTGTTGATAGTTTTTGGCGAAGAATCGAGTTATCGTTTCACAATCAAATGCAACGTGGAACGTATTGAAAGGTCCATCTAGTTACTTCGAAGTTCAAGGACTTAAACAAAAAAATATCGGCATTCGGAGGAATGAAAAAACCTGAAGTCGAGGAAAATCAGTTAAAACTAGAACAAGCCAAACAATACGACAAAGACTTCGAGTTTTATTGTAGCTCGGTAGAGAGCCTCTCGGGTGCCATTTTAAAGGCAACACTAGTGAATAAAAAAGATTAGCCGAACAATACGGTTGCTAATAGTGAAATGTATTTCTTTTTTTTATTCGAAGTATATTTTTTTTATTTTTATTATTGATGAAATTATTATTCTTATTATTTGCTATTTTTTTAATTTTATATAAAGTCTAATTAAATAAATAAATAAAAAGTGGGAAAAAGATTTGGGTTGAAAGGTTAGGTGTTACTAGTGTTTTAGGTTGAGCTTAGGTTGAGAAGGAAAAATGAAATATTCGATTTATACCTTTAAAATGTTTTAGTTTACCTTAAAAATAACAATTTAATTAAGAGGCTTTTATATAAGTTGTGTTTTGTTTTAGAATTTGATCTTAAAACACCGAGGCAATAACTGAAACCTCATTAACCCGACCTAGTTAGCCGGAAACCCGAAAAAATCCGAACAACATCCGTAATCTTACTTAATATTACTTTTAACCTTATATGGTCACCAATAATCTTGGATCCGCCCTTGATCAAACCCCCGCCATCTTCTTCGCTTTTATACTGGAATATCACCTTGGTGTGTGTGTGTGTGAGAGAGAGAGAGAGAGATAGAGAGAGGTTGAAATCTTGAAATGTAATGATATATGTTCAAATTGATTGTAGATATGAAGGTTTTAGCTTAGTCCTACTCATTGTGGCTTGTTTTACTTGAAGATTTGAGCTTGGCAGAGTTCTTTCATATCAAAGGGAGTTCTAACCCTATATTATTATATTTGATTGCAGTATTTTATAAATCTTATTGATGAACCCATAGTTGGCTATCTTTGAATTAAGTTTATTGGATCAAAACCCACTTGCATGTAATTGTTTTTTAAGTTTTAGTGAAATAGTAACAAATTGTGAGTTATGTTAAAATTTTCATTTAAAGGCTTGAGAACCTGATTAAGTAGTAATATAAGCTTTGAAATTGAATTTGAGCAAGTTCGGACGATTTTATGAAAATCCCGTAACCTACTCTGCATAAGTCAAAAACTTTCATCAATTTATGAAAAATCATTAAAATCAATGAAAAAAGTTATAGATCATATGATATACCGTTGGAAAGCTATGGATGTCTAGTTTCTTTCTTATGTTGGTCACAAAAGCAAATTTAGACCATAAGATGGCTAAAAACCTGAAATATTGTAGAAGGTCCAACTAGAAGTATACATTTTTGCATACAAGTTGAGAATTTAGATGATTTGGGCTACAAGCCTTTTTTAGGAGATTTGGGAATCCTTAGTGTCAAGTTTTAATAATGTTTAGGATCTCTTATTCAACTCGATGACTTGATAATGCGTTTGCTCGGTGGTTCGTATGAGTTGAGTTTGACTAAGTATTGTTGTTCTTATACTTGTTTAGGCTTATACATTGGATTTGGTTGTGACTATTTAGGTGTTGATCCTCGTCATACCATTGTGTGAGTACACTGATTCACTTAATGTATTACGTGAATATGTGCCTATTGTGTTGTGTATGTGAAAGATAACTCATATTCAGATTGTTTAGCCTTCCTGGGGATACGACGTTTATGGCTGTTGGTTTAGCCTTCGTGGGGGATATGACGTTTATGGCTGTTGGTTAGCCTTCATGACGGGATACAGTCTTTATAGATTTTGTCTTAGCCTTCGTGGTCGGATACAACCTTTATGCATGTTGGTTTAGTCTTTGTAGCGGGATACGACCTTAGTGACCGTTCGATATCTATGTGGAGTAAATGATAACGTGAAACATATACACGCGTACAATTTGTACATACGTGTTATAATTTGTGATAAATGTGTGCTTACAAAGCCTTGTGCTTAATCAATATTGTGTTTACCTTTTCCAGATACTCCCAACTCTTCAGGAAAAGATACGAGAAAGGTTCAATTTGAGTTGATGGTCAAACTTCCGGTGCGCCCTACTTTATTAAATCCTATAAATGATTTTGATGAAGTACATCGTATTAATGTGGTACATGTTAATTTTTATCTGTTAAATATTTTATATCTTGTGTACCTAAACAAATTATGATTTATGTTTACTTGACAAAGGACCATCTAGATGAGGTGTTAGAAAGTAGAACTTATGTTTTAATGAAAATCTTGTTTTAGTTATCTTTATTATAAAATTTATTGCTTTATCATTATATTAAAACTTTGAATTCTATATATTTTATAAAAAATTTGAGCGCTACAGAACAATTTTATTATTTACGAATCATAACCCTCAAAGTAAACATGTGACCAAATAAATGAAGCTATGTAAGAGAGTTGATAGTGAACATGACACTTTACGGATCTAAAAACTGATACGGAAAAATAGTTGAATACTATAGCTCATGAAGCAAATTTTGTAATTTCTCTAGAAAAAATTTAAAACCACACAATTTATTCTATAAATTTTTAAACTCTCATATATACCTAAAGTTTAGTTAATTAAATTATTTAAATGTTTAAAAACATTATTTCCAAATTCTAAATAAAAATAATTAAACAACCCTTTTTTTAAATAATAAACACATGCACTCACATAATTTATACATAAGTTAACCCCTTGGCCTAATAATGTTAGAAACACCTTAGTTAAAAGGGTTTAGTTCCTAAAAGTACACCGAAGTTGTCACTTTTTGCTATTGTGTATACACATCTTTAAAAACTCCCATTTAGTATATCAAAGTTCCTAAAATACCATTTTGTGTATCCAGTAACCTATTCAACAGGTAATGGTGATGTGGCACATGTTTTGCTAATGTGGCATATGATTTGGAAGCTGACATGGATAATACCTGTTTAAAAATAATTGAATAATAATAATAAGGGTTAAAGTCATAAAATAACGATCTACTTTACCCATTTTACCATTGTGGCACGTCATGTTTTTTTTACACATTTGGCCAGTCAACTCATTAAAAACGTGTCAATATGCCAAAAAACAACGTGCAACTTTTCCAGCCGGTTTCTCATCGTTTTCGCTAATTTTTTGATCGTTTTCGCTAATTATTTTTGCATAACCTTGTAAATAATCATTTTATCTTTCAAAGGACACCAAATTCATGAATTTTCATCAAGTGTTGGCCAATAATTTGATAATTAAAGTCGGTTATGGCCATCTTAGTGTTTTTTAAAAAATTGATTCACTTTAAACTCGTTTTTGGCCTTTTTTTGTACTACTTTATAAATAACTTGATTACCTTTCCATAGGATCAAGAATCATTTATTTTCATGATGTATTAATGAAGAATTTCGAGATTAAAGTGTTGAAATGTTGTTTGATTTAGTTAAAAAACATAGCAGAAAAAGAAACCATTTTTCCCTCAATTCTTACTCGTTTTACATAATTCTTTTTACAAATTATTATAGATAATCTTTTTACCTTTCAAAGGACACCAAATTCATAAATTTTCATCAAGTATAGGCCAAGAAATTGTAAATAAAGTCAGGTATTACCCATTAAACTCGTTTTTATTCATTTTTTTGTACTATTTGATAGACAACTCGGTTACCTTTCCATAGACTCAATAATTATTAATTTTTATCAAGTATAAATGGAGAATTTCGGGTTTAAAGTTTTGATTTTAAGATGAAGAAGAAAAGGGGGAAAGGTGACTTACTATAGCAGGTCAAAATAAACAAAATGGACACATTAACACGTTTTTTATAAGTTAGCTGTCCAAATGTGTAAAAAAAACATGACGTACTACAATGGTAAAATGGGGAAAGTAGACCGTTATTTTATAGCTTCAACCCTAATAATAATAATAATAATAATAATAATAATAATAATAATAATAATAATAATAATAATAATAAATAATAATAATAATATCATCTTCATCAGATCCCTCCTATCTTCATCGCCCAAATCTTCATCGACTTTTAGGAACCCTCACCGGCCACCATCGTCTTTATCAACAAACTACCAAATCAACCAGATCTTCAAGAACTCCACCATCATCATATTCAAGAACCGGCCACAGATCTTCAAGAACTGTACGTGCGACACCAGTGTTTGTTGTTCTGTACGTGCGACACTAGATTCATGAAGGTAAGTTCAGGTTAGCGTTTGTTGTACTGTACGTTTGCTGTACTATTCATCCTCCACCATCATCTTCATCCAGATTCTTGGCACCATCGTCGGAGGTAAGTTCAGGTTACGGTTTTTGGGCGATTTGGGTTTCTTTCTACAGATCTAGGGTTTCGATCTTCATCTTCATCTTCATCTTGCTCCAGATTTAGAGTTCACCTCGATTTTGATGAGGTAAGTTCTTCAATCGACTGAGTTAGGTTTTCGGTAAAGGTTGATTGAATGTTTGAGGGTTCATACGAGATTTGGGGGTTTTGTACGCTTTAGGGTTTGTTCATACGATTGTTTAATTTGATTCATGTTTATGGGTTTGTTTAATTCGATATGTTGTTTAGAGGGTTTAGTTCGATTCATGTTTATGGGTTTAGTTCACAGATTTGTTCTTCATGTATCATGTTTAATGTTTTCGGGTTTAGTTCACAGATTGTTTAATTAATTCGATTCATGTTTCATGTTTAATCTGATTGTTGTTCATGTTTAATGTTTCTGGGATTAGTTCATAGAGTTGTTCTTCATGTTCTTCATCATCTTCATGTTCTTCATCATCTTCATCTTCATGGTTTAAAATAAAAGTGGTAAATATGATGTGGCAAATACATGTGACATTTAGGAACATTAAAATGAATCAAAAATTTCAGAATTACCGGTTACGTGCTTAGCAGGTAACCCAATACACAAAATGGTAGTTTTAGGAACTTTGATGTACTAAATGAGAGTTTTTAAAAATGGATATACACAATAGCAAAAAGTGACAATTTCGATATACTTTTAAGAACTAAAACTTAGTTAAAAATAATTGATAACCTAAAAATTAAAAAAATAAAACAGTCCTTACCTCAACATCTATGTAGTAAAAACCTCCATCGATTATTACTAAACAACCGTCAGAATTATTCGGACCCGGAATCGGATCCAAATCGTGAAGGCCTCAGTGGTCACCGATGTCAATATACGTGGGCCTTTGATACTACATTAGACGCCTCACGTTCTATAGCCACCGTCTCACTCTAATCCGTCTACTGTTTCTGCATCGATCCGCCATGTCTACTCAAGGAAAAGTCATCACCTGCAAAGGTACCACGTCTGTCCCTTGATTTACGTAGTTGATTTGCTTTTACATCTTTAATCTACATTCGGAATTTAGTGAAACCCTAAGTTTGATCTGATTGGGATGTAGCTGCGGTGGCGTACGAGGCTAACAAGCCTTTGGTGATTGAAGATGTGGAGGTTGCCCCGCCTCAAGCTGGTGAAGTTCGAGTTCAGATTCTCTTCACTGCGCTTTGCCATACTGATGCCTACACTTGGAGCGGCAAGGTATTATTATTATTGTCATCATTGTTCACTTAGTCTACCGGTTATACTCGCTGAAACATTAGATGCACTTATAGTGTTGTGGAACATGTTTGAAAATGAAGTTCCGAAATTCTGCTATTATTGGATCATGCCATGAGTCAATCAGATATTAGGATTTGCATCAGCGAGTAATTCTATGTGTAAACAGTGGTAGAAGTGCTACTTAGGGCTCATGATTCTGTGGAGATATCGATGCTCAAGTTTAGATTTGAGCTTAAACTTATCGTTGAAATGCAATACGATATTAATAATTCAAGATGTTTTTTGTATGCTTTTCTTATAACCAGAGTTTAAGTGAAGGAAATTAAGTGTGGCTGGACTAGCCTACTTGAACATGATTGTGTGTTAAAATGGTTTAACCATGTTTTGCCTGATCTATTGATCTAAATCTTGCCCTGCAGGATCCTGAGGGTCTCTTTCCATGCATTCTTGGTCATGAGGCTGCTGGGTATGCATCTGAATCATCCAAGTTGGCAAGTTTAAGTTTGTGATATTGTTACTTTCATAGGACCTATTACTCTATATATTGAATTGACAGGATTGTAGAGAGTGTTGGTGAAGGGGTGACAGAAGTTCAACCTGGGGACCATGTTATACCCTGTTATCAAGCCGAATGCAAGGAATGCAAGTTTTGCAAGTCAGGGAAGACCAACCTTTGTGGCAAAATTAGGGGAGCCACTGGAGTTGGTGTTATGATGAATGATCGTAAGAGCCGTTTTACAGTCAGGGGCACTCCGATATATCATTTCATGGGAACATCTACTTTTAGTCAATACACTGTTGTACATGATGTAAGTGTTGCAAAGATTGATCCCAAAGCTCCTTTGGAGAAAGTGTGCCTTCTTGGTTGTGGTGTTCCTACCGGTAAGTTTCTCTTTACCTTGCCTACTTATGTTTTGGTTAATCATTTCATTTATATAACGAAGATTTCTTTATGTTAATCCTTGTGAACCATTTGCCGGTTTACAAACTCTTGATTTCATCACGTAGTCTTGTGACTTGTAAGTTTTTCTTTTCTGATGAATTTTCGCCCTCAGGTCTTGGTGCAGTTTGGAACACAGCAAAAGTTGAAGCAGGTTCAAATGTTGCTATTTTTGGTCTTGGAACTGTTGGCCTTGCAGTAAGTTTGTGACATAAGATGATTTATCTATTATTATTTTTATTGTGTGCACAAAGTTAGGTATTGAATGTCCCTCAAGATGGTATAACGTGGACCACTGTTTGATAGGTGGCAGAGGGTGCAAAAGCAGCTGGTGCTTCACGAATTATTGGCATAGATATTGATAACAGAAAGTTTGATCGAGGCATGCATCATACTTCCCCAAAATTCCAGAAGGAATTTTGTCTTTTTTGGGATGTGATAAAGAAATGCTAGAGGCTTGACTTAAATCTTTTCTCAATTATGAATTGCAGCAAAAAACTTTGGTGTGACTGAGTTCGTGAACCCAAAAGAACATGAGAAGCCGATACAGCAGGTTATTGTTGATATGACAGATGGAGGTGTTGATTACAGTTTCGAGTGTATTGGCAATGTTTCGATTATGAGGGCTGCTTTGGAATGCTGTCACAAGGTAAGCTGTGCAGCAATTCCTGTTTCAAGATTTCTTGAACATATGTGATAACACATGGTCCATCACAATTGCTATGGATATAAATTAAGCTGTATAAACACAGGGTTGGGGAACATCGGTTATCGTGGGTGTTGCAGCTTCAGGACAAGAGATAGCCACACGTCCGTTTCAGTTGGTTACTGGTCGTGTTTGGAAAGGCACGGCCTTTGGTGGTTTTAAGAGCCGTTCACAGGTGCCTCAACTTGTTGATAAGTATATGAATAAGGTAAGCCCAAATCTAACTTAACTGATAACTGTTGCATGTGTAGCTTTTAGTTAGAGGTGGCAACATGTGTGGGTTGAGCGGGTTGATTGACACACATACTTTTGTCATTTATCTATTTATTTATATTTGATAAATAATTGTTGATGTGTTAAATTATGACAAATTGATAATAATAATAATCTAGATTTTTGCATCAAACAGTTTGGGAGGTTGTATGAATTTAGAATACATTGTGGGTTACTTTTGACCCTTTCAACCCATTTGATAATGTTATTTTCTAGCAATTTTTGATTTTTGTGTTGAGTTAAAACATACCTAAATTAACCCATCCTTTAATATAGGGTCAAAATTGTCAACTCTACTGTTAGTTAAAGTCATAAATCGTGATCTGTCTGGCAAACCTTCGTGTTGCAGGAAATCAAGATTGACGAGTACATAACGCACAATTTGACACTCGAGGAGATCAACAAGGCCTTCGAGTTATTGCATGAAGGGGATTGTCTGCGCTGTGTGCTTAAGGTCTGAAACAAGCCGTATTTTCCAAAATAAAGTGTACGTCTGTTTATCTATCTATCAATGTTCCTTTTTGTATTTCTACTGGTTGTGGTGTTGGATCGAAAGAGGATGTTATTAGTAATGCATTATGGTTGATAAGCTTGCGGATATTTTTGGGCCTAAGTTATGGTATCACACTTTCAAAAGATAGCTTTCTTGTTTTCAAAAGTTGACTCTGATCTTTTGAATGCCCAGTATCGGATAGGAACCTGAGTATGGAATACTGGTTGATACTTTAAAGGTATTAACAACTTCTTACTCTTTATTCATCTTTCTTATCTATGGAATAATGGTTGATTTTTTATTTTTTTGAGACAGTAATCCAAAAAATTTCTAGGTTAATGTTTATATTGTTTTCGAAAAATCATTTGGGATGAAGGTGTAGTTCGATGTCCAGCCAAGACCAAGGTCTTCACCAATATTACTGAAAAGCCAAGTCGGCTAGTCTCTGTTTTCAGCCTCTACTTTTTCATAAATGCACCATCAAAGCTCAACATCTCTCTCATTATTGCCTTAAAACCCTCTTTCAAGGTGAAATCCTGCACAGATGAAATTTTTTCAGGTTCAACCTCAATTTTAATGGTGGTACCTCGATTAATAACTCTTGCAGTAATTACCTATTAGTTGTCCCTTTCCCTTTTACTTAGCTCTAAAAGCATGTATCTTAGAGGATTACTACCGCATCAATTAGGGTTCTCACCATCGTCGATTCCTCTTTTTATTTTTGAGACTTTACTCTTATTATTGAGACTTCACTCTTTTCTCCTTTTTTTCTTAATCTCTTAATTTTAAGTAATTTGAAATTACAAATTTACTCTCAAAAATAAACTAAATAAAAACTATTAAATAAAGAAACTATTTGTTGGGGTTAATAACAATCTTACATACCATTTTAATAACTAAACATTTCAAAATAAAAATTAGAGTTAATTACACATTTGGTCCATGAACTATGTCACTTATTACAACTACAGTCCCTAAACTATGTTTATTACACTGTAAGTCCCTAAACTACGTATTTTATTACATTCATAGTCCTTAATCACTTAAAAAGACGGTAATGTCCTTCTCAATTTAATTTATTATTTTATTTGACTTTTTATTGATTTAAATATTATTAAGTTATATTAAAAACAAATATTGATTATTAACAAATATATATTCTTCCACCTTTGTTCATCACCACCGCCACAACCGGTTCTACCACCACCATAACCACCACCACCACCTAAAACCACGGGCACATAACCAATCGTCTACCACCGCCTACACCACCGTCTACCACCACCCACACCACAGTTTAAACCACCATTAAGAACAACTGAAAAAGAAAACCTAATATGAAAAAGAAGATGAAATCTGAACAAGAAGATAATGAAAAAGAAAACCCTAATCTGAAAAAGAAAAAAAAGTAGAAGAAGAAGATGATGAAAACCCTAATCGCCACCGTCTACCACCCAACCACCACCACCGTTTACCACCACAGGATCTTAAAATCACATACAGATCTGGAAAACCCTAACTGAATGAAGAACGAGATCTAAATCGAATCTGAAATTTGCACTCCACCATCGAATGAAGAACGAGGTCTAAATCGCAAATACGAGATCTGGAAAAACCTAACGAAACTTGATCTGAAAATCCACCACCATCAAGAACAAGATCTGAAGCGGAGATGAAGTTTGTGTGGGTGATTGAAGGGAGAGGGAAGGTGTGCATATGTGTGTAGACGTTTTGTTTTCTTTTCCGGCGACGTGAGTTGGTAGGTGGTGGTGGACTTCGGGCGAGAGGGAGGAGACGGTGGTGGTGGATGTGATATTCTTCAGCGAGAGGGAGGAGATGGGTGGCGGTGGTGTTCTTCCGGCGATGGCGTGGAGAAGAACAGAGGGGAGGAGGAGGGTGGTGGCCGGCGGTGGAGATCAGAGAGAACGCAGGTGGGTCTGCGGTGGAGAACAGGGAGAAGGAAGTGGGTGGTTGGGTATTTTAATAAAAGAATTTAATACTTTTAATACTTAATGTTATTTAATAGTTTTAATAAAAAGAATTTTGAATTTTGTATTAAGTAAATAATTAAAAAAAGAAATAAGGGTAGAAGGGTCATTTTAAATAAAAAAGTAAGGGTATTTTAGTAATTTTAGTTGAATCAGGGACTACCAGTGTGACAAAATGCTTAGTTCAGGGATTCCCAGTGTAATAAACGTAGTTTAGGGACTGTAGATGTAATTAGTGACATAGTTCAGGGGCCAAATATGTAATTAACTCTAAAAATTATTTAAAAAATCAAACCAATATATATTAACTTAAATAATTAAAAAAATCATAATTAAGCTTTTAATATTCAATCATATAATAAATATTTTAACTTCTAAAGTTTGCGTATAATTAGAATTATTAAATCTAAAAAACATATAATCTAAAGTTATAAAAATTACTGGATATTATTAATGCGTAATATAATTAAAATAAAATAAAGTTATAATACCAATACCCTTGTTGAATATTAATATTCATGTGAAATTTTATTTACCCATTATAATTTAGAAAAAAAGTACACCGCCCCTATTTAAAAAACGGATAAATTATCGAAAAAACATTCACAACCGCTGCATTGCGCAGGTATAATGAATCATCTAATATAAATGAATGCGTAATATAATTAAAATAAAATAAAATAAAGTTATAATACCAATACCCTTCTTGAATATTACTATTCATGTGAAATTTTATTGACCCATTATAATTTTAAAAAAAAGTACACCACCCCTATTTAAAAAACGGGAATTATCGGGAAAAAAAACATTCACAACCGCTGTATTGTGCAGGTATAATGAATCATCTAATCTAATATAAATAAAAGACTAACATGAAAAAAATTCAATCAAACAATCCTAACCATTGATTTACATAAAAAAATTTCACTTATCGAATCTTAATCATTCATTTTGATAAAAATTGAATCCAATTTCAAATTTTTTTAGTCAAAATTCAAGTCTATTTTGACTCTATAATGAAAGACCGGAGGTAAAAATTAATATTTAATATGCTTATTCAAAAGTCGTAATATAGTTGATCTTTATCTAGAACATTTTGTAAATGTTGCGTACTAAAACTTCTTTGGGTTCGTTGTTTTTTTAATGCTGAAATTATTAAATGGTTCTTGTTAAACTATATTCTATTTAAGTGGTTAGTATTCATTGTTTAAGAAATTTAACATTACATGTTTTCATTTGTTTAAAACTTATATTGTTCTTTAAGAAATATATGTATTTATACGGCATTTAAATTAGTCATATATACATAAAGGACAAAAAATGTAATTTACTCTTAATTTTTAACATTTAATTACGAGTAAGTGTCTATGTATTTTTGTTAACAAGTTATTAGAGCAAAAGGTGTATAATTGGCATACTATTAGTAAGCTTTGATGGAGGCTCGGTATCGAGAGGCACACCAACCCTGCCTTCGGTACCGACAAAAAACATATGCATTCGATATTTGAATGACGAAGAGAGAGGAAAGAAAGATGAGTGAGAAAAGAGGAGAGAGAAATTAGTATAAAAGATAAGAGTTTTTTTAAAAATAAAGAATCTTTAAAGCGTACGGAACGTTAGTAATACGAAAGTTTAAGCATTTTTGAAACATGGGATGAGTTATATTGATGGCAATGATATGGCTTGAAGCACGGGATGCCGAAAGTTTTTTTTTAAAATAGAAAGATAGAAAGAGTTGAATTGGGTTGGATGTAGGGTTGTAGGGTTACAAATGGTTGAAGGTGGAGGACGATGTGGCGGTGCTTTTGATTGGGTAAGTTGGTTGGATGCTGATGTTCGTATTGGCTCAATTGTAACCCGAGCAAATCATCGTCGCTGACTAGCCAAGTGGATCATTTGTATATCTTTATTTAAAAGAACAGAATAATTATTTACACACATCGAAAATAATTCTCTAAATTAGCAATCCAAGCAGAAAAATACATCTGTTGTTTGTATAACCCAAACTAAGAAAACAAACAGATAGGAGAAGTTTCCATGTCACCACTTGTATTAGTTCATCCCCGGGTCAATGCTAATCAATGTGGCTGAAAAGCCTGGTGACAACAAAACAAAAAGAGTAAAAAACGAATGGTTCAGAAGATATTGGTTTTATTCATTCCGGGTCCGCTACGACTCTTAAAAAACTTGATATTGCTCAGTTTTTGGTTATAAACAAAAAAATATCCACAAATTGAAGAACAAGTGGAAATTGATTTTGCTCCTCATTCATACACTGACTAATGCGCAGACGTCATCTTTATAAATTATTATATTATTACACCTTCCTTTCTTATTCTCCAATTCTCCAATCATATGTGGAGAACCCTCAACCTTGCTTTTATATAACAAACTAAACCACGTACTGGAGCACTAGTCAATTCCAACCACAAAAATGAGGGATGAACTTGTTTTCATCCCATCTCCGGGAGCCGGTCACCTCCCCACCACCGTGGAGCTCGCCAAACTCCTCCTCCTCCATCACCAACACCTTTCCATCACTATCATCATCATGAATCCCCCCTATGAACCCAAACACACCACTCAACCTCGAATTTCCGATGATCGTTTACGCTTCATTGACATCCCTAGAGACGAATCCACAACAAACCTTATCTCACCCAACACCTTCATCTCCGCCTTCATCGAACACCAGAAGCCTCACGTTAGAGACATTGTCCGTAACATCACCGCCTCTGACTCCGCTCGACTCGTTGGCTTCGTCGTAGACATGTTCTGCATAGCCATGATGGATGTCGCCAATGAATTCGCAGCTCCGACTTACCTTTACTTCACATCCAGTGCCGCCTCTCTTGGGCTGATGTTTTACCTTCAAGTCAGGCATGATGACAAGGAGCTTGACTTAACCGAAACGAAAGATTCAGATCTGAAACTGTCCCTCCCGGGTTTTGCCAACCCGGTTCCGGCTAACATGTTACCATCGGTGCTATTCGATAAGGACGGTGGGTTCAAAACGTTTATTGACCTAGCTAGAAGGTATCGCGAGACAAAGGGTATAATTGTAAATACGTTCGAAGACCTCGAAAAGCAAGGTCTTCGCAGCATCTCGGTCCAACCATTGTTTCCGGTGGGGCCGATACTAAATCTAAACGGCTCAAAAAAGGATGACGATAAGGCAGAGAAGATTATGACATGGCTAAACAACCAGCCGGAGAGGTCAGTTGTGTTCCTCTGCTTCGGGAGCATGGGAAGCTTTAATGACGAACAAGTGAAGGAGATAGCGGTGGCTCTAGAACGAAGCGGACAGAGGTTCCTGTGGTCCCTCCGACGTCGGCCACAGGAGAAAATGGGATATCCCGAGGATTACGAAAACCCCGCAGAGGTATTGCCGGAAGGGTTTCTTGAACGGACATCGAGTGTGGGGAAGGTGATCGGATGGGCCCCACAGACGGCGGTACTGTCCCACCCTTCAGTCGGAGGGTTTGTGTCGCATTGTGGGTGGAACTCAACATTAGAGAGCATATGGTATGGGGTACCGGTGGCAGCTTGGCCGCTGTATGCCGAACAACAATTCAATGCTTTTACATTGGTGGTGGAGCTGGGAATAGCAACAGAGATTCGAATGGATTACTGGATCCCTCATAGAGGAGTCGGCGGTGGGGGAGGTGATGAGATGATTGTAAAGGCTGAGGAAATTGAAAGCGGGATAGAAAGGTTGATGAAGGATGGAGAGATGAGGGAGAAGGTGAAAGAGATGAAAGACAAGTGCAGGTTTGCAGTATCAGAAGGTGGATCTTCTTATGCATCCATTGAAAGTTTTATTAATCATGTCTTGAATTACAAAGAATGAAAAGATTATTGTTTGTGGAAATCATGTTTATATTAAGGTTTTTTTATGTCCATTAATTTGACAAGGATTCACAATTACCACGTTTTTGTTATTTTCGACTCGACCGGGTAAACTGTTCACCCGCTCTATCAGCTGGGTTCTATTTTTTTCAATAAACGCATACGAGGCTTGATTATTTTTTATTTGTTATCGGCAATCCTAACTTCTATTCAGCTCCCGAATGCACAGCCGCGCCAATCGACCAGACCATCGGCTTCATCTCCAATTTGCCCACACCATTAAGTTGAAATATATATATCTGATATAGACAAATGTATATATAATAAATGGACGAGCCTAGAATAACCTCCAGGACATGCTTAATTGCTTGACCAAATAAACTACTAACCAAATTAGCTTAACTTTACAAATTTTAGACTTCAAATCAACCTCAATTTCTTTGAAGTTACTAAAAAACTTAACATAACCAAATTTATTTGAGGTAATAACTTTTAAAATTAAGAATTTTATATAACAGTTTCTTTTAATTAAACTATATTTTAATATTAACAATTTAATTAAAGAAATGTAACCATTTCATTTAGTTAAAGTGATAATAATTTTTAACAAGTTACCAGTATATTTACACAAATTAGTGATATATATATAAAGGACAAGACATGAAGTTTACTCTTATATATTATTGACCATTTGACTCCGCGTAAGTGTACTATGTTAACAAGTTATTATTGGCATCAGTTTCCTTTAAAATACATGTTTATCGACTCAATTGTAACCCTAGCTAAACATCCTCGCTGACTAGCCAAGTGGATAATTTCTATATCCGTATAAAAATTAACGGAATAATTACTTACACACATCGAAAACAATTCTCTAAATTAGCAATCCAACCAGAAATTTATATCACTTGTTTCTATAACACAAACTTACAAAACAAACAGATGAGGAGAAGTTAGTTTTCACGAGTCACCACCATTTCTACTAGTTAAAAGTCTTTAGACCCCAGCTGTCAATGCTAATCAATGTGTCTGAAAAGTCTAACGACGAGTAAAAGAAGAATGGTTCAGAACATATTGGTTATCCATTCCGGGCTGATGCCCTGACGTTTTCTTGATTTCTTCTTCTCCAAACATATCTGGAAAACCATCAAACCTTCCTTGCTTTTATATAACAAATCTAACTACGTGCTGTGCTGGAACACTACTCAATTCATTAACTCCGACCACAAAAATGAGGGATGAACTTGTTTTCATCCCATCTCCGGGAGCCGGTCACCTGCCCACCACTGGGGAGCTCGCCATTCGCCAAACTCCTCCTCCTCCATCATCAACACCTTTCCATCACTATCATCATCATGAATCCCCCCTATGAACCCAAACACACCACTCAACCTCGAATTTCCAATGATCGTTTACGCTTCATTGACATCCCTAGTGATGAATCCACAATAAACCTCATCACCCCCAACACCTTCATCTCTGACTTCATCGAACACCACAAGCCTCATGTTAGAGACATTGTCCGTAACATCATCTGCTCTGACTCCGCTCGGCTTGTTGGCTTCGTCCTTGACATGTTCTGCATAGCCATGATGGACGTCGCCCACGTATTCGCAGCCCCGACTTACCTTTACTTCACAGCCAGTGCCGCCTCTCTTGAGCTTATGTTTTACCTTCAAGTCAAGCATGACAATAAGGAACTTGACATAACCGAAACGAAAGAGTCGGATCTGAAACTGTCCATCCCGGTTCCCGCTAACATGTTACCATCGGTGCTATTCGATAAGGACGGTGGGTCCAAAATGTTTATTGACCTAGCTAGAAGGTATCGCGAGACAAAGGGTATAACTATAAATACGTTCGAAGAACTCGAAAAGCAAGGTCTTCACAGCATCTCGGTCCAACCAGTGTTTCCAGTGGGGCCGATACTGAATCTGAACGGCTCAAAAATGGATGATGGTAAAGCGGAGAAGATTATGACATGGCTAAACAACCAGCCGGAGAGGTCAGTTGTGATCCTCTGCTTCGGGAGCATGGGAAGCTTTAGTGACGAACAAGTGAAGGAGATAGCGGTGGCTCTAGAACGAAGCAGACAGAGGTTCCTGTGGTCCCTCCGCCATCCGCCGCAGGAGAAAATGGGATATCCCGAGGATTACGAAAACCCCGCAGAGGTATTGCCGGAGGGGTTTCTTGAACGATCATCGAGTGTGGGGAAGGTGATCGGATGGGCACCAAACGGCGGTACTATCCCATCCTTCAGTCGGAGGGTTTTGTCGCATTGTGGGTGGAACTCAACGTTAGAGAGCATATGGTATGGGGTACCAGTGGCAGTTTGGCCGTTGTATGCCGAACAGCAATTCAATGCTTTTCAGTTGGTGGTTGAGCTAGGAATAGCAACAGAGATTAGAATGGATTACCGGATCCCTCATAGAAGAGAAGGCGGAGGCGGCGGGGAGGTGATGAGATGATTGTGAAGGCTGAGGAAATTGAAAGTGGGATAGAAAGGTTGATGAAGGATGGAGAGATGAGGGAGAAGGTGAAAGAGATGAAATACAAGTGCAGGTTTGCAGTATCAGAAGGTGGGTCTTCTTATGCATCCATTGAAAGTTTTATTAATCATGTCTTAAATTACAAAGAATGAAAAGATTAATGTTTTACATTAAGTTTTGTGTCATTAAACTTTATTTTTTAACTTTTATTCCAACTAAAAATGAAATGTACGCGGTGATAACGCCATCATTTTTTTAGAGTTTTAGTAAAGACATTGATGACCTTTGAGACAACATGCCGTTGCTATGTATTAGCATATTCTACCAAGTCATAGGGACACATTTTATAAAGAAAATTTTCAATCTATATCATTTAAAACTTTTTCAACTACATATATATCTTTATAAAACTTGAAACTATTCTATTGTTCTTTTAAAACATATAAATCGTACATATGTCCAAATATTTATTTCTATTATAATTAAACCAATAAAAAATTTAAAAACACTATCTTTAAACAAAACTCGGTTCCACCATGCACAGACGATCGTGTTCTACGGCTTCCAAGCACTTTAAAATGAATGATGCAGCATGTGTATTATCATTTTTCCTAAAAGAGAACATAACCGAG
The DNA here is from genome assembly GCA_947179395.2 of Pulicaria dysenterica. Classification (NCBI taxonomy): domain Eukaryota; kingdom Viridiplantae; phylum Streptophyta; class Magnoliopsida; order Asterales; family Asteraceae; genus Pulicaria; species Pulicaria dysenterica. The sequence goes on from OX359291.1 coordinate 83,287,149, forward strand.
TTCATTGGGTGACATCAAACGTTTCAAAGATGTTGGATTGTTGGGTGGTCTAAAGACTTCAAAACCATATGTATATATAATATATATGGGGGGAAAGGAAACTTACGTACAGATACATCTAATGGATCATTAACAGCCATCAAATTTTGCTCTCTCATAAGCAGGTAAAAGAAGATTCGGAAGAAAAAAAAAACAATCAGCATCCTAGTAAACATAAATAGCATTTCACTAAGGTCTAAAAGATGATACAGATTCTCTTTCATTAAAATTTTATGCATCCAAATAATTATAACAAGATTCATATAAAGCACAACTAACTTATACCCTCTATGGGTTTTAACATCAATATGACCGATATATACGAAAGCCAAAAGGCTTAAAAGTCAAAGATGGTACCTGCATCCATATAAGCAGGTTCAGGAGATAATTGACTATACCCAAACAATCCAGGAACGTCCACGGAGGAGGGTTCACAAGGCTGGTTGTTGAACATCCAATTATCATACTCATGATTAACCAACCCTCCAGAACCATTTACAAGTGAGGGCTCACTGACAGGACCCACACCTGCAGCTTCAAGTAACGAGCTTTGGGTGGCTGGTTGCTGAGCGGCCTGACTTTGAGACCAGCTGATGTCAGGAAAAGTTTTTGGGTCAACTGTTGTCCTTTGCCTTTGACTTTCTTGATAGAAAGTTCCAGAAGGAATCGAATAATTAGGTAAAGAAGATTGTCGTTGAAGTTGAGATATCAATGGAACAGATAGGGATTGAAAAAGAACCGGGGTTTCAACATATGAGTCCGAATTTACTAAGGTTTGCAAATTCGGTGGGAAGTCAAACTGGGTGTTTGACCTTGGCAGAGGTTCCTCAAATGCAAGTGTTTGTGAAGAAAATGGAACAGATGTGTTAACAGGAGAAGAACCCGGATAACTGATGTTTCTGTTATTGTCCTTATGCGAGCTATGAGAATATCGATATGCTCTTGGAACAACTCCATCTGAAACCGTTCTTTTAAATACGGGTTTGTGAAACGGAGTGGCTAGGTTATAATTGTGGTGCGCAACATCTCTTGGAACGGTACAACTACTTGTTCTGATCAACTGTTGTGATACTAAGCTGGGTTGAAACTTGTTCCTAGGTAACAAAACGGAGGATATTTGGTTTTGGTTAATGATGTCTGGGGCTCCAAAATCGGAAGATAATGAGCAAAACTGGGTGGGATTTGGCCTTGTAACCTGATTCTGGAACGAGGGTGGGAACAGATTCGTAAGAGGGTGCTGATTTGAGATAGGTGCATCAGCAACTTTGTCACTATTCTTGGAATTTTGCCTCTCGAGTTTCCAGAAGTCATCTTTATCAGTGGCATGACAATGGTCAAGACACCCACTGCCATTGCCCCAATACATACATGGAGCAAGTGAGTCACAAACATAACAGTAGCACTGTAATTTTAAGAGGAAATAGTATAGATCAAACGAGAGCTATACTACTTGTGGAATTTAATTGTTACAGATTAGGAAGAATTGAAGGTTGACAATGAAGTTACAGTTACCTGGTCACAGTGACTTTGGATTGGAGTAGACGAGAAAGAGAATTTGATACAAAGGTGTCTTGGATGTGGATAATCTCGACACGCAACCTGCAATAATTAAGAAATAAACAAAAGTTAACTACTTGTCCTATGCTTGCATATCTAGTAAGGATTCAATATAAGTTTGCTTGTATCATCTTAGCATAAAAATGTTTCTGCATAGATATAGGCCATTTCTTTACATGCTATTTCCCTCCATTGCAATCTAAATTTTGTGAATTTCTTGTTTATTTCTCCTCGATCACTTAAACTTGTCCCACAATAACATATTAATTTCTTTCACACTTCATTTAGCTGTGCGTTTTCTAAGTGATTAATGTGACCATGTTTAAACACACATCCAAACACCCCCTTACATAAGACTCATACTATGAAAATAATGAATAGACAAATGGGCAGGTTTAACACATGTAAACACAACAGCTACTTAAACTTTCTTCGTAACCTAGTCTCTTTACCTTGTAAAAAAGACTCCCTGGTAACTAACCCACATAATAAAAGTAACTTCTTCAACGAGTAAAGACTTGATCGTCACAATAAGCAGCCAAATGTATCTCTACAACACTTTACCTAAATACAGTGCAATGTCAGAAAATCTGTGATACTGTGATACACATTTATCAAAGTTTCGGATAATTGGATCTATGTGGTGTGCAGGGTAGGCACGTACCACTATGGGGGAAGAAAATGTAATGTTTTCCAGTGTATAATAATTTTTAAAAAAGCATAAAATTGTGAGCGTAATGTATCATGTGGAAACTTCTGTTATAATAGTGGACTCCGTTGTCTGAATCTGGGTCACCCTATGTCTAGAATCATTTTTTCAGCACTGAAGCCATCCGATTACCTAAATCATGAGTTAAGCAAGCAAATTTGGCATGTTTTACCTGATAATCATGTCATTTTGTCATTCTACTGTTATAACCAATAAAGTAGTAATATACCATCATATGTAGACTAAACATTCAATAGCCAATAGCTAATCATATCAATCTCCACATAAATAGCATAACCATCAACAGGAATTATAAGTACAATTTTAACAATAATCCACTTGCCCTAGCAAAACACACAAAGGAGCACTAATTTTAACATCTAGACGCGTAAAAAATAGCTAAATTACTAGTTAGAATTCATAATCATGGCAAGCAAACACAGCCTCATTTAACATATAGTTATCTACGATATCTTGAACTGTTGAGCCAAATATCTTACACAAATTCATTTAATAATCCCCACAAAATCGACAAAATCAGAGTTCAAACCTGCCCCTTTTCGCTAACAACAAGTACATCATCGGCATCATCGTCCTCGTCGCGATGGATATAATTATCACTCCGGACCTCCGGAGGCTTATCCGGTTCATGCTCGAGAAGTACACAGTCATTATCCAAGTACATTGAAGAAGACATGGAAGTCAATTTCTTTCTAGGTCTTTTGGGCAAAACCTCACTCACTACCACCACTTCATCGGAATCATCATGGCCTCCATCATCGTAACCGCAATCGTCTCTATTAACCTCATCTAGAAGCTCTGCGATCCAATTATGATCATCACCGCCATCAATACTTCCTTTGACGTTATGGCCATTCCAAGCATCCTCTTCATCGGAACTAATTTCCAACACCACCGGATTCGGATCCATAGCGAATTTGCATCAAAAAATCATCTGAATCTTAGGGCAAAGAGAAAGGAGTAGATTTTATAGGGTTTAAAGTGTTGCATGATAAGACGGAAAGGGACAAAAACCCTAGCTAGCGTTTCAGAAGAAGGGGAAGAAGGTGTGAGAAAGTGAAATTGCATTATAAAGAAGAAATTGGGGAGTCTATCAGTTTACTTACTGTATATAGTTGTCGGTCAACGTCAGTCCGTCACGGCCACTTTGCTTACGTCGCTCCACTTGCGAAGTCTGGAAAATATGATGTAATTGGTACCGGAAAAATATTTTTAAAAATAAAATATTATCATACTACACCTTTCTCCTTTTATCATTTTACTTATCACATGACATACGAAATTTATAAATTCTTTTTTAAGTTATTATAAGTTTATATATTACTAATTCTCATATAAATAAAAAATTAATCCACTTATTTAATCAACTAGATTAAATGTCAATATAACATACGTGCTTCTTATAAAATTTAATAAATAAAAAATTTTAAAACATAACAAATTACATCAACGCCGAGACCAGTGGTTGAAGTGTTGACGTGAAGTTAAGGGTATCGTAACGGCGGGAACGTAGTATCTTAGTACGAATAGACTTACTGTAAGGAAAACTACAGTATAGTACCAAGTTGAAAATTTTCCACCATCACCCATGAGAAATTTGACATTATGAAATAAAGGGATGTGTCTATGAGCCCAACCCTACAATGTCTAATAGTGTATGTTATTTTTGTGTTTCGAAACATTACAAGTTGTATACATACTTAGAATGATCAAAGTATAAATAATATTAGCATACATACATATTAAGTATCTAAATATATGTACGATGGAGTAAAAGCAAAGGACTGATTAAATTGTCTAGTCATTTGCTGTAGAAAGCTGACTAGACGAAATGAGTCGAGTCTCGTATGCTTTAGCGATGATCTTCACTACAGTCTGAATGATCTTCAATCTTGAGGCGTCACGCCTTCCGCCGCCAATGACAGCGACAACCTATACAAAGGTGTCAATTTCTCCGAGGTATAAAAGAGACCCTATCATGCCCTTAAGCTAGGAAATGACAGTTTTCAAACTTGGTTACTATTAAGTGAATGATCACCCGTTATTGTATTTCTTATACACGTCATCTATCATTTTTGTTGCATTTAGGAAAATAAGTTTATGTCTTTATTTGTTTTTAATTTAAAAAGAATCTAAATGATTATAAAAAAATTAAAATGATAAAACTGACCAGAATTAGAAGGGGATATATCAATCGGAGAAGTAGAACAAAAATTTGTTTATTTGCATCAAGCTTTCCGCTGGGGGGGGGGGTGCTCATTCAAGTCTTACTCAAACTATTACTCAACAAAAAAATAAGAGATTTGGTTTCAGATGATCGGGATAGGGATAGGCAAAAAAAGTCTCTACCCTGACCCGATGAAATAAATGGGATCACTCCTTATGGACTCGTTGAGAATGATTCTGGTCTAGTTCATGGCTTATTAGAAGTGGAAGGTGCTCTGATGGGATCCTGACGGACATGCAATTAGTTTGATAAGGACGAGTGACATAGCTTGTTCGACCTGAACCAAGGAATTTTTATAGAAAAGGATCTCATGATCCTGGACCGATCTTACATGTGATCGCAAATCACAAATTTTGTCTATGATGTTTTTTAATGTTATAAATGGTAAATGATATTTAATATATTAAGTGGACAAATATGATATTTTAAGGTGTGAAAGGGACATAATTTTCTTTAGTTGATTCAATTTTGAACGAGGAAAGTCAAAATAAAATTCCAATCTTAATAAAGTGGATGGTCATATTTAAAATTTTAATTTATTATATCATATAAAGAATTATGATCGTTTAATAAATCTGACTCATGTTAATCTTGTATTTATATTAGAAATGTCCACATCCAGATCTAGACAACCCATTTTCCTTTAAAGTTCATCGACACTAGCTTCGGGTTTGCCGACACTAGAAAATACGTAAAAGAATATACGCCAATATTTAGAGTATCATATATAATGTTCACATACTATCAACTTTTAAATACCATTTCTCCTAGATCGATCTACCAGGCTCTACTTGTTAGACTCCAATAATACTTTAATATTGTGATCGTGCATTATTTCATATTAATTGACAGGTTAAAATTCACATTAAAAAAGGACAAGAAGAAAAGAAGGCATTATTTTGCCTTGTGGGGAGAGAAAGGCATCAACAGCAGTAATACCAATTGTATAAGTAAAGTATGGTTCTTTCTTGTTTTGCAAATTACAACCTCAATTGCCAGTTTGCCACCATGAACCACCACAAAGATCAATCTGCAGCCACCATCAACCTAAATGCTCTCATTGCTCAAATCATGTCATCGGAAAACAACAACCGTCAATACAATGGTAATACCGCCTTCCAATCACCTAATATCAGAAACCCAAATATGGAAGGAACGAATTTGGGGGCTACAATGATCTTTCATCGCGGCTCAGGGTTCTCGTCTGGCGAGGTTAATGAAAATTGTGGTGTTAACATATACATAAATAACAATATACAGGGTTTGAATAACTCGATAATGATTGGAAGCCGGTTGCATATGTCGGATCCAGGATTATGGTTAAGTTTTAAAGATACGAAGTTGGAAAAATGGTTTTCGAAGAAAAACAACAATAATTCGGGCTGTTCATCTTTAGGATTTTGGTTGTTATTGCTTTTGGTGGTTGTTTTGGCTTTCTTGGTGATGTATTTCATGTAAGTTTACATATATGAATCGCAACGTGATTGTGTTGGCATGTGGTATGTACGTCATGTAGATGAGTTATGTTTGGAAAACTCAATATGGAACGTTCATCTCCAAAAGATGTCTTCCGAACAGATCAAACGATAATCCATCATAGGAATTGAAGTAAGAATGGTGATTGGTGCACTTGCGTGTGTGTGTGTAGAGAGAGAGAGAGGAGAGAGAGAAAAGTTCAAACGAGAACGGTTGGTAATATTATTAATGACTCATTCATAGGGATATTTTTTGTCATTTATATATTTTTCTCAACCGTAAATTGCGTCAGGATGAAATGTCATTAATATACAAGACTTGATTTGCCTAATTAGTCATTCATTTATTTTAACCTAAGGATCAAAATTAGTCTTGTATGAAAAACATTTATCATTTGAACCCAATATACATTCAAATAGCTGTATTTTGATTCAGAAGCCCAATCCAGATTACAAAGAAATCTCAAAGATATTAAACTATCAGTCAAGTTGTGTATATGCTTTCACCAACAACTCATATGCTTGTTCAAAGCTGATCCTGGTGCCAAGAAACTATATGAAAAAAATCAAAGAAATGAGCAAAGATTTTGTGTTCAAATAACCCAAGAAATCAAACTCGATCGATCAGGCTGTTACCCTTTCCAATCATGAAACTAAGACAAAGTATACGTAAATCTATATAACATTGTTTATTTGTCTTGTGTTTTCTTGAAACCTCAATGCTGCATTAAGGCGTTTTTCAGGATCCGCAGCCTTTTCACAGTGCTAAGAAACATCCTGAAACAAAATCATGAAAATCGAAACTGATCACACAAATCCACTCTTTTTTGCAAGAAATGAGATTGAGAAAACATACTGCCATGGAACGTCTCCAACAAGCATGCAATCTCCATCTTTGTCTTCATAAGTGAGCACAAACTCGGATGTTCCATTTAACAATCTCAAAGATCCTACTTCTGTACTTGACCCTAAATAAAGTATTTATGAGACAATTAAAAAAAGTATTTATGAGACAATTAAAAAAAGTATGTTTTTTTATTTATGTAATTTGAGCTTTTAATTATATTGTGAACTTGACTTACTTGTTCCATAGAACATGTTCTCCAAGGTCTGAGCTAACATTTCATAGGAGGTGTGAGCATAGAGGTCAACTTTTCTTCCAATTAGGGTTCCATCCATATTCACCTTCACAGATAGATGATGACCATTGCTTATGTTGTTGCTAACCTCGTGATGTTCTGACTTGATCCGGTTAGAAAAGATTGGCATCCTTTGAGCTGATCTTCTTATAGGAGGCCATCCAACCACACTTCAAGAACACCATTTCAAAACATAACTCATCATCAATATGTAACAACCAGCTTGAACCTTAATAACAGGTGATCAATCAACATTTAGGATACTGAAAATGGATTGCAGAGAAGTTGAAATTTGGTCCATAACTTTGTAGATCTAGTTTCGCAAGAATTGGGTTATTACTGTTAATAATACTTATCTTATTTTACTTATGTTGTATGTTCTCAAAGGTGGCTTATCCTTCATAGACTGTATATCATTGCAATTCAAGAATCTTAATAACTTATTTCCTCTTCTCTTTTTTTGTTTCTTTCAATCAGGGAATATGTGTTTATTGATTGAACATGTAGGGCCTAAAAAACATGCTTTAAATTTCCATGTTTCATGAGGTATGGCCCAAAAGGCAAAGAAAATTCCCAAATTTCTTGAGGTTATGACTTGAAAAAAAAAAAACCTCTCTCATCACAGATGGGTATTCCCTAAAAAAACATGAAATCAAATTGCAAATGGGTATGGCTTAAAACATTTTAAAAAAATTAATCACAGAAGGATATGGCCTAAAAAAATCCCAGATCACATCACAGACACTAATACAACACTTCAAAAAGGATTCATATACATGCATGGCAGTAAACCAAACTAACAGAACTTTAATGGTGGAAATGTAGAACAAATTCAATAACCCAATACCCATAAATCAAGAATCTTTTTTATCATAACAAAAATAGAATATCTTATAAGAAATAAAAACATAAATAGAAATTAAGATGGTACCTTGTGCCATTAGGAGGAGAAACAGAATCATAAGCAGTTCTTTTAGTACCAGCAATGGAAGAATTTGGGATGTTGACATAAGAAGATGATGAAGAAGATGAAGATGGACAAGAAGACATCAAAGAAGGGAATTCTTTACTAGTCAAGATTCTAGAACCTTCTTCCTTTGTCTTCAAACCACCACCAATACTCAATCCTAACTCTAATTCAAGATCATCATCGTCGTCGTCGTCGTCGTCATCAATTGGGTAGGGTGAAGAATCCTCAATTGACACATCTTGATTCTTGTGACATATCTCTCTGTCCTTTGAGACGGTCAAGATTGACCCACAAGGTGACGACCCACGGCCACCGCCACCACCATATCCGGCGCCGGGAACTCCTTCCGGGAAGCCAATAGCACTCATTTCTCAAGAATGTTAGAAATGAAGAAAGCTATTTGAAGAAGAATGACAACAGGGGAGGGGAGGTGAAGTGCAAAGGAAGAAACTTTAAAGGGTGGAAGGTTGGTGGGACCCATATGTCGGCTTCGTGCGCCTTAATTCATGATCGATTCCTCCCAAATGAGTCCCCATCTTTCGCACAAACAGTCAAACGCACACTGCTCTGTTTCCGTTTCAACCAAACACTCTGCCCCCGCCATGAAAGATGGGAGTCCGAATTCTGAAATCAACTTTTTTTGGTTCATTGGTAACTTCGTTTTTTACAGAAAAGTACAACTGTTTATGCACAGTGTATCTGTGTGTACAATTTATGATATAAATGTAACTGAAGAGGGAGAAAAGGAGTATGAATGGTGATTATTTCCTAACACTCGGTTCTCTGTTATTTTGATAGCAGAGTTTTGAAGTTATTTGACAAAAAAAAAGGATTAAATTATTACTCTGCTTCTTGTATTAAAGTAAAATTTTGGATATTAATTATTCAAAATTTGTTTTAAGGTCGAATAATTTATAATTCGACACTATTTTCTAATTTCAAGTTTCATTTAAAGTAGTCTTTCTTTATATACGAGATTCAAACATGTTAAATGTTAAACAATTTAATATTCAGTGCTAAATAGTTTCTTTCGGTTAAAATCAAACAACCTCTAAATTTTTATAAAAAAAATCCTGAATGTATGTTTATTTCCTGATAACAAAAAATTATCTAAAAGAAAAATAAACATAAATTTAGAAACCAATATTAACAAATTTTCATAAGACATTTCCTTTATAAATTTTGTTAATATTTTTCAAAATGTATTATATTTCTCTGGTAATAAACGTCCATCTCCATGACAACTTTTGTTCACTGCCATCGACAACGTGGTGTCCGTGTTGGCTTCAGATGTCTTGGTTATTTTTGCATTTCAAAAAAAATGTCTTAGTTCAAGGGTAAACCATCCTTTCATCCTTGTTATATTGTTGATGTGACATCTTTATATCGTTCATTCCTGCAGGTTAACCACTTTTTTGTTTACTGGTCAAGTTATTTTGGATGTTGTTGAAGTTCCAACCTTTTTTATTCTAATTATTCCACTTGGAGTTTTTCTAATGGATTGTACAGAATTCATCATGACCTATTATACTGTGAAAACAATCAAGAACCTGATGCCAAAATTGTTAGGACCGTTACCAGGGAACCGACCAACGATATTGTCCGCTTTGGGTTTCCCCTCACGGCTTTAAAACGCGTCATTTGGTAAGAGTAAGATCCACCCTCCTTATAAGGAGAATGAATTTCCCTTGCCTCACCAATGTGGGATGCTCCTGCATTGCTACAGGAGCGGTGGGTTTAAGAGTCGCGGATTTGACCGGCTCGAGGGAACGCTGAGCCCCATAAACCCAACAAAAATGCTCCTCGTCTTTACGTATTTCCAATCTGATTATCTACGGATGTGTCGATCCATTCTTTACGCACCACGGTCCTTTCTTGGGGTGTTCTGGTTAGTGGTTATTTTAGAGTTTTCTTTTTTAGTTGAGAACATTCTATGAGAGTTTTCTCTTCAACGGGTGTGTGTTGAGTTCCAAATGAGTAGGTTGTAGGAGGAAAAACTCATTGCAAGACATTTAGAAAATTGGAAAAGGTTCATTAAGGTAAAATTATTGTTAAATTGTGGTGGATTTGAAGAGATGTTGGTCTTTAGTTGATTAATTATACCGGTGAAAATATAGGATATGTTCAGTGAGTAGTTTGTTGGAGAAAAATTATCATGGAACGGATTTTGGGGGTGATGTTGGTGTATGTACTAGTTAAACGTGTTCAAAATTAATGCTTTAACTTGTTGAGGTGAGTTCTAAAATAAAGTATGGAGTAAGAGAGGAAAAATGTGACAATGTGAATAAAATGGAAGAGGTTGATATGTATTTATATTGGTTATTTGAAAGAATTTTTTTTTTAAATTACAATAACAATTTTAACTAGAATATAATTTTTTATTACATAATTTTATTTTATACGATTAAATCCTTAAAGTTACTTTGCATCTCCAATTAATGAAATATTCTAGTTCTTCAGAGATATTTATACTAGGCATATCTTTAATTAGTATCAATTTTGATCTATATTCATTGTATTTTTTTAAAAAGTTCTTATACATGAAAGGGTTCCTAGAATAACGTTACCTTCGATAAAGTAGATAAATTTTACTCATAAATATAAACTTGGTTACCTTTGTTAAAGTAGATTACTTTTAACAGTAATTTTAACCTTGGTTGATATATTTGACCACTTTGGGTTTGAAAATACACAAGTAAAAGTAAGTTCATAATGCTTGTTTTTCATAGTTGGCTACCAGCTACCAAGTAAATGCTAAACCTCTTTTAAGACTTACCAAAATAGACCAATAATCAATATAGTTACTCCACAGACATGTATGTAATGTAATTAAAAGATAAATGGGTGTGTGTAAACACTTGTTTAAGATAGTCAAAAGTCATGAGATAATTATTGTAACTGAAAGATAAATGGGAGTCATGAGATAATTATATAATTCAATTTCTGAATTTATTCTATCGTTTACTTGTTTATTTTAGTGTAGTTTCATCATATTATTAACAATTGTGACAAAGTAGCATGACAAGTATTTAAATGATCTAGGATACTCTGACACCTACAGTATATTTAATTTGTTAACCTAATGGTTAATTAGTAACCGATATTAAAGGGATCGAGTTCAAAATATAGATTTAATGTTTTATGATCAAGTATTTGAATTGAATCAACAATACATGCTCTATAACCATCATGAATGAAAGTGGACAGATTTATAAACCAGACCTCAAATAATATTCAGTGATGGATACATGGAATATAAACGAATATTAAAGGATCTAATCCTACTTTGTTACACCCTTGTTTTATTTCGTATATGCTTAGCACATGCACATCTACATCCAAATTCTTTTAAATGAACATGCATTTATGTTTTTAACTATTTTTGCATCTATTAGATTGCCTTAAGAAATTGGCTCAAATTAAAAAATATATATTCAAAAATTTAAGTGTTTTCTTATAGAGTGTTAAATATTTATGAGGTGGCTGGCTTCAATTTAACATAGGTGTGTTTTCCCCGGTTTTTTGGGTGATTCATTATGTATGTATACTGTTACACTCATTATTATATAAAAGACGATTAATTGCTGTATGAATTAATTTTCATATAAACAAACACATTTTTAATCCCAAAAGAAAGAAAGAAAAAAGGAATAGCATTATTATAAGAAGTCAAGAAGTATATATAAACAAAGAAAAGAAAACATGGCATTTATTTAGTTTTAACAAAAGGAGCAGGAAACAAACTTGCGGAAGATCCACGTAAAAAGATTGTTTTGTCGGGTAGCCAAAAGACATATTTGTCGTCTACTTTAATTTTCCCTACTCCAATATGTTAAAATTATCAAGACTTTTATTCATTTTATCCGGTTAATTTATCCTTTAACCTAGTCAATTTTGTTACAGGAGTGTTATCGAGTCAATTTATGAATTTCTTGAATTGAGTTATTCGAGTTTGATAATACTTTACTAGGTTTGTAAATCATCTTGAATTCGTATTCCTATCAACAAAACCGATTTGAATCTAAATATTTAAATTTGGTTTGGATTCGAATAAAACCAAATTCAGCTTTCTGAGTAGATTTGTTCTAACTTTTAAAATTTAAACCAAAATCAATGGTAAAGTCTTAAAATAACATATTACTATTTAGATAAAAAAGAAATTAGAAATATAAATAAAGTAATAAAACACTGTATAAATTCGAATCTCGAGTCGGGAGACAAATTTTTAATGATTAAAAAACCAATATAAACTTTCGAATGAGTCCAAAACCAATTCGAAAACCAAACAAACCAATTTAAATCGAATTATTTGAATTTGGTTAGGTTTGAATTTTGGCTTTTACGAATCGTATCCAATTATTGAACACGTCTAATATTTGATATGTTTAATGCATTAATTCTTTTTTTATCATCTCATTCCTTGATTTAGACACTTGTAATAATCAATAAATAGTAGAATAAGTAGCGACTAGCAAGATAAATTAAGTGGATATAAAACCTCGAATAAATTATTAAATGTAAAGGTCTTGAAGCAAATTTTTACTTAGTCTTTTCCAATGGGAATATTATACATGCAACTAACATCAACTAAGTTAGATGATTTTGTTCTCACATGCCATTTAAATTAGGGGTATTAAGGTCATTTTAGTGTTTTGATAATTTAAGCAATATGTAAGAGAAACATCTCCTAGTTCGAGTGTAGGGGTGACAATCATGCCGTGTTCAAGTCGGTAGGTCGTGACAAGAACATGACCCGTTTAATTAGTCGTATCAGAATATGTGACACGAATCTGTATATGTGAAAACACTGCACTACCTGCATAACACGTTTAAATATACAGGTTCGCGGGTCATTCACGGATTGACGGGTGAACCGGTCTAGTTTTACTAATTTTGTCCCTTGTTTCTCAAAATACATAATCAAAATAAAACGTACCAAATAAAGTTCAACATTACCAGGATAGTTAGATCTAGATGCAAAAACTTGCTTTTAAGATATAATATAATTACAAGTGATGAAACATAGATGATTCAACGGTGTCTATCTATAGTCAAAACTTCAGTGGAACAAAAGGGAAAAAGTGGATTTGGTCCCAATTACGGTTACGAGAATTAACGAATAAGGGAAAACGCAAAAATCCGAATAGAAAACGTGAAAAGCAAATGGGTAAATCAAAATATAGAATATACATACGCGTTGACGGGTGAAACCGCGAACTTGTCAGTCAACTTGAAAATGACATGTTTATTATACAGGTTGACGGATCAACCCGAAAATGACTTGAACTTGTGTATACTCGACTGTAACAAGTCAAACTATGCGCAATGTATTTTGACTAAATAACCAGTATCGAGTAAAGCCATTTGTGTTGGTAATTTGTATGACCAATATTATTTAAGTGTAATGAGATTAATTTGTTGACCAATTGAATTTTGATAAAATATCGAACAAGTGGTGCGGAGTGTACACTTGTTTAAGTTTATTTTGATTCAAAGTACAATGTTATTTAAGCGCGAAGCCCATAAACGACAAAGGTACAGGGGCAGAGCCCCTGTTGGCAGGGTCTTGCAGAGCCCCTAGACTGGGGTCGAGCTGCCAGATCAACTTGAAACTTTTTTATAATGGTTGTTTGGGATAGCGAGTCTGTCTACTACTTTAAGTTTAAGGAATTACGGTTAACTAATTCACTTATACAAAAATATTGGTAAACATAAAAACTTATAATTTATTAACCCATAAATAAATTGTTTTATAGTATCCCAACACGGAACACCATGTGTCCATCAGTTCCATGTCCTTAATTTGCCCAAGACTTTATTATCTACCCATGAAACCGATAAGGAGGATTTGACCAGTGACGAGTTAAAATTTAGCCTGAAATTTACTTCCTCCGAATAAACAAGTTGAAGTTATCGACTCTAAACTAAAAATTCGGCTCATATTGTTGAAATGAGCAAAACATAGAGCAGCACTACCTCTGATTCATTGAACCACTGCAGCAATTGGTCAGTAAGTATCCCACAAATCGAGGCAAAGCACTGAAGCACTTTTCCAACATGAGATAGAACCAAATGCACACATCATATCATATATAGCTATTTCATCACACTCCAAAAGTTTTATGCATAAGCCTATTGAATATTTTCTCATTTTATCTATAAAACAATTTCTGTACTCTAAATCACATATGAATCGAGGTACGAGCTTCTTGTTATCATGTTTTGGGACATTTTGGTGTATTCACATATTTAAAAAGGTAGAGACTGAAGAAAAACCTAGCATTTTTCGTCACCGAACCAGCTGCTTTTCTCCTTGGGCCCAGTAGGGCCATCCTCGCCATAAAGTTCATTTGGTAGCTTACTGAATATATTTTGCGCTGTACACCGAAGAGAAGCAGGCAAACGGTCCAAGGTTCTAGTAACTTCAGCCCTCGAGTCATGTACAGTTGTGGGGCCCCATTTTCTCATGTACTGTAACCAACATGGTTCGTTAATGACCCCATCCCCAAGATACTCTGCTGCAATGATTTCATAATCTTTACTAGAATCTAAAAAGTGCTTGCTACAAGCAGCAGTGTTCCTGATTCCAATGCTCAGATTTACCGACCCTTGAAGGAGATCACCAGGATGTGGGTAATTTGCGTGCCCATTTCTTGATGCATATACAATCGCCTTGTTACCTTCAATGAACTCTAAATATGGGGCGTCTACCCACACACCAGCACTATGCTGTGAGAAATACACACTCCATAGCTCTCCAGTGAAGTTGCTTATTCTAAGAGTAACATGTTCCCAATCACCAACATGCTGTCCCACTCTACTAAGCGTGTAAGTCATGAGCCCGATCTTCAAGGTGCCTGGCCCGTTAAAAGGGCAGAAAATCCACATCACAATGTCGGTAAAAGTCCCACCTAATGCTGGCTTTACATGAACGTAAACTTTTGAACTTTCCAAGTTTCCCTTTTTAATTTTCTTCTCGCTAGCATCTTTAGGCAAATCTATCCAATATACACCATCATTTCTCCCACCCTTAGGCAAATTTGAACCGGAAGGATCGATTGGCTCGCCTTTTGACTCCCCTTTTTTGTACAACAAAGCTCCATTTTCAAAGAACCATGATACAGAAGATGGGAGGTACATCTCATCAGGATGGAAATAGATTGTTGGCCCGTAAGATTTAATGAGAGCATGAATCTGATGAAGATTTGGCATCGAGCTGTGCATACTAGGGTTCAGATTTTTCAAGCATGCAATGTTCAAGTCTTCTCCAGGACTCCAGAGACAACTGCAGAAAAAAGTACCTACCGAGACACCTTTCTCATAGATTCCTCGCTGACAAGGTCTTGTTTTCCAGACCCTGAATATCGATTCTGCTATTTTAGAATGTGTACCAAGCATCATACAGTGTGGTTCACAAGAATCTGTAAGATCTTCACGCACGCATCTAATTTCTCCCAAACTAGGCTTTGCAGGCTTATTTGTGACAACAAAGCCCAAAGCTTTATAACCCTCAGGAGCCATAGGCAACCAGAAGTAGCCGTGCCCGTGAACATTTTCTTCTGTCCAGTCATCTGGGCACCAAACTAATGTGTAATCTATGGGCTCCAAAAGGGCAGGTGACTCAGACTTGGCCACTTCTTGAGCTACAAGTACAAATCCTCGCAACGGTTTCTCATCAGATTGACAGTAGTAACCAAGGCAGGAGTATCCATTTGGTATTTCTATTGGTTTGAAGAAGTTGACACCTTTTCTTCTCTTCTTCATCTCACTTCCCCAAATAAACTCAAACTTGGTGATTTCATGAACTTCCAATTCTCCTAAATTAATTGTTCCTGTGGCGAATCCATGACCTGAAAATCTTACAAAATACACAGGTCAACAAGAGTCCAACCTCAAGTGTCTTTAACCAAATTTAGTTAATAGCCATGAACATTTTAGTTACAAAAAAGGCGTACCCACGCGTGTACAAAAAGGCTATCAGAAATTACTAATGTAATTATTTACATGACAAATCTAAATGAAAAATTTGATAAAAGGTAATCAAGATTGAATAGCATTACCATCTGTGACAAGTTAAACATAGGAAATAATTTAAAATTTACTAACGAGTAAAACAGAAAACAAATAATTGTAATGAAAAACCTTCATCTTAATCTATCTAATATAAAAAGGTAACGAGTGTCTCTGTGTGTGTGTGGGCATCCTCTTTAAAAAGAAACATAATCTGCATTTAGTTCCTTCATGGATGGTCTGAGGTTCTACCTTCATATGTGTCATAGATGGCTGGAACAATAGACCTGACAAAGGAATTCAAGTATTTTACCTGTCGGCCTTGTGAATCTTTTGACATATTTGCAGGTAAAACTCTTTTCATACACAGAAAAACACATATATAGGCATGTTCAAGAAAACATACACATGTAATAACACTTAGGACAGCTCCTAATCACACTGTTGTTATAAGTACATCTCCCTGTATGGGATAGGTGGTTGGCATAAGAGACGTAACATATAACCACTAACTAAGATCAATTCAGCTCTAAAATAAGCAACCGCACAATCATTCGTGGTACGCCTTACAACAAGCTTCTGGTAAGCTTGCTAATCCATCTGCATAGTTTTTACTTTGTTTCTTTTTTCCAATTATCCTCAATTACTGCTACTCAGTGTCATCATTATGCTAGAGGAGATAAGAAAATTATCAAACTAATCTTAATCACATCTGTGAGGCTGTGATATGAGAACAGTAACGTAATCTTCTAGTTTTGATAGGAAGAACACTGTTAAGTGTATGATTTGTTTGTAATAACCCTGGCAGAACTCATCACTGATCCCCATAAGCTAGATCAAGGGGGAGAGCGCCCAGTTCACTATAAACTGCATATCAAGTTCACGATCACACTCGCTTTAAATCTCCTAAACATATTTACTGACAAAATTCTGTTCTAAAAGCACAAAAATACACAAGTATAAAGCCCTAATACTCAATAATGAATTGGAAACCTATATCAGATCGACGGAAAATCAAACGGAATGATCACGTAGGAACGTAGAAAGCTTGAAAATTAGTGAATACCTGGAGGCCATTGGGGAATCGGAGAAGGAAGGGAGAAAGATTCGATATCGGGAACCAGGACATCGGTGATTCTGTTCCAGTTCAGGCATCCACAGCCCGTCATCTCTCTCGTTCTCTCTCTCCCCAAGCAACAGCCAGAATTTAGATGTGATGAATATGATTCGATCTGAGAAAGCTTTTAAACATAGTTTAGATTATATCGAAGATTATTCAGATTCTTTGTGTTGTTGTTAGGTTAAGATCGAAATTGATAATGATGATGACGGTATTAACTACGGCGTCGGCAATGAGTTGGAATTATGGATTCCTGCAATTACCGATTGGAGTTTACAACCAGTTTTTACGAAAAATCTCTAACAGCAATTTTATGAAAGTTAATAGCTAGATTTGGATCTGTTTATTTTATTTACTATTTAACCCTTAAATCATCCTGACTAACGAGGTAAGTTTTATAAAATCTAAAATATTAAACATGTAATAAACTATAAATAAAATATATAAAACAATTTAGAAAAACAAAATTATATTTTATAGAAAAATAACTAATAAAACATCATATTTATCACATGTTCAAAGATTGAGTTTAGGCAAGGTCGTATTTAAAGTAGTACTTCTTTGTATTTTACATATAGTTTTATTTGTTAGGTTACTGTTATCGTTACAAAGATGAAACCCCAAGAGAATTAAGTATATTTGGTGGGTACACTGATTCTTATAAATGATATGAAAGTTCATTTAACATATATTGTCTGAATTAAAATATGATCTATCCATAGTGTTAAGAATTGATACAATGTATGTAATCATTTATGTGTTCAATATCTTTATTTGTTAGAGCAAAATTACTCTCTTAAAAATAATTTCAATAAAAAAGATGTTCATTAATATCATGTAATCTTTTATGTGTTCAACCACTTGATTTGTTATACGCCGATGTGATACACGTTTAGTTATAATTTTTTTATCAAAGTATAATTGTAAAAGATATAGCATCTTGAAGTGAGAGTCAAACATCTAAATATAAATAACTAATGTTTTTTTAATGTAAAATGATAAGGATTTTGTTAAAATATAATTTAATCACTATTTCTCATTGTTATTTCAAAAAACCCAAATTATAAACCATAACGAATAAATAATCACTCCATTAGCTCATAATAACATTGTCTAAAAATTTGGATATCATACTCATAACCTTCTTGTTGACATGCAAAGCTCTCGTCCGTTAATCACTACAAATAGTGAGTTTTTTAAAACCATCACAATTTAATCAATATTTTCTTATAAAATTACTTAAATTGAAAAAACAGATAAAAAGTTTAACGTTGTATGATCATGTCAATGAAAAAGATAATTAATTTAGGGATTCACAAACATAAACTATCTCATAAAAATGTTTTATACCTTACTAATTTGTTGTGGATGTATATTCTTATATACTCTAAATCAAAAATAACTCATTGAAAAAGATTACTAAATTATTGATTCATAACATAAAAGTTTATCATATATATATGTTTACTGGTTTGGAGTTTTATAAAGAATATAAGCAAGAAAATACATATTCTCAATAAGAAAACATTAAATGTCATTACATTACGATTTACACAAAATCAGATATAGTAACTCTTTTTTATTGGTTATGAAATATACTTTTATACTAATAAAAAATTATTTTTTAGAATTTTGTGTCATTACAGAAAAATTACATCAAAACGTATAAAAATGAGACGATTATAAATATATATTTATATTTATACCAATCATTATACATTAAAAGTTATAAAATAAATACTAAAAACATATACAATTATATACATCCATTATATAATAATATATAATTTATACAAACACTCTATACATATTTCCATGTAGTCCCCTCGTAATTTGTTCCATATGCACTTGCAAATCACCATTCTAGTTGTGAAAGTCAAAATTACATTGTTTGGTTAAGATTGTGAAAATGATAAGTTTTGATTAGTTAATTGGATTTTTATTTAAAAAAACTTTCCCAACAATGATTTTCTTTTAATATAGAAATAGGATCAATAAAAATTCATGTCTTAAAAAATCTAAAAAAATCAATCTGGACCATTGGATCATCGGAATCAATAGATTAAATTTAAAGCTGCCAATTTTGTAATTATATGAAAGGTATATATGATAATTGAATGTATGAGGGCAAACATGGAAAATCTCCCCCTCCCAAAAAAAAAACCCACGTAATTTCCTCCCCTATTTCAACTAAAAAAAATTACCTTTTAAAGCTTTAAATTGTCATAATTATTTAAGATTTGTGAATTAAAACAAAAAAATATACCAATCTTCTAATTTTTTAATCCTCTTTCAATAAGACCACTATTCTCATATATTTCTAAATTTTTTTGAAACTGCAAATTTTTAATATGTAATTTGTATTTTGGGCTGCATTATAGTGTTGTGTATTAATTTTGAATTTTGGGTTTGAATATGTAATTTACATTATGGGCTGTATTTTTATTGAATCATTTTGGGTTTGCATTTTATATTTTCATAATTTACATTTTGGAAGCATTTGTATGACCTGCATCTTGGATATTTTGTATTTTGCATTTTAAAATGAAACCCAGATAAAAATGCAAATTTTGAAATATTTGCATTTTCAAAAAAAAAATCAGTAATATATCATGCTAGTCTTGTTTGATAGAAGACGAAAAACTGAATTTAATAATATAAATTAAGTGGGTTTTTTTTTAAGTTAGCTAGAGGAAGCGCGTGAGTTTTTTTTTTCATTTTTACCTCTAATCAATATGTCATGTGTCATCACTAAGATGGTTCTTTAGGTTGTATGTTTAAGAGATGTTCTATATTTAATCTCACCCTTTTAATATACATACATGTATGATATATTAGCTGGTAACTAGAGTTTAATAGTATAAAATTACAAAACAGGATAATTGTAACACCGTACTTTTATACATAATATTAACACGCGAGCGGAAGATAATTACATATAATTACATTTAATACCAAAAGTCAAATACAACTTTGACCGGTTATTATTTACAAAATATACAATACGGTGTTATTAACAAAACAGACTCTTTATAAAAACTATTGTCATCAGAGTTGTGGTCTGTCCATATTCCCAGTCTTCAGTATTCACAAACTCACAAAAGTTTATCTGCAAAACAAACTAGTGGGGAATTAGCACAAGCTAAGTGAGGAAAACTAATATCTAAGCACATACAAGGCAAACATGCCCAAACACAGCTCAAACACTAAGGAGAACCAGCAAACCAAGGTCGGCCACCAAAACCAAGGTTCACCGATAGCTCTGCTACTTGGATAACAGTATAGGCTCCCTTGAGTGCAACAAATGCCCCTCAAGATCAAATACGGTAAATCCCAAAGCAAAAGCCCAGCCGCCCAGCTAAAGCTGATCTCCCACCCAAACATGTATACAGTTTATCAAGAGCGCAAACAACTATTAGGTTGTCATATCCTGCATATCCGAAGATATAATTCCACTCGCCAAAGTCTTCAGACTCAGGCTACGCAGCAAACTATTCTACTGAGTCTTGTCACCACCTGAGCAAACAATTATCAGTCAGTATTTGCTTAATAAATACACAATAAGCACAATACTATAGTTATCATACATGTACATAAAATCAGCAAGTACACATATCTACATATCACATGTACTAAGAATCTTTAAGTACATAATCATTAAACACGAGTATACCCGAATTCACAATTACTCTGTACATCTTGTAAATCTTGTGAATTACTTCAACTCCTTAGCTTAGGCAATTCATTATCTTCTATCCACACACTTGATACAATGTTCATTTCAGTTCATCAATATCATCAAGGAGTTATCGATTAAATCTTCATTCAGATTCATCATTAAATTCGCAAATTCCGAGCATAGGCATGAATGTAATCCAAATCAAGTTCAAATCCGATAATGTCCAATTCCGATTAAGGGCACAATCCGAGTGAAAGACTAAATCCGATTGAATCCCAATTCTGAGATTAAGTACAATCCAATACATCCAAATCCGAGATAGGCATTTATATATTAAATCCGAGTAAACAGGATTCCGAGCAAAGAGATAATCCGAGTAAAAGGTTCAATTCCGACAAACTTGAAATCCGAGTAAATGGCACAATCCGATTAAATCACAATCCGATAGAAAGATCCAAATCCGATAAAAATGTTAAGGCATCACAAAGAAGTCTTTAGTCGGATTCCGACTCAATCCAAATCCGATAAAAGTCCCAATTCCGATTAAAGTATTAATCTGAGAAAAGGCAATTCCTAGGGTTTAGTCGGATTCCGATCAAACTCAAATCCGAGTAAAGTGTTAAGGAATTTCTACAAGTCTTTCTGTCGAATTTCATCCAATTCCGATTAATTCGCTCGGATTTCACTAAATCCGATTAAATCCATCGGATTTCATTCATTCTGATAGAATCAGTCGGATTCCGAGTCCTCCAAGTTCTTCAATTCCGATCGATTCATATATTCATCCCCAATTCTGATTTTAACACTAAATCCTTACTAAATTAAGTATGCAATTCATATAAGTTTCCATAAATGGTCTAGTTCACATAAAGAACATATAAACAACATGTATTGATCATCAAATCTAACATGCATACATCCTAAATTCATCAAATCATCAATCGGAGTTCATATCCTATTCAAAACCGAAAGCAAACAACAATTAACAATCATGAATCAGAATTCTAACCTTATGATGTTATGATCTCAGTAATTTAATATGTAAACAAGATTAATTGTCGAATGTGGAAATCCTTTTCTTCCTTTCTCTTCTCGGCCGTAAGTTCACAAACGTACACACACACACAATTGTTTTCTAATTGCATGTGAAAATGAGAAATAAAGGGAATGGAGGTGGTGACTAATCACCCACAATAGCCACCTCACTTTCCACTAAAAAATAATTTACATTTAATAAATCAATAAATCATTTTATAATAACATATTACTAATTATTGATAATACAATTAACAAATCATAATTCCCAAATTAATTAGGTTAATTACCTAATTATACTAGGCCATATTAAGGGGTGTTACAATAATTATAAAAATAGAAGGAATTATAAAATTAAATAGAAAGGGTATTTACTTAATTTGATATATAAAAAAGCTTATAGGTAGTTTTAAAAGCTAATTCAAGAAGTTTTTTAAGTAGCCTTTTGTTTTAGAGTTTTTTTTTTCTAAAAAAAAGCTTTCAGATATTTATCTAAACATGACTTGTAACTTATTTTCTCAAAATAAAAAAATACCAGCTTCAATAAGCTCCAAAAAATCTCATATCAAACATACCCATATAATACAAAGTTGTTTACCTTTTTAATGATCAAATATTAAAATGATAGAAATTACTCAAAAAAATATGAGTACTTACTATAATAGAACATGAGTTTATATAAAAAACATAATTCTGAAATTTTAATATACAATCACATGTGATTCAGTATACAATCACATGTGATTACAAAAACATCACATGTTAATTACGAAAATGTTACTCTAAGCCAAAATTTTAAAATTCAATCTGGACCATTGATGGGGCTTATCAAAGGCTAAAATTAGTCATTAAGACTATAAATTAAATATGAAATATATTGAACATTTCTCATAAAAAACATAGTCCTGGAATTTTAATATTCAATCACGTGTGCTTCAGTATATAATCACATGTGATTGTAAAAGCATCAAATGTTAATTACGAAAATGTCACTCTATCCAAAATTTTAAACTCAATCGGAACTATTGACGAGGCTGATCAAAAGGCTAACAGTAGTCCCTTAGTACTATGAATTAAATATAAACTATATTAAACGTTTCTCTGTTTTTTATATAGATTTTATTGAACACAACTCATATCTTAAAACAACAATATTGATGGTAAGAGTTTTTTCAGTAAATTTAAGATTTCTATTTAGCAAAAGAATCACATTTGCATCCATGCAAACATACCATTTGGTGTTGAACAAAAAAGAAAGGCCTTTTGACAAGTCACAAAAAAATACATGTTGAAAAAACCCAACCTTAATGGAAGTGCTTGTGCATTATTCTTGAATTAATTTGCCCGGAAATACACCTATTGAGCTGTTGTATAGAAATTTGTTGGTTAATGTAATACTGGAAAATATATATCTAAAGACTACATACACCTTTTTACAGATGTAGGGTTCACATCAAAAGTCTTGATCAAGCGGTATCAAAATGTGTTTAAAGTGTTTATAATTTGTAAGACTACGGGTTTAAGTTTTTCTGAGGACATAAGTATAGTTTAAGATGTGTGTTTGTGTGTTTGCTGATTAAAATATCTTTTGTTTCCGCAATTTTAGGCTAGATGCGGACATGGATTAATAGCCGGTATTTAGTTGTAAGTTACACGATTTCAAATTATTGTATCATATTAGGTGGTCTAACATGTAATGTAGGGGGGGAAAACAAAATTGAAATCAAGTAACATGTTGATTGTTGATAAATTCAACATCAAAGTTTTGGAGGGTCCCTGGCATTGAAGTTTCATGACAAAGTATTGTTTGTTTGGAAGCACCGTAATAAGTCCAGAAGAGCATGCTCTTTTTTAGCATATTCGTTTTAGACCGTACAATTATACATACACGCGTTCCAGAAGAGGAAAAGAAAATAAAAAAGGAAAAAGTTGTGACATTTCACCAACCAAAAAAGATATTTATGGGATTTATTATTGGTATTGCAAAATATAGGTTGTTTCCTCACCCTACGATAAGAAATTACATGTGAAATGTGGTGGTTGTACCCATGACCTTCACCATGTCTCATTTATATATACGTTTCTTTTTATAATAACCAATATCATATTGCTTGCATTTCCATCCCTTTAAAAACAACATCCATCCATTCTTTCTAATAAAGAAAACTTTGTTAATATATTTTAACCATAACCATAATTCATTATTGAGCGGAAAGACGTTTCCTTTAGAAGAAGGTATGGTTTCTTTTTTTCCTTTATTTGTAATATTAAAATATAACCTTTGCTTTTTTTTATCAAGGTTAATACTGATGAATATCATCTTACTTTTTTAATACTTGATTCAATCAATTTACCTTTTCATTACTCAAATCGGTAAAGTAAGTAAGTACTTCAATTTTCCAATAAGAGTTTTGGCTCTAGCATGGGTTTTCATTGTTGGATCACCACCAAACATTGATGAGCCTGCCAAAATTCCTTCGCGATGGAGTGTGATCGGCCTTCTATCAGTCGCCGTTGCGTTGGTGGTTGTGTGTTGTTGTTTTCTTTATGTCTGACAGCCAACCGACATGTGCCCGATCAGACCCCACCAAGACTATCAAGAAGGAATTTTGATCAGCTCACCATAGATTGATGGTGCTAAAGCCAAACTATAATCGAAAAATTCAAGTTATTACTTAGTTTAACCCTAAACCACATAGTTTGATTACCTATTGGGTAATAAAAAGAAAAACATACATTTTATCTTTTGAAAAAGTTGAATGTTTATTCTGAGTCCTTTCACACTATCCTGTAATAAAAATGATGTCAAATAAAGATCTTCTAGAAATAAAAATTTATTCACATACAGTAGAAAAAATTATTTACTCATACGTGCAATCTTCTAATATATATAAAAGACTAATTTGAAAAAAATTATTAGATAATCTGGACCCTTCATTTAATAAAAGATTTAATCATAGCCGTTAATTCCTTTAATTCTAAAATTTTGATTTTGACTTTTTAGAGTCAAACTAATGTGAATTAGATTAAGATAACCCTTAATTAAATCAATAAAAAAATATAAAAAAGTTATCTTTTCTTTTATTTAGATAAATAAAGCTATATACGATTATTAAATTTATTTAAGTTTGATTTGAATTAATTATATTTTTAATGAATTGAATTAATTTAAAAAAATTTAGATATATACGTTTTAAAATTTAGAAATAAGTTTAGATTTAAATGGATTATATTTATATTTATTATGAATTGAATTAATTTGGAAAATTTAGATATATACGTTTTAAAAATTAGAAAAAAGTTTAGATTTAAATGGATTATATTTATTTATCTAACTAATTAAGTTTATTATTTAATAATATAATATAATAAATTGGACTTACTTATCGCTGGTCATGTCATCTTGGGATTGACGCCGTCTGTCATCATTTTTTACCATATTTTTTCGCGTTTTATAAGTATTTAATATCGTTTATTAATGTTTAATATTTATTACTTTTTATAAACCACCCCGTATGTTACACGGACATTTAAACTAGTTTATGATATGGTTTTATTCTTTTCTAAGTTCATCCGTATGATTTACTCATACGTGCAATTTATGTAATTCTGGTTATCCAACATATATCTTACATCAACAACATATTACTTTCTACTTCCGTTCCACTTTTTAACCAAAAGCTAGTATATGTTGTTAGATCAAATTTACCATAGCTATTATTTTATTTTAATAGTCTATATATATGGTGATTCGGGAGTGCCCATACGCATAATGTGGTCGCAAGTCACAAGCTTCATGTCAAGTAGCGATTCATTTATAATGTCACGGACCTCATAAAACTGGGTTACCCAACTTAAGAATATGGTTTTTTCCCAAAAGGAAATTTCAAGTAATTTAAGCCGTTTATTTATTAGCAATTTCCAATTTATCATGTTTATAACATGTGTTTGTGCTCCTGTCCACAGAACCCCTCCAATCTACAAAAACAAAAACATAGTAACATAAACAAGAGTGAAGAAAAGATCAAACCAACCAAACAACGTAAAGATGATGCTAAGAAGCTCATCAACACCAGTTCTTGGATCCCTTCTGCCATCAATCTCACCGGAGAGCCCCAACAACCACCACCATGACACCACGCTCCATCCATACAAAGCATCACCAATCCACAGATTCTCATTTCACCAAACACCATCCCCTGGATCTCAACATTTCACCACACTCTCATGTAATTCATCTCCCATTTCACCTTCATTCGGTAGTGGCGGAATGCGGCGAGCCCAATCCGAAGGGAACTTGGAGAGCTTGATGAACTCCGGCTGCGGCGGCGGTGATGACGATTTCAGTTTCTTCAATCTACCCAAGAAACCTTCAAATAGACTTCACAGTTCTTTGCTGGAGACAATCCCGTCTTTCTCTTACCACAATTCAAGATTCAAATCCGAAAATGATGAATCAAGTGATGATGATGATGATGAAGAACAAGAGGAAAATGATGAAGGGTTTTGCGAGTTTCGTGGGTTTAATATAGAAAACAAGGTTTTGAGCTTGAACAAGCAAATGGGATTTGGGAGTTACGAAATTAAAGATGACATAGGAGAGACCGGCTCACAAATGTATCTTGCAAAAGGGATAGGTGTAGATTCAGGGTTTGCCTGTGGAGATGGTGGTGCTGCGGGTTCAGGTGGTGGTGGCCGGAAGCTTTCTCATGTAGGAGATGAAGAAAGGGGCGGCGGTGGCGGTGGTGACAAACATGTTACGGAGGAGCATTACCGGAAGATGGTGAATGAGAACCCCGGAAATCCTCTCGTTTTAGGGAATTACGCCCAATTTCTATATGAGGTATCCTTGTCTTTCTTTAAGATTCAACTTAAATGCAATAAAAAAACAATATGTTCGTATCTTTTTTTAACATTCCCATTTTGTATTATCATTTGGCAGTCGAAGCAAGATCTTCAAGGGGCGGAAGAATACTACTCGAGGGCTATCTTAGTGGATCCTAACGATGGCGAAATTCTCTCACGGTATGCAAAACTATTGTGGGAGCTTCATCATGATAAAGACAGAGCAACGGGGTACTTTGAAAGAGCAATCCAGGCAGCTTCTGAAGATAGGTAAACGAGATTCTTATGGTGTTTTTTGTTACTGCAATACTGTTAAACTGAAAATCTGAAATCTTAACTCGAGATTTGTTCAGCCATGTTCATGCAGCATATGCTAGTTTCTTATGGGAAGTTGAAGAGGATGAAGACAATGAGGATGAAGAAGGGGATTGTAGTAATATCCCACAAGTCTTCAGCAATGGAAAAATGACATCTGCTGCAACCGCTTAAAGTTGTAAGTTTCTCAAATGGTGATCATAGCAGCACTGCCCACTGGGCTAGAAATCTAGGGGTAGCATATTCTTTGAACTTGATCTTATTAGCTGAATAATATATACTGTACAAAATATTGGCAATTGATTACAAAATTAAGCTGTGGATTCTCTAGTCTATTTACATTTTGTTTATGCAAATTTAGTTTTGATGTCACTATTCGTTGACCTGTCACGAAGCGTAATTTGTTTATTATAAACGCTCTTAACTACTCGCTGCAATTTGAAGTCATGCTCATGCTACTCAGATAATCAGTTTCAAAACACAAATCTAAACCCCCTTTTAAAATAAAATACTTGTTGGTTATATCCTCCTAAGGGCCGTTGTTGTCTTTTGAGCTTGTGTTGCTTGTGGCCAGGATTGCAGGAACAAGTTTATTTATGATGAACTTCTCCCAAACATGTTTTCAAGAGTTGGGATGCTTTCAAGAGACACTTCTCTCCCAAGCCTATTTCAAGTAGTAACTCTAATTTGTAACACTCTGGTTATTTTAATTTTGATGAAACCATATTTAGACTCGGACAAGTTCACAAAATGCTGAAGCATTAGCGTTGTTTATACACACTAAGGGTCAAGTAACATTACCCAAATCATGAACCCACTAGCAACCATAAAACAAACTACCAAGCTTGGTTTAACATAAATTTGTCCACAACATGAGTTCAAAACCTTCACAACTTATTCCCTGCAGTAGCTTACTTGGCCTCATAGCTAAGGCCCAGACTATCGATCACCTATGGATACACATCTAACAAAACAACATAGAACTAAGGTTATTCCCCAAATCAAATATAAATTGAAGTCACCAGCTTTTGGCATAATGTAACAACGAAACCACATACAAATGTCGCAGCAGTGACAGCCAACATGTAAGCAATAGCAAACTGTTTGTTGCACGGTAGCTAGTCTTGCTCAACAAGTATCTAATTGGGGATCCACACCACCCGACTAGGCGTGTAAGCATAAAATGGTTCACCATTGTTGTTCCATTTCCCTACCAAGTAGGCATCTGCCTGAAGAACAAGGTCGCATGGCACACATGCCACACTAATGGACCCCACCAAGCAAGTCTTGGTCCACTAGCAGACTGATCTTGGCAGTTAACTAGGTCCGAACCACTCAACAATCAAGCCAACAAATATCATGCTAACCCAAGCATATCATGAAGCATTATCAACAATAATATGTAAACATGATCAATAATATTTCACACCATGGACTGAGCCTGCGTTGGCAATTTAAAGGAGAAGTGTCTAGCCATTAATTTGGCTAAAAGGCTAAGATTGTTTTTTTTATTCAAAAGAATATATATATATATATATATATATATATATACACACACACACACACACACACATATACATATAATTTGTAGAAAACGGAAGTTATGAGGTTCTGTTGTTGGTCTTTATGTATCTTGAATATGTTGTTATTTTTGACTTTGAGCATGATTTTCTAGAACTTGCACACCACTTTTTTCATATTTTTTTTGTCTTTTGAACTTAATATTAAAATTCTTGTACTTGATAGAAGACCACCATCCTCCTATCATTTGAAGATTGAAGATAAAAGATATATAATAATGATGATGCATAAAAGATAGAGCAACAACAAACAAAGTTAACATTCATTGATCATAAAGCATGAAAATGTTGACAAAACTCAATAAAGTTACTTGTGTATTTTTGCTTTATTGTCTTTATAAATTGCAACCTGCATGAGCATATACCAATTATTGACATAGGGACCTCAGTGGGTGTATCATATCACACATATTGGTAGTCCAATCATTTGATAATGCTTGGTGCTTTTAAGCATGAAAACTCATCATGGTTCGGAAAACATGAAGGATTCTTGGGCCTTTGGGGACATACTAAATCAAATTGGTATTGCAATGATTAATTTCCTCTCGATACACCTTTCTGGTCATTGTTATGTTTAACATTATTCATTCTCATCTGAGCAGCATATGTGAAATATAATATATAGACGGTTATATTTATATTCATGGATAATTACACTACCTTCTTAAAAGGTTTCTAGCTTACACCTATTAATTATATATTGTAAGTATCTCAAGGGTTAATTGTAGAAGAATATATAGACTTTCAAGAAGTAAATGATATACTTCTAAAACAATTTTCAGTGCAAGTATGGATGAAATGAAAATATCATACCAAGTTTAGTTCACATAACAGGACAACAGACAATTGTTCGCTATACTAATTTTGAAAAAAAGCTAGAAATGTAAAATTGATATAAAACTAAATAGTATCACATTAAGCTTGTTTATTGATGTAATATTTCATAAGGTAACTTTAGGCTTTCAAAAACTTGAGACCCCCCTGAATAATATATACTGAATTCATATCTCAATTTGTTTAATGATTTAAATAGATTAAATGTTAAGAATGTATATCCTATATATAAGAGACAAATGTATTTATATACAATACATATCATATATACAAAATGTCATTTATAGCGCTACAATATGATTATATATGGTGATTATGCAATTCAAAAGAGGGCATTCTTGCGCTTATTGTCACACCTCAACTTTCTTGTTATCATGCAAGTGTTGTCTAAATTGTATTGTTGGTCTAAAAGAAAAGGTTTTGACTGATGAGGAGTCATCACATTGTTTACTAACAAATAACAGTCATACAACTATAGCTTCAATCATGTAGGCTTAAACCGAATTAAAACTAAGCCATTGACTTGGTATTGAACTTGATCACTCCAAGGACACTGAATTACGCGAGACGACTTGCTCAACCGATTCAAGCCAAATGTTGCTGTCTTGTTGTGGATACGCTAATAAGACAAGGATTTTTGCCCTAATAACATTGAAATGAAGTTTTAACACATACGGTTTTTTGCATCAAGTCAATCTCATTTGAGCCAAAAATCCGTTTCTTAAATTTGTTTTGTCAACAAAAAAAATAATGCCGTGACACATTTCTCAATTATAACATAGATATATGTATCTAATTCTAGTCAATCCAAAACACTCGCTAATGAAATTATCATTAGATGCGACATGTTTAAAAAAGTAAATATTTATTAGTATATTTTGGTTTGATCGTAATTTTTTTTATCACATTTTCATGTTATATAAATACTTTTAGATATATATTTGCTATTTTGCTCATAGTTGGTTCATAATTTAATATAAACTATATTGATTTATTTGATAATATATAAAATATTAAGCATAAAGAAATTTAAGAAAATTATCTCCATATAAAAATATGAAAAAATATTACTTTTTTTAAACTTATAACCTTTTAAGGAAGTTAATAGTAAAAAGAAAATAGATTAATTGTCGATGTCATTTCTAAATGAGTAACAAACAACTTTTTCCATTTCATTGAAATTATCTATTTCATTCCGTCATTAACTCATGCATACTAAACAATATAGCCAAATATTCTATCATATAAAGTAAACATATAATAAAACAAATTAAAATTCAAGATTGTTTTAGTCCATTGTATGTTTATTCGGATTTAACAAGGCTTCACTTTAACCATGCTAGAGTCCATATTCACAACCCGTTATACAGGATGTAAATAAGCCGAGCCGAGCCAGACACTTATCGAGCCGGGCTCGTTTAGGCTTTTTTAACCTCGAGCCTGAGCTCGGCTCGGTTAGAGCTTTTGATGTTGAGCTCAAGTTCAACTTGTTTAAGATTTATGAAGCTCATGCTCGGCTTGTTTAAACTCGAGTATTATTTTGATATTTTTATTATATATAAATGATATGATTGCAACCAGAGAACCGACCAATGATATTGTCCACTTTGGGTTGCCCTAACGGCTTTAAAACGCATCAAATGGTAGGAGTAAGATCCCCCTCCTTATAAGAAGGAAGAATCCCCCTTGCCTCACCGATGTGGGATGCTCCTGCATTGCTACAAGAGCGGTGGATTTAAGAGTCGCGGATTTGACCGGATCGAGGGAACGATGAGCCCCATAAACCCAACATTAAATATTAAAAATTAAACATATAAAATATAAATCAAATTATATATGGAGCCCGTTGAGGCTCGCAAGCCTAAACATGCCCACTCATTGGAGCTCGAGTTCGACTCATTTATTAAATGAGTTTTAATCTAGACTCGGACTCGTTAAGGATCGGCTTCCGAGCTTTTAACGATCCGAGCTCAAATAGCTCGCGAGTAGCTCGACTCATTTACATCTCTACTCGTTATCATGCAGCTCTAGTTCAAGCTTGACAACCTTCCTTCATGAAAGGCAAAGCCTATAAACATGAAAGATGAAGTTGTGCTACCTTTAAATCTTGGTGGAAAGATGCATTATTGTCCCTCATTGCCTTTCTTACTTAATTCCCTTTATGAGGGTGGATCTTCTTTATATATGTAGATAAATCGGTTTGAGATTAGAAAGATAGAAGTCTAGAATCTCCATAGGATTCATGAAAAGAAAGAAACAACAAAAATTCGTTTTCCATGTGTATATTTTACTCCATTTAAACCCTACAATCATAAGTCATTAGTGATACTTATCTTTAATCATGATTGCAAAACAACTACATACTATTTTATACACTAGTCGATTACTAAAAGCTAGGTAGATTTGTTTTATATTTCCAAACACTATATAAAGCTCTCATACCAATATAAAGAAATATTCACCTTTAAAGGAAAAAGGGAAATCCTAAGGAGTTTTCATCTAAAAAGCTCACCAGAACTTTTACTTAATTATATATAGCTCCAATATATACATAGTTTTGATATATAAAAAAGTGAAATAGGATGACCTAAAAGTTACATGTATGCCTTTAATATCTAAAAATTTTAAATTTTAGAGGGGGTATGAAGAAGTGGGATTATATAGTAGATGTTTTTAAAGCAACAAACACATTACCTTTAAAGAAAGCCAAGCCAAAAAGAAGCTTCAATGAAACACAGCTTTTCCAAATGTAGTCTAGAAAAGTAGTATATTGCCCAACATAAAACACCACTAATTCTGTATCCATCCATCCATGGACAACGAATTGACACCAGGCCTTTCACATATCCAGTCCTTTAACACTACAACAAAACTTACTCTTGAGACGAGTTCCTCTCTTCATTCAACCCGCCCTGCTGACATTATGAATAAAAAACTTAAGATCGTCAGCATCCATCCCACATTCTCACACTTTTCCATTGTCACATTAGCGTCATATCACGTTTCCTTATCATCCCACAAACCCCACATCCATCATATATCACTTTTTTTTATTTGAAAATAGATAATAAAGGGGAGAGATGAGAAAAATAAATGTGGATAGAGAGAAAGAGGGGAGAGAGTGCGTAATGGTAAACCAACAACTCTTCAACCCACACCAACCCATTGAGGGGAGCGATGGTGTTGGCTCTTAAGTCTCAACCCAAACCAACCACACCCCATTTGTGGGACGGATGCGACAACCCTAAGAAAAAGCTCCGACTAGAGACATCTCTTTCATACTTGCATACATACTGTATTAGATGGGTGATATGCTAGTATATAATATATATGTAATAAATGTGTATGTACATAAACACTACTGTTGATTAATGGATTTTAGCTTAAAAAGGCAGTTTAACTTGGAAGTGAAGGAACAACTCTTAAGAGTTACTAGACCCACCTACCCTCCCAAAATAAAAGCTAAAGCAAAGCAACTCCCCTTCTTCTTTTATCTTTCCCCTTTAACTTTACATTCTTTAATGGCTGCTTCTCAATGCCCACTTGACACAACCTCCAAACACAGTTTGCCATCTTCAGTAACCTGCATTATTTGACCAAAAATCTGAAGACAAACTATACAACCACTGAAAATGTGTCATGTCGTGACTAAAAGAACCGGCCAAACCAGCAAGCCAATCTCCCTGGTTTGGCCGGTTTATAATAATTGATTCAGCCGATCAGCTAGATTTGAAACCATAAGCAGCCAGTTTGTATTAAATATTGAGAAACTGGTCATCTTGGTAGATCAAAACCAGCCTTATCTGTAATCTGTAATGTAGTATTAAAATTAGCAATAGATGTTGATTTGTCATTTAGTGGTTAACTCCAATTGAGTCTTTTTTTAAGGATTATGTTCATTTCCATTTTGAGATTAAATATCCAAATCAATAGAACAAAACTGTTTTGTTTTGGATTACTTGTTAAACCTTCCAATGTTTCTGAAATAAGCAGTAGGGAGAGAGAGAGAGAGAGAGAGAGAGAGAGAGAGAACCTCCATAGGAGTAGTGATCTTTTTTCTTCTTGAAAGCAGATTTGAGAACCAGCAAGAAAGCTACCACCAACCCCAAAGCCGCTAGCCCACCGAAAACAATCGCCACCGTTTTCTGTGTGTTGTTTCTGCCACCGCCTCCTCCGCCGCCATCTATCTCCGTCGCCCCTGTTTCTACACCACCAACGCCTCCGTCGCCATCATCTGTCACCACCACCGTATTAAACAAGTTAACCAACAGAAATTTACATACCATACAAAATTTATTGTAACATGTGCAATACATATTGTACCGCGGTTTGTCATTTCTAACACAGAATCCTGGTGTTATGATTTGTACTTTCCGCATTCTTCTTTATGATTTCTTATTCTTCAGGCGATTTTTGTTATTATTTTAAAATAGTAAAATAAAATCTCATTTTAAAATCCAAGAACGTGTAGGATATTACCGGCGCCGGGGACTCCGTCAGGATAATATGTGTAGCTTATGTAACACTGCTGAAGAAAAATATGGCCAGAGATGGACGTTTGACACTCACTCCGTCCAATCTCCACCGCGCTTTTCACACAGTTCACACACTCCCCGCCTCCCAGATCACCTTCACATTGCCCCAACACGTAAACCGACTGATACGCACCGGCGTAATACCCCTTTCCGTTAGAAACACCCTTCGGTATCAGCGATAACGCCGCCTGTAGCCGCTGGTCAAACCCGGACCCACTAGCGCGGCGTGAACCGCACTGTTTGTACAGCAGCTCCGTCGCCGGTACCTGTTGGAACCCGATAACCTCGTATCTCATGTAACAACCAACCAGCTGGACTCGAGATGCGATAGTGTCTCTGTTACAGACTCTTTGAATGGTGTCCGGGAGTTTTTTCACGCATGTATTGCAGTCGTTGTTAGATAGGTCGCCACGGCACTGATACAGCCCCGTGATGGAGGTGGTTGACTGGTCATTTCCATTTCCGCCGGAGGTTGTTTTGTAGTAATTGGTGGTAGAGGATTGTGAAACGAGGGTGGTGTAAAGGGATTTGAGGTTTTCAGAGGCAATTGGGTTTTGGAAGTTCTGGTTTGCACAGCCCTTGTAGATTAAAGTAGTGAGATCGGAGGCGGCAGCTGTGGAAGAACAATGAAGGAGGAGGTGGAGGAGGAATAGGTGGATGAGATGGTTTTCCGGCGAACCCATGGGTGGGATTACTCTGTGTGTGTGTGTGTGTGTGTGTGTGTGTGTGTTCACGCCATTTCTGCAAGGGGTTTTCTGAGAAGATGGTGATGTAGAGAGAAGGGTTTAATACTTCAATGGTTTATGGTAATTTGGTGTGTTTGGTGAATTACATTTATAGTCCCTTAACTTTGTGAATACTTGTATTTTTGGTACTTTGAAGAGAAAATTTCTCTTTCTCGTTACCTCGTATCCTAAATGCGAATGCGGTCCACGGTCCACCACTAATCAATCAGGTTTTTTAAGAGTACACGGTATGGTTATACCCTATCACACCTATTACATTGTCACATCATTTTTTATCACTTAATCCACCACTTAGCTCCGTAGTGATCACTTTTTATCATTATCCATCACATCAAATTATAAGACCCACCTATTATTTATTAATTAATTAAAGTTCAAGAATAAGTAATAAGAAGAAAATAAAAAATAAAGACACGCCTGACTCTACAACTTGAAAAAAAAATTGTGGCCCACATTGCATAACCACACAAACAAAAGAATGTGAAGCTATCCACGCTAGGGATTAATTACGGTGCTATAGTGTGGGAAATAAAATGACCATAGCGCCATAGTTCACCACGCATGCCAAATATCACTCCATACCATGTACTCTAACATTTTCATCTGGAAAAAATAACAAAGCAGTGTAATTTTAATTTTAATTTTTTTAGCTAACATTGCAATTTGTATTACTTAACCAGATAAATTTACAAAACCTTTCAATAAAAAATTAGAATATTGAATACTTTTATTTTCTCTAATAAAGTTTACATTGAAAAAAAGTAAATTACTGTAATGGTTCATGTATTTTACTCGAATCTGCTAGTTTAGTCATTTAAAAGCAAAATTACTCCATAAGTCCATAGGGTTGACATTTTATTATTGAAATGGTCATTTACACTAACAGTCATCCAATTCGGTTGTTAGTTGTCTTTTAGTATAGAAGCATTTTGATCGTTTTACTCTTTTAATCTTTATTGATTTGGTCTTTAAGCTTTGTATTTATTTTTTGATTTGGTTCTTAATGTTTTGTTTTTATTTTCATTTAATTATTAAACACAGTTATACATTTATTTACTTATTGAAACCAACTATACATAATTTATACACCAACTATGCATACATTAATTTATATTTATTTATTTTTTGAAAAGTAACTATACATACATTTATACACCAACTATGCATACATTTATTTACTTATTTTTATTGAAAAACAACTATACATACATTTATACACCAACTATACGTATATTTATTTATTTTTTTATTTTTTTGAAAAGCAACTATACATACATTTATACACCAACTATGCATGCATTAATTTATATTTATTTATTTTTTGTTCATACAAATGTATCTTCATCTTCATCGATTGAAGGTCGATTAAAGTTTTTAGTTCGAAACAGGTGTACGATTTGAGTTAGATATGGTTCTTGGTTCACAAATTTTGGTTTGATTTTAGGATTTCATTATTAGGGTTTTCTTTTTCTTGGTTTATGGTTCAGGTTCGAGTTCTTGTTCTTGTTATTCATCAATTTCATGAATACTAATTTGTGAATTGATATGTGAAACTTGGAATGACTCAGTTGATATGTTTTATTTATAAATTGCATGTATATACATTTTCTTTTTTATGTTCTAGTTATGGGTTTCTTCACATGAATATGCTTCAAGCTCTTCAACTTAAAAATTTGTATGAATTATGGATTTTAATTTCATATTAATGCTGATGTGGCAATAATTAATGACGTGGCAGATGAAGTGGTTTAAAAATAAATGAAAAAGTAAAAAATAACTTGTTTCATGATCTATATGTTTTTTTGATACACTAAATGGTAGCTTTAAAAAGTTGGATACACTAAATGGTAGTTTTGAAATATGAGTATACACAATAGTAAAAAGTGACAAATTCAATACACTTTCAGAAACTAAACCCCTTTAAATAACAACATTTATAGCATCCAATTCAAATTTTAATCCTATTTAATTTAAAAAAAAGGGTTTAGTTTCAAAAAGTGTACCGATCTTGTCACTTTTTGCTATTGTGTATACCCAACTTCAAAAACTATCATTTAGTAAATCACACTTTCAAAAACTACCATTTAGTACCTCATGTTACCTTCTAAACAGGTAGCCTGTAATTTATATATTTTTATTTATTTTTTAAATCCATAAAATGCCACATCATTAGTAATTGCCACCTCAAAAATCTTCATCTTCAACAAGATGAAGACATGAGGATATGTTCTTTGTTCTTCACATCCTCAAGAACATCTTCATCAAAATTCAAAAATACCTTCA
Source organism: Pulicaria dysenterica (assembly GCA_947179395.2). Lineage (NCBI taxonomy): Eukaryota > Viridiplantae > Streptophyta > Magnoliopsida > Asterales > Asteraceae > Pulicaria > Pulicaria dysenterica. The sequence goes on from OX359291.1 coordinate 83,324,268, forward strand.
GTGATTCAAGAACATCTTCAACAAAAACATCTTCACTAAATCTTTGATTAAAAAACATATCACTAAATCTGATTTAAACACATTTTACTAAATCGAAACCCTAAATCTGATTAAAAGAAACCTCAGATCAAACCAACAGAAATCAAACCAACATTTCACTAAATCGAAACCCTAAATCAGATTCACACATAAACAAGAAACATAACGTATCACAAGGAACCAAATCTGGAATCAAAACTCTATGTTCGAACATAGAACATGAATATGAACAGAAACCCTAAAAAGTAGATGAATCGTACCCATCAACATCATAAGCTCTAAAAAACAGATGAATCGTACCCATCAACATGATAAGCTCTAAGAAGAACACATTTGATGAAGAACCCAGATCTTACCCATCAAAAAGCAGATGAAACGTACTCGTCAACATCATAAGCTCTAAAACGCAGATGAATCGATACCCTTCGTAACTCAGATCTATGAAGAACCATGAAGAACCCTAGCCGCAATCCCCTTCATGCCCTTCGTAGCCTAGATCTGATGAAGCGTTGCCCCTTCCTAACCTGAATCGTACCCCAGATCGATGAAGGGCAGCCCCTTCGTAATCCAGATCGTACCCCAGATCGATGAAGCACCGCCCCTTCATAACCCAGATCTAACCCAACATCATATCCGAGTTCGGAACCCCCTGATCTCATGAGATCCCTAATCGATTTCTTTGAAGCGATTTTATTGAATCAAGGGTGTTTGTTGTTATTATCGATGTTATTATCGGTCTATGGTGGTGATAGACGCAACTTCCAAATCGAATATGAAAGCAGGTGGTTTAAGGTTGGGAATTGAAGATGAAAGCAGGTGGTTTGGGGTTGGTGTGAGTTGAAGATGATAGTCTTATTATTATTTATTAATTATTATTATTATTATTATTGTTATTATTATAACTATTATTATATTTTCATTTATTTTTAAATAAAAAATTACATGTCACCACTTAAAACAAATGCCACATCATTAAAACCTGAGCCACATCATCATTAACCTACTATTATAAGTTACCATGCATAAAATGATAGCATTAGTAAGTTGGTTACATTAAATGGTAGTTTTGAAATATGGATATATACAATAGCAAAAAGTGACAAGTTTGACACACTTTTTAAAACTAAACCCTAAAAAAAAGAGGAATTTTATTCATATCATTACAAACTTTTAATTACATATATATATCCTTTAAAAATCTAAGAACTCGTATATATATATATATATATCTTACTACTGTATAATACATTTATGTTTTTCTCTCCTTAAATTATTAAGACTACTTAAATTTAAGTAGTCCAAATAATTATGCACAATGTACAACCTTTAAATTACTAAGACTCCTTTAATCAACACCCTTCTTTTTATTTAAATTAATCTCATACACTCAATATTTAACTATTTCACTCTCTTATTTTACTTTTACTTTTTATTTATTTAAAACACACTCTTCCACTAACACACTCTCTCACACAAACACAATTATCGACTCTCGTCAACATAATATTTAAAATATTGTTAACTTCTTTCACCTTATTTAATAAATATAATTTTTTTTCTTATTTCAATGTTTTTTAGAATTTTTTTAAAAATATTATTAAAACAGATGATACAAATATAAGAAAATTTGAAAAAAGAGGACATGTTACTTAGAATTGTTTCATGACATTTAATCTTACGAATAATATATCATTATATTCTTGAAAAATAATGTTGCAAAACAAAAACTATTGTCACCGTAGCATTGCGCGAGTACGCTGCTATTATCCAATAACTTATTTTGAATATATTTAAACCATTCAGAATAGAAAAGTCATCTTTATACTTAATTTATCTTTATCTAAAAAGATCAAAAATGTGTTTTACAACAACTCACACATCTACAAAACCTAGTTTTAAAGTCTTAAACCATACATTTTCCATTATAAAACTTGGGAACTTAAGATTATGAAGATCACCTTAAATACACTATATCGTTTTTGTTTATGGGTATCATCTTCATATTTTCTATTTACATTAGTTCTGCTTTAGTTTTTTTAATTTTTGAAACATCTGCATCATAAACTATATACCTACTGTAACATCCTGAAAATGGGTCTGGTAGTACCTAGTTGTATTTCATGCTCAAAGGATTGTACCATGGCTTAATTAAGAATTGTTGTGATTAAATGATATTTTGTTAGTTAAAGTGGATACATGGGGGTTATATGAAAGTTGGAGTTAATAAGTAAAAATAATAAAATGTTAAACGGTTCCATGTAATGATTCCGTAGATGTCCCCGTTAGTTGAAACGGGTAACATTAAGTTATGTTTTAAGTTGAACAGGAGAACAAATTACCTGTGTGGGGTATTAGATCTTGAGTTGGTCTAAGTCTTTATAAGACTTATTTGCTTTCCCCAAAACACACACATACGTACGCATACACACACTCGGTTCTTTGGATTTTGAAGAGAAATCAAGAAGGGGAAAGGATTGTCAAGTGATTTCAACAACAAATCAAGCTCCGATCTGCTGTGTATTATCAGATTTGTAAGTGTTCTTGAGCTCCAAATCTAGTTTTGAGTTTGTAAATATTAAACCTCAAATGGAAGGATTAAATGGTGTTTTGATGTGGGTTTTATGTACATAAGATGTTAGCCAACTTCTATAGATGTTAAATAAAGTATATAAACGATTAAAGTTGAGTTTTAGTCGTTTTGGGTGTCAAAAATGGGTATTTGCAGGTCTGTCCACGAATAGGGACGAAGTCTGCTGTTTGTGACTTTCCTACGGCCGCAGAAGGGATTTTCCCCTACGGCCGCAGAGGATTTTCCCTACGGCCGCAGAAGGCTTTTTTCTGCACAGCAACACAAACTTTGAAAAATCATATAAAATCAACCGTAACTCCGTTTGAGGCGTATGACCTGTCGTTTCGAAGCTAAGAGAGTCTATTTTCATAATATTATAATTTCAAGGGATGATACGGAAATGACTTTGGTTAAATACCTAGTTTAGTGATGGGTAGTCATGGCATATGGGGTGTGTGAGATGTTTAGCAATATATCTCGCCTATTGAGCTTATGTGTATGCTATTATATGGTGCTTAAACATGAATGGTGGTATTTTTAGGTACTACTTGACTTTATTGGCATTGTGTGTAGTGGCTAAACATAAGTACTCTATTATAGGTGAACTGTACGACTCCGAAGAACGAGACAATCACGATATTTGTTTACTGTAGCCTCTAGCCTCTCAGGTGAGTATAGGATGACATAAGAATTAATATAACCGTGTTACATGTTATTTATATGTGCTAGTAATTCCATGAAATGTAATTAAACTTGATGTATGCTATGTTTATGCATAACACATGTAACAATTGAACCATGATTTATGATATGATTATGAATATGCAAGAAGCATGTATGAATTGAACCATGGATATTATATGGTTATGATATGCGTGCTATGAGGCCCGAATGGGTCAGATTTGTAATTGTGATCGGATCCGAGATATGAGGGCTAGTTATAGTCCTGGTACGGGGCCAGCACGAGGACTGGGGCGTTTTGAGACCTGCGGGTCGATGATAGCGTCAATCTGGGGTTGCAAACCCAGCGTTCCCCAAGAGTTAATGAGGCCAGCACGAGGTCGATGATAGCGTCAATCTGGGGTTGCAAACCCAGCGTTCCCCAAGAGTTAATGAGGCCAGCACGAGGTCTGGGGCGTTTGAGACTTGGTCGATGATAACGTCAACTGTCTGGGGTTGCAAACTCAGCGTTCCTTGTAACTTATGAGAATGACTTATTGTTGTAATCATGAAGGCTTTGGCCTGAAACGCAACGGTGGACCGCTACCCGCTCACCCACCCGCGCGGTTGATGTGTCTGGTTTCCCCAGTTAGGAGTGTTGAGCCGGGCTAGCTACCCTGCAAGATTATGCTTCCTTCTGGCTGTGCCAGTTCATCGCGAGATGCTAGGATAGCACTGTTTGATATATTGATGTTATGTGATATGCTTATGTTAATGATTATGCTATCTTATGCTCACTAGCTATTTTATAGCTAACAGATACTCTCCCCATGATGCAGGTGATACTTAGGCATGTGAGTTTGGGTGCCTGCTGGATGTAATTATGTTTTGGAGGAACACTTTGCATGATACTTATGTTTGTATATATTTAATTTGTGATGGTCGGACGAAATCATGGTAACACCAATAGTATCTTTTGTACGTTGTGGCTGACTTCTGATTTTAAATTATTAGCCACTTTAAATGTTTTTCGCTGCTTATTATAATTTGAAATCAGGTTAGGTTTAATTTGAGTTTACAGACGGATCCACGTGGTTTGGATTCTTAAATTTATATTTTAAAATGAAAATCTGGTTTTGGAAAATCGGGGTGTTACACCTACTTTCTCCACTTATTCATTAGATACAACTGATTTTATTTTTTGTTCTCTTTTAATTTTGACAAATAAAAATACAAAGTATGAGAATATATAACTTATTCTATTCTAAAATAGACGCATGGAATTAGAAGTAAACAAGTAAATATTACCCGCGCTTCACGGTGGGTTAAAAATAATATCTCGTTTACTGTAAAATTATATTGTTACTTTAATTTATAATGAAATTCGTCTAAACAACTCTATAAAAATAATTCAAAAAGTTTCAAAAATTTAGCCTTGACTTCAGTCACTAATATCTTATATATCTTATATCCTTATTAAAAGAAAATGATGCTTACATCATCATTTCACTTCCCTAAAAATTCTCCACCAAACACAACCCTTCATTTTAAAAAGAGAAATTAAAAAAATGGATAATAAAAACATTATGACATCACATGGGGCTTCAAATGGTAAGTCTTCATGGATTACTTTTGCATAATTACATTAATTGGAAGGGGTAGAATGTAAATTGTTAAGGAGGTAGTATGAAATATGTGAAGGGTTTTTAAGAAAATTGTATATTAATGTAATTAATTATAAGTTGTTTGAAAATTATGTTTAATAACTTCAAATATATTTTGTTTTGAGAAAAAATAATTATATATTTGTAATCGTATCATTTTTATCTACGTTTTGATATAAATTTTATCGGAATATGAGGTTTTTTAAAAATTAGTATAATTTAATTATTTTATCAACATCTAAGTAGTTATTGGACATTTTATTCGTCTTTTATAGTTATTCCCTCTACATAATGTAGTCGATATAATCACTGATTTCTTGATATTTCAATAAAAAGAATTAAAAGTATACTATAACTAATAGTTAGCGGCATAAAGTTGTTTACAAAACTACCACTACCGTTAAAGCTTTTTAAAATTAATTGTTAGTTGTGAGTAAATAACACTTGAGAAACTAGAACTCTACATAATTACTGGGTAATGATACAACTGTCATGATAGTGAGTTTTGTAACTACACATACAACTGGAAATTTTTATAAAAATAGTAATTTTCTAAGTTTTCTTATTTTTTAACTAATACCTTGATACATAAAATAAAAGTTATTATTACATGGATATTTGAATTCAGTGAGATCTCGTGTTTTCAATTATATTTAATTGAACAATAAATTACACTTAAGTGATTTACGTATGTATAGACATAATATATTCTATGTTTGAATCTTATTTTTATGCAATCTAATTTACATATACTTAAATGAATGTCATCATTATTTAACTTTTAATAAAGTTAGTTTAGAATTTCAAATATTCAAATATATAATTGGCTAATAAAAATGTATTTAAAGCACTTGATATTATAACATCGACAATAATATTATAGTTATGTCTTTACAATATCGGAATAAAGCTCCATCACAAGAAACACATTAATATTATACTAAAAACTTTTACACGTGTAATATAACTTTATATTTCTTATAAAGAGTATTTATAAAAAGTATTAAAAATACACGTTTTTACTCATGGATAGTTATATGTGACGGTTTCTCGAATGAAGAGTAAGGACTGGATAAAAGTTTTAATTTGCGATGGTGAAGGAAACCATACTAATAAAACCATGAATGTTGTTTATAAGGAGGTTTTACAGAAAATTTAATTACAATCTTATGTATAGATATCAAATTTTTTAATGGTTATTCATTTCTTATTTTTTTACGAGATTTTATTTTTCTATCTATGTTTTGTAATTATTTTTACTATACGTGTTATGACTCTTTAAAACTATATAAATTTTAAATTGACTTATATAATCCCGTGTTGATACACGGGTCGCTTAGCTAGTTCTAATTAAAAGAAAAAGGTTTATCCCTCTTCCTAAAAATTTTCCACCAATCACAACACTTGATTTAAAAAAAATAATAAAAAAAATCAAAAAATGCTAATGATTACGTAAAAAATGCCAAATATCCTTAAACCTTTGGAAGGGGGGCATTGTGAAAATTCTTAGGGGGTTTTATAAAATTTGTTAGGGGCTTATGTGAGGGGGTTTTATAAAAATTGTATATTAATATAATTAATTATAGATTGTTTATAAAATATGTTTAATAACTTATTATATAATTTGTTTAGAGAAATAATAATTATATATTTGCAACCGTCTCATTCTTATCTACGTTTTGATATAAATTTTATTGTAATATGACACTTTCTTTAAAGTAGTATATTTTTAATTGTTTGTTATCTATTGATAGTAGTGGGTAGGTTATTCATAAAACAATTTATATCTTTTTTATATTTATTCTATTTACGTATCATAGTCGATATAATAATTGATTCCTCGGTCTTTCGATAAAAAGTATTAAAATAATTTTTTTTAAATTTTGTTTTATTTAAGATAAATTTTTATAAAAATAGTAACATTTAAAACAGACAAAGGTGCATCAATCAATATAAAATATTCAACAATTATATATATATATATATATATATATATATATATATATATATATATATATAGTGGAGGGTTCATTTGAGAACCATTGTTAGTGCGAAAACCGTGAGAACCAATCTTAGCCCTTTTTTTGGAATTTTCAATTTTCAATATTTATGTGACGACATTCTTTAATCAATCATTGAAACCATGAAGTCATTAATACACTCGACATCTTCAATTTTTGGAGCCAAAATTGCTTTTTCCTGTAGAAAATTTATATCATAAAGTTGTTTATAAAACTACCACTTAGAGCTTTTTAAAATTGATTGTTAGCTGTGACTAAATAACCATACATAAACTATACTTTTACATAATTACTAGGTAGTGAAACAACTAACATGTTAATGTGTTTTGTAACTACACATACAACTTGAAATTATATATAAAAAATTTAATTGTCTAAATTATCTTATTTTTAACTAATAACTTGCTACATAAAATAAAAGTTATTACATGGATATTTGAGATTCAGTGGTATATTGTGTTTTCAATTATATTTAATTGAAAAATAAATTCACTTAAACGATTTACATATGTATAGACATAATCTATTCTATGTTAAAATCTTATTTTTATGTGATCTGATTTGCGTATACTTAAATGGATATCATCATTATTTAACTTTTAATGAATTTAGCTTACAATTTCAAAGATTTAAATATATAACTAGGTAATAAAAATGTTTTAAAGAAAATCTAATGATAATCTTATGTATGAATTTCAAAATTCTGTAATGATTATTCATTTCTTACGAGATTTTATATTCATAACTATGTTTTGTAATTATTTTTATTATACGTCTTAATACTCTTTAAAACTATATAAATTTAAAATTGACTTATATCATCCCGTGTTGATACACGGGTCGCTTAGCTAGTTAATAGAAATAACTATTGAATTAAACTAAAGTGTTTTAAATGTAAACAATAAAATATAACAATAACAGTAGATTTTGATAATAAGAGTTGAAATATAAAATAGGGATAATTTCATATATATCCTTAAAAACTTTAATAATTACATATATATTCTTATAAATTTTGAAATTACATGTATATCCTTGTAAACTTTATAAACTCTCGACATATATCCAATCATGTATTTTAATTAAAATTTATAAAAATCTCTTTAAACTAATTATTGTTATCTAAAAATAAATAACATGTAGTATTACATAATTACCCTTTTCCCAAATTAAAAAAAAAAAAAAAAAACCATCAGATCGAAACCTTAAAACCCTCGTTGGTACCTGGAACCCTATCTTCTCCATCCACCATTTCAAGCAGATTATATCCATATAATAGGGAATTGATTTGGGATGCCTCTCTTGATTGATTGCACCTCAGAACCATCTACTTCGCTCTACCATGGTTTGAAACAATTTTTAACCCATGAGCAAGTGACCGTTTGTCTCAATTTCCGTAAAATCAACTTTTGTTCTCCTCTATATACTGTTATTATTTCGCCTACAGCTAAACCAATTCTTTGCCACACAAGAAATCCAAATATTTTGTGAGTTCAAGGCCATACGCTGCAACACTATCTTTGCCATTAATTTCTCATAAGCTATCAAGAATCTCGGTAAGCTCTTGACATTCGATTAAGATTAAAGAGGTTTGTCATTTTCTTGTCACTTCTGGCACATAATCAAGCTTCAGTTCTCTTCTTAAATCTGTCTTAAGTGGTATAGTTAGTTGATTATGTGGTCTGTGTACACTGGAAAAAAATCACATCGACAGCGGTTGCCGGTTGAATTGTTACACGAAATCTTGTTGCCCTTTGTAATTTTACGATATGAAGTGAAATCAATTCTTAGCTGTTCAAACGAAATTTCATCCCTGCTAATTTGAACTTGCATCTTCGTTGGTTTCAATCGAGTGGAGAAGATGACATTCTGGTTTCAATCGAGAGGAGAAGCATATAATAGTGGGCTTTGATCTTTGGTTTGGGATAAGGGCAATAATGTAACACTATATTATATGTTATCGGTTTTTAAATAAAAATAAATTAAATTAAAGATAATGTTTACAATTTTAAATTGTTATTTAATAATTAAAATAAGTAATTGGATATATATGAGAATTTATAAGTTTATAAGAATATATATGTAATTATCAAAGTTTCTAAGGATATATATGAAATTATGTCTATAAAATATGTCTATTTACTATACTACTACTATTGCAACTACTAGTCTAATAATAATAATAATAATAATAGTAATAATAATAATAATAAAACAATATAATAATAATAATGATAATATTAATAATAACAATAATATCAATTTTTACACTAAAAAACAAAATTCACAAAAGATAAAAAAAATTTCTCCCTTTTGTATATATTGTATAAAATAATAATAATAATAATAATAATAATAATAATATTAATATCATTTTTTACAAAAAAATAAAATTCACAAAAGACAAAAAAATTTCCTCCTTTTTGTATATATTGTATTTATACTTTTGCTATTGCTTAAAAAAACGTGTCACTTTCATATCTGTTTCTTAAGTTTTTCAAATAAAAGAGATTTTTTATTGAGCCATTTATACATATAAAATAATAATCTAAGCATTCTAATATTATTTAAGTATTTTTTTTGGGCAAAGACAATAATTAAGTTAGAATATAGTTGGAGGACTAAATTTGTAGTTTACCTTTTATATTTTTTTGAACATAACAAACGCAAAAAGAGCACAAAAGGCAAGCGTTAGTAAAGAGGTTTGGAGCCCGTCACAATACGCGTCTTCACCACGCGCCTTTGCCTTCAAGAACGCTCTCAATCCATTCCCAAATTTTTCTTACGTCCTCGTCACTTTTTGTGTGCCCTACTTGTTTTCTCAGGCACAAACTCCCTCTCAGTTGAGCTTGTCGCAAATTCTTCTTGAATGTTGACGGTAAGCAACTACATTCTGCTAAATTTGATCGTTTTGTTGTTCTGGTTCGTTGATCGTCCTTTAAGGAATCTGGATACTTAAAACCCCCTTTTTATGAGTCAGAAATCATTTCTAGGGTGTGTTTTTGTTCTTGACTTGACCGATTACATGACTTGTTGAGTTGGTAAATTACATGTTCAAATGCAGTCTTTCTGATTATTAGTCAACTTAGCAAGACCATCGCATGGATGCATTTGTGCCGAGTTTACGCTGTGGGAGGATAAATTACTATTTGTGCTGAGTTTACTCGATTCTGTTTTTATTGTTCTTTTAGCATTATTATTCTTATTATTTTAAGAAACATGATTGAAGTTTGAAAACTAGTCCCTTGTCCTGGAACAAAGGGAGTAGCAGAAAACGTTGTGCAGTAAAAAAAGAAAACGCAATGTGTTAGAAACAAGCATGTTTTGTAATCACAGACCTTGTTATTGTTTTTTACATATCTTTTTTTTTCCTGCTTTTTTCTTTTATCTCTTTGCATGCTGCTTTGAAGATGTCAAATTTAGATGTTTCTGGTCTAAAGAGGTGTTTATGTAAGCTTTATTATACCAGCTTATGGCCTTATTGATATTTGACAAAGCCAATTGCTTATTTTTAATAACTTGTGATCTTTTCAATAATTTGTCTGTTTTAATTATTAGTTAGATTACTGGAGTTTGTCGATCGTTAACGAGTAACAAGTTGTGAGTCTCTAGTGATTTGGTTGGTATTATGAAACATTTGCATAAATTTTTTTAACTGGAACCATTTGAAAGTAGTTTTTGACTAGTCAAGTTTAACTGTTCAAGTGGATTAGATGAAAGTTCTTAACAGTGACATAAATGTTGTAGTGCTTATTCGATATAAAACATAGTTTTTTTAATTTGTATGGTGTCTAGAGAGCTAATACACTTAGATGACCTTCTGATTGGACAAATACAAGATGACCCTGTTTTTACCTCGAGTACGACATTCTCAAGGTGTATTATGCCTTAATAAATATATGCATCGATGTCTATAGTCGCCTCATATGAACCTGGGTGTCAATACGATGATACTATAATTATGATTCAACTATGGGTATTACTCGTACTATGTTCTTGGCAATTATCCTGTTCCTGCAATTGCAGGTATACTAGGTGGTCTGAATTTGTAGGGAACGTGTGATATTAGTAATGGCTCCCAATCCAAGAATTGTACGTGCCTTCCGTGCTATGAGAGACCTTGGGATTCCTGAAGAGAAAACCAAACCAGTCTTGAAGAGGCTTATTAAAATTTATGACAAGAAATGGGAACTCATTGAACAAGAAAACTATAGAGCTCTCGCAGATGCTATTTTTGATAGTGAGGAGTCAGAGGTATGTTGTCTTGTTTAAATATTTTATTCAATGAAGTTTTCTTGATTTCTGTCTATTATATGCATCACTACTGTATCAATTTTTTTCTGAGTGGTTTCGTTTACCAGTCAGCAGAACAGAAGAAAAATCTTGATAATGCTGAAGTAAGTACACGAATACAGTGATTTTATCTGTGCTCTTTGTTTATATCGCGAGTATCTGATTTATCTTTCCTCTATTTTCATAATTGGTCATTTTCCAGGTAGAAAAGAGAAAAGAACTTGAGCAGGCTGAAGTAAGTAATTTCTGTTTTTCTTCTATATTTCCTGTAGTTCTCTAACATCTCTGTAATTTTCTTGGTTATTAAACCAGCGAATGAAAGCTATCGAAGAGGAAATACAAATTCAAGAGGAGCTGGAAAGACCTTTGAAGCGACTGCGGCCAAGACACCAAGATGGTCAGCCTTCACCCTCGTCTATCACCCCCAGCACTAATTTAAGCGGAACATTACTTAAAAGGCCAAAATTAGAGGTTGACGAATCCCAGTCCGAGCTTCAGAAAACTGTAACTGAGCCTGTTAGAACGAATGACTCCCATGTTTCCCCATTAAAACGAGGCAGGAACAAGGGAAAACAACCAATTGCCTTAATAAAACCAAAAGACAAGCCACTTATAGATGACCCACCTCGGTTTGAGGTTGTTCTTGCAGGTACTTGTTTTTTCCAGTTCCCTTTAAGTATTAGAAATAACTAGCGCCTGTTCTGTAAGCATATTCAACGTTGTTAACATGATTCTTATTTTGTTTGTTTCAACTACAGCAGTTCCATTTCCATAATCTGGTAGTTCAATTGAGCATGTGATTGGAATAAATACTAGTTGATAAGCATACTAGCTTATTGCAAAATTTGAGATCAGCTGGCAAGATTCATGACTTTAAAATAAATTAAAAGTGGCCTTCTTTAATACTATTCTAAATATTTATTCATCGTCCATATATCCGAATCTTGAAGATGAGCATGCTCTCATTCTGGTGTTTTTAACTTTATAATATAAAACATTGAATTTGGAGTGAAAAACTTAATTCATAATTTTGTTGCCGATCGAGCTAATAACTTAGCGTAATAGTTCTATGGTCCATTGATTTTGATCCCAAAGTAACATCTATAATAGATTAACATGTCTCCCATTGGTTATAGCTTACTATAAATATTTATTGTGTAACTTGCTGATAATAAGTCTGGTTATTCTGTATTCAAATTTCTGTCAAATATACAGAACCATTGACCAAGAAGGATGCTTCATCTGAAAACAATCTTGACAAAGAACCTGATTGTCTTCTGCCCTTGACATCTGTATCCAATGTGAGCACGGATTTAAACAATCGTGTCCACGCAACATCAAATGAAACAAGTGATCATGAGCAAAAAAACTCTCCAGATGAATCAACTACGAATTTAGATATTGCTTCCTCATCCTCTGGGGAGATCAAGATATCTTTGAGCTGTAACTCTGCTCATGGAATGCCTAAACTTTCTATCACTAGAGTAGATGCTATTTTGAAAACAATGGAAGAAAAATATCTGCAACCATTCAAACATCTGGACCCAAACTTTTCCATGCAGAAACTGATGAAAGACATGTGTGATTGCCTTCTTGATCTTGGATCCACTTACACTGATGAACCACAAGTAGGTACAAATGCTATACCACCTACTGATATGTTGAAAACTGGAAATGACCGTGAGAAGAAAATAGAACAGAATGGCTTTGAGGATGACAATCACTTAACTCCTGATGATACGAGGTCTTCTGATGATTGGAACGACATAGCTAAAGGAAAAGAAAGTGTGATAATTTCATTGGTCAATGAAGTCAACAGTGAGTGTCCTCCATCTTTTCATTACATACCTCGGAATGCAGTTTTCCAGAGCGCTTATATTAACTTCTCACTGTCTTGTATTACGGATGATAATTGTTGCTCTACTTGTTTTGGTAACTGTCTAACATCTTCCCCACCTTGCCGTTGTGCACTCCAAAGTGGGGGTGAATTTGTTTACACAATTGACGGCCTTGTGAAGGAGGAGCTTTTAGATGAATGTATAAATATGAACCGTGACCCTGAAAAGCTGTCTTATTGCAAAGAATGCCCATTAGAAAAATCGAAAAAAGTGGACATTGTAAAGCCTTGTAAAGGTCACTCAGCAAGGGGTTTCATTAAAGAGTGCTGGTTAAAATGTGGGTGCCACCAAAAGTGTGGCAATCGAGTTGTGCAGTCTGGGATCAAACATAAGTTGCAGGTTTTCATGACATCTGGAGGAAAAGGGTGGGGTCTACGCACCCTTGAGGACCTGCCGAAAGGTGCATTTGTTTGTGAGTTTGTTGGAGAAGTGTTGACCATTGCCGAACTTTATGATAGAGTCGGACAAAGTTCCAACAAAAAGGAATATGCACATCCAGTATTGCTTGATGCTGATTGGGGTGCAGGGAATGAAATAAAGGAAGATAAAGCTCTATGTTTAGATGCCACCTATTACGGAAATCTGGCTAGATTCATTAACCATCGGTATGCTTATACATACATAACTGTAGCTTAGCATGCTTAATATGCTGGTTAGATTTATGAGAATTAAATGACTTCAAATCCTTCTTTTACTAGGTGTTTTGATCCGAATTTGATCGAGATCCCAGTGGAAGTGGAGAATCCTGACAGTCATTACTATCATGTATGTTATTTATGCACATATCTGTGATTTTTTTATGTATCTAAAAGTTGGTTTCTCTGTCATCCTTATAATTCATGTTTTACCTGGTGCACATTGACAGCTTGCCTTCTTCACTACAAGAAAGGTGAAAGCCCTTGAAGAGTTAACTCGGGTTAGTTGGTCGATACTGTTTTCAAAAGCAGTTCATATGGTTCTTTTTTTTTGCGCTTCGTAGAGGTCGCAAATTGGTGGATTGGGTAACATTTAACAAGTCGAGATGTTTAATTTCTGTACACATTGAACAAGTTGGGTTGACCTGTATCACCTTTTTTTGTAATATATTATTGTTACAGAAGTATCCTACTTCATTAATAATCTAATTGTTTATTAAGACTGTCTAGAAGTTTTCTGATACGAACCAATTGGCAAACTTTCATAAAAACAAAGAAATTCAAGAAGATAGATTAATCCACTTCCACAGGTCGTAAGCTCTCTCACGCTATACCTTTGAGAGGTAAACCAACTCTCCAATGACATAAAATACCACCAATCAACTTACGGATGACGAAAATTATGACCCTAGACAAGAATCGACTTCTATATAACTCTAATTCTAATCTCGATCTAAAACAAAACTCTATCTAGATAATGAAATGAATCTACTATATATTATATAATAATTCATATCTAACTAATTTAAATTTTCTTATCTAATAATAACATTATCTGGGGAATAAGTATATACGGGCCGGATCAGTTCTGTGTAATAAAATATTACTTTAGGCGACTTCTGACCTGCATGACCAATGTCCTATAAAGCGACTTTTTTTTACCTTGTTAGAGATGAAACATACCTTGAATCTACCCATTGGTAAAGAGAGTGGGACAAAGTTGGCGTCTCTTTATTTCTAAGCTTCTCTTCTATTCATTTTTTTGTTATATATTATAGATGCTTATATATATATATATATATATATATATATATATATATATATATATAGCATACAGCAGTCTTTAGTGAACATATTTGACACTCTTGCAGGATTATGGTATTGATTTTGACGATGATGATCAGCCTATCAAGGCATTTCAGTGCCAATGTGCTAGCCGATTCTGCAGAAACATAAGACGCTCCACTAGTAAGTGTGTTCCTTGTATTCTTTTGTTTCTCTTCTTCCCTGTTCCTTTTGCAATTAACATCTAGCAGTCTTTATAGTAAAAGTTTTCATACACCCATGACATCCTAAAGCTCAGAATATCATAAGCTGCAAAATTATTTGTTGGACACCATAGTTGCCAAAATGGGCGGGCATATCAGGTTATGCCAGTTGTAAAAATGGATCTGACTCATTATTTTTCTTCATGAATTTTATAAACAATGTTTATATCTTTTTTATGTTGTATACTTGAACTTCATGCCCTTCAAACTGTGAGATTTAAAAGAGGATATTATTGTAGAGAAGTGTTTTGGCTATTTGTCAAAGTGCCTAAAATACCTTATAATATCGGCTAAAACGGCAAATCACTACAAAAAGAGTTCAATTTACAATCTAAGCTTTGTAGAGCACTAGAGTGGTTTGGTACCATTTGGCATTTGGGCAAACACTCTTTGGTGACAATAGATAACCTTCTGTACTCAAGTCAATAACATCTACCTTTTGGTTTGAAACCAATAACTTCAAAACTGAAATTGTCAAAATTTTCAAGGAGTGTGGGGGGTGATTCCTTTCCATTTTAACTGCTACTTTCTTAGCTCATCTTTTGATTTATCTTGTTGCAGGATCTAGGAAAATAAGGTGAGCTTAAAATTAAGGATTGCTGCAAAGGATTTAACCTGCAATAGCGGTTGCCACTATGAGTTCACTTGTTTCTTGTTTAAAGTTATTAAGAAGCCTTTTGTTTGTATGTACCAAAAACCGACTCTGGTTCCTTTGCATTCTCTCTGCATTTGGCACAATGATATTGATGTTTTGGTTTTAAGTAGGTTTTTGCCAACATAATTCTAGATGTTAATAGCATGTTATGCACCATTGAAGTATGGGTATGTTAGCCATTCTTGATCTTCGTTTCGTTACTGGTTTATGTGAGTTCATAGGCATGTTGCTGAATCATATTATATATCTGTGACTTTGTGAGATGGTTTAGTGCTCAGAAGCAGAGCCCAAGCAGGCATTTAAGATTGTAATGGTTCAATTCCAGGATCAAATGTTGATCGAAGAATTAATATCAAATCAATCCAGAATTTCTAAGAATTGAAATAGAAATTGAAGATAGAAAGCTGAAATTGCCATTCATGGGGCAGTGTACTACAGATGTTTGAGAACATAGAGTTTACAAATCAAGACTGATTATTACAAGAAAAGACTATTGCGTTTATAGTTAATATGTTAACAGATATGTAACAGCCTAACTAATTCAATCTTGACCTCCCATATCATTTGGGTCATAACAGTGAGATGGTTTATTAATTACCATGAACATTAACATTTTCTCCGGCTTCTCCTTTCGTAGTTCGCACCGTAGCACGCTCCTAGTTATATACTCTCAAACTCAAAATCTCATCAATTCTTGCCAAAATCAATGTCACGAAAATTTTGGCATGTCAAAATATTGAGAGAAACAATCCAATTTTACCAAATTATTCTTCAATATCTCATTAGAAAATTGCTCATTCACTTCATCAATTGATATATAGGGTAATGAACATGGTAGGGGAGTGGTAGCGTGGGTTCTGGGTGGTTTAATACCTACATCTTACAGTTTGAACTATTTTCCTTCCATCTTAACATTTTGCATTCTAAAACCGTCCAACAGCACCACTGTATTAATATTTATATTTTATATTATATTATATTTATATTAAAAACGTTATTTGTTTTCGTTTATAACTTTTAGCATCTAATGTTTAGTGTAAGTGTACGTGTCTATCTCATTTTTATCTACAAATCAAAATAAAATTTTCCATGATAAAATATGATCTAAATAATGTACTTTTTTTTTCAATGTAACATTCGCTATATAATGGAAAAGTTAACCTAAATATACTTGAAGTCAAACCAAGTGGGATGGACGTACTACAAATTTATTCAAAATTTAATACAAAATATTGATCATGTTTACTATATATTATGTAAGAATTAATTTTTTTTTATAGTTTTCTCATGGATTAGTTTCTCATCTCGAGGACTATGTAAATGATATGTCAATGAAGATAAATATTATCATATTAGGATATCTATCTGAAAAATATATTTTTTAAAATCATATAAGAAGTACAATTTGTTAGAACCTTTTATTTTAAGAGTGTGTTTTTTATGTTTTAGATTGAAAATTTTAGAAGAAAATTATTAGATTTTTCTTCTTTTTTCACAAAAGATTTTTAATCTTTTATGTTATGTTGAATGTAATATGAAACATATAAACCTCAACCAATTTTATTTTAAATTAGACGACGTGAAACCACAAGTGAATAAAGAAATAAAATTTCACCATATTTTTAATCGAATTTTCTCACTCTAATTTTAAATTTTGTAGCTAAAATAAGCGATATAGATTAAGAAAGAGTTATAATACTAAAACCTCGTTTAGAGATTCATACTTAAATTCCTTAAGTATTTAGCTAAAATAAATTTTAATTTGATCATTAGTTGGTGCACTATGTAACATTGAATCTAAATTATAAATCATCAATCAAAATGAATTCATCATGTGTAAAATTGTTAAGAGCACATAACCAAATATTAAGAAACTTATCATATATCCCTTATAAAAGTCTAAGTGAATCCGAAAGAGTCTATGCCGTGCATCATAACAATCTCATCACTCTAAGATCATCAGCATTCATTACATGTTTTCATATACTTTCTGCCTGCCACATCAGCACTATATCATCCCACCATCATTCCCTCATCACATCACACAAATCCCTGTATCCATCACATCTCCTCACATAGTTTAAAAATAAAAATAAAAAGAAAAGAAAAAAGGCTCTCACATTCGTGACCATGACCGCGGCCGAGACCGTGAGCCACCCCATCACAAGATGGGGCGACGGTGTTCCCACCGTGAAGACCTCTCACGAAGGCCTTTCACGGCTCCGATGCGGATGATCTAACATGTTATATGATAACTCATATCATATCAAATTATGAGATTAACGTATTTTAATAATTTCAGATTTAGTAAAGTCTAGTAAGTAAATAAAATAAGAATATTTAAACACAAAAATTAACAAAAACACAAAAAAACATTGAAACCTACAAATATACATATAGTTTATACAAATTCTTTTCTTGTTTTTTTATAATCTCCGATTCACAACACTTCAACTTGACTTGTCATATAATATTATAGTCCCTTTATCTTAGGGGTGAAAGGCCTGTTTGAGATTGAGGGTTGAATTGTTATGGCTCGGGTGATGGTGGCTATTATGATTGAATAAATTGTTACAAACGTAGTAGCATTTGTTGCTATTACAATTGATTTGCAAATTGTTGTAATTATTATTGCAGTTAGGGTGCTTGAAATATTTGTGGCATATGACATCAATAACAGCTTTCCGTTTTTAAAAAAAGTTGTTTTGATTGAAAATTATGGTAATGTGTTGCTAGACAATTAGGAGTTACTAAACCTGTAAACCAATCAAAATTTTCATGATTTAAGAAAGTTTAAATGGAAGATTAAGATGAATTTCAAGAGAAGATATGTATACTTGTGAAGAGAGAAAATGAGTATTTCGTATGAGAGAATGTATTTATTTATAGTTTTTTTTAAGAATAAAAAGATAAAAAATTATCAAGTCCTAAACTTTTGAAAAATAAAATATATTAGATGGCTATTGGAAAGTACATTGTAGTGGCATGGAAACCCTTGGCGACGAGCTTATAACATAGAGGTTTGGAATTCTAGTTTTTAAAATCCAGCTCTCTAGCCTCGTTTGGTTGAGGGGATTATTGAAAACTTAAGCTCTCATAATCCCTAAAAATAAAAGCCTTTCAAGTAGCTTATAACTTGATCTTGTGATTATTAATTAATAAGCCCCTCCAGCCCCAACTCAGCCTTAGCCCCAGTCATTTTCACCAAATATACTGTACATTGTTGTCATACTTACGAGGGAATTTTTTTTAGATAGACACCATGATAACCAGATAAGTGTGAATGATTTGAAAAAAAATATAAAGATTGAAGATAAAAAAGAAAAAAATGTGAATGACATGAAATGAAACGTTGTATTACTGTATGTGAAAAGTGGTGGGGTTAATTATTTCAAAAGACAAATTTATATTGTTTATATTTAGTAAATTTTTTTAATTCTTTCTAGTAGTCTTAATTAAAAATAAGTTTAAAAAAATTACAATTTTTACGTAATACATAATAGGTTAATACAATAATATTTTTGTTTAGTTATATATATAATGGGTATGGTTCTATATAGATATTCCCTTAAACATAGAACTTAAAGAACTATTCTTGAGATGACACATGACATATTGTTTACGGACAAAATTTGAAACTAAAAAGGAGAAAAAAAAACTCAGGTCGCCCATCAACCACAACCCTTAAAAAAAAAACTTCATTTAATTTTAACTGATCATAACTCGTTCATTTTTAAGAATTTTAGCAAAAAAGTATATCGTTAGATTCAGTTTTTCGACCTCTTTCAAACAAGACCAGACTTAATATATTTCTGAATTTTTTTTTTGAAAAATTAAAGTTTGCATTTTGAGCTAGGTTTCATTCTAAAATACAAAATGCAAAAAATCAAAAAAATGCAAATATGAACATGCAGGTCATGCAAATGTTTCCAAAATGCAAATTATGAAAATGCAAAATGCAAACCCAAAATGATTCAATGAAAATATAGCCCAAAATGCAAAATTACATACGCAAATCCAAAATGCAAAATCCGTACACAACATTACAATGCAAACAATATTTGCATTTTCAAAAAAGAATTAAAAAAATATGGGAATAGTGATCTTGTCTGAAAGAGTATTAAAAACTAAAAGATTAATATAATTTTTTTTAATTCACAAAAACTTAAAAAGTTATCATAATTTGATGTTTTGGGGAATATTTTTTTAAAAAACGTGGGTTGTTGTGGGAGATTTTTCATGTTTGGCATATTATTAGTTAATTAATACATGATAATTACAATTATGCCATCTTTAAATCTCATCCATTGATTTTATTGATCAAATGGTCCAGATTAATTCTTTACGTTCTTTGTTTAAGACTGAGTTGTTTATTAATATATTTTCTATATATACTTTAGTTTAGACTGAGAAATGATTTTGTTTATTAATAATATTTTTGTTTTGTTATAGATTAGATTACCGTGTGAAAATAGTTTAGGATGTAGAAGTAAAAACACTGTAATCCGTATATATGATCTGTCGACCGTGGGAAGTAAAAAGGGCGGGAAAATAGAAGAAGAAAATGGGTGGTTGGTCTCACCCGGAGATTTCATTAGAAGACTTGTTGAGATTGGTTAAAGGGTTTGTTGATATCCTGATTTTAGCTTCTGGGTATCAGTCATCTGCCCATTTTGCTCACTGGGATCCACTCAACATTAAAAAAGCTTTCCAATGGGGCATTTTCTTCGAGGATGTTAGTAATACCTATTTTCTTCTTTTTTGTAGCTTCCTTTGAGATTCAGTTTTCATTCCACATCTCATGCATTGTATGAACCAGAATGACTATTTTGTTGATTCTTGGCGTGAAATCATGTTGCGTGTTTTATTTATTGTTTCAGAAATATTTGTAGTCCGTAGAACATGAAACTGCGATTTTGTGCAAAAGGGCTTATTCCGATTCGAAGTTGTTCGAACAGAATGAAGGAATTTCGAAGTAGACCCTTTGCGTAATATGGAAATCTATGTGATGAAGTAATTTCAGTGTTTCTCTAATTGTTGATTTTATTTAGTAGGGCTTAAGACTACTTTATCTGGTATTCTGGTGGTTTATTGGTCTTTTGAAGGCAAAAACTAAATCAAGAGGATCTTCAATTCGATTATTTTTATGAGTTCTCTAGAACTGTAGCTTTTGTGCTTGTGAATTGACATCCTGACTTGCATCTGGTTAGGTTTTAAAGTTCTTCATCATTGCAGATTGAGATAATTAAGGGGTGTGTTTGGATGAGTGTTCAAATTAAAGTCATAGCATTACGTTTATAGCCTTGCCCAAAACTAATTAGATATCCGAATTAGACAATACGTACACTTATTATACACATGAATAATTACCTAATTATCTTTGTCTTCCAATACTTGGTTATGATTGTTATAAAGAACTTATCTTTGCAATGGAAACAAATTGATCTCATAGAACGTTTGACAAATACTAATTACGATTATGTTTTTCTGACTATTGGAGTCAAAATATTCAAATTTTGAAAAACAGGTAAGGAGTTGCAGTAGAGGAACTGATTAGTGAGGGATATGTGTAAACTTACCTAACTTAGGCACCTGATTATTTTTAGGTGTTAAAGAGCATAGATGGCAACCAAGGTTCTGTAAGTGAACTTGATGCAGCCTTGTCTACACTCACTTCTGATCCATATTTTCCAAAGGTTGGAGTTTCTACTAACCTTCTATAAAAATATTTAATACCCTGTTGCTCGTCAATATTAACATCCACCCTGACAAAATGTAAAGCAGGGCCTTACACATTTGTCATCTGCTACTCTTGGTAAAGCAAGAAGTTTTATACTAGAACATCTAATTCGCACTCTACCCATGAGGGACACACATCTCAAAGCTGTTTTGAAAGCAACCATTGAAATGGATCTTGATGAACTTCAGGGGACAGAAAACGACTACTTGGATGTATATCTTGATAGGCTCAGGTTGCAAAATGAGGAGAGTTTGATGGACATTTTTCCTATTACTTGTGCAAATGATAATTTACATCTGAAGGCTAAAAAACGTACAGAGATTGATTTGACAACATTTGTTATTAGAGGAATTACAAAAAGGCAACTTGCAGTTTCAAGTGTTTCATCGATAGAGGGATGTGTGGATATAATTGCTAAGACCGCAACACAAGGACACTCATATGAGCATATTGAAGGTCTGCTTCAAGAACAAATACATCATCCAATGGCTTCTGTGTAAGTGATATTTTCTTTGGAAACAGATGCAGTTGTGGAACTAGAATTACTAGAGGTGGATATTTTGACCATGAACTTTATGAATGGGTCTTTTTGGTTTGTGTTTTTTATTTGTCATGGGTAGGATAAAAAAAGAAATAGATATAAGGAAGCAAGTTAAACGGGCAAAGTTGCCAAAGTGTATATTGCATACATGATACATCCTCCTAAATTTCTCTATTCAGAAGTTTTGATTATTATTGTAATAACATACTTTTTGTAACCATACAATTATTAACAACTGATTTTAGTATATGGACAAAAAGTGTTTGAAGGTCAACCCAACCCTTTACTATCCGCATTAAAAGCTACCTTTTTTGACCCAAACCTGTCCATTTTGCCACATCTAAAAATGTGAAACCAAAATTATGCATTATCATATCAAAATATTTCAAGGGATGTAGTACGATAACGGCTTTTTATTATTTCACTTTGTAAACAAACACTACATATTTTTGTTTGGGTATGTGTGCGCATTCATAACATATCATGTAGGCCCTCCCCTCTATGCAGAAGTAATTATGTGTAAGTAAGAATTTTATTAATGTTACTCCCTTGATTGACAAAAAGAAACTGCAACAAATTTCCTTATGCGATCTCTTGAAATAATTTCAATATCTTTTTTTTATAAATTTTCAACAGAAATGACCTTTATTTTTCATAGTAATTAGTACCAACTACTGATAACATTAGCTTTGGTACAGATGATTCTCTTATTTTCTTGTTTAGGTTTATGCTTGCCCAAATATTGAATCTATTTTGTGATGCATGGAGTATAGATTTGCGTTGAAAACTATACATGTTGCTCAGAACTAACACCTCTCCTTATGACATTATTAATTGTCAAATTGCTTCTTAAAAGATTTTGTAGACAATATTAACAAAGAGTGATTCATTATTTGAATCAGGTGGAATCATTGGCGAACAAGAACCCTTTCATATTTACTTGATAAGCGGACTATTAGATTGGTTTCGGGTGCGAGCATGATTCTTTCTGCCCCTAAGGTTCAGTGGGTACAGGTTTTCGAACAGCTGGATATGTCAACAGAAGCCAACACCAGCCTCTGTGAGACAATTGTGAGTCATTTGATTCACTTCTTTTGATTTCAAAATTGGGTTTGTCTTTTTTCTTTTGGTTTTTTATTTTATGTTATAATTTTATAGTTCTAGTTATTAGTCTAGCTTACAGATCATATGACTCATTTTGAAGGATATATTAGTTTGGTTAGCTTAAGCATTGAATGGCTCGTTGTGAATAGTTGTTTAGGTTCATCATCTCCATTCTGGAAAGAATTCTACCTCCATCATGTGAATGCTGCAACATTTCTTCTGTGTAGGTTTCCAAGTTGAAATTGCATGCATTCGTAATCATGATTATAAATAAAAAGGTATTGATTTGGTTAAAACATTCCCCTTAACGTCTCTAATGAAGGGTATTTTTAGATTTTCGATTAGAGTTATGAACCATAATACTTGGTTTCTTGATGCAACTAAACATTGGTCTTACAAAAATGCTCATAAACATATCTGCAAGAATTAGGAGTTTTGATTGATCGTGAAAGTAAATACAAAGACAAATCATCATCATATATAGTACTTTTTGTCCATGATTGATCATTCTTGCACAGTGTGGTGATTCTTTCCATTTTCATTAAAAAAAGGTATATCTTAAAGCCAACTAGTCAAGTATGATTATAAACAATCTATTAGAGATAAATGAGATTAGGGTTAGTATAAGATGACCCAACCCAATTGTATAGATAGCTATCAAACACTAATTTCATTAATCTCTAATATATGCAAACACTTATTTCATTCATTATTATGAAAACTGGTTGATTGTATCTATTAATAGCAATTAAAACAGAAAAACACGTGGCTATGAAGGATATGAATCAAATGGGTCAAAAGTGCGCTCAAATGAATAATTCCTGCTAATCGTTCTATTATTAAGTGATTACATATTATTATTTTAACAATATAATTGTTGCAAGTTGCAACATATTAAGTATGTTTTAGTTATTTAATAATTTTTCTTGAATATGGACAAAAGAGTGCTGGTCAGTCAACCCAACTTTTCGTAAACTGAACCCATGACCAAATCCGCTTGACCCCATTTTGCCACATCTACTTCTTACTAATATTGTATCATGACAGGAGCTCTTACTGGTAGGATGCATATCAAGCCGATGGAATAATATAATTCAACATTTCATGTTAAAATCAAATGAACAACCTCTTAGTATCTCTACGCTATATGAAAGAGTGCACAACTTGATCCTGGAAAGATTTCAAAATGTCGATTCTATGCAGGAATCAAGCCGATCAAAGGTAGTTTTCCTGCTTCACAGTTTTAGTTAATTCGCTTCATTTACACATCAATCCATTTTTATGTTAAGGAGGACTCCTTTCATATAAAATGACGTATTTTCGAACATTTTGCAAAAGGAACAAGAAATCATTGAGTATCTTGAAGTAAAATTAAGCAATCAACTTCGTCTCTTGTGGGAACTCCCCCCTGCACTTGTAGCAGCATCACTTCCTCCATGGTAAACCGTTTGTTCTTTGATGTTTTCATGTCTTCGTACCATAAATTATAATAAATTCCCTTGAATCCCTTTTGCTTGTGTGTTAAGACCAAGAGATTTGTTGATAATTGCAGGTCTCGTTTATTCGAAGTCTATGCCAGTGAATTGTTGAGTCAACTCAAAGGCAAAACTACTAAGATTAGGTATTTATTTTCCAACAACTTCATTCTTGTTCTTATTCAATTCATGTTCTATATAATATATTGCTGATCATCGATTTGTATTACAATCATTTCCCATTCTATAAATGCTGCAGTTGTATCGATGATAACAAGGAACACACAGAATGTGAGTTCTGCATCTGAATTCAAATGTATTTATTAGTGATTTAGCCAAGTCTCTCGAAATTGCAACATTTGACTAGACAAACCGGAATTTTTTTTTTTTGTTTTCAAATCTTTAAAGTAACTGCTTAAATCTTGTAGATAGTAATCAATATTCTAATTCTTCACTATGTTAAACGGTGTACATACTGAAATTTTTTGAACTTGGAAACTAATAAATGTAAAAAAGATTGTTGGGATAGAGATTAATGGTGTGAATCTTCTGGCAGGTGAAGTTGCTGAGAGGATTTGGTGCCTCTACATTTTTCATGTATCAAAAAACAAGTGCTGATAATGTTTGGGATTGTTTATCCAAGTGGGTTATCTGATCTGACTATTAATAAGTGAAGTTATTTTTTAAAGAAAAAGAAAACAGTTTGAATTGCTATTCCAATCCGCTTATTAAAAAAAAACCAACAGAAAAACAGTTTTAATAAAGCCATCTTAAAGAACACTTTATACTCTTTTGTTCCAATTTAATAATGGTATAAGAAGTGACTTACAAGTTAAAATGTCATTTTTTTATCATAAACCTAAATGCTAGAAAATAGCCCGTAGTTATTAATTGGTTAGTGAATACATGGAGACGGTTTAACTGATTTTATCTAAATTTATTCTAGTAGCTCTTCGACACAAACACCACTTACCTACCACAGTTCCTCCGACACCATTGTTCCTCCCCTCAGTTTTAAGTTTTAGGGTTTCAATGGTTGTAACAATTTTTAGATCGATAGATCTTGATTTGACTTGCTGATACAAATAATATTAGTCATATATAGCCAACTAGAAAAAAAGTTTTAAGCTCGCCGGGGGAGGGGTGCACCTAACGCAAAAGAAAAAGGTTTTAATCGAAATTTACATTGCGAGTAAAAAGTTAAGGGATGGCATGTGAGATTGATCAGCCTATACTTGGTAATGTAGCAGTTGGGTTTTGGAAGGAGTGATTATGGTCCCTGTGATGGTGGAAGTGGTAAGTGGGAGGCAGTGGCGGAGATTGGGTGTCATTTGAGGTTTTTGCATCGGAGGTGAGGCGGATAGAGTGTCATTTAGTGATGATAGTCGGGTGTGGAGGCAATAGTTGGATGTTATCTGGTGACAGTACTAGTAGTTAAATGCTTCGAAACGATAACATGCTTCAATAATTGTATTCATAATATGATTATTGAGTTGTGGTAGGAGCAGCAACAACAATAGTTGATTGAAATAAGGGATGAGATTTCAACTAAACTTTGTGTCTACATGATTCAGCTACTTCATTTGGTTTACTTTTGAGTCTTTTGTTTTAGGTGTAATTAACGCTATGTTCCACAGTTACATGTGGAAAGAAAATGGAAGGATAGAAAATTAGCAAGAGAAGAAAAAAGAAGAGGAAGGGAAATGTTTTTGTCAATGCGTGTTTCCGAGTTCGAAAGAAAATTAGAGGATAAGTGAAATTTGAACTATTATTTTGTTTCCTTCCAAAAATTTTCCTACTTTTAGAGAAAAATCAGGAAAGAAAAAAAGAGAGAATTTTTCTTCAAAAATCTTTTATTTTCTCCCTTGAAAATCTTGGGAACACAACTAAAATTCATTTCCCTTCATAAATCTTTTTTTTTCTCTCCTAATTTTAACTCGGGAACGCAGCATAAAGGTGTTCATTTTCAGATATCCGGATTTTCGAAATCGCAATTTTCGGATATTGGATTTGGGTATTTGAATCCGAATCCCAAATTTTGGATTCGGATATAGGATATCAGAAATATCCGATAATTTAAAAAAATACATTTTTATATAGTATTTAAAAATATATATAATTACAAAATAACGATATTTTTAAACTTTAATCACAAATAACTCAAGTATGTTTCAAAATGAAAAAAATCCATGTATATAAAACTAAACATGTTAAGAAAACTAAAATAATAAGCAATATAAAAATTAAAAAATAATTCGGATATCGGATATCCGAAACTTTAAGAAAACACTATCTGAATCCGAAAATTCAGATATCCGAATTCGGGTATCCGAAATTTCGGATATCCGAATTTTTGGATTTTCGGATAATTGATTCCAATGTTCGGATTCGGATTATTTTGAACACTCCTAGGTGTAATTATATATATATTTTAATTAGTTCATAGTCAATTACGCTTATGACCCTCATTGTGGTGTTCACGCAGTCCTCTTTCATAGTAGCATGTCTTATATGTTACGACCTTTCGGGTAAAAAGTAAGGATAGTTTAAAAAGTTCTTATTTGTGATGAAGAAGGTAAACATGCAAACAGATCGTATGTAAAGTAGTTATACAAAAAAGTAGATCATGATGTTATATATGATGTTCAGAATATTTTTAATAAATTTACCCTTCAATTGTTTATATTTATATCATTATGTATTATTTTTAATTTTTACTTTATTATAAATGTTTGTAGCCGTTGTCATGGTATATGTTCAAGGGTTACACTATACATTCCCTTGTGTATGATACCTAATAAAAAAATTATTAAAAGGAGATGGCATAAATTTTATACGAGGCACACAATTATAGAAAGTCCAAAGCTAAATAAATTCTGGAGCTATTTCTCCTAATTATTATTCATAGAGATCAATTTTCATTACCACTTGTTTTATTTATTTATTTTAATTTGAGTAATTTTTTTGTTATCTTGATTTGCGATCTATTAACACAGGGTCTTACTTCTGTAAATAATCGATGTGATGTCTTATTTAATGGACATTAAAATATCACATTTAGAGTATTAATAGTTTTTTCTTTCTACCATTCTTTATTATATCATCACTATTAAGTTCTACAATTTAACCCATAACTTAACTCACGGCATGAATGTGTGATCACTCACTCGCCACTTTATTTATGTCATATTACACACGTAACATAGAAAAAGAGTACATGTTGACCAACATATCGCCGCCTTTGGCTTGACCAAAGGTACGGTGTCTCTCATCCACAAATAACTCCAAACCTTACTCACTCTCTTTATTTTATACAACAGTGACATCATGCTATTATTTTATATGATTGACATGCCATATAAGTATTTGTACATTGGTCATACATAACGAATTCTGATTTCTTACAATCATTCTAAACATTGAAACAAAGTTGAAGCTAAAGTTATACGATCGAAAAAAGGAGAGCGATAATCATAAGTGGAATTTCTTTTTCCTAAATTTTTATGACCTAGACAAAATCTAATGCAAAGTGTTGAGAAAAAAGAATTGAACAATATTAGCAATTCAACAATTGTAGTGCCAGAATCTTGTATTAAAATGTAGAATAACATAAAAATGACTATATGCATGTTATAACAGCACGATGTTGTATTAAACTGTAGAATAACATAACAATTACTATATGAATGTTATAAGAGCAGACAATTTTAATTACTTTTTATAGGTTAACTGAATAATGTGAAAAATTGACGTAACAATATGACTAAATAATGTAAAAAATTGATGTGATAATGTGATTGACCGAAGAATGTGATAAATTAACGTGATAATATAACTGAATAATGTAAACAATTAACGTGATAATATGGTACAGAATATAAAATACTCGACGTTCCGGACTTGTGACTTGTTTTTGAAGCTATTAGAAGAATATACGCATAAAGAAGAAAATGTCAAGGCAAAGATGCGTGTGAGTTGGTACGCTCGTAATCGAACCCAAACATATACCCATAAATGAACAAATACGTATGTTTCTACTGAAACGACGACGTCCGGCCGGATCGATATCGTGACTTTCTTTTCTTCTCAATTTTGCACCGTAACTCATAACAATATACTCCGTTCTCCGGGAAGTGCCACTCGGAATCTGTGGAAAATCGGCATACAAACCCTAACCCTAACCCTAAACTCTAAATAAAAGAGTTACTTCTCTATCCATTGTAACTTCAACAGAACTGCGTGATTCAACGTGTTTGTGTCTGAGAAGGAAAGTGGCATCAATGGATTCAGACGAAGGGAAGTTATTCATTGGAGGGATAGCATGGGACACCACCGAGGAAACCCTAGGTGATTACTTCAGTAAGTACGGTAACGTCTCTCAGACTGTTATCATGCGCGATAAGACCACCGGTCGTCCACGTGGCTTCGGCTTCGTCGTTTTCTCAGATCCTTCTGTTATCGACTCTGTTCTTCAAGATAGGCACACTATTGAAGGCCGAACTGTAAGTAATTGTTGATTGTTAATCTTAATTTCTATTTTATATGTGACCGTGCGTTTTCAAGGGGGTTTTGGTAAATGCTTAACAATGTACAATTGCTGTGTTTCAGCTCGTTTCCCATTTTGTTATTTTTAGGACTAGTATCTGTGTGTAAAATTTGTCATAATTGGCATCAAATCCAAAGCCCTATAGTTGTTTTTTTTCTTTTTTTGGTATTTGAATAATTGAATTGATGGTAGAATTTGAGGATTTCATCAATTAACATGAATTCTTTTTTCATTAGTCACTGCCTCTTTCCTCTGAGGATTTTAGCTCCCTCGTTTATTTTTGCACATCATGTTTCTTCTTCGGATTCTTTGTTTATAATGTTTGTTATCTGTTTAAATTGAGCTTTATGCAGTATACATAATGTATGAACTTATATCTAGTTTTATGCTTTGCTTTATGAATTGAGTTATATGTTCCATCATGAGTTTATTTGGTCTCGGTGCACCATTTGGTTGGTTGAACCTAGCAGCAGTAAAACCTTAAACTATTTGTTTGACCTGTTTCATTTAGAAGTTATGTGTGGGTACATATTATGATTTATGTTTACTGGTCTGATTCTTGCTTTTAGGATTAGATAGTTGCATCCAAAACTTACGCTCATGTTCTGGTATTTCAAGTAATCTGTTGGTTTAAATCTTTATGTAATGCAAGTTTGTGTTTTTATATGTAAGCTTACTTATGGTACTGTGTAGGTGGAAGCTAAGAGAGCTTTATCCAGGGAAGAACAGCAGACATCGAGATCTGGAAGTAATGTTGGGAGGAGCTCCGGAGGGGTGGGAAATTATAGAACCAAGAAGATTTTTGTTGGTGGATTGCCTTCCACGTTGACTGAAGAACAATTTCGTGAGTATTTTGGGAACTATGGTGATGTAACTGATGTCGTGATAATGTTTGACCAAAACACCAGCAGGCCTCGAGGATTTGGTTTCATCTCATTTGACACAGAAGATGCTGTTGATAGAGTTCTCCAGAAGACTTTCCATGAACTGAACAATAAGCTCGTTGAGGTGAAACGAGCACTTCCCAAAGATGCAAATCCTAGTGGTGGCGGTGGCGGTGGCGGTGGCAGCAGGGGTGGTGGCTATCATGGGAACAATGCTGGGTCATTTGATAATCAAATGGATGGTAATAGATTCATGCAGCAGCAAAACGCTGGTGGTGGTTACCCAGCATACTCCGGCTATGGTCAACCGGCTTATGGCTATGGAGGGCCAAATAGTAATGCTGGTTATGGGGGTTACGCAAATTATGGTATTGGTGGTTATGGTGGTGCTAATACTGGCTATGGTGGTCCAACTGGAGCATATGGGAACCCGAGTGCGTTGAAAACCCCATGGGGTGGTCAAAGTCCTGGTTATGGTGGTGCAGGTTATGGTCCAAATGTAGGTTATGGAGCGAATGTTCCTTGGAATGCTGCTGGAGGTGGTCCGGGTGTGTCTGCACCAATGAGTCAATCTGCAAGTGGAGCTTCTGGATATGGTAGTCAAGCCTATGGTTATGGCAACTATGGTAGTAGCGATGGCTACAATACCAACCCTGGTGGTTATCAAGCTGGTGGTGGTCGATCTGGACCAGGAGGTGCACCAAGCGGAGATCAACAAGGGGCTGGTGGTGGTTATAATGGGCAAACTGGCTATTCTAATGCAGCCTGGAGATCAGAATCATGAAAGTTCATGGTTTCAGTGGATCTTCAACAGAGATCAAATGTGTGTTGGATGGTTCTCATTGACATCCATGGCAGAGCTCCAACAATGCATGATGAAAATGAAAGCTGAAACTGGTTGGATTGCTTGAATCTTTGTAGTATGATTTAGTGTCTATTTTGGTTGTGCTAGTACTACTCATAGCTGTATTTTATATTTAGTGGTGTTAGACTATAATATGTAGCTCAAGTTTGGCATGGTTGTATGTGTTTTTTAACAAATGTGTTCTATCTTTTCATTGTTAAGTTAAAATTGCAGGTATTTCAGGTATCAGAAGGGGAAACAATCACTATAACATCTAACTTAGGTATTGTTGCACTCACATGCCCCATTATTGTGAGGTATTTAAGTTATACGAGTGTTTTAGTGATCTAAGTGATATGTGTTGTTGAATAGTTATTTCCCTATATTAGAAAATAATAAATATATTGTGCTTCTTATTGTTTGCCCCTTTAGCATGAAAGAAGTTTTAAGGGATTTTCTTATCGATTATAATAAGATGGTCTTTTTTAGGGTGTTTAGTGAAACTAATTTGTTGATGCCTGATGGGTATCAAGTAGCAATAGTCCTAGAGACAGCATCTCATTAAGTTTAATAATTTGATTGTCATTTTCTTCATTTTTTACTCAGCAGGAGGAATGAAGCTGATTGAAGACCTGGTTAATGGTTATGGCTTCATTTTGGTGTCCAACAGCCTACTGGAGTGAGTAATATGCTCTGAATCAAGATGTTATGGTTGTTTCCCATTTTGTTTTCTTTTAGCTACCGGTAAAAAGTAGAAATACGCAAATCGAATTCCTGCTTAATAATGTGTGTGTTTGTGTGTATTTATATATATATTTGTAATTGATGGGTCCGGTCATTTCGATGAAGTGGTATTAGTTTGTGAAGTAAACATAGAGCACTGGAAATCAACATAATCCTCTTTATAGTCATTGTGATGAATTTGTTGTAGGTTGAGCTTTTTGGTGGGGTACCGAGGAGGCGGCTCTCCTCTTTTTTTTATATTTTATTTATTTTTTCTTTTTCAACAGAAATTATTATTGCGACTATTTAAGTATAAGTTATTTATGCTAATGTAGTTGCTAGTTATGATATTAATTAGTGTTTATCATGCAGATGCTCTTAAAAGGACTTGAAAAGAAACAAAAATTTTGATGGTTTTAGATCAAATTCATGCTTGAATTTGACATAAACTTCTATTTTTTCTGTCTATACTAAATTATCATAAATTTAACACCTTTTTTCTCACTTAATCTATAAAATTTTTACCGATCGGATAAACACATTTACTTAATCTATTAGTGTTTACCATTAAACATATTTTCATAACTACACAGTCTTCCACTCGTATAAAACAAAGAAAAATGTAGTTTTGTTGTTTTTTAAATTTTGTTTTAAAAATGAAGAAAAGAGCCAATGAAAAAAAAGAAATAAATAAAACCTTGTTATCTGGTTTAAACTATTAGTAGAATATCATATTCCTATATTATATAAAACGGCATGTTACCGTGTGAAACTATTCGTCGTCGTAGCATTGCGTGGGAACCATGCTAATACACTAAAATGCAAGTACATGTAGTTAAATCTCTAGTATCCTATAGCAAAACAGTTGTAGATATCTAAATAGGTGATGTTTGGTTTTGTGGACATGAAAGTCATATGTTAAATCTTAATTCTGCAAATGTCTATGAAGAAAAGATATGGGTTTTTGCTTCTAGTGATAAACAAAAATAAGATAAAAAATATCTTATGTCCACAATAAATACGAGGCTTAAAAAAAACAAAAAACTTATTAAAAACATCTACGGATACGAAATAAATTTTTTAACTAATACCTTATTTTTAAGAAAAAGCAAAGCCTTAAACTCCCAACAAGTTTTTACTAAAAGGGCACAATGTAAAGAATATCTTAATGTAGAATTTTGATCTTCCATAGAACAACCAAATACCTTATAAGCTTTGCATATTAGGAACTTGATCGTCTCTACTCTCTACCTCTCTCATCGGACCTGTTTTCACAAAGCTCCTAATGTAAAAGAAGATATTTACAACGTGTTCTTACATTTTATTTGTAGAGAAACAAGGAATTATATAAAGAATATAAAAGAGAAACTAAGGGGGTGTTTTTCATAGCTTATTTAAGCTTATTAGCTTATTTAATTAAATAAGCTAAAACAAATAAAAGTGTTTCCCATGGCTTATTTAAAGAAGACTTATTTATGCTTTAAAATGACAAAAAAGGGCATGTCTAATAAGCTCAAGTGTTTACTAGGGGTGAGCATGGTACCGGACCGGTACCGACCGGTACCGGTACCGATTTTACCGAATACCGAACTTGATGTAAAGATGGTACCGAATACCGTACCGAATATTCATATACAGTACCGGTACCGGTACCGAGTACCTATTTTAACTAGTTAGTTCGGTACTAGTCCCGAATACCGAGAATACCGAGTCCCGAATACCGATTTAGCAATATTTCAAGTACCGAATACCGGACCGAAAACTCTCATTCGGTACCGGTACCGGTTTCGGTACGGTACGGTATTTTCGGTACCCATGCTCACCCCTAGTGTTTACCATGGCTTATTAACCCTAAAAATCGGAGAAGAAGCAAGGAAGAAAATGAAGCATACAAAATAAATGGTAAATGATGTAATTTGGATAAATAAGCTCTAATAAGCCTCAAAATCTTGGCTTATTTAAAACTCATAAATAAGCTAATAAGCTCATCCTTAATAAGCTATGGGAAATACTATTTAAGGCTTATTAGCTTAAATAAGCTAATAAGCCAAATATATAAGCTATGGAAAACACCCCTAAATAAAACTTGTGTTCCTAAGTATATTTAGGACAAAAGAGAAGCAATTTGAAACGGAAAAAGATACATTTTCAGGACTTTTCTCTTAAATATATAATAAATAAAAAAAGGATTGTATCATTTGTCATTAGAAACTAAATAGCCATTATAATAATTAGAACATGGAGATATTATTATAAAATAACATTTTCTTTTCTTTTCATCAACTTTGAAACACAAAAAAAATGGTTATACTTTCTTTTATTTTTTTAAATAATATCAAAAACTAAATTTATTATCTTAACTATATTTTTCTAGAAAGAATTATAAATACATCCTATAAACTTTGTTTATTACATATACATACATACACACACACATAGAGAGAGGGTAATATTTATTCGAGAACCGTTGTTAGTGTGAGAACCGCGATAACCAATTTCAGATGTTCCTTGGATATGAAAAGTATCATGGATGGAGAACGTGGAGTGATAGAGTGTGGCAGAGTGCATGTGAGGAATTCATGGGTGCGCAATGACATTGAGGGGAGGGGGGCGGAATTGGAAAGCTTAGATTGTTTCTCGCGGTTCTCGCATGAACTTTTGTATATATATATATATATATATATATATATATAGGGGAGGGATCCATCGAGAACCATAAAAATTGCGAGAACTGCGAGAACCGATCTAAACCGTAGATTTAATTGATCAATGGTTAAAAAACAAGGAGTGGCAAACTTGTAAATAGATGTGCACTGATCTCTTTTATGAAAAACACGGAGGGGCATGGATGTAATTTGATAATAGGATTTAATTGAAAAAAGAAAAAGAAAAAATATATAAAACAGACCTCAACTTCGACGCACAAACTTCGACGATACGCTAGGGCACGGAGAAAGTTCCGACGAACAACTTGTGCAAATCGACGGTGAAGTTCCGAAGATATCTTGTGCAAATCGACGGTAAGTTATGAGTAATTTTATACGAAATCTGTGTTTTGCTTATGAATGTAGTTTGGAAATCATACGAGAAATTTGTCGTCTGCGTTGCTAACAGCTGTTCGTATCGTCGCCCAACCGCTGTTTGTCGTCCAACTCGTTAGGTTGAATCAACGACTCCTCACAACTCCACAGTGACTCGAATTAACGAATGTAACTTGTAAGTCTTCTTTTCTCTGTTTTGGATGTCTCGATTCTCAGAGTCTAATTTGTACATATGATTACATATATGTTATCATTATGGTCTAGTGCTCTGTACAAATGACATGTTTTCTGTCCTCTTGTTAGTGTTTGTGCACACTGAGTTATGACATGTTTAGCGTCTTATATTTATAGTTTGTTCTCGCTTGTCTCATGTGCCTTCGACTTCATGTTAGTCCTGCGTTTGTTTATTACATGATGCTTCTGCCTTTTTGCCAAATGAGCATTACACACACTCAATGCTTAGATGATCACTTTCAATGTTCTTTTTTTATATGTCTCTGTAGTAATAATAAAGAATACAGATGTATTATTACACATATAAGCTGTTTATACTGTTATATATATTTATATGATGCCTACTTGCACATTTAATACAGTAGATTATGCAATTTAGAATGTACTGCTCATCACATTCTACTTGTTACACAGATAGAGACTTGTAAATAAGCATCCAAAATTTAAGTTCATCTCCAATTTAATAGAATCTCGAAGATTCCGCTATTCAGAAGTCGGGTTTCGAGTTCCTTACCAAAGATATATATGTACAAACTAAAAGTATCTAAATAACAATATTTAGGATCACAAAGAACGCTTGATAAACAAATTAGTAAAGTTTAATCTATCTGATCACGACATATAGGACTCAGCAGCAGGTCTAGAAAGAAATTTTTTTATCATTCTGGTTTACTGCAATGAACAGAACTAAAACTATAAAATTATTGCATGTATTTAACATCTAACAACATATTAAAGTGACATAAATAAGTTAATAATCATCTGTGATGCCATAAATCAGTGATGTGACTACGTGAAGAGTTCATATGTGTATGCATGTATGTTGAAGTACAAATAACATACAAGTACTAATGGAATGTTAAACCTTACTTCGTCTCTAATGGATGCCAATTCTGGACTCCTAGATTTATCGGGGCTAGTTACACAAAGGGTCATCAGCATCTGATCCTGATTCAGCAGTTGATGTATCACTTCTGCTCTGAAAATATAGGCAACCATATGATTAGATATCACCTATGACTTACATATATGATTATATATCACCTATGACGTACATAAGAGCATCATAGTGTGTTCGATTACATATATGTTAGTACTGATTACATAAGAGATGTATGTTAGTATTGATTACATGTATGTTAGTACTGATTACATATATGTTGTTTTTTATTGCAGGTTTGAAGTTCATTAAAAACATCTGGTTTGCTATGACAAAAGGTATGGTTAAATCATCTGCCTTATGTTTTAAAAATTGCTTTATAAGTATGTTCTTTGCACTTGGATTTTGTTTAATGTTAGCTTTGTGTTTGAACAACATCAGTTAAAGACCAATTGATCTGATGCTCCATTGTTGCTCTTGGATTACCTCACCTCCAACTACTTGTTTAACCAAAATCAACCATGAGTTACATTGTTTGGTCTTTTAGATCATTCACATCTGATTATTTCTTAAAGTTGTGAATAGGATGAATTTCCCTGTATAGTTCCTAAGGATAAAACTCAAGGAATTGACTAAGACGTATATGTTAGTACTGATTACATAAGAGCATCATAGTGTGTCGATTACGTATATGTTAGTACTGATTACATAAGAGCATCATATTGTGTTGATTACATATATGTTACTATATGCTTCACTTCATATACCTCTTTGAGTACATATATTACCTCATTCAAATACATAGTACTATTTGACATCTATATATGGTATTTGATGACAGTGTATTACAAATTATCATTAGACTTACATACTGTTCCAGTTTTTAGAACTGGTGAATGTTGTAATAAAAATGCAGAGCATGCTTATACGGTTACCATCACAAGTGTTTATATATATATATATATATATATATATATATATATATATATATTATGTTTTAAATCATATGTTGCATAAATGATGAAAAATAATATATTATAATTTTCCTACAGGAAACGAGTACAAAAAGTAAACATATATATATATTATATTGTCATCTATATATGCAATTGTTAAAAAAAGCGTGACTGTTTTTATGTGTAGAAATCGTTTTTTGTGGCGTACCTGAAGATGGTCGTACATCCGGCAGCTGATGAAATGGATCAACAAGATATACAGATATTAAACATGTCATGGAGATCTGTTCGCAACCAAATAGATTCTGGGATTTTTACTATGCGACATCTAGAAACCTATATAGGAGATGAAGGGCGAGGTTGGCAGTGCGGTCTAGATGAGAGTGAAAGGGTACAAAAAGGAATATTGAACAAGCCGAGGGTACAAATACACATCGAAGATACTGTTGTCTGAAATGAATCTGCTACGTGAAGAAGTGATAAGGAAGGCGGAAGATTATGACAAAGAGAAGAAATCATCCAAAGATAACAAAGTAAAGAAAGTTGATAAGGGTAAGGGGTAAAGAAGTAGTGTGTTAGGCTTGATTGTCTAGATTGTTAATAAGTACATATGGTTGAACTTGTTTAGTCCAAAGTACAGATTAGAATTTGTTTTGTCTATGGTCATAAGTAGGAATTGTTTTCCTTGCTTATGCCATAGAGGTTGGATTTCCTTGCTTATGTCTTGTTAAGGATTGATGTCCTTTTGGTATGCCCTTTTGATGCTACACATGTGGAACCTGTGTTGCATCTATGCTTTTGTTATAAAAGTTTGCACATGTGTTATCTCTATGTTGCATATTTGCACATGTTCTGTACAAAAAAAAATATTATGCATTTAGATAGGGGAAAGTGTCTAACATTTTAAGTTAGTAAACTTTGAAAGTTTTATAATCATTTCTAACATATTTGAAAACTATGGGTACATACATATATTTGCACATGGTTTGAGGTGTGATTTTCGATTCTGTTAATATTGTTACAGATTTGCAATTCATAAACCCTTGCTCCAATTTATAATTCATAATCCACTTCTGCTTTTCGATTTCTGATTTCAAAATAACCTTGATGATATACTGATGTGCAATTTCTGATTCACTTCCAATGATTTGGCACCACCGATGATCAAAGTTGAATTATGTTCCTCCTCCATAACCACACACAAAAAACTGGGTGTGATGTGACACAATATGTTATACAACATTTAGACAAAATTTACCAAAACTGGGTGTGATGTGATCCTTATTTTCCACCTTCAGTAGGTATAATACAAAATTACTTTGTCGTCTATTAAAACCTCCATTAGTATACAAAAATCGACGTGATCAGATTGATATTGTAATATACATTCTCAAAATCCACAAAAACAAAAATGCCAAAAAGAGCATTGTATATTTAGAATGAAACATGCAGAAGTCATAGTGTGTCGATTACATATATGTTAGTACTGATTACATATATGTTATTACTGATTACATAAGAGCATCATAGTCTGTCGATTACATGTATGTTAGTACTGATTACATAAGAGTATCATAGTGTGTTGATTACATATATGTTATTACTGATTACATAAGAGCATCATAGTGTGTCGATTACATGTATGTTAGAACTGAATACATAAGAGTATCATAGTGTGTCGAATACATATATGTTAGAGTATGTGTTCAAAGTATGTTTAAAATATAATAAATATGATGAACCAACACATAGCTTTGATGCTACACATGTGTAACCTGTGTTGCACATGTGTTATCCTGTGTGTTGCATATTTGCACATTGACTGCCTCCCAAAATTGTTTTGCATTATATAAAAAACGTGACCTCCAAAAAATGTTCCATACGCAAAGACAGGTTCAAAACTTGACCTCCAAAAATATTCCATACGTAAACTTATTAGCCTAGACGAAACAAAAAATGTAGAATATCAATAACAAAAGTAATGAAAAAAAAATGCTCAATCAACATCCATGAAAACATCATCCGAGCTCTCATCTTCCGTCCCCAACTCTGTCCCGGACTCTGAATCTGACTCCGACTCCTCAAGATCCTTTGAACCTGTCTTTGTAGGACAATTCCTAGAATCATGTTTACGAACGTATTTTCCGCATGTATAACACTTTAGTTTCTTTTTTTACTTACATGCATCAACAACTTTTTCTCCTGGGCCAATTAATCTCTTCTATGTTCCACAACC
This sequence comes from Pulicaria dysenterica, assembly GCA_947179395.2. NCBI lineage: Eukaryota > Viridiplantae > Streptophyta > Magnoliopsida > Asterales > Asteraceae > Pulicaria > Pulicaria dysenterica. The sequence continues at coordinate 83,363,234 of OX359291.1, forward strand.
TTTGTTCCTGATACCTTGAGGGACCTTAATCACAACCTTCTTCGGTGGTTTAACCCCAAGCAATGTTTCCATCACCTCCTCTCTCGTCTTTGGTGTCGGATTATTTGGGATGATGCTAAAAACTCTGTTCTTCAATTCATTCAACTTATGTATGAAGGCTGAAAATTTGTCGGTATCAGACCTCAAACGTGCAACACATGATTCCACAATATCAAAGGCTTCATTTGCGAAATTTTCGTTCTCGTAATTGTTTTGGGCCTCTTTGTTTCTTTTCATACGTATCTCAAGAGGAATCACGTCCCTTCTCCACCTTTTAAGGACATACAAATCTGGTATGTGTGAGAAATTATAATCCTTAAGCACAAAAAAGATATGCCGGCACAAATAACCATGTCTTGTGAAATGCTTGCAACTACAAACAACGGTACTATCTTCTTTGTTCAAAACCACCTACAGAAAAAACATATAAAAAAATCTAAAAATGCAATACGAGCATAAGAAAAATAATACACATAAAAATCTAAAAAACTATAAAAAATTATAAAAACATATACCTTAAATTCTCAAAACTAACAAACATAGCACCAACTTTGGGCTTTAAATCATCATAAACAATTGGGATCCAATGTTTGTTCCATTAGGTGTCTCAATGACATTACTTAAGAATGTTTTGTGACCTATAAAAAGAAATTTGAAAAACAAGTATAATAACACATATAAAAATGCAACTAAAAAAACTTTCAGTTAGTTATTCTTGTACTCTTATAACACGTACATTAAGATAAAAAAAAAGACATACACAAAAACTGATCCGAAGAATAACTAAAAAACTGATCGATAAACTGCATGAATCAATATTCAAAGAATGTGCTGGTTAGCTTAAAAAGATGAGTGCTTTATGTTTATGAGTTCATGCTGACAACTGAAAAGAAAATGGAGCAATGATATCAAATTGCAGGAAAAGGTCTACATATGTTATAAAATAAAGTCAAAAGAGCCACAAGAACCAATCTCATTCAGAATCAGAAAAATATATATGTAATCGAAGATGCTCTTATGTAATCAGTACTAACATAAAGCAATGTTATGCAAAATTACGTAAAAAAAAGTCAGAATTGTTAATCTACAAACATACCATTCTTTCCTAGTGAAGAATCCACATTGAATCCAGATTCCATATCGACATTGTAGTTTGGAGTTACATTACCGATACCTTCTTCACCAATCTGATTCGAAGAACTAAAATCAAGCTCAGACAACACCTCCATCTTTGATGCTGAAAAATCAAACAACAAAAAAGAAACATGAGAGAATACATAATCGATTACCAAAAAACAGAACAAAAAACACACATTGATACACACAGGAGCCCTAATCGATAAAAAAATCAACAAAGATTGTGCAAAAAAAGTGTCGCTCGTTGAAATTGTGCTCTGTTTATACAACACATGAATCCAGATTAAAGAAACTATAGAAATCTAAAGCAATCAAAAGCAAACAAACAATAATCCAGATAAAAAACCGAACCTGCAATTGTGTTTCGCGAACAGAAACTCGTCGAGCAGAAAATCACGGCGAGCAGAAATTAGTCGTCGACTATAGGGGATGGTTCTCGATGATTAACTACGAATTAGGGCAAGATATAATAGCTACGAATTAGGAGAAGATTCAACAAAATCGGGAAGGATCATCTGTACATAGAATGATGAATCGCAAAAGGATCTGGAATAATGATAAAATCACGTTTGAAACCAACGAGAGAACATATTAGAAACTTTGTAACAGACATATAAACAAAAAGACATAAATGCCCCTTAATAATCAGCTAAATATATAATTAATTAAAAAAAGGAAAGCTTAGATGAACGGTGTAGATCGGTTCTCGCAGTTCTCGCAATATTTATGGTTCTCGATGGAACTTCCCTCTATATATATATATATATATATATATATGTATGTATGTATGTATGTATGTATGTATGTATGTAGGCAAAAGTTCAAACGAGAACTGTTTTTCGTACGAGAACTGCGAGAACCAATCTGAGCCGTCCAATTCCCCCTCCTTTAATGTCATTACCCACCCATGAATTCCTCACATGCACCCTGCCACACTTGATCCCCTCCACGCTCTCCATCCATGAACTTCCCATATTCAAGGAACGGCTGAGATTGGTTCTCGCAGTTCTCGTACGAAAAACAGTTCTTGTTTGAACCATCCCCTATGTATGTATATATAACTTAAATTTTTTATTAGGGGATATAAATATGTTTCTAACAGTACATATTTTAGGTGCTTTCACACTTACAAACACTTTAAGGAGTATGTTAATTATTTCATCATTTACTAATTTAAGTGATTATCAGTATGAAAACACCTACATAGATGCTTCTAACTGCTCCCATTCTTTTCTCATACATGTAATATCAAAATATTTAAGAAAATATACGAAATTCTGCTGTGTTAAAAACTCGGTAACATAGAGCATAGTCGTAATGTCGCATAGAGTATAGACTACTGACTAGAGCAGGATAGTTTTGCTTGAAACGCTGATATATTATCATTTCCTGAGAAAAAGAAGGAACAAATCCAAACCCTAGCTTTTCCTTTCATAGCGATGGCAATGGCTATGGTGGCAAAGATCGCCCGATCACTAACCCTTCGATTACCATATTCCATTCCCACACCCGGCTTCCCACGCCCCTCTGTTGCATCTCTCTCGGACTCCCTCGGTGCCGTTAATCTCAGTCGATCTGCAGGTTCGTATTCACCGGTTAATTTTAACTCCATCTTCAATCCGCAGTTCTTCCGTGGGCTTGATGCGCAAGTGAGGTTCTATAGCGCTATCCCCTCCATTCAAAAAATGAAGTTCCCTAAATACCGAAAAGGACGAATCGCAGGAGTTCGTGATGGAGGAAACAATATTTGTTTCGGTAAATACGCGCTTCAAGCACTTGAAGCTGCGCGAATCACATCTAAACAGATCGAAGCTGGTCGAAGAGCACTGCAAATGAATGTCCGTCGCGGTGGCAAAGGAGGTAAGGTGTGGGTTCGTGTGTTTCCTTATAAATCCGTAACATCAAAACCTGCTGAAACACGAATGGGTAGAGGGAAAGGGAATATTTCATATTGGGTAGCACCTGTGAAAGCAGGCCAAATCCTTTATGAAATGGGCGGAGTTACAGAGAGTTTGGCCAAAAAAGCCATTCAAATAGCAGGTTCTAAGATGCCTATACAAACTAGATCCATCATCAGGGATGCCAAAACTAAAGAAATTGGTATTCGGTGAACTAGTTTCTTGATGTTCTCACCTCTATATTGTTAGACTCGTAAAGATCATTCTATGTTTAGTTTGTTTACATGATGATACAAATTTAAATGTTTTAAGATCTCAAGTTTTCATTTTATGAGTATCACTCTCAGTCACTTGCTAATAATCTTGATCTTCTTGTAATTGATTTTGTTCTGAACGATTAGTCCCGATTAGCATTGTTCTACTAGCACAAGCTAATCTTACATATGGCTCGGTGACTTGTTTATCCGTGAAAATTGACATAATAGCATAGGTTCACGCGGGTTTGATTACTGTGTTACGCCAAAGATGCTCGAGTAATAAGAAAAGATGAAATTTCTGCGGGGTTGATTGGTTAATGACCAGTTTGTGAAAGATGGTAATATGGCAATACACCATAAAAGTTGCAATTTTCATGGGAGTTGAAATTATTGTTTTCTTTTCTGCATTTTTATGGTTTAGATTGCAAGAGTAATCCATACTTAACGAACCTCAGCTACTCGCCTACACGTCCAGAGGTTCTTTGTGCCATTTGCTTGTCACTTTGTTGTATATATTGTTTTTAGAGCTATCACTCCCTATGTACCAATTACCATTGGTTATAATTAGCTTGGATAGTTTTATAAGGTTTTAGACTTATTGTACTGTTAAGCATACAACTGAACAGCCATGAGGATTAAGGCCTATGACATGATGAATTACTTGAAGTTGGAAAAGGAGGAATGATAGGAAGGGTGTACGCCTGTACGGTCTCTTATTAATTCATTACTGTTGTCGTTCTTAAGTTACAAACCTTACATTTTTATACAATTAAGCACCAAATGGCTTAAGAGTTTGCTTGGCTTGAGTCTGGCGGTTATATATGTTCTTTTCTTTCTATTGATTTTTGGCTGTCATTACCTGAAGGTTAGACGCAAATGTTGGAGTTTAGATCGACTAGAATCCCTCTTGTTCAGTATAAGGTTTAGGGCCTTCTGACCTGGGTAGGTTTGCCGTCCTTCATGTCATTTTACCAATATGGATATAAAGGCGCAAGAAAACGTAGCCCCTAAGGCCCTAACATTTGACACAGAGTATTAGATGTATTCAGCCCTAAACTATACACAGCAGTTACTGATCCTAAAATCCAAGTATCCGGAGACCCTGATTCTCGAGCTACATCCTTTGCTGCAAGCTTTGGAACTTGATGATAGGAATGAGCAAAAAACCTTGTTTGGTCCGAATAGACCTGGTCCCAAAGTGGACTGATTTACACACTTTCAGGTCGGTTCTCGGTTTATATATTTCTCTTATTTCGGTTCTGCCTGGTTTGTTTTTTTACCCGGAACCAGAACCGATTAGGAACGAGCGGTTTGGTTCTCGGTTCTTACATTGAGGCATTTCCGGTTTTGGTTTTTTTGTGTTTCGTCGGGTTTGGGTCGGGTTTGGAACCGAGCTCAGCCTACTGAATGGAATCTTCATTAATAAAGTCGATCCAAAATGTCACTGTTGTAAGCAACCGAAGTTACTTGAGTTGCATATATTTGACGGTTTTGATAATTTTGTCTTGGTGTTTGGGTCAAGGTTTAGGAGATTGCTCTTAAAATTCAAAAGCTTGAACTTTCAGGAGGTGTTGAGAAGATTTGGGCAAGAGAACTGAATGCTAAACATAAAAAGGCCAAATATTCAGTCCATTTAAATAGCTCTCCCGTTTAGAAAGAGTATGACCTCAATCCCGGACCATGAACCAAATACAAACCTGGTACTCAGGAGTTAATTTGGGCATAAATGAAGGATATTAGAGACAATTAATGTATCATTTGATTTTTGTTCATCGTTATTATTTCAGACGTTCCTTTCTTCAAGAATGAGGTAGCTTGATATTTCCACGGAAATAATTTTTCTATCCACCGAAATGTAATAGAGTTTTACCCTTTTACCCCTATTTAACTTTACATGGAGAGAATAATGAGAATAAAGCTTTTAGTGTATGACTCCTTCAGTTCTTCGTAGATTGTACCCATCAAACATTAAAGAAAGAAACAACTTTATTCTCGTTATTAAGAAAAAACTATAGCTTCGATCGCTAAGGAGGCACTGAACCAAAAAGTATACGGCAAACTTCGGAGTTGTGGTAGAGAGATAACGAGAAAGTTTAGGGACGATCTTTGGATTGGCGGCGGAGGAAACGAACCAAAAAGCTTGGGAAATCGTCGGAGAGGCAGCGGACTAGATGAACCAGAAGGCTTAGGGAGTTGGTGATTGTCGATGTAGGTGGCCGGCGATGTGAACTTTCTGGAGCTATCATGGCGGTGGAGGATGGTGGCTGTCACCGAGAAGGGAGGTTGGGGGCAATGAAATGAAGGAGATGGGTGGGGCCGTGGGGTTCCTTAGATTTGTGTGTAGGAGTATCTCTCTCCAATAATCAATACTTCAACCGTGGTTTGTAAAAATAAAAAAGGACATTATAGTCAAAACATTAATTTGTTAGAAATAAAAACCTTTGTGGAAGTATCATGCCCCTTTCAGTATCTATATATATAAAAAAATGATTTATAAATTTGACTTCAACTGGTAAAGCGTAAGAATGACTTGAACATGCATGTATTTGCAAGCATAGTACCCGCGCAATGCGGTGACGACAAATAATTCTTACTTGATAACATGTCTATTATCGATAAAGTAGGGGTATCATATTCACGCACTATGATGATGTTGAATAGTTTTCATCCGCAATATCTATATTTTTTTTCATGCTTTTCAATTTCTTTATTGCTTTAACTATTTATAAATTTTTATATAATTTGTTATAATGTTTTATATATTACAAATTAATTTGTGTTGTTTTGACTTTTTAAATTATTATTTATTATGAAATGTTTAGTTATTAATGGTAATTAAAATTATAATTAAGTCCATTTAGTTGTTTCTTTTTAGTTTTTAATGAGGGTATATTAGTAATTTTATCTTACTTAATTTTTAAGAGTTTAAGCAAAAGCGCTAAATACTTTATAATGCAGTATAGATAATATTTAAAAAGAAGAAGGGGTCTTCGCGAAAATAAGCATGTTTACCAATCAGTAAGCGAAAATAAGTAACAGAGAATGAGATTCACGAAAATGAGCATCAGTTTCGCCCACCAAAGATTTTTATGCCACGTGTCGTCCCCAAGCCCTCGGTTTCGCCCCCAAGACCTCAGTTTCGCCCCCTGTGGGCCCCACATGTCACATGTTTGGTTTCTCCCTTAGTTTCTCCCCCTGGGGGCGAAACTGATTCTTATTTTCGTAATTTGATTTTTTTTTCTTATTTTGGCTTATGTTAGGTGTTGGTTGCTTATTTTCGTAATTGATTTAAAGAAAAACCCATAATAATCCAAATTAGACACAATCATAACGTAGGCGCTAATAATAGCTTTTCAATATACATATACAATCATTTAACAAATATGCATGTCAATGGCCTTAACGAGATACTAGTGAACATTGCAATAGCAGAGGACATAACACAAGCAAGAGTTTACTACACAAGCTTCAAGTAGTGATAAATAAAGTAGAGGAAAGTCGATGATTTATATGAGCGTTATAAGAGATGTAATTGCTTGCGGGTGAATTGAGCCAAAATCCTCATGATAATTATGTGTATGTTTGGTGGGAGCTTTTCGAAGTTTTTAAAGTTTGAGCATTTAGTTTTGGTTGCGGAAGTTTGAGCTTTTATTTTTAAAAAACATAAACTCATAAAAGCTCCATAATAAAAAGCTACTTTAAGTAGTTTTTAGGAGCTCAGAGCTTTTTAAACGCAAATTACATAAATATTCTTTGATTGATTTTGTTGCTTATTTGTGACTTCTTTTATGTATTTTTACATTTTAAGATATAACTACAACTATATTGTCAAACACTTTCGTATAACTTAAATTTAGCTTTACCTCTTAAAAGCTTCGGACTCGGCTTCAGTTACAACTTTAACTTCAGCTTCAAGCTAATTACAACAACCATATTCTATAAGAACATTCGTAATAATTATAATAATAGGAATAGGAATTTTGTATATTACAATGAAATAAATCGGGCTGAATTGGTCAAAGCAGACCGCCTAAATTGGGCTTCTTTTGTTTAACAGCCCACACTTAAATATGACGAGAATACACCCGAAGGCCGAAACCCCTTTATCGTGAACCCTTTCGCTGAGCCACTGCTATCATTTCAAACCACCGTATCCACACACATGGCGGCGACGGCGGCCACGATGATCAGCCGATCACTTCTAACCTTCAGATCATCCTCTACATATCTTATGTCCACGCGTCTGTTCTCTTCATCATCTTCCATAGCTAGAGCTCCGCCTCTACCCGGATTTTCTCGACCAGCTCGATCGACTGTATCTCTTTCACACTCTCTCCGGGTGCTCGCGCCTGGTGCGGTTCGTCTGAACCTTATCCGGTGCCGTGTTAACCGCTCTGGAGGTGCGTACTCGCCTCTTAACTCAGGTTCGAACTACAGTGATCGACCACCGACGGAGATGGCCCCTTTGTTCCCGGGATGTGATTACGAGCATTGGTTGATAGTGATGGATAAGCCTGGTGGCGAAGGCGCTACTAAGCAGCAGATGATTGATTGCTATGTTGAAACCTTAGCGAAAGTTCTAGGAAGGTAAGCCATAAACCAAAATTTATGATTTTAGCTCCCTGATGATGAAACGTATCTTCTCACATGTTGTGTTCATAATTGTCTTTGTCTTACGACCGTCATGTCACTAATTTGTAAGACTTTTGTAAGACAAAGGTTATTGGTTCTCAGAGCCCTAAATTTGACATAGCATCTTGGTTATGGCTTGAAATTACACCTTCTAATATTAATTCGTTGTAGGATTTTTTTTTATCTAAAATGACTTTTTGGTACGCTTTTAGGTTAAACAATTTCAAATTGTTTGTTCAAAACAGCCTCTCACTCACAAGTAATAATCAAGCAAGCAATTTGGTCGGCATTTGCTTTAGCTTATTACGAGTTACAGGACGCACTTATTTCTTTCACAAGGTTTTTTTTTCTTGTTTCATAAGCTGGGCTTATTATTTTATATAAGTCAAAACAAGCTTATAAGTAAGAAAATAAGCCGGAAAAAATGAGTTAAAGCGGGTTTATAAGCCGTTGATAACCTAAAGCAAACACCCCTTAGACTGGAAAACATAAACATTGGCAGAACATTATATCACTATATCTAACAGCAATAAGCAGATAAGTTGTTATAATAAGCAATCTGAAAACAGAAGTCCCTCAGAATTGTGTATAATATGCAAAAGTAGAACATTTTCAACGATAATGTTTCTAGAGTTATTTTTTTGCTAATATAAAATTAATCATTTGTTTGATAGTGAGGAAGAAGCAAAGAAGAAGATTTACAATGTTTCTTGTGAGAGGTATTTTGGATTTGGCTGTGAACTTGATGAAGAGACATCAAATAAGCTAGAAGGTTTGTCTGCTTTCTTGATTTTTTAATGCGTTTGTTTGTTTGTTTTTTCTTATAAAGTTAGTAGTTACTACTCTCGACTATCTTGTACAGGGCTGCCTGGTGTGCTCTTTGTACTACCAGATTCATACGTGGATGCTGAAAACAAAGATTATGGAGGTATGGTTACTTTGAAGTTTCACCTCATTTTTGTTCTAATTGTGTTCTTTTTTTTCTTACATTAGTGTTTGGGATTGCTTATTAAATTTGCTTCTCTGCTTATTCTTTGAAAGAAGCAGGTTATAAGGGGTGTCTGGGATTGCTTACTTAGGCAGCCTATTTGTTTTGGCTTTTTTTTTTAAATTACAAATTAGCAGATAAGCACATATGATTTTCTGAATGAATAAAAGTGTTTTTGCTTATTTAGGTTGAATAAGCCGTGTTTTCAGACTTTCCGTAAGCAATTTGAGATTGCTTATTTCAATCTGATTATTCTTGGTGGATGCAAAAATACAAGTTTAGCCACATGGTGAAGTAAGTTATTTTTTAATAAGCTAACTATCTGCTTATAACATATAAGCATTAAGCATAAGTATAAGCTGTTTAATAAGCAATCCCAAACACCTGCAAGCAACTTCAAACTGCTTATATAAAACAGCTTATGGACCTTAAAACATTCAGATAAGCAGTTTTGGATAATCATTTCTCAAAATGCAATAAGCAAATACGCAGTTGTAATAAGCGATTTCCAAACACCTGCCCCTATATATTTTTTGCTCATCATATGCTCTGTATTAGCAGTGCATCTTTTGGCATATTAGTTTTTGTATGATGATCAAATATAAATATCTGTTAGATATTAGTATGAGGAGGAGATGATGTTTTTCTTGCAACAACTTTTCTCCCTCAGTCCCTCTACCACTTCCATCTTTCTACCCCAATAAACCCTGATAATGCAAGAAAATAAGAGAGAGGATGAGAGAGAGAGAGAGAGAGAGAGAGAGAGAGAGCCCTGTGGGATGGTCATGCTGGTGGGATAAAATTTGGAGACCCCATTGGGGTGGGGGCCTGGGGGGTGGTGTTCCCATTGGGGAAATTTGAAAAAATCAACCCCAACGGGATGGTGGTGTTAGTATATTGCTTACCCTTATGTGCTTGTTTGTCTTTGTTAAGTCTTCCTCTTCCATTGCATTTTAATTGGAGAGCTTTGAACGCATTTTAGGTTTTGTTTATTTAATAATTACATTTAGTTATGTGGTTTGTCATCATCATTTGTGGTTTGATTTTTCAGCTGAGTTGTATGTGAATGGAGAAATAGTTCAGAGATCACCTGAAAGGCAAAGGAGGGTAGAACCAGTTCCACAACGAGCACAAGACAGACCCAGGTACAATGACCGAACTCGGTATGTCAGGCGTCGTGAAAATAACCGTTAACCGTGATACACCTGCAAATCCTAAATATGTAGCGAATAGCTTAATTCTCTACGTCTGGTATATGGCTATTGGATTGGTTATCAGTGATGTAATGGTTGTATGTTGGGAGTAATCGGTGTCTCTTATGTTTCTGCATATGTTTGCCATTTACTCTGACACTTGCGTTGATTTCTAGCCCAAATCGTTATATCGAGTTTTTTTGGTTTCTCTCTTGATTCGTAATCTTACCAAAAGTTGTTTATGGGTATGTAATGTAGTATGACATCTAAGAATGATAGAAGACATTGAACAATTATAGAGTTTGGTTTATGAAATCTTAAATAACAGTCTGCCGTTTTTTACAAGCTGAGAGAAGTTTTTACACCACGTGTTTGTTGTGGGTACGAGTCTAATTAGATGATTGAGTGTAGTGCTATCTAATTAGATGTTCATCGGATTTTGCTTCGGTCTGAATGTTCATACCACCTCACGAACCTAAACTGAAATGCTAGGTTTGTGGAGAGATGATATTTATGCGGTAAAATTACTTCTCAACGCGTTGGGAATACTTATTCCACCCTACTTCATTTCACTGTCACGTAATTGTCACATTACTTATATTTTATCTCACTAGCTAATAAAATATTCATCACTCCATTTCATGCGTTTTATCTCATTTATGCCTTTTGTTGACTCTTGTCCTTCTATGGAAGAGGCAAAGAGAACTGCTTCTGACCGCTTACCTTGCTATGCCAAATTTGTTTCGGGAGGGGGAGGGGGTTGAGACTTGGTTTGGGGTCGACCGGTACAAAAATCCAATCATTACTTGCAGTTGTTTAATTAGACAAATTTAGATTTTTTTTCTTCCAAATAATAAACATCCCTTCTTCCTTGGATAGAATTGCTCTTTTCAGCTCTTTTAAGCACTGGATTATCCCTTCTTGTTTGGATAGAATTGTACGAATTTAGATTTACTCGGCTAATAAACACCCTTCTTCCTTGGATTGAATTACTCTTTTTAACACTTAGATTTTCAATATTTGGAATGTCACTCTTACCATGCACATAAATAAATGATTTTGATAAGTAAAATATGAACTAATATATTTTTTTTTTTTTTATGTAATCCATATCCACTTATTTGCTCAAGTCCAGTATAATACAGTTCCATGCTATGACAGATGTAACACGCCCGCTTGTACAACTCAACTCTCCCTATAAAAGTTGCTCTTTAATAACTTTGCTAACTCTACTTATCTTCCTAAGCTCCAAAAGTTCATCTGAAGTAGTTAAACTAACCTCTTTGGTACTACTCTTCTCTTCTATATCGATATTTTCTGGCAAAAACGACAGTTCAGGCAATTCTTCGTTGTTAATTTCTGTGGATCCGTTTTCATCATGCTCTGCATTGTTTTTATTTTCAACCTCATCTTCATTTTCTGCTTCTTCAATATCCAGAGTACCAATTGTTGTTGATGTGTTTTGTTCGTTTAAAAGCTCCGTTGTTTCAAAGTAGAGTTCTGAAGAAGAGCTATAAGAGTCCTCATCTACAATGGAGTTTATTGAAGAATCGAGTTGGTTTTCTGCATCAAGCTCATCCAAGTCTTCATCTAACAGTTGCCGGTCTTGTTCTACTAGTGCTTCCAGCTTTTTAAAGGCTTCTATGGTGGAACTTGCAACCTTCCCATAATCAACTACGTATCTACTCGAAAGAATATCAAGTGTTTTGATAGGTCAATATGTCATGTTGGTAGACAGACATACATAACATCAAATAAAATAGAGGTTCTATCTTTAATTAAAATAATGGGTTCAATGTTATTTTTCCTCTACCACAATGTGACTAATTACGTAAAAAGAAAGTAATAAGAGCTTCGATAAAGCGACGTAATATATCCAAAATGTGGTCTTGATTCAAGATCTTATAGAGAAAGTAACGTTTTCTTCTAACAAGAATCATGGAATCCAGGAAAGAGGTTCAGTAATGGTTTAGGTTAACTAAATGCGGTTAAAAATGGTGTTTAATATGGGTTATTGTGTATGTACCTGTTTAGATCAAACCCAGCAGAAACAATGGCAGATTCCATCTGTGATACAAGATCCGTAGCAGAGTTGATCATTTTGCTCGTTAAGTATCCACCACGCCTCGCGATTTCAACCAGAAATTGCATGTCAAGGGCAAACTGTTGTGAAAACAAAAGTTAATTTCAAGTAATTTGCAATCAAGTGGTCAACTTCAGGAATATATGCTATTTTAGTACATAAAACCTGAGTCAATGTATCAGATTGCTGATTAGTTGTATCATTGCTGTCACTAGTCATCCAGTTTTCTCCATTTCTATATATCCAATCAAATGTAGTCTCAACAAGCTCTGTTAGTAAGCTCACCAGCCAACCGAATTCGACAACATTGTCTTCAGCAAGTTCTTCTACTTTCCTTAGCTCCAGAAACAGCATCTGATCATTTTGCTCCACAATGTCAGCTATGAAGTACAGAGAATCACTTTCCTTTATTATACACTTAGGTCCAGTTTGTTTCACCGTAATGTGAAGGAAAGTAATGGAATTGAAATCAAATTCCGTTGTATATTGCATTTGGTAACATTATTTTGAAAGGAATTAAGTTTTTCGAAGTGTTAATATTACTTTAGGTAGAGGAATGTTATTACGTAACTAACATGGATGGAATTAAAATCATTTCCATTCCTGTGCATTACGGTGAAACAAACGGGGCCTTATGTTTCATTTGACTAATGCAGTTTGTCAAACAAAAAAAAGAAGAAAATAAATGTACACATGAATGTACTTCCAGTAAATTATACAATATCAGAGAACACGCTAAAAGCAATAATGATAAAGAAAAGGCATGCTAATGAAGGCCTTTAGAATACAACATTAGCATTTGTTGGTTTGATAATTGTTACCTGATAAGGAAGAGAAGGGTTCAGACCGTTCAACAGCTCAGAGTCGATATAATCTTTAAAACATGAGGCTTCATGAGACATAATGCTATGTATATATTGCTTGCACAAGTGAGTTTTGAGTCTACTGCAAGTGCTGGAAACTGATGTTAAGCGACCATTGATTACAATCTTTAATTGATGTACGTCTTTGAAGAGGTTTTTGATCATGCTGGAGAAGAAGTGTTCAAGAGCTGATAAGTTGGCAATTACAGAAACTTTTTGTGATAACAACTCTGCCTTTTTTATTCTTGATGCACCTTCTACTAAATCATTTGTTTCACAGGTGAGGGCTCTTTCAAGGATGAAACTGTACTCTGTAAATAGGCCCACGAGCTCTTCAAGAATTGAGCTTCCCGCAATAGAAACCAAACATGAAACATCTTCGAAAATAGCCTGAAATGGTAAAATGCAAGTAAGAGTCTGGCATGTGAAGAACTGGAGAAAAAAGTCTGATTTTGAAGAATGGTTCTAATATTGAAGAATGGGCATACCTGTAACAGTGACACAAACTTCCTGCCACTATTGGTTAACAAGCAGTATTCAGGATGTTGCTCGAAACCCAAGGAACAGCTCATGCCTGTAAACATTCCTGATACAAGATACCTTCCCATAACCCAAACATCACTAGATGTGAAGATGCTGATAAGTTTCTTGAAATGATGAAAATGAGCCTTCAAAATACCTTCCATACAAGGAAGGATATGCTCAATCAAGCATGGTTGTAACAGCAACTTTTGGTTTTCTAACACTGAACAATATGATATTGCAAAGTGCACAGAATCGACGACTGCAGACAACCCACCACCAATATGTGAGATCGATCTAACATGTCTATTGAAACAAGCAGCAAACGTTTCTGTCTCCTCACAAGCCCATTTCGTAAGTTCTGGATCATATGGGGAAGTTTCTCCATGCAATACAACAAAACTCCTTGCAGCTTGAGACACCATTGAGAAAACATACTTCGCTAAATCATGAACATGAAGCCCAGGTAGAGATCTGGCTGAGGACTGCAAATTCTTTACACCAGAGGCAATGCGATTACTGTAGTACTTGAGAAGTAAACGAGTTGCAAGATGATCAAAACCAAGCCGGGAAAGTCCAGCTAGTGATTTCTGAAGTTCTGCTGCTGAGACCCTTGTGTTGTCAGCCACCAGTGTCAGCTTATCAGCAAGCATGACCCTCCTTTCCGCCATGTCAGATTTGTAGCGCATCCAGACATCTGGCGAAACATTGTCTTGAAACTTCAGTTTTGGAGAATTTCCATCTTCAATCTCAAAAATTCTTAAGGCTTCTTCTAATCTATGCTCAAACAGTAGGTTGTCTAGGGTTCCCAAAACCTCGTTAGCATGTGACTTAAAGATAGTTGTAGGATTACGGTCATCAAGCAGATATTCATTAAGAACAGTGTCCAACTGATCATCTGATACATTGGACAAAGTCTTTAGAAAATCATCATGCATTATATTTTGAACAAGTTGTTTTTGGGCAATTACATGATACTTCAGTTGCATGACTTCATTGTTTATACCTTGTGTTTCTCTAAAAACCCTGTGTAAACATGATGACCAAAATCAGATCAACAAATGCAGCTTTCAGGAAAACTTATGTTATTAACATACATTTTTATATTGTAGTTCACCTGATGAAGGATAAATAATTGGAAATTATGTTATCCTGAAAATCAACTTCTGATGCTTGCTTCAGCTCAATGAGTTCTAAACATAGATGATTAATCCCCTAAAATGAATTTTTTTTTAAAAATCATCAATTGAACAAAGGAAGAAAGATCAGATTTGCATACGTGTAATATAATTTCGGGATGTACATATCCGGTAAATTAGGGTAAATATAGAAAAATAATCGGATGTGTGTCTTCGTACCTTGGCAGTCATGGATGAAAGCTCATCAGACTCGATGTCGGAATCTTCATCGCTGGTGAATGAAGACAACTCAGAACTTGTATCACCGATGACAGATTCTCCGTCCTCCATATCATTACCGTGATCTCTGAAACGGAATTTTGATGGGGGAGATGTCTCCATGTCGATCTTAGGTGCGATATAGAATTGAACGATGGGATCAAATGCGGTGATTCGGATCTTGATTTTGTGTCATTGTTGTTTGAAAGAGAAAATCTTCGGTTTCTTCGTTCGGGAGATGTCATTTTGTGTCCACCATGCATGCATTTGTTTTTTTTTATTTTTCTTTGGGACAAAGCTGGTTCTCAAACTTATACGTTGTCATTTTGTGATGAATGCTTATTTTAAATCACAACAATAATAACACTATCCAATCCCGCTATAATCAAATATAAAGGAGGTGGAAATGTAGACGATTATACTTCTATTGTAAGTAACGAGATTACTTATTAAAAAAGACATGCGATAGTGTAAAAAAGAAAACAGTAAATTATTTTAAATGGATAACGAAAATGGTAAAATAGGATAAACTTGCAAATTAATAAACGAAAAAAATGACGCATGTATAAACCAAACTTTGTAAGCTACTCAAAAAGAAATTCCAAAATAATTACAAGACAAACGAGGCAGTTGGTTCCAACGTCAAGAAATTATTAACCTTTGCATACCCTCCTCTTCCCGCCGCGCTTGTCATCATTTATTTAATTTTTTGTGTGTCCGCCCTTATCATAATTATTTAATTTTTTGTGTGTCTTATTTTAAATTATAATTATATATAATGAACTTTGTATAAATTATTAATTTATACAAAGACTTGGTATGAAATGAGAGGATTACATGATAAAAAACAAAGTTTGTTGCAATCTAGTAAACCCTTTGTTAATTTTATCTTTGTTTTGATAGCGACATAAAATAATTTAATATTTCATAAGAGCAAAGGTGTACAAGAAAAATGGCTTTGTGATGCTTATGTGTCCGTGCAGTACTAAATTAAACACCATCTCCACTATGTGGTACCGAGAGAAAATAGGAGAGATAAGAGATGATATTTTTTTAATAATTTTTTTTATGCGTGCGAAAGTAATATGAGGGTTTAAGTATGGTGAAACATGATGTGAGTTATTATGATATGACGCAAAGCATGAGATGTTTCAAAATTTTGCTCTAAAATCCTATGACTGTCTTCGTATGTTAATTAGTAACTCATTAGTTAGCAATACTTCTAGGTCTAAAGATATTCGTATTAATGGTTAGTGTAATATTTCTTTAAAGACTGTCAACTAGAACTTCATAATCTTTAATTTCTTTTACATACAGTAACATATATTATTCAATTTTAATTTAGAGATATATCAAGAAGTATTAAATAAAAAGGCCCGCACGCTTTATGGTAGCAGGAGTACAAGCCCAAATGTAAACTAACGGTGTTTGGCGAAACTAGATGGAGCTGGAGCTGAGGCTAGGGCTGAAGCTAAGGCTTATTAATTGATAGTCTTAAGCCCAAACCATAAGCTATTTGAAATTTTTTTTTATTTTAAGGGCTTATAGAGGATTATGTTTTTAATAATCCCTCAAAATTTTACCACCCAAACGAGATTATGAAAACTAGAATCTTAAGCCCCTATAATCTTCTACAATCCCGTTACCAAACACACCCTACAATATTATGTTCGGTATCCCATTATTTAAATATTTTTTTTAGTAGAGTAGGTTAATTATGGCTTTGTTATGACATGTATTTTAGGTTCTTTAACAGAAGAAATTGAGAAATTTGTGAAAATGGTGAATAAACTGAAGAAAACAAGAAAAGTTGTCGGCTTCGATACACTTTAACTGTTTTGATCATGTTTAATGATACGAATTCGGATTAAATTTATCCAATCGGTCACGATAATTAGACTTAGAGGGCTACAAGTATATCTTAAAGAAGCTACCATCCGTCACCGACGTGACCCGTTAATGTGATGAACACGGCACATCAAGAGTCCGAGTCCAATAAGATCGCGAGTTATTTAATAAACGCGCAAAACATCAATACCAAAACGTGAAACTTATAAATTCTATTCAAATTTTGACCTTTAAAATATATTCGACTCCAGCGTTCTATAATTAAATTCACATATCATAGGAAAGGAAACCTTAAAAGAAACTAGAAATATGTTTGCCTTCATTTGCTTTTTACTACTTTGATTGTTCCAAATTCCCCATTAAATATAGGAGGATGATAACCACATCCCTTAAGGCTGTGTATAAGAGCAAAAAAGGTAATTTCACTTTTCAAAAATGAAAATCACAGCTAATGTGTTCATAATTAGCTTTCCATATATTTCATCGTTTCCTTTTAATTCATTTTCAACTTTCCATACATGAAACAAGATTACCATTTTTTAAAACTAAAACTAATTTATTTTTATTCTTATCCACAGCTCTTAGGGTTGTGATTATCAAAATCCTTAAATATAATAATATATGAATGTATAATATGTGATATATTTTGAAAGGGATATTATTTATGTTCACCAAAATATTTGCAGTTTATTATTTTTTGTCCTCATTATTCTTCATGAAGATCATAGTTATTACCTTTCAAAGTATTTAAATTTAATATCAAACTTAACATTTTTTGTGATATGTAATCTTTTACCTAAACTACCGTTTATGCCCCTTTAAGTAATTGCATTGCAGTCCTTTTTAGTTTTTTAAATCACGGACACTTCACAAAATAACTAGTATAAAATAATAGTCTTTTTAAGTAGTTACATCTTGAAAGATTAGATCAAATATGACACTTATAATTAAGGCTATCATATCATTACTTTCAATATTTCTACAACTATCAAACTATATTTATAATGATATTTTGCTGTTAAAAAAAATAAAAAATAAAACTCGATAACAGGATGTTAGAAAATAGAAAATATGTGTTGTTGTGTTTAATAAATTAACCACATGAACTGTGCAATTAAATCATGTTTCCATTTCTCCGTCGGCGTCGAAAAGTCTCCGATGGAAATCATACAAGTATAAAGATCAACCAAATCCCCAACAAACTCCTACGCCTCCACCATCCAACCCGGCAGCCCTCAGGCAACATTCTCAAGCCACGCACAGGGTTACTCGACGGAGGGAAGGCGAATGACAAGTGATTTCAAGTTCATCGCCGTCGTCTTCGTCATCGTCGGGCTTTTGGATAAAACCGCCGTCGTGAATGGCACCCAGTTCAAGGGCGATTACTCCAAGTTATCGGGGATTATAATACCAGGCTTTGCGTCTACTCAGCTAAGAGCTTGGTCTATTTTGGATTGCCCTTACTCTCCTCTTGATTTCAATCCTCTCGATTTAGTTTGGCTCGACACCACCAAAGTATTTTTTTTTTATCTTACAATCTGAATCACTTTCATAGTTTCATTCAACGTGCTATATTGTTCTTCCATAACAAATTTCATTACCACGTTCCATTTTTATCGTTCTTGATAATTCGATGATCAAGCAACGCTGACGGGTGATTTACTATGTATTTTGGATTACCAGTCAATGGAGGATATCATGTCAGTGTATTAGCTTTGTTGAAATAATTTGCATCTAACTTAAAGTATTATGATTATGTTAACAGTTATTGATTTTCTATTGGATGGTACGTACTGGTCTGTGCTCCCTTGCTTTGAAACTAAACTACATTTTGAAGTTAGATGTCACATGGGATTAGTTTTCAACTTGAACATTTTATGGATAATGTGCTGAAAATTAAAGGGGAAGTGTACCTGAATTTGTGATGGTGAATTAACTTTTGACCATTTTTCTCTTTATGAGATGCTTCTTTTAGTTATTATGTATTGCCCTCCTACTTTACATTGATGATGGAATGTCAAAGTTAAAGTGGGCTTTATGTGAAGAAAATTAGCTCTCAAGGTCTCTACAGATTTTCTAACCCTAAACATATATAATATGACTTTAATCGTCAATTAGATCATTTTAAATCAGGATCTATACTTTATAATTACATAAGACGTGAATAAATACCTAAAAGTACCGATGACATTGAGCTTTGTAACTAGTTCAGGTAGAATGATCATTGTCCACTGTTCTTTGATACTTGTTATTGCTTCATGAGTATGTGTCACTACTCACTAGTACCAAAAGTTAGCACTTTAGGACATCATCTCCCCCTTCATCCGGGGACAAGGATTAATCATGCTTCCTTTTTGTTATTGCCAAAATTTAACAAAATATAGGCTAATTTTGCAGGTGAAATGTATTAGATTTATGTAGAAAACCAATGTCTGACCTCCTATTTGTAAAAAAGGGAGTTATCTACTTGTCTCCATTTGGCCTTATAAGTAAAGATCTTAGCAAATTGCTATAGGATGGGTATATGCTTGATAAAGTATATTGTAGGCTATAAGTTTTAGACTTTACTACCATAAGGATCACTATGACACCCCAATAAGTTGACTGCATGAATATTGCTCATGGTGATTATTCGGTCAGTGTGCATGTTGGCTCCCCAAAGATTGATCCATGACGCGTGACGCAAGATGCAACATTCATCGTATTAAAAGGAATTTAAGGGCAAAGGTAATCGGTAGATCTATCGTAGAGTGTATCATTAGATCACAACCTCCTTAAAGTGTACTTTAAGGTCAAAAACCACAACATCATGACATGGTTAATAAACAAAAGACAGAATTCCACAATGACTTTACCATCAATAAATCAACAATAGCTAATAAACAGAATTTGCTACATAATAGATGGAACACAGATGCAATGAAAAACTGTGACAAAGAGCCGCATCGCTCTTTTAGAAAGAATGCTAAAGATGCACTTGCGAAGAGGAGATGATGAATGCTTGCTTGTTAAGATGTGATAGATGATGAAGACTTTGGTGAATGGGACTCGCTATCCTTCATCGCTTACTTTTTTTGGTTGCTTCGCATCAGTGTATAGTCCAATAATGGGATAAATTGATTATGGACTCGCCGACTCGCTGTATTGCAAAACATTAGCCTTAAGTATTTTTAGATAGTTCTATTAACATAGTGTTAAGCTTTGAAGCCATGCTATTGCACCATGCACCAGCGCCTTTGGTTCAATTATATATGTCCTCTCTTTGCGCCCCAGCCCAGGTGGCAGGCACCACCTTTCAAGATGCACAATGCTGAGCACCTTCAAAAGTTCATATCAATAATTTGCAGCTGAATGAAGAAAAGGATTTATAGACTAGATTCCATGTCTTTGACATAAGTTTGATTAGTCTAATCTGTAGGGCAGTGAAAAGATATTGCTTGATTGGTAAGCATTATCAAGTAAGATTCTTTATAGATGATAAAGAAAACTGTTTGATTTGTGGCATGTGCAACTGAACCTAGGCACCTGAATTTAGTGAAAGAAATTTGATCCTGATCTTGTTATTGAATTGCACAATCAAAAGGGCATTGGAATGGAACCAACCGAAAGTTTAAATTAAAAGAATTACAAGTGATTTAGGTATAATTCATAATGTTTACAAAATTATTTCTACTCAAAACCAAAGAATTGAACTTCTAGTGGAAGAAGTCGTGTTTGTTTTTGTAAAATCAGTTTTGGTAGTTGTACTTCTAATTTTGTATTGCTACACCTGGTAAATATACTCTCCATCATGCCTCTTACAGTGGCTGATGTTTTGTTGAAATCTTCAATTCAATATCTGGTTACATACATGCTGAATGTTGGACGACTTGAAATAACATGTTTGCTCTTATGTTTAATTAAAGTAAATTTTGTTTATGCTGTTGTCAAATTTATGCTATAGTAGAAGTAATGCTACACTTTCTCATTTTCTATCGAATACTGTCCGTGGATGATAGAAGAAGGCTACAATCTACCATGCAGTGTCTTTCTGCAATGAATTGCTGGCTTAAATGTATGATGCTGGATCCTTACAATCAAACAGATAACCCTGAGTGCAAGTCCCGCCCAGATAGTGGCCTTTCAGCAATCACAGAGCTTGACCCAGGTTATATAACAGGTAACAAGCTTTCATTTTTCAGTCTGGATTTTGCTTTTGATGTTTTAAACGTATATATGTATGCATACATATATGTATATACAAGTTGATATATCTATATACATTATACATGTACAATGTGCGTAGTCTTCGAGGAATTTTGGCCACTGGATACCCAAATTATAACATCCTTGCATCCCTGAATAATTTTTGATTTTCAGGCCCACTTTCATCAGTGTGGAAAGAATGGATTAAATGGTGCATTGAATTTGGGATTGAGGCAAATGCTATCCTTGCTGTTCCATATGATTGGAGATTGTCGCCATCGAAGCTTGAGGAGCGGGATTTGTACTTCCACAAGCTAAAGTTTGTATATAGCTGCCATGCATTTATGTGTTTCTTAAGTTCTACCTTTTGTTCATTCTTGCCATGATCCCAAATAAAAACTTTTCTTGAACCCTTTCTTTTAAAAAATAATTAGATCATGGACTTGCTTTACAAGCAATATTGAACATATCCTGACAATTGCTTTCTTAAAGTTCCTTTTTGGTTGCTAGCTATATCTAACTTATTCCTATCTAATTTAGTGTCGGGGACTCGGGGTGATGATTACTTTCTCAAACCATTTCTTATGAGGGTCGGTTGATTGGTGTCAGATTTACATTTTTCCGTCAAATAAGTGATAAGAACACACGTACTGACATATTATAGCATACCAAAAACAAGATTGACCTGTCACTTTTAGGAAATATAAGGCTATAAGCAAGAGGCGGACTAGTTTGTTTCTAAAACTTGATCCTACATCTTGTTTATTTGCCACTATTTTTCCATCAATTAGTTTGTTTCACAGAACAGAGTCTTCTTTATCTATTTATTGTCTCAGATGATCAGTACCTTCTCATATTAATGCAATCTGCAATTGTCTCTGTTTCTTTTCAGACTTACCTTTGAAACAGCTCTTAAACATCGTGGTGGTCCATCCATAGTATTTGCCCACTCACTGGGTAACAATGTTTTCCGGTACTTCTTGGAGTGGCTGAAGCTAGAAATTGCCCCCAAAAGATATATCCAATGGCTCGATGATCACATTCATGCCTACTTTGCTGTTGGTAACATGGACTTCTTTTTGTCCAACTCAAAGCACATATACATTCAGTGGGGTGTACCTAAAAATTTTCACTGCTGGCACAAGATAATTACAAAATAGAAAATAAAATTATCTAAAATAAACATTATGTAACTCTTCAAAGGGATTCGAGGCAAAACGGGTCGGGTTAAAAATTCAAGTTACTTCACGTGAATACTAAGATTTTTACACAAATAATCTAAAATTTACCCAAATATATAAGTTTTCATTATAAACTTTAGTGTTTAAACCATAGACCTAAATCAAAACCTAACAAATTAACAATGCTTCAAATTTTAAGAGTAACAAATTAAACAATTTGATTCACAAGTTAGTTAACAAGAAACAGAAGTTTTATGCTCTGCAAGCTTGATTGACTAGTGGCCCGTGACCCCGATTTACTTAAGTCTGCCAATGTACATTCATACATGTCTACATTAGTATTCTAGGGAATAATTTACAAACTGATGTTTTTTTGTAACAAATTTCAGGCTCTCCTCTACTAGGTTCAGTTCAGACAGTAGAAGCAACACTCTCTGGATTCACTTTTGGTCTTCCTGTACCTGAGGTCTCTTCTCTTTTCTATACTACTTTTTACTAGACTTGCTTCAAGTTATTTGTGCATGTTAATGTTTTGCAACTAAGTGTACTTATTTTTGTAGTTATGTCCAAAAATTATGTGTTTTGGTGAAATTCCAGGGGACAGCACGTTTGATGTTCAATTCATTTGGCTCTTCACTGTGGATGTCACCCTTTTCAGAGTACTGCCGGAGTGAAAATGTGTACTCGAAGCATTTTTCGGGTGGACGCCAAAAGAAACACCAAATATATCACTGTGATGAAATTGAATATCGCTTAAACTATTCTGGATTTCCAACTAATATAATAAATATTGAGATCCCCTCAGTTGTAGGTAAGACATTTTATGTTTTTTAATGATGAGAGTTGCTTGATGTTGACTATATTAATGGTTTTTAATATTGTTGCAGAAGCATATCCGTCATTTGGAGATGAAATGCAGGCCAACTTGTCTAACATGGAATGCGGGGTCCCTACTCAATTATCCTTTTCTGCTCGAGAAATAGCAGATGGGACATTTTTCAAAGCGATCGAGGATTATGATCCTGATAGCAAAAGGCTTATCTACCAATTAGACAAGTGAGTAATGAGAAGTTGTTTATATAACAGCTGAATTTCAATAGATACCTCCAATCTAGGATGCAATATTTCTTTGCTCAATATTTGCCTTCAGGATGATCGTTAAAGGGTGTGTATGTGTCTATTTATATATCTAAATAATAAATACTTGTAAGTGCAATAGTGCATACCTATATAGAATTTGGAAGTGCTGATTTTGACCCATTTCATTATGAATGGGTCGAATGGTCGATTCGGAACTGTGTTGTATCTCAAATAGGTTAATAAAAAATATGCTAAAAAAGAAACAAGTAAAACGTGTTGAAAGTCCCTAAAGTTAATTTTTAGTGCGTAGAACCTCCTTTGTCGTTCTTACAGTACTGCTGTTTCTTTTCTTTCTATCATAATTCATTTATAAAATAAAAAAACTACTAAAAATGATGACAAAAAAAAGTGTTTGCGGGTCAACCCAAACCTGTTTTAACTAGCAGTAAAAGGACCCTTTTCATCCCAAACCAATTTCATCTGTTCCTTAACCCACTTGACCTACCCATCTTGCTACTTCTAATAGATTTTTATAGCTGGAACGTATCTTTTTGTTGTTAGTTTCTTGTCATAATGCTGCATTATTATACCTGGAGTTCATAATGTCAATACCATTTAGTTATTAATGACAAATTTGAAACAAATTAAACCGAACTCTGTGTTATTTAGGTTGTATCATGGTGATCCAGTTTTAAATCCCTTGACTCCTTGGGAGAGACCACCTCTGAAGAACATCTTTTGTATATATGGAGTAGATTCAAGAACTGAGGTACTGATTAAGATGTTACATCTCAATATCAGGTCACTAAACCATAGGTTGTATACATTTGTATGATTCTGCAATATATGGTTTTACTTGATGAACTTATTCGGGTGGTTCATTGTCCCCTTTGTAACATAGCACCAGAATCTCATATACTTTGCGGCACAGGTTGGTTACTATTTTGCACCAAGCGGCAAGCCTTACCCTGACAATTGGATTATGACGGATGTTGTATACGAGTTTGAAGGATCTTTGTACACCAGGTTACTCTCTTTACCATATGGTTGAGGTCCTTGAGGATGATGTTTGACAATTCTAAATCATCAATTCGAATTTCTGATGGATAGGAAGTCATTGTTCCAAATGCAATCACTATTATTGTAATAACCTATGAAGTAAATGAAACAGCAATAGAAATTAGCAATACAGATAGATAAGAGTTTTCCTTGCCAATCTTGGATTTGATTTCATGATCATGCACTGTTTAGGGTTTCTCAGCTTTCGACTTCTGGTAATCATCTTAGTCTGTTCTATGATATAGGTCTGGGAATTTGATTGAAGGAAATCCTGGTGCTGCAAGTGGAGATGAGACGGTAATAAACTTTTTAACTTGTGATACACCTACACTAATAGCTATAACTCTATTCTTTAAGCCCTCCTTATTAAAAGTCAACTTGTCATTTGACCACGGAATTAACAAAGATTAAGTTACAGGTACCATATAATTCTCTTTCCTACTGCAAAAATTGGCTGGGACCAAAAGTCAATATTACTAGAACTCCTCAGGTGTCACATGTTAATCTACTTTTTATTTAATTTAATGGTAAATCTGCAAATCTAATCAACAATTAAACTTCTCTTTCTTCATTTACGCCTTTTTTTCATGTTTCAGTCAGAGCATGAAGGGGAGGACGTGCAAGTGCATTTAGATGTAGAGCACCATCATGGGGCTGACATAATCCCCAACATGACAAGGTCACCTCGTGTTAAGTATATAACTTATTACGAAGATTCTGAAGGCCTTCCAGGACAAAGGACAGCGGTGTGGGAACTTGATAAAGGCATCCCACTCTCTTTCTGATATATAATTAGCCAATTTTATACGAGACATGGAAATCTGATCATGTATAAAATATGGGTGGCAGCAAATCATAGGAACATTGTGAGATCCCCAATTCTAATGCGGGAGTTATGGCTTGAGATGTGGCATGATATTCATCCCGATAAGAAATCAAAATTTGTTACCAAAGGTCGGTTATTCTCTTTTCTAATCCTCTATTACATATAACAAAGACTTCCCAAATTTTGATTTGTGAGTTTAACAGCTAAGCGTGGACCTTTGAGGGATGAAGACTGTTATTGGGATTATGGGAAAGCTCGTTGTGCGTGGCCCGAGTATTGTGAATATAGGTAAATCCAGTCTTTTAGAAAATGACTTTGCTCCATAATTTGGCGGCTTATGCATGTAAAATGTTGCAGATATGTTTTTGGAGACGTTCACTTGGGTCAAAGTTGCAGGGTCAAAAGCTCTTCAGCTGATCTCCTTCTGAGTTATGTATAGAAAGTAGAAATGATGAGGTAGTATTTCTGGTCTCTTTTCAAGTATACATTATGTGAGTATTAGTTTTTTGTACTCCCTTTATCCCCAATTTAATAGTATTCATTTGCACCAACTAACATTATATTTTGATTTATTCGGCACCAACTGACAATATATTATGATTTATTCGGCATAATACATTTGCACGAAAGAATATAGGATGAATGTAACAGTTAATTTATACCTGAATTATATGAACATAATAATCGATTTATACTGATATCATTGTTGGAAAAAGTATCCAGCTGTCTCTATCCTCGTGTTTTCTTTACCAAAAACTTTTGTGCCATAAAAAACGAAATATCTCTTAGGTCAAGGTAAAAGATGCAACTAAAAAGGGCATGGGTTGAATGAATTAATTATTCATATGCACGAAACCTTGTAAACCATTTTTATTATTGAAAATAGATTATAACTGAAGTAATATAGTTTTGTAATTATATTTATCACCTAGACCCAAACCGAGCTGTTTTATCCGCCTTGAGAATTTCCATTTTGTCATGTTACTCAACTTGTCTGGCCTGTCTATTTTGCCACCCCTAGGCAGTACAAAAGAGACTGCTTCATTTCTTTATTTTAATAACTACAAAAGACTGATGCAGGGTAAAGACTCAGGACATGTGAAGATGGTGCTCAGGATGTGAGCCTGGAATCAAACTCAGGCACATGATAATCCCATTGATGTGTCATGATGAACCTTACACCACACATACAGGAGATGAATGACCATGAAGGAGAAGATAATGTGCTTTGAAGCAATCAACAGCCATTATTGACTGAAGTATGTGGATATATAATATATGATTCTTCATGTTTAACAAATAGACTAATGCCATCCCCACAGGCTGCTTTGCCTTGAGCCAGAACTTTGTCTCTTCCCCCCAAAAAATATTAAAAAGAAACCTTAGTATTTGGCCATTTTTTTATAAATGCCACTGAAGTTCTCTTAATCTCTTCCATTGATGTCTTCACTTCTCTTTATAAAAATATGCATGCGATGCTAGTCTATGTAATTAATGGTCACCTTGTACTAGTAACTTGGAGATGCACCAATGGCTGCTAAGGTATTGTTTCACAATAATAAAGAAGAAAGCAATCAAACAAACACCACAAATCTAAGTCATTCCGTCCATCAATCTGATAAATATGTCCGTTCGCAATAATATTACAAGGAACATAGCCACAAAATTCATAGGCGTAAACCTAATTACAACTCCCTTTATTCACGCGAAACACCATCAAAATGATTTTATGAGAACCCTATATGCAAAGCTAGTTTTCTACATTTGAATATGTTTAATCAGAAATGTACGCTTAAAGCATGCAGGAACAGGAAATCAGCGTGTTGAATTGATAGTCAAATTTGTAACATGCATCCAAACACTCGTGTATATATATGTGCCCTTTTATCTTTGATTAAAAAGAAACAACCAATTTTAGAAAAGCTGAAATCAACCAACCCACAGAGTACAGCTTACACAGTTACACTGAATAAGATACAAGATTTGGCTTTTAATCTAAAGCTAAAAGCTCAAGGAAAAAGGAAAAGAAACTAAGGAACGGATGCCCTTTAGACTTAAATAATGTTCTGCTGCCACTTGAATATGTTGGCATATGCAATCAACTTTTTTTCTTGATCTCAAAAGAATAATCAAGCTCCAAGTGACACCTCTTATCATCATCTTCAAACTACATCATCAAACAAAATCAAGATTGTCTTTATTTTGCTGACCATATAACATTTTGACATCATGGGTCAGACATAAATAAAGATAAGACCCAAAAAATGGAGAACAAGACTTACCCTCAGCTTTGCTGTGTATATTCCTCTTGCAAGAATCCCAGTCGGGGTTGTCTCCTCGTCTAAGGTTTCTATGTAGGCATCTTTCTGGGGAGCATACGTACCCAACATGCTTTTGATCCGATCCACTGCCACCAAAATATAATGATCAATATATATAAACAGAATTAAGATTCTCTCCTGTTGCAATCACAGATATCATGACCAGTCATGTTCTTTCACAACAATAATTAGTGGGTCCTACAAAGGGTCCCAATTTACTTTCAACAAGGGCCCACTGACTTTTATTGTCAGGGATGACCAGTCATGTTGTCCTCAACTTGAGAGAATTCTAAACAAATGTCGAAAGATTCATACTTTCTAGGTATGGTTTGACTTTTGAGGTCAAAAGGATAACGTTCGCGTCAAAATTGATATGAACTCTATAACAATTCATGAAATTTTGCCAATGATATTGAATTTTATATCAAATACTAGGACTCTGAAAACCCTGGTATCAAATTGTAAGAAAATTCATGTTTATATTTTCTCAAGGAAAGTAATGTTTTTTTACCTCAAAAGTCAAAGGGAATCTTGGATTTGGGAACAAGGGATCAATAAATAGAGCAGGACTTGCAAGTGGAAAATAAATAAATAATCTTACAACAATTAATATATTCAAATTAATCCATGGATTCTACTTCTTTTTCCTGGTTGAAACCAACATTTTTTAGAAATACATACATAAATCTGCAAATAGGGCGAGTGATATTGTAATACCATGTTTACATATAAAGTGAGTGTATTCTACATATATACATGATGAAATATCAATGTATTACCTTGGATTCCTCCTTTCCATGCGGTATTGATGCAGGTGAGGCCGGAAACAATGTTGTGGAGAACAGTGAATGTTAGCTTAAGCCGATACTGAACTCCTTCTCTAAGCATAAAGAGGGGGCGGCCATTTTGACCTTCTTTGACCGGTAATGAGATTGTGATCTCTCCAACGTCTTTGGATATGATTCCTAACGAGTGGAATATAACTTCAGGATCCTTTTGCCCTAACAAGGTTATCATGAGAATGAAGAATTAGTTCATGAGGAAGTAAGGAATCCGAGATTCAGAATTGGAAACAAGATGTTATAGTCAAACATTTAGTGGATTGAGAGTGTTTGTATGTCCTTTATAACGATTCGTCAATTCTGGTTGGTTATTTGTATCAGGTCAACAAGTAAGCAGTTTACAATGAACATGTATTTACAGGTGGCCATTTCAACCCATTTATTTATAAATGGGTCGAATCTGGTTATGTTGTATATGAAGAAGCAAATAAAAAAAATTAGCTGAAGAAATGGGTTGAAAGTCGTCCAAAGTTACATTTTTAATGCATACAACTTCATTTACTGAGTTACTCAAAACCTTAATATTATTATTGTTATTCCTAATCATATCTAACGCATTTTCTATTTTATAGAAAAGAGGAAAAAGATTTTCTGCTCAATTTGACCATATTGATTTACTCCCCTACAAAAAACTATCCATTCGATTTGACCCATTTTGACTAGTTATCCAACTTGCACAACCAGCTCATTGTGTCACCACTAGATATACCCATACTCAGGATTGAAATATATATATCACAATGTGTTAACATAAAATACAACCATAACAATGTGATAAAACTAACCATTCAAATCACTTTCGACACAACCAAGCAATTTCTCTTTCCACCTCCTTAAACTTTCATCATCCTGTAAGACCAAGAAAACAAATAATCATTGCTTGATTCCTGATGGATATTAGTATTGATTTAGGCTCAAGGCATCTAGATTAGCATGGGACTATATAGCATTTATGTTTACCAAGCTACTTTTGGCTGGTCACATTTTTGGTTAGTTTTACAACTAATTCCAGCACAAAGACTCGGGAAGAGAGAGCACTCTTTATAGACCCATGGTTTAGATGGGTTAAATGGTTTAGATGGGTTATTCAACATGGATAAAAACGGAAGGACAAAAAGGAAAGATACCCATAAAAGTGTATTTGGGTCCGTTAAAGACCCTGCTAATAAAAACCAAAATTTGGAATTGTACAAATCCAGTTGGTTTTGATAAAATACATTAGGAATAAACAATAACAAGTGTGTTTCTAGCTTTTTCTTGAATAAAAATGCAAGAATCACAGTAGTGCATCAAGAAACAGAGCAAGATTTCAACTTGCCTACTAAATTTAAATCACAACACACCGAAAAAGAAAAATCTATAGTAAACTGAACTAGCCATAATGTCATAAACCACGAAACACGAGTCATAAAGCATCTAAGAATTGAGAATGAGTGCTCATATAGACTCTTCTTATGGAAACCCTACATTTGATATTGTGCAAAATCTACAGTTCGATTTTGGACATTAGGACTGCACAAATTGTGACATGCTTCCAATTCTTCTTGATAAATCTTAATATGCAAGATTTCAATTCTAAATTTAAACTTTAACATAGTGAAGCAAAAAAACACAGCTGTCTCAGACACCCATTTTGCCCTAAACCACAAAATGCAAATGCACTTCAGAAATTGAGAATCTACCAGTAATTAATAAAGTGGGAAAACACAAACAGGAAAGAAACTCCATCAGTGTACAAGGGCTTCTTATCCCCTTCCTACAAACCCTAAGCTTAAACCATATTTTAAACACAGATAGACACTACCTAATACTAAAGATGAAAGATGTTAGACATAAAAGAAACCCTAACCAGCTAGGGATCATATGAGTAAATTGGAACAAATTAAGTTTTATAACATTTAAAACAAATTAAAAAGATAAAAGAAGTAAAAACCTTATCCTTGTCAAGCTGGTCCTTGAGAGGAAGAAGAGGGCCAGGAACAAATTTAGAGAAACCTACTTCATGGTGTTCATCATCATGTTCTTCATCGTCGTCATGTTCATGTTCATAATCCCTAATCTTTAATGGGTTTTCTGTGAATTCCCCTGTTTGTTTGTTCTTCAAATCTCCATTAACAACATTTAGAACTGAAGAAGACCCAGATGATGATCCTGCTTCTGCTCCCTTCACACCATCCATATCTGTTAATCTGCAAACAGTACAGAAAGAAGAAACCCTTTGTTTCAAGAAATCAAAGACAACCTCTTTTCTCTTTGCTTTCCTTTTTCGGTTTTTGATATGGACACTAGCAACAGTAGTCAGTATCAAAATATTTGTTTGAATGTCTTTATCTATTTAACTTTCTTTTTGCATGAAAATAAGTGCAGTGGCTTGGTCATATATGTCCTTTTCTAATTTCATCCATATAATTTAATCAAACTTAATTATCCAGAAAAAGTATTCAGTTATTAACTAAAGATTTAGTATAAATTTTTCATAAAAAATGAAAATCATTAATAATCTTACATAAAAATATATCTGACGTAAAACTTATAAAAGGTTTATCATAAACCATGAAAAATCTCGCAATTATATCGATTAGAAATTAATTTGAGACTTTCTGTAAAAAATTACTGATTTTATAAGATTTATACATCGTTTAATGGTTTGGTTTCTTAATTACTTTGAGACTGTAATGTTTTTTTTTCTAACGAATTTTTTTTAGTTAGATTTTCTTTCGAGAATGTCGAGTCTTTACTAATACATTTTTATATAAAAAGGTAAAAGTTGTATACTTGTATTCATAGCTTGTTTTGTCGGTGTAAGTTGCTTCACATAATGAGATTACAAGAACTCTTATGCATTAATTAGTTAAAAGAAAAAACAAAGAAAGCATATGCTCATGGCCAACTATGTCAAACATTCGCACTCCTGATATAATAAAAAGTCTTAATCTATAATAAAATATTATATATATGTGTACTTTATTTAACATGAGGAATTTATATAAAAATCATATGGCTGTGTTTTGAATCTTGAAAGCCTACAATGTCAAACATTCGCACTATTAACGTTTAAAAAAAAGTGTGAACTCATAATAAAAATAATTATATTCTTTATCTAACATATATAAAAAATATATAATTATCATATAAAATTTAGAAATTTACTAGATGTATTTAAGTTTTATAAAACTGATCAATAAGCCTCTTGTATTTTTTATAAAGGCAAACACAATTTATTAGCAAAACAAAAACAATTCTAAAAAATTGATACTTGAGTTGAGAGGTAGATTGAGAAAGTTGCATGATACAATACGTGTGACGTTTGCTTTTCTAGAATGATGAATCTCGTGATAATTTTAGTTATCAATATGAATTTTAATCCAAAATAGTGCGACCCTTTTCTTGATATATATTTTTAGAAAAAATTAAACTTTATAAGTTTAGAAAACCGGTTTAAAAGATAAAAATAGGAAATAAATAAACTTCAGCTAGCTACTTCTTTTTGCGAAGGAGATAAATGAAGCTTGTCTAAATTATTATTATATTATCGATCATATATCATATATATATATATATATATATATATATATATATATATATATATATATATATTTAAATTCTCGTCCTTTATTCCTTTACATTCCTTTATATATTTCAATCACTAAATAAGAGCACATATTCGTATAATCATATTGTCGAATATCCTTAAATATGGAATTCACGAATCACTATTATTCTTATGTGCCACATGGTATGAAGTTTGATTATATAAAAGTTTAAAGTTCGTGTAGTATAAAATACACTTTTACGAATTTTTGTGTTTTTCTTCTAAAACTTAACCTTAGCATATTTCAAATCTATTAACTCATTCACGATAACAAATTAGATGCATGATAAAGCATCCCTAATAAAATAAAAATACATAATTATTTTCATATTATCGTATAAGGATCAAACAGAAGAAATACAAATTACCAGCTCTAAGAAATATAGGGAGAGTGAAAGTCCTATGATTGAAGCAAATCCCGTAGAACATTTTGGTGCTTAGGAGAGACGAGTGTTAACTATCTGATGAACCCGTTCAATATTACTTTTCAAAATGTTAACATGTCAGACGATTAAAGACTTTGTATGATGAATCCACGATATAAGAAAAGGCGAACTCAATTTTTGACAACTAGCATGTTATAACACTACTTTAACCATATCATGAAGTTGTGGGAGAGTTTGATAAAGACCACGTTACGCGCGAGGCAACTATAACTAATTATCATAAGTTTTATGGAGAAGTATACAGGGAAAAAGAGACATACATGTGGTACGCATGGACTTGAAAAAGGCTTATGCTAGTGTCCCATTGTTTCATTGAAGATGGTTAATTTGGAGGATGTGTGTCCGGACACTGTTAACCTAACCAATAGGTAAATAGACAAACTATCCTTATCATTTGATGTAACCGATGTTAATTTGGAGGTTGTGTGTCCGAACATCAATAAACAGTAATCTAACCAATACGTAAATAATGACACGGCAGAGCCACGTAAGCCACCACATTAACAAAAGGCCTCCACGTTGTGTCGAACTTAGCAAAAACAGTTCCCACATCAGCAACTAACTAGTTACAGGTTAAGTTTTTCAAATAATGACTAAATTAAAGTTTGTTTCAATCAAAGTAACAAAAAAACATAGTTTATTATATTCAATGAAAATTAATAATTATCATATTTAGTGCAATAAATCCTAAAACGAATTGAGGTCACAACCATTGATTGAATAGTTCTAACCTCACTTCATAACATTTAACGACCTCCTCAAGGTTTATCTGAAGGGTTCTATAGGTTCTGTTTCCTTTAGTACACCTGCAGCCTCAAAACAATCTGCAGCTTCCCTCATGGACATTGTACCCTGGTCTCTAAGAATCTGGCCAAGATTATACCACGCCGAATAATTCATCCTATCAACTCGTAACGCTTCATTTAAAAAGCTTCGCGCCACTGCTCCAGACTGTTCGCCGAGCTTCTTGAACACAACCGCCATGGAAACAAGACTCGGAACATGAACAGGATCGGCATCTAATGCGTGTTTATAAGCTTTTAGAGCTTGTCTGTAGAGACCCTTTGCTTCATAGAGTAAACCTACAACAATATGGATTAGGTAGACGTACATAACTTCAATCTTTTTGTTTTATTATGGAATGTTATTTCAAGGATTGTGAGAATTGTACTATGAACATTGTGTTTACTGTCATTAAAACGTGTGACGACTTCCCACGATGTCGTATACTTGATTTTGGTATGCAAACTATCATTCTAGTGAATAATTAGAATACAATACCATACATTTGAAGAATGAATGGTTTTGGACAAAAAAAAAAGAAGGGCAAAAGTCATGTAATAACAAAGTGCTTTCACTTTTGTTCCAATATATTAGGCATACTTTTCTTTTCAATATGACCATTAAAATGTTTCCAACATGGTGTCCTATTATGATTACTTTTATAGAACTTTAGTGACCATATTGAAACAAAAGTGCATGTACCATGTGTTCAAAAAGACATCAAGAATATAGCTTTTTCTAGCGCTAGCACTTCAAAATATTATCAGCTTGTAAAGGATAATGTTTGTTTTTATTTGCATTTTCACAAGGATGCTGGTTTGTTCATGATAATAGCTAATCTCAGTTATTGGAACTTGAAAAAAGGTTTATCACTCAACCAAAAATTAAGCATTTGGGTTGGATTCTTCTAAAAAAACTTGAAAACAAGGAGGAGCGGTTCACATCGCGATTTTGACCCAAATTGAACCACATCTACATATATTATAGATACAACTGATTTGAATGTCACCCCAATTTGTTTCTAAACAATTTATAATTTGCTTCTTACCATTCAAAATACTGATTACATTTTAAACTACAAAATCATATGCAAAATGAAAATCAATTTCTTGATGGAGAAAAATACCCAATGATTTTATAAATGGATTACAATAAACGTACCAGTGGTATGTCGTGTAGAAGCTGAATAGTTAGTGATAGCTTTTGATTTAGTCAGACAGTCCTCAGCATCATGCCATTGAGATAAACTTATATATACCGCAGCAAGATCGTTCCATACTTCTAGCTCCAATATTCTTTGACGATTCTCACTAACCTAGCATACCAAAATGCAAGAGAAGATAACACCTTATTCATTAAAATGATATCAAATATGCATTGTCAAGGTCTTTAAGTTTCACAGCAACTCTATTTCTGATATTAGCTTTCTGTTCTAGCAAATATGCAGAAAAAGACACAAGCTTTTGCAAGAATAAACAACAATAGACAAAATCCAAGTATGATGGTTCCTTTTTTGCTTTACAATGCACAATTGCCAAAATGATGGTTTCTCTAGGGTTGCAAATTCAACCCATTTACTTAGGAATGGACTGATTTGGGTTTAGGTTGTATATCAACAAATCAATCTGGTTAAATAATTAAACTAAAATCTGAAAATGGAATACATAGAATGTTACTTGAAGTTCATTATGATGCGTACAACCTCTTAATTAAATCGTTTTTAACCAAAGATATATATTACTATTGTTTTTTTGTATCATAACTAACACATTAACTATTCACAAAGTTTTAAAATGAGCAATAATTAACCCAAATTGACCGAATTGTTTCAACCTGTACTGAAAACACTCTGTTTTAATAGGAACTCGTTATTCACTCGTTACGCAACATGTATGGCCCTCCCATCTAGCCACCTTTTTCGTTTACAACAAAGAACCAAGTGTGATTATCAGAAAAGTTACCCGTGAAAATCAAAACAATAAAATCATTCAAATTACCTCAAGATACTTCTCAGGCAATCCAAAACTTTTACGCTGAACTTGAAGAACAGCCAGAAGCTGAGTGTATGTCTGAATGGCACGCTTTACTTGACCCTGTGCAAGCTGGAGCTTGGCCTTAGTTCTTAGCAGTTCACCCTGGTGCCATTTTTCAGTCTGATCTAAAGCTGCATTGATAATAGCCTCCCCATCTGCAAACCTTTTTTGTGCAGATAAGATTCTCGCTAATAACAACCACCCTTGAAGGCGGGATCCACCTTCCAAATTAATCAGACGCTTCGTGTAACCAAGGGCGGCGTCCAACTTCCTCTGATCGGCATTTTCTAAACCAAGTTCGTATAGAATTCGCGAGTCAACCATCCTAGTCAACCTCCCTGCTGTTTCTAAAGACTTGAGTGCTTCACATTGTCTATTGACTCTTTCAAAATCAGTCACTGCCAATCTTGAAGAAGATGAAAGTGAGACACCCAAAAAGTAATATGCAATACCAACCATATCATCACGTTTATCTTTGAAAACTTGAATAGCTCTCTTGGCAGTAATTACTCCTTCCATAAAATTGGAATTTTCCTCGTAAATTTTCGAAGCCATTAATAAAGCCAACCCAGAGTTTTGACTCTCGTTTTCGTATAAAATTTTCAGCAAATTTAAAGCGGATAAACCATCACCTTGTCCATAATAACATAGAGCTAAAAGTAGGCACCTTTCATTATCATCAATAATTCCTGGAAGCAATTCTTCTAGTTGTTTACCCAATGACCCGAGTTTACCAGAGATGGATAACGCATAAGAAAGATGATCTAAGATTGAAGGGTCCCACTTGATCATCTTTAAAGAAACTTTCCTTAACAAAATCATTAGAAGTAGAATAGCCTCTTCAATGTTATTTTTAGGTATGAATGAATCTTCTGTTTGGAACTGTTGGTTAGGAGGACCAGCTTCTTGTCCTCCACTGTAGAGAAGAAAAATGGCAAACTCCTTTTGAATTTTAGTTATTGTTTCTTTGTCGAGGTTCCAGTGATGAAGTAGCGCCTTCCTGAATGACAAGATTGCTTCCTGGTGCAAGTTAGCAAGTTGCCACAAATATGGAAGCAACTCGACTGCGTTAGTTAAAGTCTCCTGTAATTTATGGTCAGAATCAAGGTTTACAGGCAAGCCTTCTGGTAATGATGATTCGATAATGTCTAGAATAACTTTGCATGTTTCAGCAGCTTCTGCAGTTAATAAAAAGAAAAATGTTTAAATGGGATTTGAGGGATGAAATTGAATATTTGATACGAAACAATCAGTCATATAATTCTCTGAAACAAAACAGGGGCCGTAGGAGATAACGTTTGGATGTATTTGGAGATAATCATTTGTTTGAGTTTCTGGCAAATTCTGATTAAAGGATTTACACGTAAAAGACAAACAAAAAATTAGAAATCAGAATCAGTTTTGTTGCAGCTAATCCTCAATTGAATTCTTAAAATGGATTCTTTGAACAAGCAAATAATAATAATAAAAAAAAAACCTGTTTGACTATACACAAAAACTAGTAACTGATTGTTAGCAACTTATAAAAACAATAATCAGATAAGTACTCTCAAAATGCAACGCCAAACAACCTTTCATTAGAGTGAAATGATATAAGAACATATAACCTACAAATAAGCGACAACTTGCAGTATAGAGGGAATACCTTTATACCTTCCAAGATTCTGCAACGATTTTGACTTCAAATAAGCTGCTTCAAGAAGTATACCAACAGTGTTTATGGAGAATGGCGGAGCAGCATAGCTATTCGAACGGCTTTGAGGTTTTCCCATATCACTAAGGCTAATTTTTATCTTTGGTGTAGCTGCATCCATATCTATCCCTTCAAATACATAAAGAGCTGCTTCTATGTTCCCCTTTTGATATTCATATCTTCCTAGCAATGCTCTTGCTTCCTATTTAATTGTAACATTAATAGCTCAAAAATATAGGCAATACCGTATACATTCATAACCAAATCAAAGATTTATTCAGAGGTTTCACATTTATTTTTCCTAACAATATGGGACTCAAGATACAATTTATAATTCTTGGCCAAAACTTGTTTGGATTGATACAAAAGGTTAGAGATTCCACCTCAGAGTTCAAAGAATCACTCTCTTGAAGCGATGATTCTGCTTCTTCAATGTTACACTCATCTAGCTTATTATCATTTTCACTGATGGCTTGAGATGAGTAATTTGTTGCTGAATAATATATTGTAGCTTGCGAATTTGATGAATAGATCATCGAATTCGCATTTTGTTCTGCTGCATTACTTCTCATAAAAGACTTGATGATTTTCAGCTCCTTTCTTTGAAACGATTCCTATTCCTCATGTTGTGAACCATCATCATCAAGAATCTTCAACCCACAAAATGAACCATTTAGTTATTATGATGATCATGTAGATATATGATGATATAGATACATTTTTACATGAGGGAACTAAAAATCAAACGTTGAGTAATGAGTTTGAAGCATAATCCTTGTAATATGTTCTGTTGCTTAACATCAAGTAACAGCAAATTTGTCACCCGATTTCGAAACCGTTTTAAATTCTGCTTGATTTTTTATTGTTACATCAGATGATCGAAATTGACTTGCATTTGAAAGAACTCATAACGAAATTCATATTTTTCAGACGGATATGTTCAGTTCACATTAAAATTGTATAAAATCGCTCAATTCAAACCAAAAAGACCCTAATTAGAAAGAACAAAATGCATGAACAAACTTCTAAATCATATAATTCGAAACAATGACGATGAACTATGTGAAACGTATATATCAATTCAACAGCAGATCAATTAAAAAACAGAAGCTACGTTGTAAGCTAAATTAAGTTACCTTTGTTTGATTACTACTGAAATTGATGGTTATACACATTGGATTCAAATTTCAACTTTATTCCCGATCAAAACTCCTATCAAATGCCTTCGATCGCTACCGAATCAAATACATTGCCGTGTTTCAATAAATGATTTTCTCGTACAAACCACACGAAGTTTCATGTTAAACGCTGACGATACGAAAAAAAAGTGTGGTAGTTTCAAATCTGAAAACATGGGAATTGGCAAAATTTTGAAGCGGTTAATTGTCTTTAATAGACTATCTTTTTATAACTAGCAGAAACTTTTTATACTCTGATATATTAATAAATAAAATCTTATACATACTTAGATAATCTATATTCAGATATAATTTATAATTAGACATTATCTCGTAATATAATATAATTTTGATATTTATAAGGTAACATATGTATCTATTTCATA
Organism: Pulicaria dysenterica; assembly: GCA_947179395.2. NCBI lineage: Eukaryota > Viridiplantae > Streptophyta > Magnoliopsida > Asterales > Asteraceae > Pulicaria > Pulicaria dysenterica. The sequence continues at coordinate 83,401,696 of OX359291.1, forward strand.
ATAAAGATTAAAAAGGTGTGTTTGGTACAAAAATTACGAGAATTTGAGATTTTTGTATTCATAATATTCAACTTTTAGTCTTGTTCAGCTGTTAAAATTTTGAATGAAATATTGAAAATTCAACACACAACATCACCCTTAATATTAATAATTGTTTTGTTATTTATGTCTTTTTACAAGATTTTGTATTTTTACCAACCATCATTCTATTAATACAATTTGATGCTATAGCTCCAACTTAGCCCTAAGAGCATGCGAAAGGGTTACTTCATACGCTTTCATAGTATGTGAAACATCGTCACCTCATCATTATTCATTTTTACCCTTTCACACTCCAACCTATAAAATATCCATTGTTCTCATATTTCAACCTAAAAAGTAGTCATATTTATCCTTTTCTCTCTTCCACGACTCTCTAGTGTCGTCTCTATCCTTTTACACATTCTCTTTTCAATGACATTAGAATATCAAGTTTACTTGAAATGTATGGTACCGGATAGAAAGGGATGGTGTACACTTGAGGTACTTCATGCCATTTCATCAATAATGTAGCTATGTTTTTTATAGCCTAACTAACCCGACTCTAGTTTTATCAAGCACATGTTATTTTTAGAGGATATGATATATAATTTTAACATCTCTATTAGAGCATGGGGAGTACTATAACTCTGCATGCCTATGCTTCAGGCCACATCAGCGCCACATCAGCATTTTCCTCCCCATGCTTCAGCCATGCTTTCAGGCTGGCAATACCCCAAACTCTGCATGCTTTAATTTTTTTTTTAATTTTCGAAATAAATAAACAATATTATTTAAACTAATAATTATATTAAACTAATAATTATATTAAACTAATAATCATATTAAACTAATAATTATAAAAATTACATTAAACTAATAATTATAAAAATTACATTAAACTAATAATTATAAAAAACACAAACTATTTATTCATCATCCTCATCGTCGAATTCTAGCGTACTTATGTGCTCTACCAAATCCGATCGTAGATTAATATGTGTTTCACAACAACGTATTTCTCGAAGAGTTGTGTTTGCCGCTTCTTCCATACTCGGTGCGTGATCCGGGGTAACCGGTAGGTCACTTTCATCAAAAGCACAAATCGCTTGACCTTCGTGCTGTAATATCATGTTGTGTAGAATTATGCAAGCGTACATAATGTTGCGTATCTTTTTCGTAGTCCACGGTCGTGCCGGATTTTGCAATATCTGCCAACGCGCTTTAAGAACACCTAATGCTCGTTCAACGTCTTTCCTTGCCGACTCTTGTGCTTTCTTGAACTTTTTACGCTTCTCGTCTTGTGGATATTGAAACGATTTCACAAATGTAGCATATTCTGGATATATGTCATCCACAAGATAATACCCGTATTTATATGTAACCCCGTTCACATCAAAAGGACACACCGGTGCTTTGCCACTTAATATGTCGTTGAATATTGGAGATTGATTGAGAACATTTATATCATTATTCGAACCGGCGACCCCGAAAAACGCATGGCAAATCCACAAATCTTGGGACGCAACCGCCTCAAGCATAAGCGTTGGATGTGTGTGATCGCCCCGCATATATTGCCCACGCCATGCATTCGGGCAATTTAACCAAGCCCAATGAGTACAGTCTATGCTTCCTAACATCCCCGGAAATCCGTGTATGGATTCATGATGCGCGTATAATTGTTGGATGTCGAATGATGTAGGGCGTCGTAAATACTCAGTGGCGTAAATTTTAATCACCCATTTACAAAACCTTTGTAAAACTTCACGTGAGGTTCGCTCTGACATATATAGGTACTCGTCAAATCCGTCCGGGGCGGTCCCGTAAGCTAATTGACGTATTGCAGATGTACACTTCTGTAGCGGACTAAAACCCTTACGACCCCGCGCATCCCATCTTTGTGTAAAAAGTGGTGTTGCATTCTGTAAGTCATCCACGATCCGCAAAAATAATGGTCTAGACATCCGAAATCGTCTCCTAAAATTAAATGTAAAAAAAAATAAATCAAACTATTAAATTTCAATCTAATAAAAACTACTAAATACGTAATTAAATAAAAAACAAACTACTAAATACGTAAAAAAATAAATCAAATATTAAAAGTTACCTAAACGAAGCTTCGTCATAAACACAATCCTCGTTAAAATAGTCGCTCATGAGCCGGAGATGTGCCTCGTTACGCTGCCTATTGACAACTTTTCTTGTTTTCCTTGGCCCACTTGACGTTCCCGCTTCATCAATTCGGTTTTTGTTATACAAAGCCACTCGAACGTAATGTTCGTAAATCTTTTCAAATTGCTTGTTTGGTTCTTCGTCGGAAGATGAAGAAGAAGATGAAGTTGAAGAAATTGAGTTGGAAGACATTTTTGGAAGAGGAAAACTAAAAAATATAAGAGAGAAAGTGTGTAGATGTGTGTGAGATTTTGTAAAAATAGGAGGATATATATAGATAGTAAATAAGAAAAAAATATTTTTTTTTAATTTGGAACGTTCATATGACCGTTGAGAAGCAAAAAGCCAACCCAAACATCCTTCTCTCCCTCGGTAAACACTCACCGAGTTTCCAAGAAATCTCGGTATACCGAGATTGGGGGGTGGTGTGCCCCTCGGTATACCGAGCGCCACATCAGCCTCACCGAGGCTTTGCTTTGGTACTCCGTGCGCTCTTAGTATTTTTATTCGCATAAACACTTAATTATTTCATTATTTACTAATTTAAATATTTATAATTATTGAAAGAAGTTATCATAAATATTTTTAACACACACATCTCTTGCTTGTATATGCATTTTTGTTTTCCTATTTTCAAAATATAAACCAACGGAAAAATATAAACTGCCAGAACTCAAGAAGGCTTGACCCATCCCGGCGTGTAGGTCAGTCCTCCCCGCTTCCTGTTGTCAATTTTAGCATCTTTGATTTCCCTTTATGTAATTCTGTTGCAACCCTAGGTTTATTGATCTGTTGTGCAGGTTAAAATTTATTTGTTACAAGTAGAAAGAATGGTGAGAGGATTGTTGAACAAACTCGCATCTAAATCGATCAAGGTTGCCGGAAAATGGCAGCAGCAGCAGCTCCGCCGTCTCAATATTCATGAGTATCAGGTTGTGTTCCTTCTCCTTAACCGTCAATTTAATTTTTTTTATCTATGCTTTGATATTTGTTTGTGTTTTGTTTATTTAGAACCAGCCAGGCGACTCTGTTGTGTTATCATTACAGAATGTTCAATCTAACCATGGAACATAAAATAAGAGAGAAGAAGAATGATTTCTACAATTAAAACTTTTATTCTTTCGAATTTATTGTTATGGTTATGTTTACATCTTGAGAAAAGAACACGACATTGGTATTACTGAAGAAGGGGTTAAATACGTAAATATTTGGAAGGATTATATCCTTAATATTGCATTATTGAGAGTGTAATATAAATGCACTCTCGAAGTTTTAATGATAATTTAAACCTGAGGGATTTGGTATATCCATTGCTTTATTGTCTATGGTCACTCCTGGCTCAAGTAAAATCCATCAATTGGTTGCACATGCAAATCAAGAAGATGAAGAAACAAAAGGATTGTGAGATGATGTATGTGATATTTGGTGATTAATAAACATGCTTCCACATTTGGTGTGAAAAGAATGTTATAAGCACATAATCAGTTTGCCACATTTGGTGTAGTAGAAGTTTAGTTCCTCGGTTCTCCTTTTTCTGTAAAAAAAGGTTGCCATTCCCTCTATGCCATATCAAGTATTTTATCCTAAATTAGTTAGGGTGAGAGTAAAATGAAAACCCAAAGAAATCTTGTTTTCATGTGAGCAGCTATATGAATTGCATCTGCTTGAAGCCTTGAAAGGCTCTTCTTTATCGCGCCTTGGGGCATGCATGCATAAAATTTGTCCCGTTTCCATAAAATGATATATTTCCTTGGTCTCAGTGCACAATATTACATAAGTGTAGACGTGTTATATGGTTTTATTTTATTTAGCCTACTCATGAAGTTTCTGGAATCAGGGAGCTGAATTGATGAGCAAATATGGTATTAATGTTCCAAAAGGTGTTGCTGTTTCTTCTGTTGAGGAAGTCAGAAAGGCCATACAAATGACATTTCCCAACGAAAAGGAGGTAAGTTGTGGCATAATCGTTTGTGTACTTGACTTTTTTGTTTAGCAAAAAGCATATGAGGCCTGTTCTACCTGAATCTTGTGAACCACCTGCGGTTTACTACTGGGTGAGCCATCTGTTTGTGGGTTTATATTAAGCAGCACTAATTTCTTTTGATACAGCTGGTGGTTAAGAGCCAAATCCTTGCTGGTGGACGTGGACTAGGGAAGTTCACAAGTGGTCTTCAGGGTGGAGTTCACATTGTCAAAGTTGATCAGGCCGAAGAGATAGCAGGTATGAGCTTTCATTTTCTTCTATCTTCACTTAGTTGTTGATGTGATTAAACTAAACTTGGAACACAAACTGTTTTAACACCCCCTTACAAATTCCTTCCTCCAAAAAACAATTTTAAAACATTGACAGGTAAAAGTGTATGCCTCTTTTTTTTGTTTGTCTTTTCTAGGCTTAATAGGAAAAAATGTGTTGAGTTTTTTTGTGATAAATTTAGCAGGTTTGACTGGTGGATGGATTACTAATCCATCTTTCTTTAATTTGTTGTTCATGTAGGGAAGATGCTTGGCCAGACTCTTGTCACTAAACAAACAGGCCCCCAAGGCAAAGTTGTCAGCAAGGTTAGACATTTTGCATTCGTATTAATCAAAATATCACATGTTGTCTTTTCTAAAATTCTTTTACTCGGCCTTATTTTCTCATGCGATGTGTACCTTTTATGTATACACAAGATTATACATTATGTTGTTGCAAGATCCCTATATCAAAATTTTAATGTCATTGCTTAGCATCTTAAGTGATTTTTATATGGCATTTGATGCCCTTTGCCATTTCTCCCTATCACAGAACTTTAGTGCTTAGAAACCAATTGCTATGCTTGGAGATGTAATTGAATCGAACGGTCGGTGAACAGTTATGAACAGTCTGGTGGATCTGCATTGCATGTATGAGCAGATCATGATGCATGTTTTGCACATAGACTACTAATATACATCTTGTCAGTTGTGTTTACAAATAACAGAAGGAACACACTATTTGAGTGTACTCAAGCCCAGATATACGTCTTCTTGATGTCCAGCAAAAGCAGCCCAGATATACGCCTTCTCAATTTTCTCGAGGCTCTAAGGAACACACCATACAATTAAAACGAAATGTTATCTTGGGTCGTAAACAATATGAGTTATAATAATAATATTGTAAATAAAAATAAGAATAATCTAAAAGTTAATAAATAAATGAGTTAATTCTCCCAAAGTATTTCCCCTCTTTCATTTTTCTATTTATTTATCTTTTATAAAGTTGTTTACTTTATTATTACTATTACAATTATTATTGTTTTTTGTCTTCTTTTTATTTTATTTATTATTATTTTTTTATTTTTCTGCCGGAGTCTTTCTAAAAGCAATATCCCTACAACTCTACTCTTGAGTTGAGGCATGGCTGTCTACATCTCACCTCTCCCATATCCCGCCTAGGCGGGAGTGGGTACAGTTGTTGTGAATTGATATATATTAGATACGCTTAGAGGACATCCAAAATACAACTCCATTTATTCGTGGAGCAATAATATTCTTTCAAATCTAAGTTTGGCTATTAATCATCTCAAATCATTTAGACATGGATTCGTTACTATAAGTTTGACAAGTGAGCTTGCCGTATTTTCACTTTAGAATAAGTATTAGTCTCATTTATGTTTTCATCATAGAAGATAATTTGTACAAAACAAGGATTTGCCATACGCAAAAATCATGACTTTCTTACCCTTGCAAAGTTGTGAACTATTTTTTATCCACATTTTAAAGGGAATTATTGTCTAAACACATAGCTTTTGATGTGTATGACAAATCCTTGTTGTGTATAAATCATATCCCTTTCATTATAGGTGAAACACGTTTACTCGAACTCAATGGGATTAGTCTATTTGGATACAAGATTATTTCATAGTAAACTTTTAGTTAGGGTAGCAACAAGGCAAAAACTTGTCATACAGAGCACTAATTAATCCTGGCAAAGTGGCAATGTATGGTATACTATACTAAACATTACTAATCCAATCTTAAAAATGTCCATCCTAATTTCATTTTTCCTAAATTAAGTGTCCACTTCTAATAATTGGATAGCTGTATTCTCCTAACAAAATACTGCAATAAAGGTACATATATTTAGTTTTGTGTTTTTGGTTCGTGGAAAATTGCTTTGGGCGGAGGCTGTCTCTTAGTTATGGGAGATTAAAGTTTTTAGTCCTGGCCTAAAGTTCTTTCATAAATACCCAGATTTGTTCTTGATTGTTCCGTGTCATACAGCTAATGTTATTAAAGAGTTCCAATCTAGCATCTTGAAACTAACACATACCCTATTCTTGCATGCAGGTGTACCTGTGTGAAAAGGTGTCACTTGTGAACGAAATGTACTTTGCAATCACTCTGGACCGTACAACTGCTGGTCCTGTAAGCTTCTTCTTCTTAGGAGAATACACATCATATAATGATTTGCTGTAAACGATGTTTCTTAGTACTTGAACAGATGCACCTATATTGTCTTATTGCTAACTTTTTCTCTCAACTGGACTCTCTTTCTCTCTCTCTCTCTCTCTCACACACACACACACACAATTTGGTGCTTACCGGGCCTTCACTTCATCAGCTAATTATTGCCTGCCGAGAGGGAGGAACCAGCATTGAAGACCTTGCAGAGAAATATCCTGACATGATCATAAAAGTACACCTTCAGATTCTTTTGACATGGTTTACTTTTCAGTTTTATTTTGATGCCCATCAACGTATGTTTGAGGAATGTCACTTCACAGGTGCCTATTGATGTTTTCAAAGGAATTACAGACGAAGATGCTGCCAAGGTTGTAGATGGTCTTGCTCCCAAGGTAGCTGACAGAAATGCTTCAATAGAACAAGTGAAGAAGTTGTATAACCTTTTCTGTGAATGTGATTGCACACAGTTGGAGGTGAGAATTGCATGTATACAGAAAATTTGGCTTCATTTTTCTTTTTCTTGCCTATATATTGGTATCAAGTTTAAACCTCCTTTGTCAGATCAATCCCATTGCAGAGACTTCTGATAACAAGTTGGTAGCTGCAGATGCTAAACTGAATTTCGATGATAATGCTGCTTTCCGTCAAAAAGAAATATTTGCTCTTCGTGATCCTACACAAGAGGATCCTCGTGAGGTATAACTACTTCATTGTATCTTAATGTATTATAAATATGATGAAAGATGACCTCAGTTTATCTTAGCTATGTGATGTTTGTTTTACCACTTTGACCCATTAGAGATATAACCTAACCAAAATCAACCTTTCATGAGTAAATGGATTGAAATTGCGTTATACAAATAATGTGTAATTTGAATAATAGGCACAACTTTCTCTGTGTTTCTCATGGGTTACTCAGTAGTAGGTGGTTGCTTTTGTTTGTTTTCTGCGTCCTTTTGTGGCAAGGTATAGATGTAGTTGAGCTGAGCTGAACCATGTCATGCTTAAGCTTGACAAGAATCCAAGATACTTAAAACTGGAGCTCGAACTTGACTCGAGCTTGACCAGCTCTAATTATTAAGCTTGAGCTGGATGAAGTAAACAATACACTCATGCTCAAATCTATTTGTTTTTGTATTAGTTTTTTCTTGTTGAAGTAACCGATTTGTGATTTGCACAACATAATGATAACAGTTGATTATCATCAAACGTATATAACTAGTTATAGCTTGTATGCAGGCCAGACCCACTAAGGTTGGCTGTCATCCATTTCAATACTCATAATCATATACACACATGATAAAGCACCAAAGAAACCTTCAAGAAAGCAAGATGTTGCTTGTAATCATACGCATACAGGATTTTATTAAATTACGGGAGAATGATAATAGAAATCCGAGATTAAAAAAGTTTGTCACTTTGGATTTTTAAATTTTAGTTTATATAGCAAGGATAAGAATTTGAAAGTATATATAAAGGGCAAAAGTGTAGTCTACATAAGCTCGCATTCGCTTGCGCGCTTGACGCGGGGTATTTTGAAACTTGAATTTTACAAGGTATCCTACTTGAGTAGTTCAAGCTCGAGCTTGACTCGATTTAAACAGATCTGATTTATAAAACTTTTCAATTCGGTCTCAAATAGCTTGTGAGTTGGCTTGGCGGCTTAATTACACCCTAGAAAGGAGTGAGGAATAGCTATGAGGGCTGAATCGAACATAAAAAATGAGTAATTTCTGTTTAATGTAAATTTTCTTGCTTGTTTTCAACAGGTTGCAGCTGCAAAAGCAGATCTAAATTATATTGGTTTGGACGGAGAAATTGGATGCATGGTGAATGGTGCTGGATTGGCAATGGCCACCATGGATATCATAAAATTACATGGAGGAACACCTGCCAATTTTCTGGATGTTGGTGGGAATGCTTCTGAAGGACAGGCAAGTATTTATTTGGAAGTAAAAAAGATATATTGAAGATATATAATAAATCTGACAAAATTGGAGCAGGTTGTTGAGGCTTTCAAGATTTTGACGTCAGATGACAAAGTGAAAGCAATATTGGTAAACATATTTGGAGGAATAATGAAGTGCGATGTGATAGCTAGTGGGATTGTTAATGCTGCTAAACAGGTGAATAGCATCTCCATGTAGTGCAATTGCATCCTCTTCAAAATCCAATACTAAATTTTAGTACTTAATTGCCTCGACTTTCCCACTGTACACTTAGTTGTTAGTAGTTACATATTGATTCCCAATATATGTTTGGTAGTTAGGACTTCATCAGCTGTAGGAGAATAGTTTTTGAAGGTGGCAAACTAACTTGTGGTCAAAACAGGTTTGGTTGAAAACTTTTAATTTTTGGTACGTGTTAAAACAAGTCTGGTAGTATCGACTTGATACACTTTCTAAAACTTCGGGATTATAAAGTGTCAAATATGATAACTTAAATATGATATTAGTAGATAATATAATTCTTCGTAGAGAATGATTTAGGAGACTTTATCATTTATGCATTGGAAATCTACTTTAGGTGACTTTTAACCCTTTTGACCTCATCAACCCATTTGACCCGTTTCCTTTTTGTCCAACTTTTATCTGTTTAAGCCCTTAGAGATGGAATGTAACCCGAATCAACCCATTTATAAGCAAACATTCAGAAAGATCCAACTCTTTTCATTGTTCCCAGGTTGCATTAAAGGTGCCAGTCGTGGTTCGTCTTGAAGGCACAAACGTTGATCAAGGGAAGAGGATTCTTAAGGTATATTTTCTCTGTGTTATCCTAAAATTTCCTTCTATCAGTTAAGTAATGTTCCTGGGAATGCAGAATAATAACTTAACAATTCGTCTGGACATACAGGAAAGTGGGATGACACTAATTACAGCTGAGGATCTGGATGATGCAGCCGAGAAAGCAGTTAAAGCACTTAAATGAGCTTAAAATGTTACCACTTCTCATGCTTTGATTTTTTTTTTTTTTGGCTGTAATTTGAGATATTGCACTTTGTTCACATGCTTATTTGAAGTGAGTGAAGTCGAGTTTCTTTTTTCACTTTCCTGGAAATAAATACAGCGGGTAGAGTGATTGAAGATGTTTTGATTCGTACAAAATTTTGACCATGTTAGTTTTTGGTAAGTTGATGTTATTGAAAAATTGAATCAGTATTGAAAAATTTCATGTTTACATCTCAATGACAACATACAAGATCAAAATGCATCCAACTTTAGATTGCAATAACAACCTCTTCCATATTGAAACAACATTGCAGCAAATAAGTCTCAGATTTTAGTTAGTATTATAATCAATTTAATTTGCAACATATGAGTTGATACATCAGAATCCACAAGAATATTCAGCAAACAGGCCTTCCATTTCCATAAACACTAGAAGGATACCAAAGTACCACACACTAAAAATAATTTAATACAATTGAATCGGCACGACCACCTGTGGCTGCAGATCCTCCTTGTGAACCACAAATGTCTTGACAATCTTGTCGCATAACGTTACAATTTCCACTTGGTATGTCCCTTCAAACCCTCGGAACGAAAATTCACTTTGCTCGTTTATATGCCCATGAGCATGAGAAAGCCATTCATTCTTAAGCTCAATAAACCTCTTCCCAGCTTCATTAACCTCCCCTTCAGCATCCACCAGATGAGAATTCTCTCTGCTCATAAACAATTCCCAAAACCCCCAAAGCATTATACCTTCAACACCAGGATGAGCAAAAGCCTCCCGCATCATAACTTCCAAATCATCTGCCCGCACATGCTCATTACCACAAGAAACATCAAGTTCCGTGAACCAGATTGGAAGCCCAGCAACCCCCAATTTGTCGAGAGCAGAACACACAATAGAACCCACTGGACAGTCGATATGTCCTTGAATCCCAATCCCTCCAACAGGCGCGCCTTGTTCTTGAAGATCAAGAACTTGGTCCATGAATTTCTCGGGGGATGATCTTGTATCACATCCGTCTTCAACATGATAATCATTCACAAACAAAACGGCTGATGGGTCTAACCGGTTTGCAGTTTTGAACATGTTTGCTCTCGTGTCTTTACCCAACCGGTCTTGGTAAAAAGATCCATGAAGCATCTCATTGTTTACATCATAATGCTTGAACCTGCCTTTGTATCGGTTGAGAAGACCATTCAAACGGTTTTGTACAGCCACCGCTAAATCATTTCTCCCGAGGCTCTTCACCCAGTTTTGAACCGTGTTTTCAACCTCCCAAAAGATACAATGCCCACGAACAGCAATGTTGTTATCGTCACAAAACTTGAGAAGCTCATCTGCGTCTCTGTAGTTAAATTTGCCACGTTCTGGTTCCGTCCAGTACCACTTAAGCTCGTTTCCAAACACGGCCCAATTGAAATTCTTCAAGAAAAAGGCAACAAAATCTTCATTTTCAATATTTGATCTGCTAATGCAGGACCCGATCGGAAAACTGTTGTTTATTTGTTTGATCATCACCATTGATCCATGCATACTTCTTGAGTCGGTGTTTGAGAATTTTAAGGTGATGTCACATTTTCGAATCTGTGAATGAAATGTAAGCTTGTTAAAAAACATATATCATTAAAGCGGTAAAAGTAACTCCAAAACAAAAACATTAAAACCTTATCAGTTTGGTCCTTTAGCTGTGGGAATCTTGCCCGCCGATCAACAGCAAAGATTTGAAATCCAGCAACCATAAAACTGATTCCTGGAGCAGGACCTTGAATGTAAACCATCAATTTCCCGGGCTGTTTCTCAATTCTGAATGACCCACTAATTTCATGCCACCTGTCATCATGAATTTCAACTTGCCCGCCATTCATCCACTCGCTGTCCACTCCAAGAGCCACACTTACATTCTGAGGACCGTTGGCTCCAGGACCCAGTCGAACCCAAGCCGATACTTGGTATGTGAGGTAGAGTTTGACTCTGTCTGTAATCAGCTGCGCGGGACCCATCCAAGTCTGGGAGCGATTGGTAGCATGAATAAAGTGACCACTTAGCTGCTCATGGAGGCCCAGTGTGTCTCTAGCTGCTGGAGGGAGCACATGAGGTGAACCACTTGCAACACTCAACACACAGTTACCAAGGGGAAACCACCCTTTCGTTCCACCACGTAAATCGCTATTTGCAATGATATTAACTCCATAATCTGCATTCTGAAAATCAGAAAACAAGACTGTTAACATTATTAACATATGACAAAAAGGCAATTTGACTAGAAATCATCAAGTTTGACTAACTGGTCAACCTGAACAAGCGGTGTAGGTGAAGGAGGGGTTTTCTCAACATGCTTAACCACCAACCCGTTTAAAAGAATATCAACCCCAGGGGGCGGACCTTCTAAATATATCACTACTTTTGACGGGGAATCATTCAGAAGAAACTTTCCTTGCAACTCCACCCACTCCTTGTCTGTTGCGTGTGTCCTTCAACAAGAGCCAAATATGTAACATTATCGCTTGAAAGACAGGGTACAAAGGTGTATAGATAGAAACAAGAAACAAACTTCGAGATGCTGATGTATTGTTCACGGGAGTCTGGGGTTTGAACCCATAAGGTAGCTTGAATATCGGCACTTGTAGTAGAAACATTATTATTCCCAAAGATTCTGACAGTTGCAATCACATTGTAAGCATGCTTTCGCTCAACTCTTCCACTGATATCTTGTTGAATCCCGTTCCAACTTTGTGTGCGTTGTGTTGTCGATGCAAAAAACTTTCCAAACTTGGGTAGGATTTTTCCATCTCCCATGGAGTCATGAACAGCAATCTTGCACCCTCTTCCGGACCAGTTATTAACACCCTCATTGAAGTTAGGGTTGAATATGATGTTTTCATCTTCGACAGAGATGCATCTTATACTCGTATCCTATAAATAAATTAGTTATCTTTTATGCTTTATAGAAATGTACGATTATTATCGCATTCAAATAGATCTATAAAAGTATACACTTACATCAGAAACACCACAAGAGACAACCACAGATTCTACAAGAAGATTTACACCAGGATCAGGCCCTTCCAGATAAATCACAACTTTGTCAGGCTTATCTGACAAAACAAATGTACCCTCCAAATTTTCCCACTTGTCTTTTGAAACAGAGGTCCTGAAATCGACTATTTTTATCGTGTTACAAAAGATAAAAATCAAATCAAATATACTAAAAAAAAAAGAAAAACAAATTACCTTGCGATGAACATATACTTGGTTTCTGATCCATGGTATTCAAGTCTCAGAGTTGCAGTGACATCAGCATGATGTGTCCCGGAAACTCCAACACGGGCACAGACTGTGTAAGTTAAACCTGAAGAAACTCTGGTTGTGATATCTTGCTCCAAGCCTTGCCAACTTTGTGTCCTATTGGAAACGACGGCATAACAATTGTGTTCTTCTTTGGAGGTCCCAACTACAGTGGCATCACAACAATTTGTGTACCAAGAATGCATGCCATTTGAAAAATCATGATTTTGTATTATATTAGACACAAGTCTGCTGCTGCTGCTTGCCATATTCGAATCCTCTGTTTTCTGTAATGAAAGCAGCAAAAGTGAGGGTCTGATATGAGAGTCTAAATGCAATTTGCCAACTAAATTGAACTACCAAAAACCTAGTTTATCTTGTAACGCTGCACTAGTTGATCTTTATTAAGTGTTAATGAACTTAAAACCTTTCTTCATTCAAGATACACATTCAAACACTTGCTGTCTATCTTGTCTAAGTTATCATACTTGCCCTATGTTGAGATCCCAATCTAATTTTCATCAAATCAATCAACAGATTATGATGTTTTCACACACAAAATGAGAATGTTAAATGGATTACTCAGAATATCTTATCACACTCATCTAGGTTCACCATAGTTAGTTATTGCAATGTCTTGAATAGAATATATTAAACCAAGAACACCGATCGAGTAAATGAAACATAAAAGGGTAAAATTTTGAAATTTAAACGAAATGCTTACCTGCGATCTGCTGATCTTTCTATTGTCTTTGAAGAGTGTGAAGCAACCTGATGACAGCTTTCCCATTTATATAAGCGGGTATTTCATTGATCTTTACGAATACCCAGGAAAAGAGAAGGCTTGTGGAAAGAGTGGTTGATGAAACAGCCTTGTCTTGCAGATTGGGTTGAACCCTAAATGAGATTAGCGGATACTTGAATTGAAATAGAAGATTTGAGTTTTGATGGGTTTCTTGGATTAGATTCAAGACTTGATTTAAAAGGCAAACCATTGCTGTTACAAGAGTTGAATTTTCAAATTTCAGAGATTTGGTGAACTATGGCTTTCCTTCCTTGGCTTTTCCAACATCTTCTACAAAAAGAAATACTGAAATACAGGTATAGCATACAGATACAGCCAATATTCTACATACAAGTTAACTTTTAAAATATTATTTTATATACAATATACTAATATATTTAATTACTATACATTAATATTAAGCATGTATAAATCTTTTATAATTTTAGTAATGTGAAACTAAATAAATTTTTAAGCGATATGTACATATCTTTTTATTATCATAAAATATGAACTAAAGCTATAATTTCAGTACAATGAAACTGAAAAGTAAGATATTATGTATAAATTGACGATAAAATCTCAATCAAGGATGATGTCACAACTCAAATTTCCATTTGTTAACTGAAAGAAATAAAATAGAAGTATAGGTTTTCCCTTCTATCTATTTTTTTTGTTTTGTATTTACTCGATATTGTTCTGTTGTACTTTGGAGCTTGAATTTATGATGAGTGCATAATATTAAATGAAAAAAATAATATGTGCATCTAAAAATATTTATGATAGATGCTTTCACACTCATAAACATATACATGATAAATAATTGATATACCATTTATTTAAAGTATTTATTAACGTAGAAACACCTATGATATGTAATACTAAAAGCATATATGATATCCACGTATTATTATATACCATGTGTTGTAGCCATTGCGACAGGCTACACAATTAAGCGCACACACTAATATCAATAACCCTATTTCACATAAACTTAACCATGGTTAGCAAATGTGTTTATTTGTATTTAAGTGTCGTCAATTGGTGCTTCTTGGGTTGCGTGGTATTTTTTGAAAATTTAAAGAGTTTTTGGTTAGGTTTAGTGTTTTTATCCTAGTCAAATGACTGATACTATTATATGATTCTATCCTCCCGCAAATTTGTAACATATTCTAAAACGATCTTTTAGTTCAAAACAATTCCTTAATGTACAAGAAGTATATAATTGTGTGAAGTAGAAAGTTATGTTTCTTGTCAATCGTTACTACATAAAGAGTATTAAGAGAAAAATTCAACCTAATCTATAACTCATGATATAAAACTAGTCAAGAAAGTTAATGTCAATAAGAAGATAGTTATAACACACTAGATTTCCTAATATTTTTCTTTGTTTTTTAATACAATGTGATAGTCTTAGGTTACAAAAACTTCTGCTATTGCTATAAACTTTTCCTAACCATGGTTTCATACTTACTCATTCACTTTGTCATAGTCTATCGGAGGAGTTTTACACAAATGTACTCACATTTTAGACAAATGTGACTCTCTCTTATTGGTTACATTTGATGAAGAAAGATCCATTCAAATTAGCATCATGTCTGGTGTATTTCACTTAGATTCGAGTTTTCCCCTCAACCATTAAATGACAAATCAACAGTGTATTTACATGTACCAATAACCTTTTCCCTTGTCGGTATCACTATCATCAACATAGTGTTTGTACACAACTCGATTACTGTTGCCCCCAAATATTCAATTTCAGTTACATTTATATTATGTCGCATACGATTTGAAAAGCTTGATAAGAATTCGGGTCAGCTTGTTATATGTTTTGAGCTCATTCATTGTATCAAAACTTTAAAGAGTCGACTTGAACAAACTAAAGTATGAGTTCAAACTCAAATAAACTGACATGCAAGTGATATGAACATTTGAAATTGTGTCATTCCATTAAGTTCTTTGTTATGTAAAAATCATTCAGATCTTCAAAAAGAAGGGTACAAGATAGCTAAAAATGGAAAGGCAGGATTTCAAGAATGAATCATGATCTCTATTTACTTTTGGATAAACAAGATTGATTTGTAATGTGGTCTTCCTTGTGGTATGTTGTCACAATATAGCTACAATCATTGCCTAATAACAATTTAGTACATCACAGGCTTTAATTTCCTAAACGAGATAGATAATTGAGAGAAAATATCGATCTTGAACCTATGCATGACGTATAAGCAATTGGTTTAGGCCATGTAATAATGCGTCTGATCCCACCTGAAAGCCGGTCTGGCCTTTCGTATCTCTCAGAAAGCCTGCTACAACAATCAAGGGCTCGTTGTTGTCCCGATGATGACAACTCACCTTGATTATGCAGGTCTGACCTGTGTAGGAAGACCCTTGACTTGTTACTAGTCGCTTCTGAACTCCTGAAAACATGGCTTGTTTCTTGATATCTGACCTAAAACACACGGGAGTAGATATAGGTATAGCATTTTCCATAAAGGTTGTAAGTTTTGACATGTGTTATTCTGCCCTTTTTAGTGGGAGAAAGTGGTTTATGATGAATACTATTACAAGAAAAAAATGTATATCCAGAGTATGCTAGATGGAGGGTGGAGAAAAATCTTCCTCTACCTCGTCATCTTTGCATCGCTTGAGAACATGCAGCTGTCCACGCAAGTGCATAATCTGCAATGCAGAAGATTACAATATTAACAAGGATAATCTTAGCAAAGATGGACATCATAATCTGAAATGGTAATTATAACTTATAACCCAACTGGTGTCCTCCCCAAGGAGGTAAGTATAAGTAAAGTAATATTCAAATTCTGACAATTTTCACATGTTAGTTATGCCTATATATAAGCTCTTAACACACTACTAATATAGGTCACACTAAATATAAGTAATAACACACCTTAAAGACGGCAACCTAAAACCACTACCGCCTACTATAATTACCAAGTCTACAACTAAACAAAGAAGTGGCAAGATAGGTGGGTTGAGTAAGTAGAAAATTGGTTCAGGGTGAAAAGGTTCGTTTTATTAGTATGGGTTGAACGGACCCAACCGGGTAGGGTTGAACCGCATACACTTTTCTTGATTATTATTTAGTTTCTTATTATTATTAATGAACGTGTTAATAACTACAGAAACAATATTACCACAATGTTGATCTAAATCTTAAAATAACACAGTTTAGGAGATTGTATGCTTTTTGAATAGATATTGGGTGCCTTTTAACCCGTTTGTTTTAATCTTCGTTTAAGCTAAGACTTCCTACTTGACCGATATCACCCGTTTACTCAAATAGACCCAATTATAAGTAACTGGTTGAAATTGCAGCCTCTAAAACAAAGAGAAGAAAAGAGAGGTTTAGTGCGATTTGCACGTACCTCTTCTTGAAGCAGAGTGGGAAGGTTGTCCATAGAAACAAGAGCATCAATTTCCTGCAACAAGCTATCGTCTTTAATCCCAGACCAGGTTTGTTTTGGTAAAGCCAGTAAAAGTGCAGTGAGAACATCATTGCTAGCAGGGTGCATTCCAATGCTACTTGTTAATTCAGAGCTTAGAGTTTTGGGAGATGAAGGGACCAACATATCCACTTGTTGTTCACCAATACTGCTGGTTACTGTCCCAGACACTACTGTAACAGGTGGCATCTCTCCATTGGCTTTTATGCAATGTACATGTGTTTCCCCACAGCAAAACCCATTAGAGGATCCACCATTTCCTTCTAGAAACCCTGCTCCCTGGCAACACACGCTGGCTGCAATATCAGTCAAACTGGTTTCTTTACCCAAAGACGGTGGGCACTGGCAACCTGATTTCTCAGTGAAAAGAAAATCTGTGACATGCTTGTATAAATGAGTTTCCTGAACTTGTTTCAATATCTCTCCCTACATGCAACAGCAGAAATCTCTAATAAATAATTGCTGTCTCAAATATGAATGCAAGAATTGTATAATTTCAATTACATGTGTGTGCGGTGTGTATAATGATTTGAGGTTTTATGAATTTAAAAACACACTTTGGTGATTCTCGACACATTTGACATGTTTCCTTTTTCACTGATGAGATACTTTACCACTATGACCCTTTATAAAACATAACCTAAATCAACCCATACATAAATAGATGGGTCAAAAAAGCGACCTCTATAGGAGATTGATTGATAGTGCTGTTTCATTACTTCATGGTACCTTGCTGGAAAGCCTTTCTTGCTCTTCTGGAGTTAAACTTTGATTACCCTCCTCTGTTCTTCTAACTTCTGCAACCCACTTGATAAATTCAAGAAACTTTGATGGAAGAGAATTAAAAACAATGGAGAGAACATCGTTAACATCTTTCACATTCTTAGAACTCAATAATACAGGAACATCTTCCATCAAGTACTTTGCAATATTAAGCCAACTTTCATGCTTACAACTCTGCAACAATTGGCAAAGTACATGATTAAGATTTATCAAATATTAGATTACAATAACAATCTCTTCGATAGTAAATGCAGATAGCGACAGAAAAATTAGAAGAAAGAAAAGAAAGAAGCTAAAGCAGGCCACATTGTAATGCTTGAAAGTGAAGGTACCAGGGTATATAGTAATGCTGGTGGGCGTGGAAGCCTGGATATTAGCATGAAGCTGAAAGAAAGAAAGAAAATTATCAACAAAAGGATTGGATTCAAATAATTAATTGTCTGACTAAGGAGCTATCCAACCAGCAGAAGTCCAGTACAAGTACATAAGCACATTCAGTTCTGTACATGGGAAGTCACCAAGTCAAAGCTAAACGTACAGCTCGATAATAAAAGAAGAAATCAAGCAACTGCGACTATTCAAGTTGATGAACATGAAAGAAAAACACAGTACATGCAAGGGGTCCAACCTGCTAAAGCTCAAGAACCAGCTCGCATGTGTACTAAAATGTATTCAGCAGTCAAAAGAATAGCCTCTACCATTACAACCAAGTACCCGATCCCACTTGAGCAAGGTATGAGGGAGGTACGAGGAAGACAGTCATACCTCTACTCAAAGGTAGAGAGACTGATTACTGAAAGACATTTATATTGAGCAATTAAAAAGTTGAGCTTTATCTGAAAAGGTTATAAAATTGTAGTAAAAGATGAAAAATTACCAAAATATTATTAAATTAAGAATTTAATTTGAAATCCTATTTAGAAATTATTATTTCATTTTATATACATTTTAATAAATAATCTATTAGCCTCTACTGCTGTAATAAATATTCAAATCTTAAAAAGTTCAAGAAAATCAAGTCAGCCACTTTAACATGATGAAGTGCAGGAGAAGGAAATAAAAAATGACACAAAACAGTAAAGACTCTCCGGTGGTACACGATTACTTAGAGAGAGAGTGTGCAAAAAATGTTACCCTCTGCGAAATCCACTAGCGTCATCCACTGTATCCATGGCTTCCCAAAGTAATTTAAGCGGAACCCAGTGAGGTGGATATTTAAAACGTGCAACATCTAAAATTAATGCCATGTCCCTTCCGGCATGATAACCTCCAATAGGTGAAAAGTGGCCTGTGCCTGTCTGCAATAAATGAAATATAATATAGCTTTTCCATCTGCCCCTTATATAATGAACAGCATTACTCAGACCAAATGTGGTTTGATAGACATTTAATTTCCAAAAACACTCCAATAATCAGTAGTTCAGTACAAAGCATCGACCCTGAAATTAAGCTGAGGAATAACTCAAAAAATGGCAAAGGTCAAATCATGCCTGTTTAAAAGTGGCTCTGTTATACGATGAGATCACATGACAATCATCAGAAGTAGAACATGCTATAACATGCTTGCGGAATTCGTCAATACTACTTTGATTTGTGCGAAAAGCTTCAACCTTTGCTCCGGCACAATGAGCCAAGCACACAACCTTCCCAAAGGAAATGCCCTTGGCTTTAACCTTTTCTAAAGGCTCACAACAATCCAGCATAGATTCATCAAACCACCTCCAGGGACCTGCACAATTTTAGTGGTTTATGTCATGATGAAAAATGCAGGAGCTAGATTCAAAGATCAAAGTGAAGACAAGGACAACCTCAAAGAACGACGTATTTTTTTTTTCACTTATTCTGATTATAAAGACACATACTAACCAGAACTTGGAAAAGCAAACGGCAAGATAATGTAGATAGTTTAAAATTCTGGATTTTGGACGAAGATGCTTATAAAATAACCAGAAGTTGGAATTAAATATGCTCAAATCTTGATTTTTATCAATTTTTTGGTTGTGTGAGTTACTACCTTTATTGGCAGTATAACGTGAATGTTCTCTATGATCTTTTCATCAGAGTGTGTCAGGATACAATTTTGGCATTTGTTTTTCTGCAATGTTGTACAGTAATTGATATTCTAGGTTGTCAGTATATATATTTTTGAACAGCATTCTAGGTTGTCAGTATTGAGTTTGTTTAATCATAAGAAGATCATCAGTTCAATCATGTTTGTCTTTCTGCTTTCACTCAACTGATAAAACAATCATGTCAGTGGGCATGGCTTTGGTTACCACAAGAAGAACATTAGTGTTTCAAATACAAGCCCCGGTCCTGCACTCACATCGGTTGTGTTTCACAGAGGTTAGTTTCTACAAGGTTTTTGGCTTAAAAAAGACTTTTAAGCCAAAAGTTTCCCTAGTTATACAACTGTATTAGTTCAAATGGTCGATCATAGAATATAGTTCCTGTATCCGAAGTATCAGTTTTGTTAACAGGATAGCAGTTTTCCCCCTCAACTTTAGTACAAATACACATTTCACCCGAAAAAAATACTAATAACAAAAAGAAAAATCAAAATAACATACACAATTGGTTATAGACATGTTGGAAAAAATGAAAAGTGTCAAAATGCACAGCACATTGTCAATTTGTCATACTAAACACTGACTAGATAACATCTCAATGGAACAAAGCTTCAATAATCTATAAAATCTCTTAATAAAGACATTCAAAGGTACCTTTCCATTTTCTACCCGGATCAATAGAAAGTGCATTCAAGACCATGGCAAGGGTAGCTAATCCACAATATGCAGGTTCTGATTGTGTCTGAAAGTAAGAGATCAACTTAAAGAATCCTTCCATGGTTCCACCTTGAGTGGCTTCCATAAACAATTGCTGCAGATTCAAAACACATACGTAGCTGAGTTTCAAGAGCAATCAAGATTTATGGTTCAGCGAAAGTATGTTATTGACAAACAAAGCAGAACCCCTAAAGTAGTTAGTTTACAGTGATTTCATATTATTCCCATTTCCCAGTTACAACAAAATATTGATCTTGAGCAAAATTGATATGGATGTTGCAAATTTAACATCAGCAGTGTCCTATTTGTATTGATCGCTATAAACTTAACGTATTTCTTCTTAAGTAATCCAACTGATAGTGGACACCATGAGGTCAGAGTGTAGCTCGAGCATTAGATCAGTCATGAACCCCTCTCTAAAATTAATGAACTTTGTACACTTATCACTCAGATACACCCAATATATGATCACATAAAGCGCAAACCCAGGATACGATCATTAGAAAGAAGCCCAGAAATCAATTCCGACACAAGACTAAAACAAAACCTAATCCTAGTGACAAGCAACTATAAATAAACAATTAAACAGAAAATCACTGAACTCAAAAACCTAAATGAAAAGGCATCATAGGAATTAAGGTCAAAGGACGAACCTTCCCTTCGGAAGAAGCGAAATCGATAGCAGGAGGAGATGGAAGAACTCTTCTGTATATACTTGCCATCGCCATTACAAAATGAATTCAATGGATTGATATTAGGGTTCGTCAGAACAGGAGATCCCGCGGAAGCAAACGGTTTCAAAAGGAATGAATAGTAAGGCAATTCAGCGTGGAGCAGACGGTATAAGATTTTGGTGTGAGAGTTTGTCTGTAATTGGTGGGGGGCGAATCAGTAAATTTAAGAGGATTGGGCACTGAATCCAAACCCAATCGTCGATAAAGGAGAATATATTATTCCACCTGTTTTCCATCAAGCAAAAATCATCACACACAAAAACAAATAGATAAAATTTCACTCATAGTCTATGTGGTTTATCATTTATCACAACCTTAGTTCTTTAATTCGTTTATTACATTGGGAGTCCTCATGATATGGACTTTGTTACACTGATAGTCCCTGGTCCCATTAAAAAGACCAAAATACGCTTAGCTTTACATTTAAAAAGTCCATTATACCCTGGTTTCCTTTTTTTTTCTCTAATTTAAAATTAATAATTAAACTAATAATATATCATATTATTACATAAATACACACACCCCACCACATCTTGATCTCTCTCCCCTCGTCTCTCCCTTAACCGGCGCAACACCACACCCATCACCGCCAAAGACCACCGCCACCCATTGCTCACCACCGCCACTCACCGCACACCACCGCCAGCTGTACCTCCACCGAAGACGACAGCATCCGCCGAAGACCCACTGCTCACCACCGCCAACTGAGGTTCAGATCTTGTATCTTGGACCTTCAAATTAGGGTTTTTCAAAATCTCGCCGGAGAAGAAAACAAAAACTCGCCGGAGAAGAAAAGAACATCCGCCGGAGAAGAAAACTATTTCTCAAGAACCAAACCACCGTTGGCCACCCCAATCTGACCGCCGCCTACTACCACCCATCCATCTCTAACCATCGTCTACAACCACCAACATAAACCAAGAACCACCGTCTGTAACCACCAAAAGAAACAAGAACTTCAACATATTTGAACCATCAACACATCAATACACACACGCAGACAGATCTGAACAATATACATTTAAAGAAAAGAAAAAGAAGATAAGAAGGGCCATCTGAAACGCATCTGAACAGATGGTGGACCGATGGTTGTCATTGACGGATCTGAACAGACGGTGGTAGGTGTCGCAGACGGATTTGAATAGACGGTGGTGGGTGTCGCAGACGGTGGGTGTTCTCCGATTTAGGGGTGTGGGTGGTGTCCGATTTTAGGGGTGTGGGTGGTGGTGGTCTTCTCTGATTTGGGATGTGGGTGTTGAATTGGTGATGATATTCTCCGATTTGGGGGTGTATGTGGTTTTGACGGTGGTTTGGGTGGTGGCAGACGGCGGCGTAGGTGGTGGCAGGAGTGCTTGGGTGGTGCAGACGGCGGCCTTGGGTTTAGGGGAGACGGTGGGAATATTTTTTTTGTTAATTATAGTGGTTTAATTTTTTTAATAATATTTATTAGGAATTAATTAAAAATTAAATAAATTAAGGACAAAAGGGTATTTTGGTCTTTTCAAGTCCACATGAGGTGACCAGGGACTACCAGTGTAAGTGTGTAACAAAGTCCATACCATAGAGACTCCCAGTGTAATAAACGAACTTAAAGGACTGAGGCTGTGATAAGTGGTAAACCACAGGGACCATGGGTGAAATTTTCTCAACAAATATATAACCAAACGGCAAACGTTTGTTAAAGAACGGATGGCTCGGTCAAAGTTTTAAATAATATGAGGTGTAACGTGATGTTATAAAACGTGATTTAAAACGATGTTTTTGTATTTCAATTATACATGATTGTAAATTTATATCATAATTTATTGTTATTTTTATTTGTTTTTTCTTATAATCGAACTATTGATTATAACTGAACAAATAAATCCAGCTCTTATAGTGTATTGTCTTCAACAAGTCTCAAAAAAGACGGCTTATAATAGGTAAAGACGTAACTAACTATGTTGTAGCTTATGAAAAGCTTTACGCTCAAGCCTTGGACCATTTATTGGCAACATAGTTAAGCCTTAAACGTTGGTGGAGCCATGACTAGCTTTTAAAACAATGGATGCAGTCAACAGGAATTGAAACAGGTAATCAATTTCTTCAAAATAGTGACCACAATAACATTTAAAATGATTACAAACTTTGCCTTGACAAGAAATTTATTATAAATGCCTATCTTTGAACAAATTGATTACATGATGGTGATCTACAAATCGTTAACAAATCAAACCCTAAATCTCGAACATGAACACAAGATGAACAAAATCCTAGATCCAACCCCCTAAATTTGACACATGAACATACGATGAACAAACATTAGCAACCCATAAACTCTAGATCTGTAATCCTGCAAGTTTTAAAGGGTTTCTACAATTTGATGGTGATTACCATACAAATTTTAAACCCTAGTATTTCAAATCGACAAGATTTGAACCGACTCTGCAAGATTCGGACGCTAGATCTACGATAATTAACCAATGAATCAATTTCTGCAATCTTGGGTCTGTGCAAAGCTTATGTATTTGGAATCTTGAGTTTCTTTGCAAAATTATTATTTAATGTTGGTTTTTAGATGAAGTTTGAGTTTTATGTTTTAATGAATTTGTGGGGTTTTTAATACGTTCGTTGGAATCTAGAAATCTTGTCAGAATCTGGAAATTGTTGCCGGATTTTGAAATTTTATACTGAAACCAATTAGGATGTATGCGACATGCTATTGAAGTTCATATTATTACACACAATATTATATATATTTAAAGAAGTTGATTGCATCATTTAAAAAAAATAATATCATACTCCACATAAATAAGGGGTTCCTCTAGACATGCAAAAGTATGTCATCCCAACATCTGAGCAAACATCATTAAGTCCAAACTCATGATAAAAAAAAATTACTTTTTAATGATACTTTTGTAATATTACTTGTACACGACTACACGTAAACCAAAACTTATAATGAAGAAAGAAAAATCAAATTAAGTATACCAACAATGTCACTCATAATTGCATACGAGGGTCAAATTGAAATCAAAGTTACAATATGATATTTTTTTAAACCGAAAAAACCATCATTTTATTCATACATGCATCTTACAACAATAGAACTTGACCCCAAATCCTGCATGATTTTAAAGTGCATATAAAGGAAGGATTAGGGAAAATTGGAAAAGGTACATACATATGAATAGTTCTTCATCTCACCAAACGTTTCTGGTCATCTTTCACAAATTGGTGAAGATCCAAGGCTCATAGTCCATATTTTCTCCCTATTTCCAAACTAAGAAGTTGGGTTTTGTTGTAGGATGACTCAGATTTCGGTTTAAAGTTCCAAATTGGGTTCATGGCTCGAAGATTCACTATCTTTAGATTTTGTTGACCCGTCATCGTCCTTTGGTTTCTTTCTTCTTGACTTCTTGGGGATGTCTGGTAGGTCCCCTTTATCGTGGGACCGCCGAAGCCTGTGGTGTCTCCTCCTGGTTTGCTTTGATTTGGTTGATGATTTTGAATCAGGATCCATAGAATTGTCCATTGACCGATGACGGTGTTTAGATGTTTTAGGCACATCTGGAAGGTCTCTTGTTAGCTCTGCACTTCGAGTAATCCTATGGTTGTTTGTACCTACACATATTAACCGGTGCATTTGAATAGTCCATAGCATAATCTTATAACAAGTGACAAAACTATTATAACGAATTAAGAAATAACTTTTATTCCGTGGTAAAATGTTAGTCCATATCAAAGTATTTCAAATATGATAACGAATGTTATACCATCCAAATAACAATATAATATTTCTACTAAAATCATTTAGGAGGTTTTACGCATCAAAAGTAAAACTTTTCAACCCGTATAGCCAATTATACCCGTTTAAATAATTTGGAGTTAAAACCACAACGAGATTTGACCCATTTATAAGTAAATAAGTCAGCATTACCACCTCTAACACAAACAAATTGTTTCCTGTAGATTCATTCGTTCTTACTGCGAGACAGAGAAATGTATATATATAGTCAAAACATCTATAACCTTGTTTCATATCAGGGCTCTCCATTGGTCCTGACTGACTGAGTCCGCCATCAAACCCCTTCATCTGCATTCCATGGGAAAAGATAAAAAGACGTAACTAATGTATACATACATAATCATATACATACATACATAATCACATACATACAGACACAAAGACGTTTTCACAATGTATATATGTACATACGTACCCAGCTGGGAGATTCAGTGGCGGGTCCATCAACACCAATATGAGCAATATGCTTCACGTCCGTGGGCATACCGATCTGTATTTCTGTTTCTTCTTCTCCTTCATCTACACACCAAAAGGTTCAAAACAACTCATTAATTAATTGTTTCACTCAAAAAAATCATCATCAAATCAACACTTTAGATAATCAATCATATCCCAAACAACCTCAAGATCGACACCTTTTATTAATGTATGGAAACGACATAATAACTGTTCATAAGAAATCGCCAATACCCTCTAATTGATCTAAAAATTAAGGCTAATTAATTAATTAATTACCGAAAATATTTGAGATGTTTTTAAGGCCTTTAAAAAAGCCTTTCACCTTAGTACCCATCTTCAAAGAATCAGTATGCTCCGGATATGAATGGGGTCGGCGGACCCCGTGATATGTAGTAACAACAACTTGAGAGAGAATTAACCAAAGGGATTGAACCAGAAGACATGGGCTGAGAGAAGGGAGAGAAATAAATATACACAAAAACATAAATGAAGAAAGGAATTTGAGAGATAATAGGAGGAAGATGGCCAGCATAATGCACCACCTTTGATTTCAGTTTTTACCAATTCAAACTAGTTTCTAAATTAAAACAAGTGGTGGGAAATACATGTATCCTGATTCCTAAGGTTATGATAAGTTGTCATCAGTTTGTAGTTTATGCATTATAAGCTGTACATACTTTCTATTAAGATTCACATATATAATCAAAATTCAATCGGACTAAACATGTCTATGACCGAACAGCGGCGCTTGATGAACAGATTATTAAGTTTGGGAACTATATACTTCAGAATGTTTTGCTCTCGTCTTCTGCCAAAAGTCTGAGTTGTTTTCTGGTTATCCAAAGTATTTTGTGATAGCCAGCCAGTGAAATAGGGACGAATATTTACTTTTGAAAGTGTTATTAAATCACGATCAAGACAACCATCTGAGTTTTTTTCCTGGTTATCCAAAGTATTTTGTGAAAATGTAATCTTGTATGAATCTCAAATCACTTAACAATTTACAGACTCAAGTAAGGGAAAGACTATGACTACTCTAAACCTTTAATAACAGTTCAGTCAGTCTTAGTAGTACTCTAGTTTGAAGGCCGGTCAGAGATCTATTTGCCAAAAGTGTATAGTCTATTACAAGTGTGTTCCAAGAAGTTTCATCATCTCAAAAAAAAAAAAAAAAGGTAGAAACTTTTGTGTTAGAGTTTGGACTGATATCTAATCTTTGACTCTTTGTGGAATATGAATGCTTCAATCAAGATTCACATGCTGATGATTACATTCTCTAATATCAACAACACTGGTCTTTATATTCTGAACTTTCAAGCAGTTCGCTGATTAGAAGAAATCAAGACTTAATTCAACAGAAGCTTAATTAAAATGAACTAAAACACTAACCTAAACTTCATCTGAAATCCATCAGCATACTTAATCATTTTGATGCTTAACTCAAAATTAGCTACTGACCATGATACATTAAAGATTCAATCAAAGCTGTGGTAATGTGAATTTGGAGTTGACCAAAAGAAATCAATACACTCAAGATCAAGCTGATCGAAATAGAAGAAAATTGGTCGAACAGGAAAGGTCATGGGAATCGAACTAACCATAATGGTAGTCGAAACTTGAAGTGCGCCGCTCTCTGTACTTCGATTTCAGCCCTAGATGGCCCTCGGCTTCTAGCCTCTCTCTCTCACTCTCGTCAGTTGTGAACAGCCTAGGGGTTTCGGAAATGGCAAGAGTGCAGCTGAGGTAGTTATTGCTGAATTTGTTATGGAGGTGATCACCAATGGAAGAGGAAGTTGTTACGTTACGGTGAATTGATAGAGATTTTGACTAGGTTGGACCATCCACAGGGGTGTTTGTTTTAGCTTTTTAGTATTTTTTTTAAGGTTTATTTTCTAACTTTTAAGTTTATTATAAGTTAAAAGAAGAAAATAAGTCGAACTTTAAAAACTAAGTCAGAAAAAATGAGGTTATGAAGCCAAAAAAATAAGCCTTTCTAAGCTAAAACAAACACCCCTGTTGGGGAAATAGCAATATCAAACCACAATTAAACTCATCTATTATTATTGAGTATAGCACTTGATGTTTATAAAAGGGCAAATTGCATCAAAATACAACGAACTTTTACTAAGCTACCAATGTATACAACAAACTCTAAAATTTTAAAAAAATACAACGAACTTGCAAAAGCCTACCAATGTATGCAAGACGACTTGTTATAGCAAGTCATCACTATATACAACCGGTTACCCTTGATTTTTTATTTTTATTTTTAATTTTTATTAGTTTTAATAAATAATTATTTAACTAAAATCATCATCCCCTTTAGATCTTCATCATTCTTCATCATCCTTCATGGGTGTTCTGATTTAGAGTTAAGACAAAGAGTTAAAAATGAAGACAGACAATCTCCTTCCTCAAAATCATCCTTCATCTCCATCATCCTTCATCTACTGCAGCCCTAATCCAACCGTCGCCGCCGCCCTGGTCCGACCACCGCCGCCCTAGCTTCAGATTTGGGTTTCTTGTTCTTCTTCATTGTTCCCGGTCCGACCACTGCTTCCCTAGCTGCCCTAGCTTCAGATTTGGGGCTTTCATTGTTCCACAGCCGCCCTGGTCCGACCACCACCACCGCCGTAGCTTCATCGTCTTCAAACAACCGCCACCTCCTTCTTCAAGAAACCGCCACCTTCAAACCGCCACTAGGTTTCAAACCATAACCACTGCCACTGCCATCTTCTTTGATTAGGGTATTTGTCGCTTCAAACCACCGCGCACCGCCGCTGCCTTCGAAGAATAACCACCGCACACCGCCAATGTTAATTAATTACGAGTATTCTTTATTTTTTAGTTCCGATTTCTTGTAATGGACTTTACCAGGTTCCGATTTCTTCATTATAAGTATTCTTTTTGTGTTCTTGGTTAGGGTTTTTGTGATTAGGGTTCTTTGATTTCCATATCTTGATGATTTGTATAGCATGGAATGGTTAGGTTCTTTTTTCAGATCTGGATAATATTCATAGTTGATTTGAACAAATTTGGTTAATTCATGGGTTTGTTCTTGATTTACACTTGAAGGTTGAAGAACAAGGAAGAACATTTGAATTTAAAATTAAAAAATATAAAAATAAATAAAAATTACCGGTTACTTCTTCTTCAGGTTACCCATTGCATATAATGGGGAAAAAAAGTAAGTTGGTTGTATTTTTTTAAAAATTTTAAAGTTTATTGTATACATTGGTAGCTTAGCTAAAGTTCATTGTATTTTGATGCAGTTTGCCCTTTATAAAACCATATTCTTAGTTTTGAGTTCAGAATGTTGAAAAACATATGTTGTTTTTCAAAACATACTTAAAGATCTCTCTAAGAATGAAACATCAGCTGATAAGTTAAAACATCAGCTGAACTCTAAGTATCAAAAAATGAATCAGCTTCAAAGGATCAAAAGAGAAGAAAAGAGCATCAGCTAAGGATTTACAAAGCATCAGCTGACACCTCTAAAGCATCAGCTAGTGAATCAAAGCATCAGGTAAAGACTTCTCTATTTCAGATAAGTAGTTTACTTTATGTTAAAGTAATATTTTATAAGTTTATCACTCTACATGATCAGCAGAATAAGTTTGATCTACTGATCATATAAGTTGATTAACTTATTTTCTTGCGTCCTTATTTATTTCATCAGCCGAGCAAAATTATTATTGCATTTTAGAGTTAGTTTAATCATCTGAGTCGTATTAAATAAGTACACTTGGTTGTTTTTATTCTTAAGTCAAGGCAGAACATGTGTTGTTCTATTTTGTCTTTAGGATTTCATTTGTAAAAGTATTAGCACTTTTTGGATCTGAAAAGAAACAAAAAGGATAGAGTTTGATCATCTGGAAAAGGTGAAAGCTACTTTACAAAAGGAAGATCTCGAAGATTTACTTCAACAACTAAGTATGACTGACAACTCCATACTTGGTAAAGTCAAATCTGAAGAAAGCATGGTGTTGTATAAAGTACAAGCATGAAAATAGAAACTTGCACTTCCAAGACAAAAGGTATGAATTTAATAATATTATAATAGATAGTGAGATTTACCTTTACAGATAGTACATGCACTTTATACCTTTAGCGTATAAAGTGAGTTTACTTTCTACTCACTAACTTTATCTATTATAATATTATTATTCCATACTTTACTGTCTCTTTCTCTTACCACCATCCGGACACCAAACTTCTATATATATTCAAGCATTCCTCATGCTTGAATACATCGGTTGAACACTGTAAAATCTCATCAGTTGAGATTTAGAAGAGTTAGCAAAACATTTCACAGTGTATACAAATTTGTTCATGTGTTGAACATTCTAAGCATTAGTTTGTTAGAAACAAAAAGGATAGAGTTTGATCATCTGGAAAAGGTGAAAACTACTTTACAAAAGGAAGATCTCGAAGATTTACTTCAACAACTAAGTATGACTGACAACTCCATACTTGGTAAAGTCAAATCTGAAGAAAGCATGGTGTTGTATAAAGTACAAGCATGAAAATAGAAACTTGCACTTCCAAGACAAAAGGTATGAATTTAATAATATTATAATAGATAGTGAGATTTACCTTTACAGATAGTACATGCACTTTATACCTTTAGCGTATAAAGTGAGTTTACTTTCTACTCACTAACTTTATCTATTATAATATTATTATTCCATACTTTACTGTCTCTTTCTCTTACCACCATCCGGACACCAAACTTCTATATATATTCAAGCATTCCTCATGCTTGAATACATCGGTTGAACACTGTAAAATCTCATCAGTTGAGATTTAGAAGAGTTAGCAAAACATTTCACAGTGTATACAAATTTGTTCATGTGTTGAACATTCTAAGCATTAGTTTGTTAGAAACAAAAAGGATAGAGTTTGATCATCTGGAAAAGGTGAAAGCTACTTTACAAAAGGAAGATCTCGAAGATTTACTTCAACAACTAAGTATGACTGACAACTCCATACTTGGTAAAGTCAAATCTGAAGAAAGCATGGTGTTGTATAAAGTACAAGCATGAAAATAGAAACTTGCACTTCCAAGACAAAAGGTATGAATTTAATAATATTATAATAGATAGTGAGATTTACCTTTACAGATAGTACATGCACTTTATACCTTTAGCGTATAAAGTGAGTTTACTTTCTACTCACTAACTTTATCTATTATAATATTATTATTCCATACTTTACTGTCTCTTTCTCTTACCACCATCCGGACACCAAACTTCTATATATATTCAAGCATTCCTCATGCTTGAATACATCGGTTGAACACTGTAAAATCTCATCAGTTGAGATTTAGAAGAGTTAGCAAAACATTTCACAGTGTATACAAATTTGTTCATGTGTTGAACATTCTAAGCATTAGTTTGTTAGAATTAACTAGTCTATGTGTTAGACTAAATTTGTTGTCACCTTTGTTGAACTTAGATTTTCCGCATCTAGTTCATTTAATTCTTGATTTAACATCAATAAGAATTATATAAAGTACATCCGTGTGTTTAAATTTTAAATTAGCTAAAGTTTGTATTCAACCCCCTTTACAAACATTTATTGTTGTAGTATTCATTCGGGACCAACAACCCCTAAATCATCTTCCAACTCCAACCTTACTTTCTATTCACCCATATATTTAATTAATATATTTTAAATACAATAAAGAAAAATAAATACATTAATAAATAGAATGAAGATATTTAATAGAAAGTAAATGATATTACATGGGTCTCATTACCATAAGTCAAAACTCACACTTCAAATAAGAAAAGTATTTTTCAACACTTCAAATATGAAGTGTGGTTTGAAGTATGGTTGGATTGAAAATACTTTTCAAAATAAAGGGATGAAGTATGGTTCGAGATGTTCTTACTCTCTATGATTGACTCTCTATCTATATATTTTGTGGGTCCATCCACTTTAAACAATTTCCTAACTCCACTCTTACTCTCTATTCAATACTTCAAAAACGAGACTCATATATTTAATTAATACATTTTAATAAATACTTACTAAAATAAAAGATAGGATGAAGAAATTTAAATAAAACGTAAATCATTTTATATAGGTCACATGAATGAAGAGTCTAAACTTACACTTCAAATATGAAAATTATTTTTCAACGCTTCAAATATGAAGTGTGGTTGAAATGACGATACTCTTCTAAATGAAGAGATAAAATACGGTTGGAGATGCTCTTTGGGCTTATTAGATCATGGGTTTGAGCTTAAACTACATCAATGGGCTAATGAAGCTTGATTGCTTTTAATCCTAATTGGCCCGTCATTTGACAAGATGAATTTTATTTTCTTAATTTATTTATTTAGGTTTTTTTGTGTCGGATATTATATCATACTCGCATGTTTGGGCTTTGGAGTCACTATCATTGCAGTTGGAGAAAAGAAGACGAACTCGTGTTCGGTGTTCCTACGGAGTAATTCTGGTTACCCAGAATACATGTACATTATGTTATATTAGGGTCAAATTTTAAAATAAAATACAATTTATATGAAACTTTGTTAATTAAATTATTATTTTTAAGAGAAACTAAAATATTTTAAAGGTATGAATAGAAAATTGACTAGTTTCTTATCATTTTCAACAAAAATCATTTTTCATTAGCTTTTGATTACATCAAATAATCATATGTAACACTATTTGATTGGTACACTAGCTTAGTAACGCCGAAATTTTTCACTCTGCTTGCATGTCCATGTGCCACCACTAAGACTAAAGCTAGACATGTCCATGATTTCCTTTACGTTTTACTTGTCCTTCTTGAGGGTTTAAGAAAGGTTTACTAAATTGTTTTCAAGACCAGATATTCTTTATATCCATGCACATCCAACCCATACTTACCTTCACAAAACCACTGTCATATCAGCATCCACATCATCTCCCATCTTCAACCCTCTCCAACCCACAAACCGTCACATCCAACTCTCTTCAACCCACACCTATTATTTAATAATAAAATAATATATATGAAAAGAGAGAAAGAAAAAAAGGAAGAAAAAGAAAAAAAGAAAAAAGAAAAATGGGTACCCATAGCTCGTCTCCAAACCAACCAGGGTTGCAAGGCTTGTGAAGCGGCATGGGGGCGATGGTGAAACAGCACGGCTAGAGGGGCCGCCAAGCGCTGGTCATGCGCATAGTCTAAGCATGGAGATGGTGAATTCAAACAGCAATTAAAATGGGTTCTCTTTGGGGTTTAGCCCATTTGTTAAGGTGCCCCCTTCCTCGCAAGAGGTTGGGGGATCAAATCCTGCTGCATGCAGTGGGTTGAGAGTTTTTCCTTAGGGGTTTACTCCATGGAGTTAAGGTGTGTTGCTCGAACCTTGGTTAAAACCAAATAATGAGAAGCGATTGAAAACCCGTCACCAAATAATTCGAACCCACACTGGAGAGGCAAGAAAATGTCCTCATTTACCGGTAAAAAAAAGGGTTCTCTTTTACCCGAAAAGCATTTAGGTGTTGTTTGGTTGGAGGGAATGTTAGAAATTTGATTTGGAATCCTTAGGAATGAAGGGTTTTGTAGGGCATAAAAACATATAATATAATATGCACAGCGGAATAAAAACAAAAAACCTCATCCAGTGATCTTATCTAACTCGTACAGAAACTAAAAGCAAGTAGGGAATAAAGGTTATACCTTTGCAGTCCAAACCTTGAAAACTTCAATCCTAGATTGCTAAATGTAGAACACCGCTACTGCACCACCTTGAACTGGCTGCTAGACCGCTCGAGGATATCACCAAACCTCAACACGCAAGTCGTGCGTGCGTGTGTGCGCCGTCGACCACGAACCGAGAACCCCTCGGGTTCTTTTTCCTTTTGCTGTCGACGATAAGAGGGAGAGAAGGAGAGGGAGGCTAGGGTAATCCTATTGCAATTGTGATTATCTTATGATTCTTTTAATCCTTAAAAGGTTATTTATATAATAAACCTTATTAAGGCCCAAGCCCGTTTAATTAAAGCCCAACTTAATTAAACTATCACTTAATTGCATAATATACCCTTTGACCTTTCTAATTAATTAATGACTATTAATTAATTGGTCCAATTAATATTTAAACTTAAATATTAATTTCCCTCTTTAAATAATAAATAGCTATTATTATTTGTATTCTCAATAATTAATTAAACTAATTAATTATTGTTACACACAACTAGGTAAAATCCAAAAGGTTCTAATTGGGTGTGTAGCAGTGTGATCTTTAGTGTCACATAGTATTGGATACGATGATACATGTTATCTATCTCTGCACATAATCTAACAGACTCCCACTTGTGCAAGATAAGTAACATTTCTTGTACATCGTTGGCCTAAGGAGGTCCCTAGCCAGACACTTAGGTTAACCAGACTATGAGATCTCTTATATCTAGAGACATAATCCACGCCTTGGATTATCTAGGCTTTTCCTTTTGCATCGCGATATTTCGTAATGTGAGTATTAGACATGGAGCAGGGATCTTATTAAATACTCAGATTTTCTCGACTCTGATCTCGACACTCTGCAGTTACGGTTTGCCGAATGAAAAACTATCATTCTAACCGAGCGCGGCCACACATTTTCAGTAGTCTTAATAGTCGAGGAGCTCAGAAAATATCTCTCCTAAAAAGGAGGTGCAAATCCCATCTTGACTACTTGCAATTTGATCACATGGCTTCCGCTGCACCTAGACATGCCCCTTATGATCACCCTGTTACGGCACGACGTTAAAACACGCTAAAGTACAGAAGTTACCATGCCCCAAACCAAATATCTCAGGTCTAAGGACAACCTATCAAGTTTACTTATGTTAATGCTCCATGAAGTAAACTCGATGCGGATCACCCCAATATTTATCCCCTGATAAATATCTATGAATATTTGATCACAAACTTGTGTTTTTATTCATCCCCGAATAAATCATCAAATATCCATAATAGCGTTACCTCCCTAATGTAGCTCCCACTACATTAAGTAGCTACGGGTATTTAGATAATTCATCACTTGAGTTGTCATGGATAGGTTTAAACATGCTAAAAATAGACAACTAGAAACAATTATGTAAATACCTCCTATTTCAATCCCATAAAATGTAATACATAATAAGAGAGTTTCAAGTTACATCTATAGTAATAATAAAAAACATGAACTAGCTGTTATGATCTAAGTACTGCATTCCTATAGAATTTGCATGCCTCTCATGCTTAGCTCTAGCTAGCGGCTTCGTCAACGGGTCGGTAACGTTGTCGTCCGTCGGTATCTTTTGCAATCTAATATCATCTCTTCCAATGATCTCTCGGATGAGGTGATATTTCCTGAATACATGCCTAGTACGCTGATGATCTCTAGGCTCTTTAGCTTGCGCCACAGCCCCTGAGTTGTCACATAATATATAGATCGGTCTAGAGATACTGGCAACAACTCTAAGATCCGAGATAAAATTCTTCAGCCAGACAACTTCCTTTGCCGCATCACTTGCCGCAATATACTCTGCTTCCGTAGTAGAATCTGCTATTGTATCTTGCTTCTGACTTTTCCAAGATATGGCTCCTCCGTTTAGGGTAAAGACAAATCCTGACTGCGACCTAAAGTCATCCCTGTCGGTCTGGAAACTAGCATCAGTGTAACCAATTACACTGAGCTCATCCATCGAACCTCCATAAACTAGGAATATGTCTTTCGTCCTTCTCAGGTACTTAAGAATATTCTTGACGGCTACCCAATGGGCTTCACCAGAATTTTGCTGATATCTACTCGTGACACTGATAGAATAGGCAACATCGGGTCTAGTACACAACATGACATACATGATTGAACCAACTGCCGAGACATATGGTATCAATTTCATCTTGTCCTGATCTTGACTAGACACAGGACACTGAGTCTTGCTCAAAATCACGCCAGATTGCATAGGAATAAATCATTTCTTGGATTCATCCATCTTGAATCTTTTCACGACTTTGTCAATATATGTACTTTGACTAAGTCCGATAAGCCGCTTAGATCTATTCTTATATATCTTTATACCCAGTATATAAGCAGCTTCTCCCAAGTCTTTCATCGGGAAACATTTACCTAACCAGGATTTTACTCATTGTAACACTGGTATACTGTTTCCTATTAATAGTATGTTATCTACATATAAAACTAGGAAGGTTACCGCGCTCCCACTGAATTTAGTGTAAACACACGACTCGAACTCACTTTTGGCGAAACCAAATTCTTTGATACGCTCATCAAAGTGTAAGTTCCAGCTCCTAGATGCTTGTTTTAATCCATAAATGGATTTGAGCAACTTGCATACTTTATTAGGGTTCTTTGGATCTGCAAAACCATCCGGCTGTATCATATATACATCCTCTGTCAGTTTCCCATTAAAGAAAGCGGTTTTGACATCCATCTGTCATATCTCATAGTCAAAATATGCTGATATGGCCATAAGAATCCTAATAGTCTTAAGCATTGCCACTGGGGAAAAGGTTTCATCATAGTCAACGCCATGAGTTTGCATGAAACCTTTTGCCACTAGCCTTGCTTTAAAAGTGTTCACTTTTCCATCCATGTCAGTCTTCTTCTTGAAGACCCTTTTGCACCCAACAGCTTTACTGTGTTGAGGCAAATCTACTAACTCCCAGACCTGGTTGTCATACATGGATTGCATCTCTGCCTTCATGGCTTCTAGCCATTTCTCAGATTCTAAACCTGAGGCAGCATCTTGGTAGGTAGTGGGTTCTAAAAGATCCCCTTCGTCTTGAGCAACTAGGAATCCCAGATACCTATCTGGCTCATGACGAGGCCTACTAGACCTACGAAGGTCTTGTGTTTGCACCTCTTTCTCAACCACAAACTCGGGTTGGGATTCAACAATTCTTTGTTGAACTACGGGTTCAATTATCGGTGGTGGTGTTATCTCTTCCTCTTCAATTTCTTGAAGCTCTATTTCTTTTCTTGGAGTTTCAGAGTTAAGAAATTTCTCCTCCAAGAACACCCCTTTACGAGCAACAAAGACTTTCTTCTCATCTGGGTTATAGAAATAGTATCCCATGGTTTCCTTGGGATAACCCACGAAGATACACTTATCTGATTTGGGATTGAGTTTATCTGTGAATGTTCGCTTAACATACACCTCACATCCCCAAACCTTGAGAAAAGACATTTTGGGCTTTTTCCCCGTCCATATCTCGAACGGTGTCTTTTCGACCGATTTGGTCGGAACCCGGTTCAGCATGAACGCCGCTGTCTAGAGCGCGTGCCCCCAAAACGACAATGGTAGTGAACTTCGACTCATCATTGATCGTACCATGTCAAGCAGTGTACGCTTTCTCCTTTCTGATACACCATTCATCTAAGGTGTATACGGAGGTGTGAGTTGTGAAACAATCCCACATTCCTTCAGATGATTGTCGAACTCCTGACTCAGATATTCGCCACCTCGATCCGACCAAAGCGACTTTATCTTCTTGTCAAGTTGATTTTGTACCTCATTCTGAAACTGTTTGAACTTGACAAAACTTTCAGATTTGAGTCTCATGAGGTAGACATAACCGAACCTACTGAAGTTGTCAGTAAAGGTTATGAAATACCGGTATCCTCCTCTAGCTTCTGGAGTGAAGGGTCCACACACATCTGTGTGTATAATCCCTAATAACTCAGTAGCCCTTTCATTTTCACCGTTGAAAGGCTCATGATTCTTTTAATCCTTAAAAGGTTATTTATATAATAAACCTTATTAAGGCCCAAACCCGTTTAATTAAAGTCCAGCTTAATTAAACTATCACTTAATTCCATAATATACCATTTGACCTTTCTAATTAATTAATGACTATTAATTAATTGGTCCAATTAATATTTAAACTTAAATATTAATTTTCCTATTTAAATAATAAATAGCAATTATTATTTTTCTTCTCAATAATTAATTAAACTAATTATATATTGTTACACACAACTAGGTAAAATCCAAAAGGTTCTAATTGTGTATGTAGTAGTGTGATCCTTTAGTGTCACATAGTATTGGATACGATGATACATGTTATCTATCTTTGCACATAATCTAACAAGGAATTGAAATCCTAAAGGATTTGGATTTCGAATTCCAATTCCTTAGATGTGTGTTTGGTAAGAAACATGAAATTTGAATCTTGGAGGCGTAGGTCTTAACCTCCGGTCAGAACCCCACGCACAACCACCCAACACCACCACCCCCACAGTCACCACAACCACCGGCGAAGCCATAATCACCGGCCGAACTCGAGATTTCGAAGCCCTACTCGTGATCTGTGTCATCGGAGGAGGAAGAGGCAAGGCACCGTCGAACTTGAAATTTCGAAGCCCTAATCATGGTCTGTGTCTGTGGCATCGGAGAAGGAAGAGGCAAGGCGCCGTCGAACTTGAGATTTTGAAGCCCTAATCGCCGGCGGAGTTGTTGCCGTCGGTGTCGTCGGAGGCATAGGTGAAGGTCAAAAGTATCGGAGGCAGGAGGCAACGTCTGTGTTGTCTGCGTTTGATGGATTTTGAATTCCATCCAACATTGGATGGATTTTGAAATCCTCTATCTGATGGATTTTGGGCCTCACTAAGGAATCATTTTCCCTAACAAAAGTTGAACCAAACAAAGGATTTGCTAAGAATTGGATTCCAATTCCTACAAAATCCTTTGAAATCCCTCCAACCAAACAGCCCCTTAGGGATTAGGGAAAAGAAGAGAAGTTATTTTGATGGTAAATGAAATGTTGGAAGTCTCGCGGGTGGAGGCTGTGAAGTTAAAACCATTTTGAGTATATACCACTTTGACCTATTTCTTTCTTCTTCTTTTCTGTTTTCCATTTTATTTTAAATTTTAACTCAAATATTGTTAATCATCACGAGTTGTATCGAGATATATATATATATATATACACACACAAAAATTCATCTAATATTCAAACACATTCATGCATATGCATTTGATTCATTGCGAATTCTTATGACATTCTTTAACTTAAATTTTCTGAAAACTTAAAAATGACTTGGTTAATATGCAAGGATAATCACGAATTTAATGAACTTTTAAATGCAAATATTCTAATTTCTTAGTTTATATGGTTACTGCCAAATATAAATAGTTAAGTTTTAATTTGCTTCTGCTTAAATATATAGTTGAAAATACACTTTCATAAATCATGATTATTTATTTATTTATTTGTTGTTCTTTGCATCAGGTCACATGATTACTCGGATCCTAAAGTTGTTACATACCTGTTTCGTGTTTGTCCACATCAACTACAGTGTTGTTATGTATTCCTTTTTCTTCTATAGAAGTTTATTGAAACATCATTTTTAAGTGTTAATGTGATTGTCATTTATTCAACTCTTGTGCAAATATATTAGAGTTTAATTTGTAAAAGGTTTTAGAGTTGAAACAATTTCTTTAAGCTAGCTGTTAATTTATTCATGTTTATTATTAAAAAAAATGAAAAAGGTTTGAAAAGAGCAGCCCCTTAACAGTAAATATAATAATGCTTATATATGTAACTTTTGTACAATGTAGACCCCTCCATATATTGTCTATCCAAAGTAGTCGTTAGAGGATTGTTGTGGACAAAACGTTATCCATAATGTTGTTATATCATGTGATATTTGATTCTCGGTTTCGTAAAATTTTAAGGAATGAAATTGATCTTAATTCTTGTTGAAATATATTAAGGTCAATTTTAGTCTGGAAAACATATGCTATTTTAATGTTGGTTTGTTTGTCAGTTGTAGGTTTGGAGCTTAATAATTGTTGGTAACAAAGACTCAAGATGGACTTGAAGTGAAGGGGTGCAGATGGATCTCGTGACAAGTTCAAGGGTGTAGAGTGTAAAATTAAACAAATTTGGTCTTTTTTTTTGTTGCTGTACAAGTCTACGTAGCTATATAAAAAAGGAAAAAAAGGAGAGTTTCTAAGGAAGAAGAAAAAGGAGCAGTTCAACGACGGTGTTTTGATCTGTTGATCGAGTGTTTTTCCTTTCTTTCTTGTTGTATGAATCAAAGTCTTTCTACAGTGTGTGGTTATTGCAGTACCATTTTTTCACATGGTATCAGAGTCTAGCGCTCGGTTTCGTTTGAGGTTTTCAAATCGTTTGTGAAGGTTCTTGGTGTTCGATCGGTTATCACTATATGGCGGTTTGATTGCGTCTTTCTCACCTGCGAGATTCGTTTTTATGGTGGTGAATCGGATTATTTGGGACCTCAAATCTGGGTTAGGTCAGTTCTTGTTTTTGGCCATATCTGGTTCTTGGTTGTAATGCATCCTCAAGTATTGAAGCTTCCGTTGGGTTAACTACTGGTTGGCTTTTTGTTCTTTTATCGTCCAAGACTTGTTGTAAGGCTTTCTTACTTCTTCGCGAGCCTCTGTGTCGGACAGGGGTTAATTGCCCGCAGTTGTTGATACTTGGCCTATAGACAAGAGTTCTCTTATATGTGACTACTTGTTTATCTGATTTACTTTGGTTTTTTGCTTGGCATTTTTCTTGCCCATTTACTTGTTATGTTGGTTGTTGTATTAATTGTTTCAGTTGGATAAGAATTTGTTTGAATAAGTTTTTCTTTGGTTCTTATTTGTTGCATCATGAGTGATTTTGATATTGAGGTCACCCAAGTTGGAAAACTTGATTTTGGTGACCCACTCTATTTGCATCCTAGTGATATATCTGGTGCCCCATTAATTTCTTTTAAATTAGTGGGAACTGAGAACTATAAAGTTTGGAGTTGTGCACTTTAGAAACAAAAAATAAAATTGGTTTTATAGATGGTTCTATAATAAGATCTGAAGATGATAAAGTCATGGGAAAGCAATGGGATAGGTGCAACTCTGTTGTCTTGTCATGGATTTTAGGATCAATATCTCAGGATATATACTTGGGACAAAAAATTTCAAAAGATGTTGTCGTTGTGTGGCAGGAACTAAAAGAAACTTACGATAAGGTTGATGGTTCTATTATGTTTAATTTTCAATGGATCATCACTTTCGGACTAATATCACAAGTTGAACTCCCTTTGGAAACAATTTGATGCATTGGTCAGGTTACCTGAATGTACATATAATGCTGCTAAAGAGTATAAGGATCATAATCAATTGATGAAATTAATGCAGTTCCTAATGGATTTGGATGATGTATACTTGCCCATTAGGAGTAATATTCTTACTAGAGATCCTTTATTGATGTTAAAACTACTTTTGCTATACTTTCAAGAGAAGAATCACAAACAGGGGTTTCCTTTAGCCACTTAAATTTGAAAGTTCAAAATCCCGTGTTTGTCGCTACCACAGGTGATCACAAGTCGAAAAATAGAAAAAGTTTTTTAAACTCCAACTTTATTTGTAAATATCTGGTTTTAAAGGACATACAACAGAAAGGTGTTACAAACTAATTGGTTATCCAGATAATTTTGTTCGAAAAAACAATACTAATAATTCGAAGAAAACGTTTTCTAGCAACAATAGTGTCTCTGACACACCAGATGTTGGTACCACTTCAACTTCTGGTTGGAATTCTGATTCATCAGTTTTGCCTTTCACTAGTGAGCAAATCTCTGTGTTGATGAATCTGTAAATAAAAAACCTATTGAAGCAGCTCATGCTAACGTGGCGGGTGAGTTTAACTTTCAAAACTTTTTTTTAATTCTAAAAGTTTTTTCTAAACAAAAAACCACTCGGGTTGGATAATGGACTCCGGTGCAAACCAACACATGACATTTCTAAAACAGGTCTTTATAATCTGGTTGATGTTAGTGATTTAAACTTGAGTGTGGTCACCCAAATGGAACCAATGCTAAGGTGGAAAAAATTGGAAATTTGAAATTAACCAATGATGTTGTTTTATAAGATGGGTTGGTTGTCCCAGATTACTATGTGAATTTATAATCGGTAAATAAATTAGCTAAAGATAGTAAATTTTTTATTAGGTTTGATGAGTTTAAGTGCTATATACAAGATTTGTCTATAAAGAAAACCCTGGGGGATTGGTAGTGTGCAAGGTGGCTTGTACTATTTTGATGTTGGGAAAATTTCAAAAGCTTTTGTGTGTAATTGTGATAGTATGGGTAGTCAATCTAGGCAAATGTGGCATGTTAGGCTAGGAAATCCGTTTGATCGGGCGTTATATGTTTTAAAGTCTATATTGAGTATAGAAGATGAATCTATTTTCCCTTGTGACGTTTGTCATAAGGCGAAACAAACGAGGGAACCATTCCCTATTAGTGATCATAAAACCAAGCAATTAGGTGAAATTGTTCACCTAGATGTGTGGGGTCCTTACAAAGTAACTAGTAGAGAAGGGTTTAAATATTTTTTAACTGTTGTTGATGATTTTTCTAGAACTGTGTGGGTGTATCTCATGAAGTTAAAAGAGGCAAGTTTTGATAATGTTGTATTGTTTTTTAATTTAATCAAAAATCTATTTAATAAAACACTTAAGGTTTTTCGAAGTGATAATGAAACTGAATTTATTAATAATAAAATGAAACAATTCATGGTCACTAACGGGATTATTCAACAAATATCTTGTTCATATACTCCGCAACAAAATGGAATTGTTGAGAGAAAACATGTGATCTTCTTAATGTTGCCCGGTCTCTTCTTTTTAAGGGGGGGAATACCACTTATCATGTGGAGTGAATGTGTCTTGATTGTTGCTTATCTTATTAATAGAACACCTTCCTTTGTGTTAATTGGAAATACACCTTACAAGTTAGTTTTTGGTCATGAACCGTTTCTAGATCACTTGAGAAGTTTTGGTTGTTTATGCTTTGCCACAAATTTGAACAATGCTGATAAGTTTAGTTCAAGAGCCGAAAATGTATTCTTATTGGTTATTCTAATACAAAGAAAGGTTATAAGCTTTATAGTCTCGAAAATAAAACAGTTTTATTTTCAAGGGATGTGAAGTTTTAAGAAGACATTTTCCCTCTTGCTGTAAACAAGGAAGCTTCTGATTATGATGAATCTAAGTCTGAAAGTTCTCTAAACAATTTAATTTATTTTGATACCCCCTATTTTTATTTTGAGTTTTTCCATCTAAAAAATCCCAATGATGAGAAGGAAGGGACTTCTCAGGGTAATGGCAGTTTGGTTGGATCTCTTGGCAGTTTTGATATAGCTACCAGAGATCAAACAACTGAAACATCTTATGATGATTCTATCTATGAGAAAGATTCTCCTGAGGGTAGTAATTCGACAAAAAAAATTAAGCAATCAAGAGGCAACCTCTGAAGTAGAGACAAATGGCAGCCTTAGGAGATCAAATAGAGTCTCAAGTCTTCCAAAGAGACTTGATGATTTTGTTATAGAAGGAAAAGTAAGATACGAGCTTGATAAAGTGATGAACTGTTCTAGTTTGAACTCAGATTTGTTTAGCTTTGCTACAAGTTTGAATAAAAGTGTCGAGCCTAGAAATTTTTACGATACGTCTAAAGATCAGAACTGGGTTGATGCCATGAATCTTGAGATGGAGGCGCTTTATAGAAATAAAAATTGAGAATTGACAGATTTTCCCCTGGGTAGGAAGGCTATAGGTTGTAACTGGGTCTATAAAATAAAATGTAAATCAACCAGAGAGATTGAGAGATATAAAGCGCGTCTTGTAGCGAAAGGCTATGGTCAAAGAGAAGGTGTTGATTTTGAGGAGACTTTTTCTCCTGTTGTCAAAATGGTGACATTGTCATTACCGGTAGTGATTTGGATGAGATTAATAAAGTTAAGTCTTTTTTAAAACCACAGTTTATGATTACAGATTTGGGAAAGTTAAAATATTTTCTTGGAATTGAAGTTTTGAAAACCGAGTCTGGTGTTTGTTTGTCTCAAAGGAAATATTGTCTTGAGCTTTAAATGATTTTGGTTTTTTAGGTAGCAAACCTATGAATACTCCGATGTAGATGAATGCTACAATTCCGCCTACTGGTTTACATGGAAAATTGTTAGATAATATTACAGTTTATCAACAGCTAATTGGGAAGTTGATTTATCTTGCTCTTACTAGACCTAATATTAGTTATTCGGTACATGTTCTTAGTCAATATATGCATGGCCAACTCAAACTCATCTTAAATTGGCTTTTCGGGTTTTGAGATATTTAAAAGGTGCTCCAAGTAAGGGTGTACATTGATATATGCGTTTTTATGCATGTTTTACATGCTGAAATACCTCGTACTTAGGCCAAATCCAAGGTGATTATTTCCATTATTGATCTAATATGCTTAACATTCACCATGCAGGTTAAAAAGAGCTTTAAGTTAGATAAATGGGCAAAACAAGGGAAGAATAGAAGAAAAATAAAGATTGGTGAAAAAGACCACCCTACGGCCGTAGTAGGTATGTCCTACGGCCGTAGGAGATTGTTCTTCTAGAAGAATTAACAAGCCCATCCTACGGCCGCATTAGATAATTCCTACGGCCGTAGTGACCCCTATTCAGCAGTAATCATTTCCTGGCAGATTTCTTGCGTGTGTCGGATGAGCAACAGAATATTGCGTGTGGAGAAACTCCATTCCAGCCATCCTACGGCTGTAGAGGATACTTCCTACGGCCGTAGGAAGTTCTGTTACAACACATTAAATGACAGAATCTGCCATTTGCACAAGGGTCCGGATTTTTCAACATATTTCGTACCAACACCTCCAAACACTCTCTCTAAACATCCTAACACTCCAGGGGACTTCTCTTGGTGATTCTAAGGAGGAGAGCTTGGATTTGAAGGCTTGGAACAACATCTTGG
Organism: Pulicaria dysenterica; assembly: GCA_947179395.2. Classification (NCBI taxonomy): domain Eukaryota; kingdom Viridiplantae; phylum Streptophyta; class Magnoliopsida; order Asterales; family Asteraceae; genus Pulicaria; species Pulicaria dysenterica. The sequence goes on from OX359291.1 coordinate 83,446,102, forward strand.
AGCTTGGATTCCTTAGTTTTATCATTGCTAGCTTGGGTATACTCTTTCCATTTCTTATTTCAATCATGTACCCATGTGTTCCAGATGTTGTAGTATTAATATTGATGTATATGGATAACTAAACTCATTTCAGTTGGGCCAAGATGATTCTTGGCTAGTTATGGCAATATATTTGACTTTTATGTTGACTTGATTCAAATATGCATGTTTGATCTTGAATACAATTGTGTTTTATCAACTTAGTATGTTTAATCTTACCATGTTCATGTGTGATAATGTGTATAGGATAACTCCTTCATGTTAAGCATGTGGATATTCAATGATGATGTTTGTATATTCTTAATGTCATGTTAAGCTTGTTATTAGAAATGATACATCTTGCATGATTGTCATTATAAATCATTGTTGGGATATGTTTTGAATCATTTCAGGTTCATCCATTATTGGTCATTTTATTCATATGTTGGTTTTATTCAAGCCTTATGATATCCGATGAAAATCTAGTCATTTGGTGTATTTATGGGTTAAACATGCTACTAATAATTAAAGGATTCACAAAGATGTTTGTTGGTATGTTTAGATGGTGAAATGAACTCACATGTATGCCTTTGTTATGCTTGTCTTGGTGTTCAATGTGCATATCACATGATTCATGTTTTAAGAAGTGTTGGCTATACTAGAAATGGTAGGTTTAACATGTTCATATCTTTAGTAATCATGTGGCTAAATATTAAAATCCCTTAATTGTGAGGTTTGAGTTTAGAGGAGTTTGTGACCCATTGTACCAATTTACATGTGTTTATGATCTGAGATTAAAGTCTAGATTGTAATTTGTTGTTGAATGCCTTTATGTTAGATTAAACTGTTCTGTCGTATTGGTCCCTACGGCCGCAGGAAGAAATTCCTACGACCGTAGGACAGTACACCTCCTACGACCGTAGTAAGAAATTAATACGGCCGTAGGAGGCATTTTTACCACAGTGTGCTGTTTTTGCTTGTTTTAACTTATTTAACTGCTCCCTTTTTGGGTTCTGAGGATTACTGGATATATCATTTGAAAAGATGTATATTCAATAGTCTGATTTGGACGCGATCTGATGGATCTGTAGTTGAATTCTGATATGCCGTTACTTGCTTAATCATGTTTAAGTGTTGAATCTGAGTCTTGATAACTCGAGTGATGATTTGTGCGTGATAATATGGTTTTGTTGAGCATTAGAACAACATGCTATGCGCTCAATCTATTCAAGTCTTCATATTATGTGTTGTATTGTGTTATTGCCATGATTAGTCTCGATGATTCGAAAGCCTAAGTGATCTGTTATCCTGCTGTTTGCCTTCGGTGTTAGTCTATGTTAGTTACTGTAGTTCTTGATTAATTTAGTTCATTATGTTACCTGCTTTAATATTAATTCTGCTGATCAAACAACAATGAGACTTAAGTATTGGTAGCTTCCTGTCCTGGTGGAACGATATCCGGTCTTACCGAGTCTATACTACTATTGACCAGGTTATACTTGCCTGAGTCGTGTGTAGTATCTGCTTAGTAACATCGTTTTTATAAATTTAAAACGAGGTTGTGTCACAAGATTTTATAACAAGAAGAACCCGCAGTCTAGAGCACAACATACATATTAGTAAAGGTCAGTCTTTGTCACTTTCAGCTTATGTTGATTCTGATTGGGGTAGGTGTCTATCAACTCAGAGGTCTATCACTGGGTTTTGTATTTTCTTAGGAAGTTCTTTAATTTCTTGGAAAAGTAAAAAAATAGCAAATTGTTGCCTGTTCTTCTGCTACAACATAATATAGAGCGATGGCAGCAGTTACGTGTGAGATCATGTGGCTGTTAAATATATTCAGTGATTTGAATTTAAATGGATTGACTTAAGAAAGTGTCTACTGTGATAGTAAGGCGGCTATACAAATAGTTGCTAATCCAGTTTTACATGAACGAACCAAACATTTGGAAATTGATTTGCTTCTAGTTTGGGAAAAAGTGTGTGCATGAATTATAAAAACTATAAAAATTGACTCCGCAGTTAACATTGCAGATTTATTTACTAAGCGTCTAAGTGCAGGTCAACACTCTTTTTTGTGTAAAAAAACTGAATATGTTGAATCTTTTCCAGGCTAACATTGAAGGGGGTGTTGAAATATATTAGGGTCAATTTTAGTCTGGAGACCATGTGCTATTTTAATGTTGGTTTGTTTATCATTTGTAGGTTTAGAGTTTAATAATTGTTGGTAACAAGGACTTAAGGTGGACTTGAAGTGAAGGGGTGCAGATGAAGGTGGACAAGTTCAAGGGTGTAGAGTGTAAAATTAAACAATTTTGGTCTTTTTTTTATTGTTGATGTACAAGTCTGCGTAACTATCTTTTAAAAAGGAAAAAAAAAGGAGCGTTTCTAAGGAAGAAGAAAAGGGAGCAGATCAACGATGGTGTGTTTGATCTGCTGATCGAGTGTTTTTCCACTCTTTCTTGTTGTATGAATCAAAGTCTTTCTACGGTTTGTAATTATTGTAGTACCAGTTTTTCACAATTCCATCTAGCCCATCTATGGAATAGACTTTTCATTATTTGAGAGAATGTAAACATTTCAACAAATTAGATTATATTTAAAAACAAATTTTCCACATGTAATACAACACGGAATTTAGTTAATTTTAATTCTATTTCATTTGTTCGAATTTTGTGCAACAAATAAGACATTAGTTTCGAAAATTGCCTACCGGCTTACCTATGATAGTAATCAAAGTGATGTTATATTATTAGCAAATTAACAATGACACATGAGAGCCCTCTTTATATATAGTGGAATACTAACCTAACAATACTCATGGCCCAATCCGAGCATACTATATAATTACAGAGAAAATCAGAGTTAAACACGCGTTAATCATTTCATTTGCACTCTTCGATCACTATAAAAGAGTCCTACAACCTCATTCCAAGACACCACACACCAAATTTCTCTATTGACTATTTTTTTGTTGCATTAAAATTCCAGCAAACTTTTTCAGGCAAGTCAAACCATCTTTAACAATACATATATTTTGGTTGTTGTAGCTAGAGAAGAAACAATGAATTTTATAAGGAGTCGTATTAAATACAAGCCTGGTTTATTTCTTAGTTTAAACCAGTTAACTTCAACACATCATCACTTTTCACAATTAATCTTACATCATCGCTTTCCTCGTTTATAAGGAGCTTTTCGAAGCTTTTAACAGAGGGAGCTTTTAGTTTTTAGAAAATAACTTTCACTAGCTCTGTTTGGTTGCAAGAGTTTGAGCTTTTATTTTTAAAAAAATAAGCTAATAAAAGCTTCAAAATAAAAGCTAATTCAAGTAGTTTTTAGGAGTTGCTGGAAGTTTTTCAAACAGAAATTACGTTAATAACCCTTGATTTATTTTGTTTCTTATTTAAATGTTTATTTTTGTGTATTTTTATGTATTTTTACGTTTTTAAGCTACAGCTACAGCTACTTTGCCAAACACTTTCATACAAACAAAGCTTTAGTTTTCAGCTTTTAATAAAAGTTACAGCTCCAGCTTCTAAAAGCTCAAGCCCAAACTTCAGCTTTCAGCTAATTACACCAAATGTACCCAGCCTTATGGTACTATGTGTAAGGTGTTTCCCCTCTTAACATTAAGGGTTCAAGTCTCAATTAAGAAGAAAAAGTACAAATTTTGAGAGGGGTGTTTGAGTTTATTGTATAAAAATAAATAGTTATTTGATATCTAATGTATAATCAGATACTAAATTAATGTGTAATATTTACCTACCTTTATAAAAAAAAAAATTCATCAATCATTTTCGTTTATTTCCTCAAATAGTTTACTAAAGAATTGTTTCTCAAATATCTACTTTTGGAGGCAGGATCAAATGAGAACATCTTTTAATGTGAAAATGGTGAGAACAATTTATAACCCTTGAATGATCTTTATTTAATGGTTGATATTAACTTGGTGTAATTAAGGTATGTTGAATTTTAATTATTTGGTTAATTAAGGAAGGGATATAAACTCAACATATCTTAATTAAACCAAATGATTGGCCCACAAGTATTCTCACCGTTCTCTACTTAAGACGTGTTCTCACCGGATCCTCCTCTCTATCTTTGGTATGTTATTATAGGTAATTTTTGTAGTCTACTTGCGTAGTTTAAATTGTATTTTGCCAACTACTTTGTCTTTGTTAGATTAGTGTTTAATTAGTTTGAATATAAAATTCACAAAAAGTCCCTCTTTTATTTACCTTTATTTAGTTTAATAATTGCATGGTATAATTATATTTAACATCATACTCGTTTTCCTTGTATTTGACAATCGGTCTTACCAAAACTATAATATAATATGATTAGGTTTTCTTGCATATTTGTGGTATAGCCGATGCCTTGGTAATTCAATTTTATAAATTTAAAACTTGTACATGAAACACACATCCTTAAGAAACTAATTGTAAACTGAATCCTAGACCTTGAATTGAAGGGTATGACCAATTTGAAACCTGAAGGGTTGAGTCCACTAGTGAGATTCCCCGAGTCGCAAATCTTAAAAGAATGAGTTAAGTTATATGAATCGTGAATTGCGATCGTAAACCTGAATCGTAAGTTGTCTTGATGCAATTGTAAACTATGAATCGATAGGGGGCTTTGAAACCAATCATAAATGATGAATTGTAAATCAGTCTTTGGTAGTTGGTACCACTGGAAATTTAGAATTATAAAGCATGTAGAAACCGGAATCGCAAATGGCATATCACGTGTATGAATAGTAAACTGACTATCTATACTAATCACAAACCAAGATAGTAAATGAGGAAACCGTAAATCAGAATTTATAGTTGGAATTGAAAAATGAGAATCGTAAATAGGCCTGAGTGCCAGTGGCGCGAGTTAAGTAAGAATTTGGATCACAAATCACTAAATCACAAATCATTAGAACATAAACCACTGGATTGCAAAATCGTGAGTCGTAAACCTAAATCATGAACTAAACCGTAAAGTGTGGGTTTCCTTTAGATAGAGTCTAAAAAATTCTAAATAGTATTTAATGATATGGAAACGTTAATTGTAAGTAGACGTCGGTAATTACACAGTTTTCGAATATTCATAAGTAATCTGATGACTAAAGTTTAAACTGCAAATTAGGTGAGTTTATACTTCTTCTTTATTACGACATAACGTCATAACCTGTATATATTTGTGTATTAAACATATTGTTACGTATATGTGAGCAATTATGTGTTGATTATATTATAATATATAACATTTATTAGGAAGTTACTATTCAGTATGAAATAATTTTTCTATAAAATATTATATATAAAATATTATATATTTAAAGATGCAAAGGCTAACACTATTTTAGCCCAGCAGAGTTGGCAAGCAGTATGCTTTCTTTTTTTTTCTATGCTTTTTTGCTATTTAGTATTTAATATTCATATTATTACATTAAGGTAATTAATTTAATTAATTATTTATTTTCTTTTATAACTTTTAATATGTAATGTTTAGTGTAAATATAAATACATATTTATATCCAAAAAATTTATTTTTTAATTAATGTCATAATTTCAAAGTTTTTAATGTTATAAATAAAAAACGGTGATAGTTTTAAAATAGTTCTTTTTTTCCTTTGTTAAAACATTCTTTGTTATACATGAAAAAAATTCTTTGGCGTAATATAAAAAATAGAACATGGGTCGTTTTAAATTTGAACATAATTACGCATTATAGTTTTAGTTATTTAAGAGTTTTGACTCTTTGTTTTGAATATTTATGTGTGAATGTAAGTTTTTTCATATTTCGTTCAACATAATTAAGATCCGCTACAACACGCGGGTACTACTCCACTCGTTGATTATAATCTTGTGAGTGATAACTAAGGGGGTTATCTATTGTGGTGACTGGTGAGCATCAAGGTCTAGTGGACAAATAGTATTGATGTCGGTGGACATTGAGTGAGCTAGGCTAAGGGGGCTAAATGTGATATCATGATGTGATGTACGTGTTATACGGAGTGTGATATCCATCATAAGGTATGAGTGTTGTGTTAGTTCCCTAAACTATATATACTTACACGTTGTTGAACATTATTTTTTAAATACTTCAGACAAGAACACTGAAAAGTCTCTAACGTGACACTAATATTATTTAATAGTGTTTAAACAATTTGTTGATTCCGATGTTTTAAACGGTACTCTTATATTATGATTTGAGAATGAGAACAGTTATAAATTTTTATTTATAAAATAGTTGTTTCTTCATGTGTTTGATTTTCTTATAAAGTTGGAAATTGCGTATAACGTCCACTCATCGACCACCGCCTCGTATGCGTGTGTAAATGATAAAAAAAATCAAGCTTTTTTTCATGTCTGCATGGTTGAAAATTAGAATTTGAAAATGACGGGCATGGGCAGTGCAAGGAATACCTTTGCAGCTTTGCCATTCGCATAACAAATGTTAAAAAATTAATAAAATATTAAATATTATAAAATGCGAAAGATTTGAGAGTTTAAAAAACAAAGACAAAAGATGTCAATACCAAAACCAGCGATGAAAGCGTCGACGCAAGAAAGTTAATGTGATAGCAAAAACATGGTATCATAATATGAAGAGATGCAATTGTATTTTTTATACAAGTCAACAATTATTATCGTTACAATTATAAGCAATAAAATGTATAAAATTTTAAAATTAAGGGTTATCTTAAATATAAGAATCAAAATCAAAATGTTAAATGTATAACACAAGGGTAAATACGATTAAACATCAATTTAACTATTATATTAAATATTATAATTTAATTAAGGCTTATCTTTATATTAATTTATATTTATTAGTCACATTAGTTTGACTTTAAAAGTCAAAATTAAATTTTAAAAATATAAGAATGAAGGCTAAGATTAAATAGTTTACTAAATGAAATGTTATAATTATTTAAAATTCTTTTTCTAATTAGTCTTTTGTATAAATTAGAAGATAGAAGGTGTCACAATGATTTAGAAGATAGAAGATGTCACAATGATATCCTAGTTTTATGGGGTTGTATCTTGTATGATGTTTTTTTGATTATTTAGATTTTTGAGTTTAAATAAAAATCAACGCCGTTTAAAAAAAATGATACAATATCACATCTACCCTCGTGGAGTCGTGGACTCGTCCCTCGTAGAAGATTTTAGTTATAAATACTTTTCATTAATCGTCTCTATTTTTTTTTATGATTTACAAATAAATTGTTTTTCAAATTTCAAATTTTGATATTTGATGGGTGAATTTCTTCATTAATCATATTATATTATATCATATTTTTTAATATTATTAAAAACTACTACAACTTAATTTACTTTCTAAGAAATTATTATATTAAACTTTTCTAAGACCAACAATTATAATTTTAGAATTGTGAAAAAACTCATTTTAGTATCTGATAATAGATAAATTTGTTGATGTTGAAACAAAAATTCCTTTAGATAAATAAAGGTTTAGTTCATTCAAATGTATTTAATTTGTCATATTTTGATAGTATGTGTATTAGACTTTAAAATTTTTTATTATGTATATTGAATATGTAATTCTGTTCAAAAAAAATATTAAATATGTAATTTGTCATTATTGTGCGTATTAAATCTTTTATTATAGGTATTACTTATACAACTTTTTCTTTCTTATGTAATTAAAATTTTAATACATAATAAAAACTATGTAGATACACAATAGGACAAATGAAAAATTAGAGATATTTTAATGAATTTTACAAATAAATAATTAAAAAAATGTATTGAGCTATGAAACTATGAAAGTAACACTTCGGCTCTGCTACTATCTTCGGCTCTCATAGAAATTCTCCCAAATAATACCAATTAAACACCCTCTTAAATTTTTCATTTTATTTATATATTTCTTTCCTTAAAACACACTCTCTCTCCTTCCTTATCTGAGCATGGTCCTCCTACAACCCTCAACTTACTTCCCTTCTCTAAAGTTAGTGAGAAGGGTAAAAAAAATTCCAAAATTGTTATTTTATATCTGAAATTCGAGTATAGTTAATTGTTAATTTGAGTAAAAATATGAGTATTTAGTTGTTTTAAAAATGATACATATATAATTTTGAAGTTTGAAGAAGATACGAGTAATTATAAAGTTTCATATGAATATGTGTTATTTTAAATTCTAAAAGGTTATGTATGGTAAACATGAAATTTTATAAAGGGCGAAGACAAACTCTGAAGTCTGAAACAATAAATGCAAGTGCACATTGAGTGCAAACTCAACTACTGTCCATTTAAAAAGCTATTTACGAATTGCAATCAATATACCCGGATTTTAGTTTTTTTACATAGGATTTAATTTATAAAAATGTATTTAATTATACATATTTTGCTATTATATGTATAACTTTTAAATTTACCATTAAATATATAATAAACTTTTCAGAATTTACAGTTTTATGTATTGAGTTACCTGCTATTCTCTTAGCAGGTAATTTTCTGATTTTTAGTTTAGTTTTAAATTCATGTCAGATGCCATGTAAGTAAATCAATATTTAAATATTATTTCAGAAAATAAATCAAGAAAATTCATATTTTTTTTACAAACACTAACACAAGAACATGAAGATATATGAACATAAGTAAATCTGGAAACGTAAGAAGGTGTTTAAACCAAGATCTGATTATGTAAACCAAGATATATGAACAAGATCTGAAAATAAAATCCCTAATCATTTCGTTTATGAACCAGCAAATAGACGATGAAGAACATGATTATGTAGAAGATCAAACCCTAACCCACATTAACCCTAAGTTCAGATTTGGCGAACCAACGAATAGAATGGAACCCAAAAATCAAACAGAGATGAAACCCAAAATCGAAATAAACATGGAGAACCCTAAATCAAAATAAACAAATCGAAAACATCTCAGATCGAAACCTTAAATCCTATTTGCAACTTAAACCCAAATCGGCACCCCCAAATCTAACAGATCTGAAGTCGTCTGAACTACAAATAGGTACAGATCTGAAGTCGGTTGTGGAGTAGATGATGGAAGAACCCAGATGAAATCTTCTATAAATCACACCAAGTCGTTTTTTACTGAAGTTGATATGAAATCGATTGTGGTTTAGGATGTCGTTTGAACTACAAATCGCACCAAGTTGCATTCAAATATGAAGTCGATCTAAAATCTCCCATCAAAACTCGACCCTAACTTGAAGAACCCAGATGAAATCTTCCATGGAGCCTCTCGATCTGAACCCAGATGAAATCTTCATGTTTATTTATATTATTACTAATATTTTATATATAAACATATATTAATATATTTTATTATTTATTTTTTTAAATCATGAAAATTTCAAGTTATATGCCATGTCATCATCCACATAAGCAAATTTGGTGTCACATCAGCAACTTACCTGCTATACCAGGTTAAATACATAAAATGGTAATGATTAGCAAATTCAATACATCAAATGGTAAGTTTAAAAGTTCAGTACATACAATAGCAAAAGGTGTAAAGTTGGATATACTTTTATGAACTAAACTCTTTTATATATTATGTGTATGTATATATATAAACTCAAAAAAGTTAAAAAAATATAAACATACGTACAATATTATCAATCGAAATATAATAATTAAGGTCAACATAAAACATAAAAAAATAAACATTTCAAACATCAAACAACTTTCATAAACTCACAATCAAACCAAATTAAAAGTTTTAAGACATTGGGGTTGTTGTACTAATTCAAGATTTAGGTTAAAAGTCTTACTTTAAAAAAAAAATTTGCAAACCGGGTTGAAAGCACCAGTTCGACCGATTAAACCTTTAACCCGGCCGTGTCACTCCGGGCCGGAAATTGTCAAAAGCTCGGTATTAGTTGACCCACTATAGGAACCGGGTCACGAGTCAACCGGTCCCATCGGTCGAGTCGACCCGAGTCTTAAAACATTGATTGCAATTGAAGCTCTTTATAATGTTTGCAATGCATCGGGAAGCATGGTGAGAAATACGAATTGCAATTCAAGTCTTCCTATCGAGAGACTAGAATGAGTGTGGTTTTTGTTGGAGACGAAGAACAACTCAACGAAAATCATCCAACCACAGAGTAAGTTCGGTTACCTTTTTCTTAATTTCATTCCCTTTGCTTTCAGAACGTGTCTCTGTTTTCCTAAGAAACACAAGATCCCTTTCTTCTATATCCTTTTTGTACATCACCAACCAAACTAATTTGATGGTGGTACGTACTAATGATGGTTAAACCCATTTGCTTTCCTCACCAGTTGGTTCAAGACCTCTGCAATTTGTCGATGATCCATAAGTATTTTAAATCCGCTATTTGTATTTGTAATTATAGAAGATGTGCTTTTTTTGCAAGACATGTGATACGTAGCTGATTTGGTTTGCATGGAAGTTATTACATGGTTGTTTCTTAATTAGTGTTTTTTGCAAGGTTCTAAAAAACGTAAGGCGTGGCGTGGCGGCGAGGTCAAGCCTCAAGCTTTACGAGCTATGACGAAGCCATGACGTTTTTTAAGGCGTCACTTAAGGCGGCAATTTTGTATATATTTTATAATAATATATGTCCAATCTATCATTATTAATATACAATTTAGGGTTTAGGGTTTAGGGTTTAGTAACTTATACAAATTTACGCAAATGAGGAGCAAAGTAACTTATACAAATTAAAAACTACAAATTTATAGAAGTTCAATACACGCGATCGTAAAATGTATATAAAAAAGACCATTTTTAAAAAAAAATAATAATTTATGCGCGTCACGCTTTAAAAAACTCGCCATTTGGTGCGCCTTATCACGCCTTATCCCGCCTTGTCGTACGCCACGCCTAACCCCACCGCCAAGGGCTGTTTCTTAACGGCGGCCTCGCGCCTTGGCGCCGCCATGACGCGTTTTTTAGAACCTTGGTTTTTTGCATTACTTGTTATCCACTAGTTGACTTTTCCCATGTTAAGTTTCTCTTAGTTGTAGGTCCACGTACTTAACGGCTTAACCCCTACTACCATTTCCATAGTTTATTCCTAGAGTTTAGGAAGTAGTGGTATTTTTTTTCTTCTTTAAATATTGAAGTGAATTTGAGAAAAATGGAAAAGGCAGTTTCAATTGTCGTCCAGTTCATTGTGTTATCTATTTATTTATTTATTTTGTTTAGGAGGCCGATCACCTCGAATTCGATCGTATCAACAAGTCTCAGAAAACAGATCCCCTGTTTTTCTTTTCTTTTGAGTCTGGTCCTTCAATACTTCAATATATGTTAATTTCCTCAACTGAATCATTGATATATTTCTAAAAAGAAGATTAATTAATGTTTTTGATAAGGATCGAGGTTGGAGATTCAATCGAAACGACTGGCCGACTCTTCTACCTTCATCATTACATAATCCTTAAATACTCTTTTCACCTCATGTGCTTTCTTTCATATATCTCCCTTTTGCCAATCTTATTCATCCTAGATTACCACCAAAAGTAATCAGTATTCATTCATTTATATGTGTATTTAAGTATATTTTCAATATCAAAAACATATCTACGTAAATTTTTTGCTTTCCAGCAAATGTGTTGTAATGTATCATTTTTGTTGTGTACGATTATAATATATGTTACCTGAAACAATATATAGCTCTATTCAATAAAATGTTGTGTAAATTTTATTTGATTCTTCACAATTTAATCTCTTCATATATTATTCATCCAAGTTAGACGTTGATTAGAACAATATTGGCAGTAAACCCTTAATATTAATAGTGTTTTAAACTAGGATTACTTAATTTTATAGATTAACGTTTGCAAATTTTCCGGACTATTTCACGCAAAATCATAATAAACGAATTTAAATATCAAAAGTACGTACTTATCCAAGGAATAATTTATGAATTTTAATTCGAAAAGTATTTATCCAATTAATAATTAATATACATACTCTAACGTAAAAAAAAAGACGTTAAATTCTTTCTTGGTAAACATTGTAATTGATCGAAATGGGAAACATTTGGACCCTTTATTTCAGAGCATAATTAGATTCTTTAGAACATGCTAAAACAAAAAAAAAAAAAAAAAAATCCTAGAAAAGGATTTAAATTCGCCATAAAAGAAGAGTTTGTAGATAAAATATTTGGTCATGAATTTTGGTCTTGCCACCCTCACTGCAATATTATAAGAAATAAGTCTACTTAATTTTAAATAGGATTCCTAGTAGACATAAAAATTGTATGAAACATTTACCCATTACAAACATATATATGCAGAATATATCATGTACAAAATTGCCTATAAAAACCATGTCATGTTTTTCAACAATAACAACAACGACAAAAACATGTACATGGCTTTTCGCTTCTACGTCATCAAATTTCGGTTTTTGCTTATTTTCGACCATGGCTTAATTAGATCGATCCAAGGTTTGGGGTTTGATCGTGGTTGTTGTTTCGGACTAATAATTAAGAGGGCTCCTTAGCATTATTACGGGTGGGCTACTTTGGGCGACCAGGGTAAATAGTTCTAACCTTCTTTTAGGTTAATTCTTGAGGTATATCAAAAAGTTAAATCTAATTTGTGTTTATGGAACTTTTGTTAAACCGTATTTTTACTTTTGCTCGTAATCTGAATAAATAAAAGTTTTTCTTGAAACTCATAATTCTCGTTTTAGTGAAATTAATTAACAAGGTTAAAATTATATTAAATAACTTCAATAACTAGTTTAATAAATACTTAAATTAATTATATAAGTTTGGGCTGTGATGATCTCAAGTTGAAAAGAACATAACTAGTCATATTCTCTTATAATAAATTAGTGAGTTACTGCATGTTTAAAGTAATTTGGGACACATTGGTTTTTGTTATGAAAATATTTTTAGACATGTTTTTCTTAAGTTGAGTAGATCTCAATCCCTTAACTTTTGTTTCATTTTTGATTTAGCATTTTATAACTTGCTACTAAAAAGAATTAACAAAAAGTAAATTAACTTTAAAGTTAAACACTATAAAATTAAAGACTAACCAATATAAGTGTAAAATTTAGAAAATAAACTAGAATTTTCTACGAAAACAATAAAAATGGAATAAAATACTCACTTCGTCTAGAAATTTGTGTTCACATATAAAAAATACACGGTTTAAGATAGTGATATTAGTGCAAGAATTAGTTAGTGAAAACATAATTTTAAGCTTTACAGTTAATATATGGTTGATTTGTAAAAAATACAATATTAATAAACTAATTAAGAGTTATTAAATAGAAAAACTAACAATTAATAACGATATTTGTATATAGTGAATAGTTATTTAATTTTTTTTTACTAAAACAGAGTAGTTGATAATAATATTTAAAAGATGATATATATATATATATATATATATATATATATATATATATATATATATATATATATATATATATATATATGGAAGGGTTCATGTGAAAAAGATTTTATATGCGAAAAGTGCGAGAACCGTTCTGGGCCACTAGTTTTTTGTTATTTATTTTTTAATTCAAAAGGGTAATAAGGTCTTTTACCAATTTATTTAGTTTATAAAATTAATTTTAATTAACCAACCCCTATTTTTTCTCCTTATTTTCTCCAGGATTTTTTAAATACTCATGCTTATCTCACCTTATTAATTTTTTTCTAATTAATTTTTTCCCAAATTTATAGAATTTACTTCTATTTTATTACTAAATACGGTGTACATTGCTGAACACAACGTACAAATTTTTCGTTAGGTGTATTATGTTTATTATTGAATAGTGGTTTACAAAATTTTCACAATTGCGAATTTTAACTGCTTCTTGTTTAAATTATGTGTTCGATAATGAACACAGACAAAATTATACCAGTTTTAAGATAAATTTACAACATTCAATATTAAATAAATCAAATAATATACTAGTTTGATAATGAACAGTATTTAATACTGCACGCGACCAATTTTCTCAGTTATTCACCAGACTTAGATTCAAAAACCCATTTGTCTAAAACAACAAAATGGTGTTCAACAGTATATACCAAAACTCCAACTTAAATTTAACCCCGATTAACAGAATTTTTCTTTTTTTTCTATATTACGTTTTCGCAACTATCATTCGTGGTAACATTTCATTTCATTTTTATTTTTATATATGATGTATTCATTACTGAACAACCAAAATCTATATTTATTAGTTAACAATAAAAAAAAACCAAAAGAAATTTATTTCTAACAAAAGATCAATAAACCATAAATAAAAAAACCATGTTTATTATTAAACATTAATATTTAACGATGAACAAACCATAAAAAACAATATAGAACAAAAAAATATCAAAGACTTTTTAATAATGATCAATTTTATGTTCTAGCTATTTTTTAATAATGTGCCCATTAATATTTCAAATGAACGCACAAAAAATATACAAAAAATTTAAGAAAACTACCCAATTTCAATAATAAATAACAATCAAGATTACAAGGGTGTTTGTTTTAGCTTATATTTTGGGCTTATTGGCTTTTTAGCTTATTTTGTGAGCTTATTATATTTTATGTGTTTAGATAAGTTTATTAGCTTATTTTTGTCAAAATAAGCCCATTTTCATAAGTCATCTTAACTTAGCTTATTTTTTTAGAGTGGAAGCTTATTTTAACACATTTACCATTCTACCTTTCTTTAACACCCTCTTTAACACACAAATAATATAAAGATGTCATTTTTGGTCATTTTCATTAATAAGTCAAATCAAACACCTTTTAAGTTAATCCAAACACTTTTTTATCTGAAAAGCTTATAAGCTCATAAGCTTAAGTCAAAAAATAACAATTAGAAGATTAAACATTTGAACAAATAAAATAAATATCAGAAGACTACATAAGTACATATCAGTGAACAATAACAGTCAAGATTAAAAGTTCTTTTAAAAAGCCAAATAAATATATAAATAAGGGACAGTGGCTGGAATCAACCATCAAAGCAAACCCAACTAAAAGAATTCAAACCTGCTATTTAAATCTAAACTTCCAGATCAAATTAAATAGAGATACATGCCTCCATGCAGATAAAACTTCTTAGACTATTCACATCCATCACACCACTCACACAGCCACATCAGCGCCACATCAGTTTTCTACCATTTTCTCATCACATCACACAAACCCCTGCATCCATCACACCCTTCACATCCTTTTTCTTTTTCTTTTCTTTTTCTTTTTTTTAAACATTATTTAATTTTTAAAACAATATAATTAAAACATAATATAAATTCAAATATTAAAAATTAAAAAGTACATAACTTAAAAAAATAAAAATAAAAAGTACCTAATTTTTAAAAAAAGAAAAATCTACCACCTGTATTTTTTTTTGATAATTTCCTTTCGTTTGTTCACCGCATCCAACGCTTCCCCCGTGAGATGATCGTGCCGGCCATAGACAAAATCGAAATATTTGCTTTCTTGTCTTTCTTTCATTAGACGGTTTTTCTCTTTTATCGACTCGGCTACGTTATTCATTGCGTTTTGTTGCTCGGTTTTAATCACTTCTTCGTTCCCGGATGCGAACTTGTCAACGTAACCCTTGAATTCCGCCATCACGTCCATGATACCCGAGCCCGAGCCTCTTCCCGTGTTTTTTTCTTTGCTAGCACGTTTAGATTTGTCCCGCCCCGGTGGACGTATCGGCTCGTGAACTTGAACATCATCGTCATCCTCGTCGATGTCTTCAAAGTTAAGATCAATGTTCACCCCGGCATTGGAAGACGCAGTGTGCGGGGTTGACGGGTCCGAAGACTTGCTTCTTTTAGATGATCTCGGGGTTTCAACCATCATTTGGGGCACATTTGACCATTTAGAATGGTCTTTCAATTTCCTCCATGCTTCCTCGTGAGCAAACACTTTATTTTTATTTTCTAGCTGATATTGTTTGTTGGCTTTCTTGAGGATGTCCACCTCACTCCATCCGGATTGGGCGTTGTTGGTGAAATTATTGTACAAGCCATTGAACAAAGTTATTTTTTTCCGCATATCGTTCCACTTGCCCGTGAGTTGGTCTTTGGTGCGTTCAATGAACTCCTTTCTCTTTTCGTTGTAAAAATCACGCACCTTCCCCCAAAAATTTACTACAAATAATAATACATAAATATATTAAATAATAATATATACATTTAAATAAATACATAAATATATTTAAATAATATATATATATATATATATATATACTTACTTGCTTTTTGGTTGTTGCCGGTCACACAATTCTCGGATATTGTAACCCATGCCGTAGCCAACAAAACCTCTTCCCCGGCACTCCACGGCACCGCCTTTCTTTTTCCTTTTTGCACGGGATCGGGTTGTGTTTCGGGTACCACCTCCTCGCGTGGGGTGTTGGGAATAGCCTCCTCATCCTCATCTTCCTCCACATCAGGCTCATCGTCACCCTGATATGTTTGGCTTTGAAGGAGGGTTGTAAAGCCACATTGACTCGTGTTTTGAAAATCCGAAAAACCCATTTGGAATTGATAGAACATCTGGGGTTGTGGCCGGTAAATTCCACTATGAAAACCACCGGGAATCGGAGTAGGTGAATACATCGGAAATTGTTGTATATTTTGGATGTAGTTCGGTGGTGGAGATGACATCCCCAACATGTTTTCCGGTGGGGTCGGTTGCGAGCTCGTGCCTTTTCCCGTGTTTGAAACCCGTCGTGGGGTTTTGAACGATTGTTTGCCCTTGTCCATTTGTGAAATATATTTTTGAAAATTTGAAAAGATGAAAATATATTTTTGATGAGAGAAAAGATGAATGTAGAGAATATATGAGATGAGTAAAATTTTGTGTGAAAAAAATGGTTGAATATAATGTGTATTTATATGAGATAAATTGATTAAAAAAAAAAATTAAACCCAACGGCTCTCTCCCCTAAACCCCAACGGCTCTCTCCCTCTCCTCTCTTACATGCGCGACGAGACTCACGGGTGTGAGCGTGAGCGGCCGCTCACTCACCCCGGCGATGGTGTTCCCCCTCCTGAAGCTCCCTCGCGAAGCCCCCTCGCGATCCGATGCGGGCAGTCTTATGGAAAAGGGTAACACCAGATATGAAAAGGGTAACATGGTAGGGCTGGGAATCGGCGGCGGTTGAGCAACAAAAAAAATAGATCCTTGAACCTGGTGTAGATCGGCGACGGCTTGTACGCTCACCACTATCTGTCAACCAAAAACCGGCTACAAAACCCTAGCCGCCATCTATTAATTTCGACGGGATTCATCTACTGCCGCCCACCGTCGCCGGCCGATTAGATGAATAATAGAGGCGGAGGTTGGGCGAGAGAGAAGCGAGTGGGTATTTCAGGGCGGCGGCGATGTCGAACTTTAAGGGCACAGGTCGATTGGATGAAGTCCAAATTGAGAGCTACGGCGCTGTTGAGAATGAGGGCAGTGGCAGACTGATAAAATCGCCGGCGATAAGTATAGAAGAGAAGTGGAGAGGGTAGAGAACGGGGGTTTGGAGGTGGGTATGACTAATTATACGGGAAAGAGTGGGAGGGAGGAATGAGAGGAGATCTTAAATTGTCTATAATGCCCTTTAATAGTTTAACTAACTACCATTTAATTTGTTTTAAATTACAATGTTGCCATAGATATTTACAACCATTGATCTACTAATCTAATCGTCACAAAAAATTTCTCGCATTTTTTGTAAATAAACTTCTTTTCGCATGAACCCTCTCTCTCTCTCTCTCTCTCTATATATATATATATATACATATATATACATATATATATATATATAGAGAGAGAGAGATAGAGTGTGGCACGGTGCATATGAGGAATTCATGGGTGGACATGACATATAAAGAGGGAGAGTTGAACGGCTGAGATTGAGTATATATATATATATATATATATATATATATATATAAATTGGATCAATAAAGAACAATGTGTTAAACAAAGAACCTAAAGAACCAATATAGACCTTTGGATCATCAAAATCCATGGATGAGATTGATCGGTGGCAAAACTGTAATTATTATGTATTAATTTAGGAAGGATATGACAAAAATGTAATTATCCACACCCAAACCCACGATTGTTTTAAAAAAAAACCACCAAAAACTTTAAATTGCCATAACTTTTTAAGTTTTGTGAATTTAATCAAAAAAATTATACCATTCTTTTAGTTTTTTAATCCTCTTTCAAACAAGATCACTCTTCCTATACTTTTTTTAAAAATTTTTTGAAAATGAATTTTTTTTTGCATTTTGACTGCTGCGCAGGAAAAACATCTTTTTTTTTGCATTTTGGCAGCTCGTCGCTAATGAGCTGAATGTCGTAGCTAATGAGCTGAATGTCGTCGCTAATGAGCTGAATGTCGTCGCAAAAGGTTCGTCTCAGATCAGAAATTAGCGACGATCAAGTTTTTTTTTTGCGTTTTTCGTTTTTGCATTTTGTATGTTTATATGATTTATGTTCTACATTCTGCATGTTTTTTGCATTCTGCATTCTACATGTTTTTTGCATTCTGCATGTTTTTTGCATTTTGTATTCTTCATGTTTTAGGCTTTAGGCTTGAATTACCCAGCTCAAAATGCAAACTACGGATTTTGCATTTAGGCTTGAATTACCCAGCCCAAAATGCAAAATCTACCCAGCTCAAAATGCAAACTACAGATTTTGCATTTTGGGCTTGAATGAACCCAACTCAAAATGCAAACTACGGATTTTGCATTTTGAGTTTGAATGAACCCAACTCATAATGCAAACTTTGCATTTCAAAAAAAAAAGTTTCAGAAATATATCAAGTCCGGTCTTGTTTGAAAGAGGACGAAAAACTGAATCTAACGGTATAATTTTTATGTTAAAATTGTTAAGAACGAACGAGTTATGATCATTTAATGTAAATGGGGTTTTTTTTTAAGTTTGTTGATGGGTTTTGCTTGGGGTGCTGTAGGCGCCGATGAGTTTTTTTTTTTTTTTTAATTTTCTTTTTTACCCCTAAACAATGTGCCACATGTTATCATCAGGAAGGTTCTTTAGGTTATTTGTTTAAGGGAGGTTCTTTGTTTAACCACACCCTATATATATATATATATATATATATATATATATATTAATTATATATAAAGTGTGTAGTTATTTTGAAATATATTAAAATAGTTTAGTTAATAATATTAAAAGGGAGAGAATTCTTATATTGTTGAGTGGGTGTCGTTTTTTTTTCTTGACAAACATTGCGATCACCCGTCCCTTACCTAACCTTGCCTCAAGAAAAAATCGTCGTAATCAATGTTATTTGTATCATCCGGTCCACCCGGTACTTTGTATCATCCGTGTTACCAAAAATTTTTAATTGAAAATAAAAATAAAAATAATATAAAATGGTACGTTTTCCACTCGATCGGGAGACCTGCATTTACTACTTTCCTAGTTGTTTCCCTTCATCCGGTAACAAATTACGACAAGTGTTGTGTATATATAGCCAATTAAACCACAACCAAAGAAGCAAAAACACCACCGCCATTACAACAGCCAGTCGCTACACCGCCGCGCTGTAAACCCCCGGCCGGCTCGATCTATACACTTCCGCAACGTACACCAGCCCGCCGATATACAGCTGTGCTGTAAACTAACGCCGCTACATCGCCGGCTCTATATATATACTTCCGGTACACCAGCCCGTCGGTAAAACGCCGCTCTATACACTTCGACTACACCAGCCTGTCAGTACACCGTACGTCACGCTGTACACTGTACCGCCGACTACATCGTCGACTCTATAGGCACCGTACCACCAACTATATCGTCCACTCTATACCACTTCTGCTACACCAGCCGGCCGGTAGACCTCTACACTTCCGCTACATGCACAACAGTCCGAGCGCTAGCTAGACGGAACCATTCCGCTACACCAGCGCCGCCCGCGACAATACACCACAGGTTCTATACGTACACTTCCGCAGCAGCCGCCCTGCACACCGCTAGCTGCTAGACCACGTATCGGACTGATCGACCATCACTCCTCTATTCTCGAATCTCGATCATTCTATCAATATATATAGGAAAATATTCGATCTCCTCGATTACCGCCCTCCGACATAGTCTAGCCTCCACCATCTTCACTACAATATTGAAGACCTCTACCATCACTAAAAATCATATATGGAGGCGAGTAGTACTATGGCTAACGAAGGAGACGAAGAGCCGGCTGCCTTAGTTGCCATTACACTGCAGGAACAAGTACAATTTCCACCACGTAATGCACGGTAATTGATTAATTAAGATTCATTTTATTTTTGTGGGAGAGAAGAAGAGAGATTTTTAAATTTTGTCTTGTGTGTCCCTTTGACTACAATAATATGTCTATTTATATGCATCATCAGTCTTTGACAATCCATAGCAATAATCAATAGCCTCTCTTCTTTCCATTTTATTTGATTTTTAATTTTTGTCTTGTGTGTCCCTTTAATTTTTCTCTTTCGCGGTAAGGCCGGCCGGGTTTGTTTTTCTAGCTTCAATTTTCATTTCGTATATATTGACAAGTACTTTTGATTGATTGAGAGACCGTTTGTGTAATTTCCTTTTACGTTGCTACTTTAACGATTGGCCGGCTGGCTGCATGCTCTAGGAAAACGTTCAAACGAGAAATTTTTCGTATGAGAACTGCGAGAACAAATCTAACCCGTCCAATTCCCACTGCTTTAATGTCATTGCCTACCTATATATATAGGTACCCTCCACATGAACTTCCCATATCCAAAGAACGACTGAGATTGGTTCTCGCATTTCTCGTACGAAAAACAGTTCTAGCTTGAACCTTTTCTATATATATATATATATATATATATATATATATATATATATATATATATATAGGGTAAGGTTCAACAAAGCCCCCCTCTTAAACATAGATACCAAAGTCTCAATCTCAGCCACTCATTTAAAAGGACAAAATAGGAATTGAACTAATTTGAAATAAAAACCACGCGCATCCTACAGCCATTTCAAATTCAGTTTTTTTTTTTTAACCCTTAAATCTTTAAATGATCATAACTATTTTAATTTTTTGAGTTTAAGCTAAAAAATTATACCAATCTTCTCATTTTTTAATTCTATTTCAAACGAGACCACTCTTCCTATATTTCTGGAAAAAAAAAATTTGTCGAAAATGACGAAAATGATATGAATGACGAAAATAATCATTTTCGGCTGTTGGAAGAGAGTAACACATACCTGTTTAATCATTTTCGTTCATCACCTTCATACCCATAACACCTAACAGTTTCATCATTTTCGTACCCCTGTTCACCTTTATTTTTTACGAAAATGATGAAAATGACTAAAATTATCATTTTCGTCACCTGCTATTATGTGACATATAGGGGCCGAAAATTATAAATTTCGTCATTTTCAATATTTTCGTGCCCCCATGTATGTCATGTAAAAGCAGGTGACGAAAATGATAAAAATTCGTCATTTTCATCATTTTCGTGCCCCCTGTATGTCACGTAAAATCAGGTGACGAAAATGATAAAAATTCGTCATTTTCATCATTTTCGTGCCCCTTATATATCACGTAACAGCAGGTGACGAAAATGATAAATTTTGATATTTTTATCATTTTCGTGCCCCTCCTGTATGTCACGTAACAGCAGGTGACGAAAATGATAAAAATTCGTCATTTTCATCATTTTCGTGCCCCCTTATGTATCATGTAACAGCAGGTGACGAAAATAATGAAAATGAGGAAATTTATCATTTTCGGGACCTGTTGTTACGTGATATATAAGAGGCACGAAAATAATGAAAATGTCGAAATTTATCATTTTTGGCTGCCTCTTATATATCACGTAGCAGCAACAGCAACAACAGGTGACGAAAATGATGAATTTCGTCATTTTTCATCATTTTCGTCGATTTTTTTTCCAGAAATATATAAAGAGTGGTCTCGTTTGAAAGAGGATTAAAAAATGAGAAGATTGGTATAATTTTTTTGCTCAAACTCAAAAAATTGAAATAGTTATAGTCATTTAAAGATTTAAGAGGTAAAAAAAATTAAAAAAAAAAGTTTTAACCATAATACCCTTCCTTCTATAATTAAATCTTATAATTGTTTACTTAATTACAATCATGCCATTATAGATCTTAACCATTGATTTGATTAATCTAATGGCTAAGATTGGGACCTTGGGATCTTTGTTTAAGGAGGGATCTATATTGATCCAATTTCTATATATATATATATATATATACCTAATCAATCTTGTTTCATTTTATTATTCAAACGAACAGCCAAAAACAACATGTGTCTATAACCGTAAACTTGGAAAACTCTGAACAAGAAGATGCAGTCTGCCTTACCATTAGAGATGAACACACCGCTCGTCAGGAGTAAGTTTTAATTGAATCTTATTCTTGAAAGTTTTAATTTTTTTTTTCTGAAAGTTAAGCCAGTTTTTTTAAGAGTTAATTATTGAAATGGTGTATGCAGTTTTATATAAAGTCACTTGTTCAGTCTATTAACTTTAAAAATTACTAGGATGACCCATACTATTGCATATAGTCCTATAGATAGTCCATGAAATTAACATCCATCTAAATCAAACGTTAACCTCCTTTTTAAGAGGGACATTAAAGTTATTTTTCATGACACACTGATCATTTTAGTAATTAACTTTTTTTTAGTAAATTAACTCTTAATTTTTTTAATTATTAGTTAAATAAATTTACTAAACATTTTAAGAATTCTCTTTTTTTTCTTTCTAATTTCATTTCATTTATTTACTTTTAACCAATTTAATAAACTTTTATTATATTTTTGTAATCCTCTTTTAAAAATGAAAATGTCAAACATTGATATCGCTATACCAAATATCTTCTGATTTTGAGTTTTTGTTGACAAAACCATGTGTAGTATATTTAGTTGGATGGATGAATAAATTCAAAGAAATGATATCCACTTGATTTTGTTAATTTGATAACTTTCACAATTCTCTACAAAACTTATATCTTATATGATGCATAAATATACTACTTGTTATTAAATTTACTATTTGTTTTGCTTAAACCAACTAATTATTATAAATTTCTTTGAAATTGAAAAAGAAAAGCAGATAGTTAACTCGTTACACAGTTTTTTTGCTTATCTTCTTATTCAACACCTTACTGAACAGGACCTGCTCTTATCATAGGCTTGTATACTTTTACTTGATTCCTAAGAATCAAAAACCATTTTCTTACAAAAGATGTGTTTTTTTTCCTAGACATGTCTCAGAACAGAGATCCCCTGTTTTCTATTTTTTTTTAGTCTGGTCCTTCAATATATGTTGATAAAGATTCTATCTTATTTTCCAACGTTTTATAACTAAAAAAAACTTCAACTGACATCTATTAGAGATGAACAAATTATAAAGTAAATTCACTTATGCTTCCAAATTGGTTGCGTGTTAAAGAGTTTTTGAAATGTTGCTCTGTTCTCTGAGAGGTCATTGCGTTTTAATTTTAATACAAGATTTAATATATTAGATTGGGATGGTTGTGATAGTTTTACCCATTTATTCCTTGTGCAATCGATTTGTCACAAAATGTTTGCAGGCATGTAATTGGTTGGATGATTCGTACTTACTAATTTGGATTTTATAACAGACAAATTGCCTGTTTAAATGAATCCCGAGACAGTAAGTCATTTTTGAGTTAGGCCCTGTTATCTTGGAGATTTCATGTTAATATAATAATGCCCTTCTGCTTTATGTCCAACTTATTAATTTCCTCAACTGAATCATTGCTATATGTTCTAAAAAGAAGATTAATTAATGTATTTCTTTAAGGATCGAGATGGGAGATTCAATACAAAGGACTGGACAAACCGCAAGTCTTGTTGGAGATGAAGAACAACAAGCCAGTAATCCGCCCCCTGCAATGTAAGTTCATTTACCTACTGTATTCTCCATTTTTTTTAGAGAGCTTCGCGTAAAGAAGCAACATACCCTATACATTCGCGAAAACAAGCTTAAAAAAATCAAATTACGAAAATGAGCATCAGTTTCGCCCCCCAAAAGCTCAGTTTCGCCCCTAGCTTTGCCCACCAATCAAAGAATGACACGTGGCACCTAAAAACCAGTTTCACCCCTAAGGGGCCAGTTTCGCCCCTAAAAGGGGCCAGTTTCGCCCATAGTTGCCTCGTTTTTCGTGTCTTCCTTGACCAGACACGAAAAACGAGGCAGCTATGGGCGAAACTGGCCCCTTTTAGGGGCGAAACTGGTTTTTAGGTGCCACGTGTCATTCTTTGATTGGTGGGCGAAGCTTGGGGCGAAACTGAGCTTTTGGGGGGCGAAACTGATGCTCATTTTCGTAATTTGATTTTTTTAAGCTTGTTTTCGCGAATGTATAGGGTATGTTGCTTATTTAGGTAATTGTTTTTTTTTTTATGTTATAATTACTGGTGCTTAGAAATCTACAACAAATTTGCTTATATGGTGTTTAATTGTTTTCTACATGATCAGGTCATATGATGATACTAATTACTCGGGTCCTGAAGGTGTTGCAAATTTACTTCGCTATTATCCATTTGTGATTGGTCTTATAATCACAGTATGGAAGCTTACACTGGAAATACCGGCTCTCAATCCCTTAACGATCATGTCTGCTGTTGCATATCTCACAGCTCTCCTGATTCACATTATTATGAGTTGTATGTATGATCTCTTATTAAACCCAACCCGTCAACCCGGCCGACTCTTGTATCCTCGTCATTACATGATCCTTAAATACTCCTTTTACCCCATGTGCTTTCTTGCATATTTCTCCCTTTTGCCAATCTTATTCATCCTTTATTACCACCAAAAGTGATTATAATTCACTCATTTGTATATGTATATTTAAGTAATTATAAAAACATATTTATGTAAACCTTCATTTTTTCCTTCCAGCAAATTAATGTATTTGTTATGTATCATTTTTCTTGTGTACATATATAATAGAATATTAGGTGTTACCTGAAACATCATTTTGAAGTGATAATTATATGTAAGTGTAGCTATATCTAATAGAATGTTGTGTAAATTTTTTGCTTTCTACCAAATAAAAATTAAAATATTTGATCCTTCACAATGTAGTCTCTTCGTATATTTAGATCACTTAGACCATGTGCATCGGGGCCGTGATGGGGCTCGTGAGAGGCCATCACACTCGCGAACACCATCGCTGAATGTGTGATGGCTCCCTCACGGTCACATAAGTGATGGCGGTCGCGCATGTGAGCGGGAGTCGTGAGAGAGAAGCTTTTTTTTTCTTTTTTGTGATGTGAAGCATGTGATGGATGCGGGGTTTGTGTGATGAGATGAGGGAATGATGAGGAAATGATATGGCGCTGATGTGGCTGTGTGAAGGGTGTGTGATGGATGCACATGGTCTTAGAGTGACCAGTCCTACAAAATCAGAAGATTAATGATTAAGTTACTTCGTGATTAATGTCATCGATGTTTTTTTATGTATTAAAGATTTATTTAGGACCAAATGTCAAGCTATAGTAGCAGATGTTAAAAGTTGTGGTATAAGCCAATGTGAATCAGAACGAGAAAAACTGCATCGTCAAGAGTATGAGTTGATATATATTTGTATACTAGGTTAAAAACCCATGTATTATATACATGTGTTATTTTAAAAAAAAGTGTTTTTAAATTATTAAATTTTGCTTTATAATTTTTTTTTACGATATTAGTTTTATCTTAGTTTTTGTAAAGATTTTCTTATCCACCAATTCTAAGAGTTTGAATAAAAGGAAACTAAATTTTACAAAGTTATAAACCTATTCTAATAGATTTTCTTAAACCTATAAATGAAGTGCTTTGATTTAAGTTTTTCATTTTACAACTTTGTTAATAAAAGAAACGTGAAAATATCTCTCTCTTTCTCTCCCCCTTTCGCGTCGACATCGGTTTTGGCTTATTTTGAACCATGGCTAATCGATCCAAGGTTTAGGGTTTGATTTGGTTGTTGTTTCCAACTATACATTTAAACACAAACTCATACTATTTGGTTTAAACAAATACTATTCATGCTTATTGCCTAATGCGCCTTCAGAAGCTAAGACTTTGAAACGACATGTAGCTAGGATCGTAAACATATAGATCTTGGTGTTGGAAGCAGTTTGATAAAGACATTGGCACTTTGGTTTCTGTTAGTAAAATCCCTTTACTGAAAATGCGATTAAATTACGAACTGAAAAAATTCCAGGAAACAAACTCTTGAACTTAGGTTCTGGAATTGATTCAGATAGGTAATTCAAATAAGTGAGCTTCAGATCAAAAGCTTTAGTTTAGCAAGCTTCAGATCAAAAGCTTTAGTTCAGTAAGCTCAGATAAAAAACTTTAGTTGAGTAAGGTTCAGATAAGAAGCTTCAGTTCAGTTTAGTAAGTTTTAATTCAGAAGATCCAATAAGCTTCAGTTCAGAAGCTTTAGTAAGCTTCACTTAAGCGAGCTTCAGATTAGATTTCAGGACACATATTCCTAAACAAAGGTTGAGACTCGTGT
The DNA here is from genome assembly GCA_947179395.2 of Pulicaria dysenterica. NCBI lineage: Eukaryota > Viridiplantae > Streptophyta > Magnoliopsida > Asterales > Asteraceae > Pulicaria > Pulicaria dysenterica. Next base: position 83,472,617 of record OX359291.1, read on the forward strand.
CGAACACCATTCCCTTAAAAAGTTTCGTCGTCTGTTCCCATAATACAATAGTGTAAGCATATGTACTGTCGGGATGTCCACTTGCCTAGAAAAGTCGCCGCAAAACTTGAGTGCAAGAACAAAAAGAGAAGTTGCGTGAATTCTATGTTGTGTACCGAAATAGTTAGTTACATAATTAATAGATAACTGATTAATTATTATTTATTAATCTTCATTCTTCAATGTGTTTTAGTTACAAAAACTAAAAATGGGTCAAAAGAAAAATTAGCAAAAAAAAAAAAAAAACCACGTGAACTTAACAATTTGGAGCTGTATTCGTGCTCACACACAAGTTTGGCGATTTTAGCCTACAAAATACACCATCTGCACTTGTGAACAATGACAGGACTTGAAGTAAAACTACACATAGAACTATAGAAGCTTATAAGCCTTTATACTTTCAATGGCCCACTAAATGGTTACTCCTCCTTTCTATGTGGGACACATTCCCACACCCACTTTGTTTTTGTTAAATTCCATACAAAGTACTCAACTTTGAGTATCAATATCTAATTCACACATACTCCATTTTGGACACATTATATATTGTTTCGAAGCTCTCATCATAACGGAGAATACAAACCCACTAAGGATTTAACATTAACAATACATATGTATGTATTTAAATGTGTCCAAAGTTAGTAAAATACATGTTTTTTTACTAAACTTTCTAACAGTTTCCCTTTACCAAAATAGCAGAGATGACTGACTTTGGACGAACATCCATGGTAAGCAGTTTCAAGTTAAGGCACTTCAAGCAAACATCACGGCTTCAGGGCTGAAGACACTTCCTCTGAGATTTCATTAGAAGCAGAATCATTCCAAGTAAGATTTTCATCTTCATTTGGAGAGCTTTACAAATTACAAAATCAGATATTGGTTCATGTTGAGCTAAATGAGAGAGATAATGATATGCATTCTTTTGCCCTGGGTGCAAAGATGCATGTGAGTCAGTTAGATATAGTTTAATGGGATGCTTTACCTTTTCTCAAGTTTGAAAAAGATATTTCTTATGTTAAGTACTGGATTGGAAGTTGGTAAGTGATATTACAAAAGTGTTAAATAATTATGTTCCTTCATTTTTCTTGAATCATCTAGGATTAGCTGTCAAATTGTGCTATACTCATCTTTCTATTTGATATGAAAATCCTGAAATGAACTTGTCTGCAAAAATAAATTGATTGTTGTAGGAAAATTAGTTCACCAAGTTCAATTGGAATCCTTTAACCAGATATTGAGGAGATATGCATGAAGTAATTAGAAGTGAGATTATGGATGTTAAGCTCGGTTCAACTTCAACATTGGACAGAAGATCAGAAACAAAGATGGGATAATTCTGCCTTGCAGACTCAAGATGAAGGCTTGGTGCTCTGTTTGGCTTTATTAGTCTATTGTTAGTCATTTGTTTGATTGCTTCTTCGTGACTGTACTGTTTTTTATGATGTTTTTTTACATCCTAAAGGAAAACAATTATGAGTTAGTATGGCTGTAAGGATGATTTTTGATCTTTTATTAAAGTATATTTGATTTGATGCATTTTAAGAAAAATAAAAATGATTAAAAAAATAAGTACGTGGCTGGGATTAGTTCTAGCAATAATTTTGGTTATTAAAAAAATGATCCATAGGAATGTTATTCTCAGAATTTTGTCATTAGAATCTGTAAGAAATGCTGCTTTTGGAAATCCACCAAAAATGCTGTAGTCAAAATTGTTTTTCGGACCGTCAAAAACAGTTTTGTGAAACCATTTTCTCTGATCAACTTCAGTTAGAAATCCTGTAAAATGTTGCTCTCTAACAATTTGTTAGAGATGTGTTGTTATTAATTATCTTTAAAAGGTCGAAGATGAAATTATTAAGTTACTAAATTTTCATGATTCAACTTAGGGCATACTAACACAATTTTATTACTTTAAGCTGTTAAAGTTATTCTTCTTTTAAATTTATAGTAACTTTTCAAATTTTACACTATAATTTTGTTTAACTATTACATTTTTCCCCAATAATTAAACCTCAATATTTAGCTTAACAACTACTTATAATAGTCTTAAATCATATAAGTTTATATTGTAATCATCTTAAGTTTAGGAAAATATAACTGGTCGTGTTATCCTCAACTTGATAAGATCTCCATCTCTTAAGTTTATATTGTACATTATTTAATCCTCTAAAATATAACGTTTTCAACTAGTTTATTGCTGGAAACTGAGATGATAAATTATCATTTTACCCTAATTAACTTACCTTAAAATTTTGTTTCTTACTTATAAGTTTCTTTACATCATTTTACATTTTTTTTATCTCCACCTAATTTACCAAACATTTTTTAATACAGTTTCCAACTCCATTTGCATCTCTAAAACCAATAGTTGTAGCTAGAACTTATTACTTTCCTAGCTCATAACAAGAGATGAAAATGATGAAATAACATAATAGAAAACTTAAACAATAAACAGTCAAAAGGAATACCAAATAAACTAGTTAGGGTATTTAAGTATTACAAAACTTCAAAAAAAACTCTAAGGGGCTGTTTGGTTGGATAGAATTTAAGGGAATTCAAGGGAATTGGATTTTAATTCCAATCAATTCCTTTGTTTGGTTCAACTTTGAGGAAGGAAAAGGATTCCCACATGAGACCCAAAATCCATCAAATGAAGGATTTCAGATTCCATCCAAGTTTGGATGGATTTCAGATTCCATCCCAAAAGCTCTTGCCTCCTTCTTCCTCGGATGACAATGTCGCACCTGTGACCATCGACGATCACACCTGTGACCGGCGAGTGGCAACGGCAACGACAACGGGTGACGGCGATTGACGATTGCGACTTGCGATGGCGACTAAGGCGTCGACGATGGCCACTAGGGCTTCGTCGAGCTTGGCGACTAGGGCTTCGACGAGGTCGTCTAGGGCGTCGACGACGGAGACTAGAGCTTCGACTGACGAGCGGAAACTTGCGACGGCGAATAGGGCTTCGACGACGTAGACTAGGGCTTCGACGAGGTGGCTTGGCGACGACCTGCGGCGGCGGCGACTAGGGTTACGACCTGCGACTGTGGTGGACGTCGATGGGAGGTAACAAGCTTATCAAAATCCAATTCCTGGCACTACCAAACACATGAGGTAAGATTTCAGATTCCAAATCCAATTCCTTCAAAATCCAATTCCATCCAACAATCCAATTCCTTCAAAAAACAATCCATCCAACCAAACAGCCCCTAAATAGCTTCATTAACTAGTTTCTTGTTTTAAAGTATTGTTTTTTAAAATAAAAGTTTTCTGATGTTTGGCATTTTTCATATAATATAGGTGCGACATCAACAAATCTGCTACCAAAGAGCATATTTAAAAACAATTGGAACATAACAGTAGTTTCAAAACTTGACATTAGGTTTCCTTTGATACAATGAAGAGGGAAAAGAAGGGGAGGGGGGGGGGGACACAGGTTTTTAAGCCTCCAAGAATGGCTTCCTCAATACTTCAGCAAAATCTATAATAATACTGAAAGCAAAATGATGATATTAGGCTGTGGTTTCCTTCTTAAGTTTAGCTAGCTCCTGCCTTACAATTCCAGCTTTCTGCAAGATCACAAATTGTACAACCAACTATGAGTACTGTTACTATGACCAAAGCTGACCAAACACTTCATCAGAACCATAATAATCAGATAAACCAGTATATGCAAAAAATAGAGTTGGCGGAAATGAAGTAATAGTACTCAATCCTACTGGGGAGCGGTATGAGAGAGGTAGGATGTAAGTATGTAACTAGTCATATTCCTACCTCCAAAAGTAGGGAGATATAATGTAGATTATTTAACGTAAACTGCCCCCAAACATATATTCATCATGAATATTATACATCCTATGTGTGTGTTTGATACCTTGATCTTAGCCAACATAATTTTGAACCTATCAAAATCATTGAGTGATGCTCTCTTCTTCTTCACAATAAGCTTTCTTCCCCAAGAACTGCTCTCCCACTTGTTCTTAACATCTGCAATAATCGAAATTTCAGTTGAGCAGCGAGCCACAAAAGTACAACATGTACAACAAACAGCCTGATACCTACCAGCAGCCTCCAAAGCAGCAACAAGAGTTTTCTTCTTCGGGACTCTGTTGATGTCAATCTTTATGTCTGTGAGTGTTAGCCTTTTGAAGTTCATTTGGCCTCTAACCATGTCAGGAGCATCAACAAGAGCCTGCCAAAAAAAAAGGAGATCTCAGAAGGAAAAAATACATTAATTCTAAAATTTACATTTACAAAAATATGAGCATATAAGAAATCACTTCATGTAAACAAACGAAAGTGCTGCATACACAAGATTACAAAAGAAGCCATCATCAAAACAAGCCTTGCAACAAGATCAATCGGCCTTGAATATAGCTAATTAACCATTCCTTCCAAAAGAAATTAAAGAGTATAGTCTCTTAGAATAGACAAGTATCAACTATCAAATAACCATTTTAACCAATTTCTGTTATATTGCAGTGCAATTTATCTCACATGCTGTAGAAATGATAAAAAGTGCATACGTTTAAGAAGTAAATGTGTAGTTTTGTTTACCTCCATTTCTTTTAAGAAACTATGTAATCGAGTTGTCCAAAAAATGACTAGGTGAAATGAACAATCGTATCAACTGTTTGTCTAAACACTATGTAACCAATATTTTGATGATTTATACAAAATAGATGTGCAGTAAACTAATCATGCAACAAAGGAAGTTACTCAGTGGTCACAAATCGTTTTCAATCAATTAAATTTCAAATAATAACACAGATGAAAATAACTTAATTTCAGCTAGATAATCCTTCATTCGGATACTAAGGTTCGTCAAACTCGGGAAGGAAGAAGAATACTAACAAAGCACTATCTGAAGTTATAAATCAAGCCATATGTACAGCTAAAACGATACCTAATCAGAATCTGATTCAATCTAAGTATCGCATTTTCCTGCAGAACATGAAAAATTAAGGAAAACCTTGAACTAGAAGGTACGCTCATATAACAGAATCAACAATCAAATCAGAGTAAAAAAAACTGAATTTGTTGTAATACAGTCAAGAGAGAACGTAGTTACCCTGTTTTGATCAATGACATCGACGATGACTACGAGCTTTCCATAATCCTTTCCGTAGTTGACAAGGGCGATTCTTCCGATCTCGACGTACCTTTTGAACGGCTACAGAAATCAAATTTACATGGACCATTTGATCAGATACAAGTGACAACATTCGATGAAAAAGTGAAATTTAGGGTTTTGATTTACCATTTTCAGAATCCTGTCTGTCGAGCGCCGAGAAACAAGATCTTCGTGCGGTAGTGATGAATATAAAGAAAGTTAGGGTTTGGACTTTGGAACGCCGGACGCTTTTATCGTGGAGTGATCAGTTGGGCTGGGCTTTAATTTTTTAAATTTCTAATATGAGCCGAAATGTCGTGGTCTCGAGTCTCAACTCTCGTGGAGTGAAGAATTCCGGCCCAAGGCGGTAGTATAAAGTTTTGAGATATCCTTTGTTTTACACTCGACAATGTATATGTATGGTTTGCTATTGACAGGGGTGTAATCGAGTAGAGACAGCTTGCGAGCTATATGAGACTGATTCGAAAAATAACCGAAACGGCAAAACCAACTCAAGGTGAACCGAGTCGAGCTTGAGCTCGAGCTACTCGGGTAAGGTTTCAAGCTGAGTTCGAGTTCTGAAATACTCAGCTCGCCAGGTTTGCGAGCCTAATCGAGCTTATACTAAATAACTATAATACCCTTTTACATATACATCATTTACTTTTATACCCTTAGTAGCTAACTGTTAATTGTTGTTCGAAAATGTGAAATTTGAATTTCAGAATGCATTTTAGCACTTGTTGTTGCACAATTTTATTAAATTAAATTTTAGTTGAAGCGAGTCAAGTCGAGCTCGAAAGTGTCGATTACTTACTCAAGTCAAGCTTGAGTTTGGTACTATGTCAGATCGGCTTATCTTGATTACACCCCTAGTTATTAGTATGATAGCATTCAAAGACTTTTAAAAACTATAGTTAGTCTTTTATACTGTTATGTTATCTTTACATCATCATAAACTTTAAATAATCTTACTTATCTGCAAAAGCTTTATTGATATAAATAAATTAATTAAATTAATTGGTTTTTATTAGATGAAATGGGGAGGGGCCTATCATTTACGCTCTGTTCTCGAGTTTTTTTAAAGGAAAGGGAAGAAAAAGAAAGTGGAGGGAATGAAAGGAAATGATTAGGTTGTGTTCTTGAGTTGGAAGGAAAATGAAGTAAATGGAGGGGACCTCTTTCCTTCCAAATCATTCCACATCTGAGATGATAGATTTTTAAACAAATAGCTCCTCCTTCCCCCTTCCTTTCCCTCCTTAAAAAAACTCAAGAACACACAACATTCATGTCTTCCGTCCCTTCCCCTCCCTTTCGTTTCAAAAAATAACTCGAAAACACAACGTTATAGTTTTTAGAGGTTCTTAGACAAAGACTTTTAATGTTTGTAGATAAGGGAAACAATGCTAAATCTTTTTCGAGGGGTAGAAACCATCGTTGCAGATGGTCTAAGTTGTAAATAACAATGTGTGAAACGGGGTTGGACGGATGGTATAACTAAATTAGAAAATTTTGGAATCAACTGTGAAGATATTATTAAATTGACTCGAAAAAGTTGACTCGTCAAGTATTATAAATTTATAATACAATGTTTATAAATATAAGGAGCCTTATAAAGTTAGTAACCGGCAAAGTAGATTGTTATGAAGAAATACTACAAAGATACTATTTTAACCCGTTTAACCGATATCTAATTCAAAATTAAAATATTAATGAAGCTATGATTAAAAACAATATCAATAACTTATAATTACCGATGGAAAAAAAATACTATTCGTAATATAGATATATATTAACTACCCTTTGTCTAATTCAAAACATAGTATCATTAGCATTTTAAAAATAAATTATATGTTTTTAATAACCAAAATTAGATAATTAATTATAACAAAATGTGTTATAATTATAAAATAATCATTTTAGATTGAATTTTCATGATATCGTATACGATTAGTACTCGTGTTTGATAAAAACATATATTAATTTAGAACGTAATTGATAAAATAATCAAATTGACATTCTGGGTGATTATGAATTTATGTAATACTAGTTTATTGACCCGTGCATGTACGGGTATTTCGGAAGTGTATTTGAGATATTAAAATTTTCAAATAAAAATAATGCAATAAATGAAATATCACCAAAAACTTTTAATCTTTTTTACTTCTAACACGTGCAACGGCAACATATGAGGAATAAACCGACTTCTGAAAGTGACTGTACTTGACTTTCGTTAATCGTCATAGCAAAACACAACATTAGAGGAAATTGTCTTCTTTAAAACTTAACCAAAAGTTTTGTATCTAATGAAATCATTTTCATTTAGGAATACCTACTAATATTAATGGATAACAAAAAATTAAGAATATACTAATTTTAAAAATGTGTCATTTTACAATAAAATTTGCACCAAACGTAGATAAAAATGAGACGGTTGTAAATTTTTAATTATTTTTTATCTAAACAAATTATATCACAAGCTATTAATCATAATTTACAAATAGCCCATAATTAATTACATTAATTTACAATTTTTATATAACTCTCTCACGTTTTCTTAAAAGTCCCTCGCATGTTTTATAAATTCTCCCTCACAATTTTCATCAAACCCCCTCCAATTGATATAAAATTGAATCGATCAATTTTGCAATTGATTTAAAATTCCAAATCTTGCCAAAATTGTTTTTGATAATGGATTAATTTTGTAATTGAGGGTTCCTATTGGTTAATTAAGATTGATTTAATGATTATTTTTAGAAAATTTGCATGTCTTTTATATATAGATAGATAGATATAGAGATATATATAGATAGATAGATTATAACTTTAATAACTTTAATATTGATTCTTATAGACTTACGTATGTGAGAAGGTGATTATTCAATCCTATATTTTATTGTCTCTAAAATACATTACAGATAATTATTAAATTAACTTTATTTTATCAAAAAGAGTTAATTGTCCAAATGGTCCCTAAACTTCGTTAAATCTGTCATTTTGGTCATTTTAAAGTTAAAGTGGTACAGTTGGTCCTTTATGTATCATTTTGTAGCCAAATTGGTCATTTCTAACGTTGACTAACGGTCAAATCTGTTAAGTTAGGGGTAGTTTGGACTTTTTACACTTATTTCTAATTTTGTATTAATTGAAAGAATATTTAATTTTTTTTAAATAAATATATACTCTCCCTCACTCTCTCCCCCTCTCTCTCTCTCTCTCTCTCTCTCTCTCTACATCGCCTCCCTCCTCTCATCCTCTCTCATTCTAGATCTGCAACCGGCTGCACTCTCCCTCTCCATCACCACCGCCACCGCCACCGGCAACCGCCACTGCTTCTCCTTCAACTGCAACAACCGCCGACGCTTCTCCTCATCTTCAACCACCGCCCTTCTCCTTATTCCTTCGAACTATGTGTGTGTGTGTGTTTGTATCTTAAAACCCTAACACTGCCGCCGGTTCTCCTCATCTACAACCACTGCCGCTTCTCCTCATTCCTTCGAACCATGTGTGTGTGTGTTTGTGTGTTTCTAAAAACCCTAACACCGCCGCCGGTTCTCCTCATCTGCAACCACCGCCTTCAACCATCGTCTTCAAGAAACCTAACAGATTGTGCGTGTTTTGTGTTTGTTTCGAAAACCCTAACAAATTGTCTTTAAGAAACCGTTGTGTGCGCTTTGTGTTTTGTGTTTTAAGCTTGTGTGTGTGTGTGTTTATATAGATCTGAAAGATTCTGTTTGTTAGATCTGAAAGATTTTATGTTTGAAATCGAGAGTGTGTCCGTGTGTTTCGTTAAATCTGAAAGATTGTGTGTGTGTTTGTGTGTTTGAAGATGGAAGTTTTGAAAAGTAAAATGGTGGAGGCGGCGGAGGTTGGCCGGAGATGGTTGAAGGTATGGTCTGTGGTGGTTGTCCGGTGGTGTTTGTTGGTGGTAGGCGGTTTCCGGTGGTGTTTGTTAGTGGTAGGCGGTTTCCGGTGTAGGATGAGTCCAGTGGTAGCCGGTTAAAGAGAGAGAGAAACAAAGAGAAAGAGAAATAGAGAGAAGGCGGTTAGAGAGAGAGAGAGAGAAACAGAGAGAAAGAGAGAGAAGAGTGATCTGCATAAATATATTTTAAATTATAAATCTTAATTCATAATTAGATAAAATAAGTAAAAGTATAAATAAAAAGAATAAAATAATAATAGAGGGGTAAAAATATCATTTTACCCTCATTTAACGGAGTTGACCGACTGTCAACGTTAGAGAGGACCAATTTGGCTACAAAATGATTCATAAAGGACCAACTTTATCACTTTAACTTTAAAAGGACCAAAATAACAAATTTAACGAAGTTTATGGGCGATTTGGACAATTAATTCTATCAAAAATGATAAACACATTATCTATGATTTAAAATTAAAATAATCAGAAAGTCACTTTTTACTCAGGAACACAACTACATGATTTTTATTTTTCAATCTTAATTTTAACAAAACGATAAATATATAAAAGGAAAATGATCCGTAATGTTAACATCACCTAACTTAGGTGATGTTACACTCATAAATTATTTAAATGATCCGTAATGTTAAAATTAAAGTAGATTGTAAGTGACATTACGGACTATTTCCCGATACATGAATGTCAACGAGGTTCCCAACAAAAGTTATCAACAAAAGCAAATCATTTTCCAGGGTTTTCCCATATAAACTTTATCAAATCCTTGATCACAAGATCTGATTCTTTGTTATATTTATCGTCCGACTGCTATCGTGTTTCTTTGTGCATACAATCTGGTAATTTTATCGCGATCTTAGCATATACCTTTGTCATCTCTCAATCGGTTCAGCGACCGATTAATCATGAACATTTTCAAGAAGAAACCCACTCCCAAGGGTACGTTGTCCGTGCCCTAGTTCTTTTCTTTGTGATTAAGATTAATTCTGTGTACACGAATCTTAGTTCACGATTCATGTTTAATTGCCGAAATTCGTGTTTATAAACTGTTTGATTCTGTTTTCATGGCCGGATACAAGCATGATCAAGTAATTCAAGTCTATCCACATCACTTCGATATTTAACTTTTGATAATTTTGGGCTATGTTTAGTTGGCTAGTTCAATCAATTCATCATTGATCGCTATAAGTGCAATATCGCTCCTTTGGATCATTAGCTAACGTATCTTCTTTAAAAATGATTCAGAAGCACTTCGAGAGAGTAAACGAGAAATGGCCAATGCTACTAGAGGTGAGCTTGATTTTATCTTAAGGTCTTTAATTTTTAAAATCTAATATGTTATGAACAATTTTTGTATTGTAGCATCTTACATGCTATTAGTTGTATACCAAATAACATATCATTAAATTTGATGAAAATGTCCAGCATATAACTTATGCAGATGGTTATTACGTTACCGAGCTTAAAGAATCATATAATCAAATTGAAAAAGGAACACTTGTTTGATGATCATAGCAGATAAGTAAATGCTAAATCTTTAACCAAAAGGAAGATATATTATCCCTCTGGAGGTGCTGATAAAATTATTCCTGTATTTGCTTCAGAACTATAGTCTGTACTGACAATACTGTTAGGAATGTAACCATCTTTTATTTTTGCCAAACCTTTTTGCCCAAACTAATACTCTTATGGTGATAGTCCCTATGCAATATATAAAGATGAGGTGGGCTCGTCTTTTGTATCATCGGAAATGGACTCGGGAAAATGTTATGACTTTGGTATGAAAGTATGCTTAAGAATTAGCATCGATCATGTGTTTTTATCACCTGTTATCTCCCAGTTTCATCTTGAGACTAATCAGCATTATCAACATGCCCTACAATAGTATCTTACTTGATATTGTGCATCTTTAATCTTAAGCGTAATGCATAGAAGCTGGATGGTACTGCTTTTGAACTATACGTTTGTTTTTTTGTTCCTTGGGATTCAGGTATAGAGAGGGAAATCACAGCATTGCAATTAGAGGTATGTCTTGAGTTTCATGAGATTGTGTGCACCTGAATTTGATACTTCTTGTTATATTGAATCAGATTGCAGACATACTTTACACCTGTAGTTGCTAAATATCTCCTTGAATTTTATTACTGTTTGTTGAGATTTAGGTTAACTATCACTCTGAGTTTGATGCCTATTGAGATACATGTTTTGTAAATACCTTTCAAATAGAATACTAGTACCTTATACTTATAAGTGGAACAGGAAAAGAAGCTTGTTGCTGAAATAAAGAGAACGGCTAAAACAGGAAACGAGGTAAGCTGTGTAATTTCAATTCACAGGGCTTAAATTTGTGAAGAAAATAAAAAATATAGAGACACGCATACTCACGTTTTTAAATCATAGAATATCCATCCGAAGATGACCCCTAAGCGTTAACAAAGGTTTTTTGCAGGCAGCAACAAAGATTTTAGCACGCCAATTGGTTAGGCTCAGACAACAAATAGCTAATTTACAAAGTAGTCGAGCTCAAATGAGGGGCATAGCAACCCATACACAGGTAGATCCTCAGATGGAAGCTTATTTGTTGTCATAATTAGACTGTTTGATGGTTTTCTATGTGTTCAATACGTTTCAGGCATTAGCTGCACATTCTTCTGTGGCTGTTGGGATGAAAGGTGCTACAAAGGCAATGTCAGCAATGAATAAGGTAATACTTTTATAGTCACGTTTTGTAAATACCTTCGACTAAGAATAGAATTGTCCTTCTGTGCATAATGGAATGATGTACGAGCAAGACATGATAAAGAAAGCCTGTTCATTTTGCATTTATCACCATTAGTTGTTGTGAGAGGAGACTTCATCCCTTTTATGATTTTGGGGTTTATTTTTTTCATAACGGGTCAAACGGTAAAAATTAAAGAACTTAGCTAAAAATGAAACAAGTCAAACAGTCTAAAAGTCCCCAAACTGTACTTGTAGGCTCATAGTTTACAGCCTCTTAAATTGCTTTTCTAATAGCTTGCAATTTATAAAGTTGAAAGAAAAAAAAAAGGAAGGGTTGGTGAGTTAACCCAATCCGTTTCGATCCATTCAAAAAGCCCCCTGTTTTGATTCACTACACAACTATCCTGATTCCTGACCCACCAATTATCACTACACAACTACTTGTTGAGTTACTTTAACCGACTTTGTAGAATTGTAATCTATTCATCTTCACTTATAGCTAAGACTAAATAGTCTATGTCTTGGTAAATAACTGTTTTGTCATTTCCCATCTGTGATTTTTGTTTTTTAAAGCATTTCCCTCATGTGAATTTGTTCCTCTGCAGGAAATGGCTCCTGCAAAGCAAATGAAAGTGATGCAAGATTTCCAGAAGCAATCTGCACAAATGGATATGACTGTAAGATAGTGTACATCCTTCCATTATAAAATAGGAAAGCATCATTTTTTTTGCAAGAATAAGTTGTCACAGTATTACTGATTTACTGGTTCATCAGATGTATGCCTAGGCTCATTTTTGTCCATTTAATCTTGAGGTTCATGTTCATGATGTGATAAAAGTGGGATAGAGAAACAGCCTAAACAAATGACCATAAAACTTACTTCTTCTCACTCCTGCTGTCCTGCAGACTGAGATGATGTCAGAGGCCATAGATGATGTTCTTGATGATGATGAAGCTGAAGATGAAACTGATGAGCTAACAAACCAGGTATGATCTATAAAGCTTTTCTTTTTAGCCTGAAAGTTTGATTTAAGCTCACAAGCATTTCTTGCGATTTGCCAATATGCGTCTTCCTTTTTTACATTCTCAGCAGGGTGTTTGGATGTGTGTTTTGAAAGTGATTATGTGTTTTTTTCTAAATAATCAAAATCAGATAAATATATGTGATAGAATGAACCTGTAAAAATAATGTTTGAATGTGCTTCTGCTGCTTATGTTGTAATAATCAGATGTGGCAAATGCTGATTATTTGACAAAGTAATAATAGATTAAATGACCAGAATAGACATTTTGTGAAAATTTAAAGTAGGAATGGTTTGTGATTGAATATAAAAGTCACTCAAATTAGGTAAGAAGAATGGTAGACATGTAATTTTAATTAGTCAATATTGTTACAGTTGGTATGAAGCTGATTATCCCAAAACTGGTTGTTTAACTTTTAAATAAATGGATAATCAGAAGTTAATCATGTTTATCCAAACTTATATAAAAAAATAACAAACTGAGAAATTGAGATTTGAAGTCACAGTAACAAGACAATCAGTTCCAAAACTTAAATCTGTACACACATTACCTGGTGAGTGGTGACACAGATTTTATCATCACTCAATTTCTTTTTCAGAAATTATCTAATTACTATTTTTCATGTTGTAGGTGCTAGATGAGATTGGTGTTGATGTGGCTTCACAGGTTTGTAGTCCATCAAATTTCATTCTAAGATGTTAATCATCTTCTTGTATATGTTAGTCAGCTAATTTAATTTGTACTAAAACTTTTCACAGTTATCATCAGCCCCCAAAGGAAGAATTGCTGGGAAAAATACAGAGGATGTTGGCAGGTGAAATTTAAAACATTGTCTCCATATCTTGCTTCCTCTTTTCTCCCATCATAAGTTTACTTGTTTCTTTGCAGGGATATCCTAATTAAGTGCACCATTTCCTTTTTCGTTACATTTAAACCAAAATATCATTTTCAGTCGTTCGGAAATAGTAATCAATTATTATAGACAACATTGATTTGTTCCACAAATTTCCATGTACTTTACGTGTTTGAATTACTAACCGTCTTTCTTGCTAAAATGCCCAAAAAACATTGGTTTTTCTTGAAATTGAGTAATGAAAAAGCAATATCGCTTATAAACAAAGCTATGGTCAAACATTGCATCTTTGGGATGGAATGATGGATGTAAAATTTTAAATGAGGGAGTGATGTTTCAAGCCACTGTACTTACAAAACAAATTATTGTTCTCGCAAAAAAAAAATTATATATTCATATATTTCAAATCCATCTCGATCTTAATCTTATTGAAACATGGTGTGATGCATGCAGTTCCGGGATAGATGATCTAGAGAAGAGGTTGGCGGCCCTAAGAGGTTAATTCCTTTGATCAAAATGCTTCATATGGTCAGGAGCCATGAATTCATCCACATAGCTTTCTGCACTTTTGTACATGTTTCCATCATTTGATGTACTCACAAATCCATCACCATAACTTTCAGCTCTAGATTAAATGTTTTTTATTTGCCTAAATTGGCAAATTATGTTGAAGAGAAAGTATATTTGTTGAGAAGTTATATCCATGACTTTGACTTAAATCTCGAACTTTGTTGGGACACCATGCATCGGCTTGTCGCCCCAGCCTGTGGGGAGGGGGGTGATCATACTTACATAATCCTTTCCGTCGATTGTCCAACTACGACATGAAAAGTGGTTGGAGCGTGGGTATTTTGAACAGGAGGTATGTCTAGAAAAATACGATCAGAGTCTTACAATTTGATATTATGTTAATCAACTTTTGTTTTCTGGATAATCATACTATGTTTGAGGTTATATCTGCCTATCTGAAGATTAATTGCATTTAATAGCAATTATATTCATAATTTAAACAATCATGTCAATTTATCATATTTCCTTGTGGAGAAATTGCAACGTAATTTTTTATGGCAGTGTCATAAAGATCCTATCGGGTTAAGATCATCTCATGTTTGGTCAAATATAGTTCATCATAATCTCTCTCAATAATGAGAGTGGGATATACAAAAGGACTCATTATTGAATTAAAATAAAGGACTCACTCTCATGTATGTGAGAAAACATCATGAGTCATGTGTAATCAAAACATAAGAGGAACGTAATATATTTGTCAATTATCTTTTAATTGTTTGTTTGTCAAGAATTCAAAAACAACTTTTGGATAATCAATTGCGCTGTGTTATTTTTCAGTATTATTAATTCGATTCTTATATGAGCCGTAGGAATTTTGAATTGGAATAATCCAAAGAGTTAACGTTGATAAGGGCTGGTTTGTGTTGGTGTTCAACTTTAGTTGATACTCAGTTTAGGCTTCAGCAAGACGGGGGTAATAATCGACCCAGATTAACTTGCAAGTTACTCAAAATCAACTCTGAAAATATTGGTAATTGGCTATGATTAAGTCGAGCTGACCTCAAGCTTGAAAGTTTCTGAGTCAAGTAATTCTAAACTAGTTGATATTACTATTTACTAATTCTGACAATCAAAATGAGCCGAGCTTAGATCAATGATGTCAGCTAGCTCATCGAGCTCGAGCTTGAAAATAAAGGTTCTACTCGAGTTTCGAGCTTTGATATTTCTATTCGACTCAATGTTGAGTTTGACACCATGTCGACTTGACTTGACTAATTACATCCTTAGGGAACGCGGTAAGGAGATATATCCGTTGGCCCCGCCGATTTAGGTCCAAGAGTCTAGTATAATTTGATGAGTGCATATCCTACAATCCGACACATTTACAAGTACAACTAAAATCGCTTGTATTACACCAAAAGTACTAACAAATGCATCATTCTGTTTACATGACATTCACACACATAAAAACTGATCAAGTCGTTTTTGCAACAAATCTAGTGATGTGATTCTCGCCAACAAGGTTCGTGTGGCAGTGGATGAGTCCTTTAACCCATATGTTTTTCTTAAAAGATGTATTTAATTTTCAAATATTGCTTTGTATGTATCCGTAGTACTGTTTATTAGCAAATTCATTTTTGAGCATAGAGATCTCATAATCCGAGACCATCGTCTGAAGTATTTGGGAAATTAACATGACGGAGCATTTTGATAAAGTAGTCAAACATTAGTTGTTCGTCGGTTCTCGTGCGAGGCCTATGCATACCTTCTCTTTTGTTTTCACATCTTAGAGCTTTCAGTTTTATTTTCTCCCAATCTTGTATTAATTTTGTTCCTTCTTCAATTCCCTGTATAAAAATACCTTTTCCTTTATCCGGTAAATGTTCAAATGAAACCTAAATATTTGTGAGAATGGAAGACTCAATCTCAGCCATCAAATTCTTCTTCTTTTAATGTCATTGTCCACCCATGAATTCCTCACATGCACTCTGCCACACTCTATCCTTTACACTCTCCATCCATGAATTCCACTTACAAAATGAAAGGCTAAGATTGAGTCCCTCATTCTTACTTAATTTATCATTCTCATTTGAACATTCTCCCCCTTTATCCATAGAAAAACTAAAGTTTGAAATTTTAGAAGAGTAGCTACAGGAGAATAATTGTGAAGGCATAGAAAACTAGCCTTTGGCATACCTGTTGAAAAAAAAAGATGGTTGCCAACATCAAGTAATGAAACAACCACGAACCCGACACTAACCAAGGGTCAGGGCGACATCCCGGAAAACACCAAATGCCACCTTAACAACATCGAAAGCCCATGTAAACCTATTCTCATGCTATAATATTTAATTCAATTACCAATATAAGCAACAACTACCAACATAAGCCAAAATAAACAAAAAAAAAGTCAAATTACGAATATAAGCATCAGTTTCGCCCCCACCTACAGTTTCACCCTCCACTAGTTGTGTGACACGTGTACGTTGCAATTAATAAAAAAAACTCATCAGTTTCGCCCCTAAAGGGCTTGGTTTCGCCCCCAAAGGTCTCGAAATTTGTGCCAGGGGTGAAACTAGTACACTGCATGTAACATCCTGAAAATGGGCCTAGTTGTGTAGGCTTGTACCTCGTGCTTAAATAGTTGTACGTTGGATTTAAGTGATTTAAAATTAGTGTGTTTTAAGTTGATAACGCGTGTTATGCGTTAATTAGAGTTATTATGTGAAAAGTGTTAAACGCGTTTAAAAGTGATAAAATATTAAACAGTTTCGTGTAATGATTCCGTAGATATCCCCGTTAGTTGAAACGGGTTAGCGGGTGACAATTTGTAAGTTGAAAAGGGGAACAAAATACCCCGTGTCTTAAAGACACTTGAGTCGGTTTGGTTGTTCCTTATCTTCTGGGAACACAAAACCCACACACTAACACACATACATGTGTACGTGAAAACACACACACATCCTATCAAAGATTTGAAAGAGAAATCAAAGGGAAGTGTTCTTGGTGAGCTCAAGTGTTGAATTCGTGCCTAACTACTGCTACTTCATCTTCTTGTAAGTATTTTCTTGTGAAAACCTAGTATTGAGTTCTTGAAGAGGAGACACCAATTTGGTGGTATTTATGGTGTTCTATGTGTAGTTTTTGAGTCAAAATGTGTTTATAAGTGTCTATGGATGTTAAGTAAAGTGTATGAGGGATTGAAACTCAGTATTTGATCGATTAAAGGTCAAAAAACGTGATTTCCAGAAGCTGTACGCGAACAGAGTCGAAGAACACTCTAACTGGGGTCCATGCGGTCGCATGGCATGTGCATGCGGTCGCATGGGGGTACATGCGGTCGCATGGGGGTACATGCGGTCGCATGGGGGTACATGCGGTCGCATGGCATGTGCATGCGGTCGCATGGGGTTTCTGGTATCCATACGGTCGCATGGCATGTGCTTGCGATCGTAAGGGGTGGTTGTGAATTTCCGCGCCGCGGAAGTTATTGAGGTCGCGTCGCGGAAATGTATGATGTGATCGCATGTGATAGTCTTTTGACCGTAAGTCTTGTATTTGTGCTATGCGATCGCATGGTAGGTCCATGCGATCGTATGGGTCTGTTTTGTGGTGTTTACCGCTTACGAGCGAAGGAAATAAGGTTTGCGACCATAAGTATGTAACTTGTGATCGTAACCAACCCTGGAACCATGTTTGAGGGTGTAAGGGATTTCCCTTGCGATCGGAAACATGCGTTTGTGATAGAAGGCATCTTGCAATCGCAAGGAGTACCTTGCGATCGTAAGGGATATTGTTTGAGGGCCTTTGTGACCATAAGGATAGTGCTTGCGATAGCAAGCAGTGGTCCAGCCCTGTCAGCTTGTTAAACTTGTGTTTTAAACCATGTGTGCTATGTGTAAGTAATAACCAAGCGTGTATGCGATGTGTTAGGTATATCTGTGGAACCGGAAGACTCGAGTGGCGTATCTGCTTAGTGAGGACTCCAGGTGAGTACCGGTTTTCCCATGAGACTCAATAAGTAGGGCTATCTGTAGTGTGTTGACACGTGCTATTGTGATAGTGACGTGTTGTGATATAACACGTGTAATATGATTATGATAGTGACGATAGATAAGTGATAGTGACGTGTTGTGATATAACACGTGTAATGTGATTATAGTAGTGACGATAGATAAGTGAAGTGATACGAGATAGACCCAAGTAGGGTTATGACTTATGTGATAACTGTATGCGATCTTTTAAGTGTAATTTGTATTCTACTCATCAAGAATGAGCAGAAGCTAATGTGATATTGTGATACAGTGATATGTGTGATGCCATGTGATATAAATTGTGATATGTGATACACATGCGTACTGTGGACCCTATGGGTCAAAAGTGTTTATGATTCCTGTCCGGACAGATGCAGTGGTTGAGGTCAGTCGCCGATGCGGCTGGGTCCCTTGAGTGTTATTCAGGGATTAGCGGTTCCCACGAGTGATTTTCTGGGATAAAGGTTCTGCAGGCCGCCGTTCCTCGACATACAGTGAGGATCTTGGTCTATGATCAGATCCAAACGGAGTCCTAGTGGCTCAAACGTGATGGTGGGCTGCTCTTCGCTCCCCCACCGATGCGGATGGTTGTGACTGATTCCCCAGCTTGAATCGTTGAGCCAGGCTAGCTAACTCGCAAGATATGATTCCGCTGACATGTCGCCATACCGCTATGTGATAGCTTAGCTTTGTGTGCCTTATTGTGATATGATAGCATGCTTATTGATGCTTATGTGTAAATTGGTGCTCACTAGCTAGTTGTAGCTAACGGTGCTAGATTTCCCTTTTTCGCAGGTTAGTGACTGATGGCCTGGCGAGCTTGGGTTACTCGTGGGTAATTGTAGTGTTTATATTTGTGGAACACTAATTGTTAGATTTATGAAACGTGATCCGATGGTCGGTGGTTAATTACGGTAACACCTGTTGTTTGATATGTTAACTAATCAGATAACCATATGATAATTTATAAGTGGTGATTTATATCCGCTGCAAACTTTTAATAAATAAGTTTTAAAAGTTTAAATTGGCGCTAATTTTAAGCTCGTGAAACACGGTGTTACACTGCAGACATTGGGAAGCGTGCATGCAGGATTCGAAAGTGGTAAGGGAGAAATAGGGGGCGAAGACGGATTATTTTTCAAGTAGTCTAAGTTTTTCCTCCATAACCAAAACCTTATGGTTTTCCGGCCAAAAATTCCGGCGAACACACCGGCGACTTCATTTCTTCACTTGAGAGACACCCATTTTAACTCCGTTAAGTATAAAGGGTTGGTTAACTTGCAATATTCCGGCCACAACATCATTTCGACGAACAATATTCCTGCCACACCACCTCAAGTTTTCCGGCGAACAATAATCCGGCGACACTCATTTCTTATATTTCAAGCATGTTAAATGAGGTAATTTTTTTTATTTAAGCCTATGTTTTTAGAACAAATGGTATTATTATGTTATTATTAGGTTGTATCAATGTTATTAGTTTAATGTTGTTGCTTATTATTAGCTTATTTCATATACTTAGTAGGTAAATGTTGATATATATTGTTAATAGAAGTTGATATATGTTAAAAAATTAAAACAAGCTTAAAAGCATGTTTTGACATTTTGTATCCATATTTAAAGTGAAAAAAATATGTATTTAGCTACTAATGGTTGAAGATTAGTGTTAATGGTTGTTTATGGAACAATTACAACTAATGGTTGCTTTTGAATGAACGGTTTAAATTTATGAACGTTACAAATGTAAAAACTTATCTATTACGCAAAAAACTTATATCATACTTGTAGTTACATGCTGTTAAATATGCTGATAACAAAAAAAAATTATATATTTTAATTGTATTATATTTTTGAGGTTGTTAAAAAAATTTATTTTATATTAGTCAAAATGTTTTGTTTTTCATTTTTACTATTTTTGATTTGTTTTGGCAACATAGAGTTTGCAAAAAAAAATGTATTATAGTATAAAATAGTTTTGAAAGTTTACTTATATATTTTTGTGGGTTATTTGTAACATCCTCAAATGGGCCTAGTTGTCTATACCCTCGGTACGTTCCGAATCTCGAGTTTATTAATAAATATTAGAATTATTATTAAAATAATTAAGAAATCATGATAATAAATATTTTAAAGAAAATAGATAAATTTAATAAAATATTAAACGGTTTTGAATAAGGATTCAGAAAATATCCCCGTTAGTTGAAACGGGTAAACGGGTATTAAGTTGTAAGTTGAGAAGGGGAACAAAATACCCCATTTGGATAAGATTGGAGACCTTAAGTCGGCCTCCCTTCTCAAATACACAGACACACGCATACACACCAACACATGCTTCTCATTCTTTGTTCTTGAATCTTGAAGCTAACTCACGGGAGAGATCATAAGGATTAATTCTAGCATCAATTCAAGCTTATAATCTGTTCATAGTCTGAGAATCATCAGCTCCTTCATCTTTGTAAGTCCATCTTCTCCATCTTTGTAACACCCCAAAGTTTGAAAGTTCTTTTGTTGTGAAATGTTGTATGTGTGTTTAGCAAGTTGCCTTTTCTTTGTGATTATGTGATTTAAAACTAGAAGGGGCTAAAGTTGTCAAATGTGCAAAGTGGTTAAGTGTAGGGGCTGAATTGCCATTGTTTGAAAGTGTAATTATATATGTATGCATTTGACTATGTTTAGTCAATGAGACCATTTGCAAGAACAGATAAAAACACACACACACACACATAGCCACTAAAATTGAGATTCTTAGCAAGAAATCAAGAGGAGGATAGCTGATTTTGTTTGTTATAGCGAAGTAGAAGCAAAAGGTAAGAATTCTTTATGTTTTAGAACCTGTTGGTATCATTAATTTCGAGTTGTTCAAGATTTGAGTGGAAGAACATGATGAGTTTTAGCCGTGCGAAGTGAAGCCCATTTCGTGCGTAGTGACTTCATTTCGTACGAAGTGCTCAATGTAAGAGATGAAGTCGATGAGTTTTGGTCGCACAAAGTGTGAGCCACTTCGTGCGTAGTGATAGTTCACTTCGCGCGTAGTGGGATTCACTTCATGCGTAGTGAGAGTTCACTTCGCGCGTAGTGGGATTCACTTCATGCGTAGTGCTAGTTCACTTCGCGCGTAGTGGGATTCACTTCATGCGTAGTGATAGTTCACTTCGCGCGTAGTGGGATTCACTTCATGCGTAGTGAGAGTTCACTTCGCGCGTAGTGTGTTCGTCTCGTACGTAGTGTTCAGAAGTTAATTCAGTTATTATTTATTGTTTGTAGGCAATAAGAGTTGACACTTTTCTGATAGGAGTGTAATTCTTAACTGCTGCGGAGGTGAGTGTACTTACCTTTAATCAGATTAGTATATGTTTGTGCACTAAGTGATTAGTATATCAATTGTATGTTTGATATGTTAAGTTAAAGGCTGATGTTCAGTTGTTCAGTAGCACTATGTTATAGTATTTGATATGAGTAGTATGCATTTATGTACCAAGTGAACAATATGATATATGTGTTTGTGATATGTGTTATGTATGTGCTCGAGTACAGAAAGTACCTGGCTTAGAGAAGTCTTGTACTAAGAAAAGCAGATACTTTGTATCGAATAGTGAAAGGGGTATATTGAGATCCTTATACCCACAAATAAAGTGTCAGGGGCTTGGTTACGCGCGAAGTGTGATCATACCCCGGGACTAGTTAACAGTTTGACTGTTTTGCAGGTTATAGCTGGGATGTGAGACATCCCGAGAAGAGATACTCATGCTATGTGTTTATTAGTCAGTAGTATGCTCACTAAACGAAAGCTTACGTTTTAGTATGTTGTACATGCAGGTAACCAGATTCCAGCAAGGGTAAGGCCCCGGTGCTCCGCAGAGTTGGATAGCTCCCAGCTTTTGAAAATAGTACTTTTAACACTACTTTTTGTAAAACTGTTAGTATTAAAGTGTTGTAGTTAGTTTTCCGCAAACTCTGATATTTTAGAATGCTAATCAGTAGTAATTGAATTTTTAAAAGCTATTTTAGAAAAGTGGTGTTACAACTTGGTATCATAGCCAAGGTTTAAGAGATTTGGGCACACACGAGTGTGATGTCTGAACTTAAACCGTAGTTTTGAGGTTAAGAGGAGCTATCCCTGGGGCAGTAGCCTTGGTGAGCATACGGTTAGTAGAGGTTTATGAATTGTTATCTGTTTTACAGATTGAGCATGAGTAGTAATGTTTATGTATGTGTAATAGTTATGTGGTTAAGTGCTAAATGACCATATGCCTATATAATACCAGAGAAAAGAAAAATGTTTAACAGGTGTAATTAGTTATGTTAATACGTGACCTAAGCTTGCGAATCGGGGTATTCCGCGACGGTATTAAGAACAATTATGTATAATATGTTCCTCACAACGCCTGGCCAGTGTATGTGAAGAACATGTGATATGCAATTGAGCTTAAGATTGCCATGTCAGTACCTTGTGAATCAAGTGAGGGGTGATACATGATAGTACAGTATGTGTGAATCAGATAAGAACAGAAAATGAGATAAATGTAGTATTGATAATATTACATACCTTATTATGAGAAACAGAGAAAGTTGTTTAGTAGTATATGGTAAAGATATCTGATTATGAATTTATAGTATGTGGTAAGTTGGTACGAGTTAGATAAAGTAGCCTGAGGCTAGTATACTTCAGAAGATCAGAATTACCTATTTTACAGATGCAATCCTTATTTTAAACCAATAGACCTATAAGTAAACCCTTTAGAGGGAGTTGTTACAGATGGATTGCAAGATCTTGAGACCAGTTTAGTAAAGTAGATAGTAGTGATAAAGTGGAGCAAAGTCCTATAAACAACGTTTTAGATATTATCAACTAAGTGGTTGAGTAAGTTTTAGAAGGAAAAGAAAGTTATGTTATTGTAGTACATGGATACAGCAGTATAGGTTACAGTTAAACCATTAGTAAGAATTAAAGCTAAGAAAGAACTCGATGCAAGGGTAGATGTGTAAAGATTGTTCAGTATGCGAAATTACCTCGTTAGAGGAAAGATTTTAGATCTAGTTGTGAGTAGTGATGATTAATAGGGATGGAATGAGATTTTTCGTATTAGTAGGTGTCAACCAGGGAGAAAAGTTATGTACGTATCGAACTTATTGTTTGAGACAGTGAAAGACTGGTAGACCATGTTGAGGTGGAGAAAGTTAGAAACATAGATTGAGACTATGACATAGACTTAGTTTAAAGAGTTGTTAAGAGTATAGCAGTACTAGAAGCTTGTATAGAACAGATCACAAAAATAATCTAGAATCTGATGATAAGAAGATAAAGTTGGTGAATGACATCACCTAGAAATTGTTAAGAATATGTAGTTTTGTTCAGAGTGACTTGGTATAGAAGTTTTGTAATTACAGTGGTATAGTCTGATGTTAGAAATGATACGTGTGAAGTTTAATGGCAGTTATTCGCAACGAAGTGGGTGAGATGATAAGTCTTACAGGGAAGAAAAGAGAAGTAGTTGAGAAAGCAGAGAATAGTGAACCCAAAGAGAAAGGTTAAGTCAGTGACAATGTTAAATAATAAGCCGAAGTTTGTACTACAGCATGGAGGGCTAGTTCCCCACTCAGATATACGAAGTGTGAAAAGTAGAGGCATGTGATCAAAGATTTGAAATAGTTTGTTCTAAGTGTGCTACCAGTTTACTAGTTTAGACATTATTGCCTAAAGTTATTAGTCGCACAGAGTAAGTCAGTTAATTATTTAGCCTAGTTTTGTTATAATGAGAATAAGTGCTAGAAAGTAGGGATGCCTTAGTTACGGGCAGAACTCTCCAGTTTATGGTTTAAAACGTAAAGGTTAGATCTAATGTGGTAGTAAGTAGATACAACAAATGATAAGACTTCATCAATTCCACAAGCTTCGCTTGAAATTGACAGTCATAGTTTTCCGATGTCTTTGTTGCTTTTACCTATCTCTGGTTTTGATGCGGTTGTCGGCATGGATTGGCTTGTTAATCAAAATGCTGAAATTCTATGTTCTAAAAAGCTAATCAAAATTCCTCTACCAAATGGGTCATATGCTATGGCTCGTGGTGAACGGAGGAAATCTGAAATTCCTTTAATCTCAGCAATTAAAGCTCACAAATCAATAGCCAAAGGGTGTGAATTATTTTTGGCTCGTGTGATTGATACGAAAATGGAAAAGAAAGTTGTTAGTGACATAAGGGTGGTGTCGGAATACCCTGATGTCTTTCCTGATGAGTTACCTGGATTACCGCCGATACGAGATGTAGAATATCAAATTAATCTTGTTCCAGGTGCTACACCCGTGGCAAGAGCTCCTTATCGTCTCGCTCCATCTGAAATTCGCGAGATGATGACTCAAATTCAAGAGCTCCTTGATAAAGGCTTTATTCGTCCCAGCTCTTCGCCTTGGGGAGCTCCAGTCTTATTTGTTAAAAAGAAAGACGGGACGATGCGTATGTGCATAGACTACAGGGAGTTAAATAAAAGAACAATAAAGAATAAGTACCCTCTTCCTCGCATAGATGATTTGTTCGATCAGCTACAGGGTGCTACTTGTTTTTCTAAAATTGATCTTCGGTCTGGTTATCATCAAGTTCGGGTACGCGAGGAGGATATTCCTATAACAGCTTTTAGAACCAGATATGGGCATTACGAATTTCTTGTGATGCCTTTTGGTTTGACAAATGCTCCGGCTGTGTTTATGGACTTGATGAATCGTGTATGTCGCCCTTTTCTTGACAAGTTCGTGATAGTATTCATTGACGATATTCTCATATATTCCAAGTCTGAGGCAGAACATGAGACTCATCTTCGTATAGTTCTTGATACTCTTCTACGCGAGCATTTATATGCTAAATTTTCTAAGTGTGAGTTTTGGCTTGAAGAAATACATTTCCTTGGTCATGTTATATGCAAGGATGGTGTAATGGTTGATCCAGTCAAAGTCGAGGCCGTGATGAATTGGGGAGTTCCTAAAACCCCATCTGAAATCAAAAGCTTCTTAGGACTTGCCGGTTATTATCGGCGTTTTATTCAAAATTTCTCCAAAATAGCAGGTCCTTTAACTAAACTCACGCGAAAGGATGTTGCTTATGATTGGTCTGCTGAACAAGATAAGGCCTTTCAAACTCTGAAACAGTTGTTATGTCAAGCTCCAGTTCTGACCTTACCCAACGGGTCAGAAGACTTTATTGTTTATTGTGATGCTTCTTATGCAGGTTTGGGAAGTGTCCTAATGCAGAGAGACAAGGTTATTGCTTATGCTTCCCGGCAATTAAAGCCTCACGAGAAGAACTACCCAACACACGATCTTGAATTGGCTGCTGTAGTATTTGCTTTGAAACTATGGCGCCACTATCTTTATGGTACTAAGTGTGTGGTATACACAGATCATAAAAGCCTACAGTATGTTTTCACTCAAAAGGAGCTTAATATGAGGCAACGGAGATGGTTAGAGTTGATCAAAGACTATGATTGTGAAATCAAATATCACCCGGGAAAGGCGAACATTGTAGCAGATGCATTAAGCCGAAAAGGCTCTTCGGAGAATGTCAGATTCATGAAGCTTATTATTGTATCTGATATCATCACTCGGCTTAAGGAGGCGCAACATGAGGCTTTGTTAGAGGCTAACTTGAAAGCAGAAACAATGAATAAACTGAAGGATCAACTGGAAGATGACAACCGTGGGCTAAAGACTTTTAAATCCCGAATCTGGGTGCCTAGCCTTGGAGGAAACCGTGATCTAATTCTCCAGGAAGCTCATAAATCAAAGTTGTCTATTCACCCTGGATGTACTAAAATGTATCATGATCTTAAGGTGCTTTACTGGTGGCCCACATTGAAGCGTGATATAGCTTCACATGTCGAAAAATGTCAAACATGCGCACAAGTCAAAACGGAACATCAAAAGCCTTATGGTAATTTGCAGCAATTACCTATTCCAGAATGGAAGTGGGACAATATTACCATGGATTTTGTCACTAAATTGTCCAGGACTTCAAAAGGGCATGATATGATCTGGGTAATAGTCGATCGTCTCACTAAGAGTGCACATTTTCTTGCAGTCTGCGAATCTTGGTCTATGACTCGCCTTGCACAGTTATATATCAACGAGATTGTATCTCGCCACGGTATTCCTTTGTCAATTGTTTCTGATAGGGATACTCGTTTTGCATCAAACTTTTGGGCTAGTCTTCAACGAGAGCTTGGTACTCGTGTTCATTTGAGTACCGCATACCACCCCCAGACTGACGGACAGTCCGAAAGGACTATTCAAACTCTTGAAGATATGTTACGCGTGTGTGTACTTGAATATGGTGGTTCGTGGGATTCTCATCTACCTTTGATCGAATTTGCTTATAATAATTCGTATCATTCTAGTATTGGTATGCCACCGTACGAGATGCTTTATGGTAGGCGTTGTCGTACCCTACTTGTTGGCTAGAACCGGGAGAGAAACAATATGCAGGACCTGATTTGGTTCAGATTACAGCCGACAAAGTTAAAGTTGCACGTGAAAAGCTAAAGGCGGCTCGTGATAGACAGAAGATGTATGCTGATTCGAAACGCAGACCTGTTACCTTTGAAATTGGTGACCGGGTATTCTTAAAGGTTTCTCCATGGAAGGGTATAATTCGGTTTGGAAAGAAGGGCAAACTAAGTCCGCGTTACATTGGTCCTTTCAAATGAAAAATCTGGTTTTCAAAAGCGAGGTGTTACATTATTTGTAAATTAAGTAAGTTATAATGTTTATAAAAAAAGTCATAAAATAGAATAATTTTGAATTATTTAATTTCATGTTTATTTTTTAATTTATGGGAAATTTATCACGCGAGCCTTACTTGTCGTAACCGGATGAGAATCAGTCAGGAAGAAATTAAACCCCGTCTTGAGTTAAGACAAGAAAGTCTAAACTTATTTAACGAAACTTGTTTTGCGCCATTTTAAATATTAAGGCGAAGCAAAATGATCTGTTGCTCATACACTATTTGTTGTGTACCCAAGTTCATGTCGGTAAAAACGAGTATGAGACTTTACATTTTAATGTAATACTACTTTGGTGTACTTAACTTAATCAATTTAAATTAATGAAAAACTACACCAACGTTAACAATGTTTCGCTTATACATGTTGAACACTGACAATCAAATTTTTAACTTTCTCAATACATACCACTACCGGTAACAGTGTTTCGTCCCCAAAAGCTGGCTAGTCGCAATCAACTTTACTTTTTCAGGCATAAAACACCAACCGTGTACAGTGTTTCGCCCTCAAATTATGAGTTGTCACAATCAGTCATAAGTTTACGGGAAAAAACCAACATGTAACAGTGTTTCGCCCCTAAAGGCTGGCTTGTCCCAATCAACTTTACTTTTTCATAAAAAAAACCAACCGGTAACAGTGTGTCGCCCCTAAAAGCTGGCTTGTCACAATCAGCTTTAACTTTACTGGAAAAAATACACGCCGGTAACAGTGTGTCGCCCCTAAAAGCTGGCTTGTCCCAGTCAGCTTTAACTTTAGGTGAAAAAAACACGGACCGGTAACAGTGTTTCGCCCATAAAAGATGACTAGTCACAATCAACTTTAATTTAACATCAAACCCCTGTGAAATTGTGTATAAATAGACACTAGAGGATAACAACATTATGCACTTTTACAATTCATCTAATAAATAGAAGGTGGAACGGAAAATGAGTTCAACTTGAAGTTTAAAAAACACAATAGTAAAGAACGGCGTTCTGGTAAGTTTATAAATTTATTAAACTTACGATACATAATTTCTTACATCCATCTTGTTATTAATTAACGGATCTTTATTTTGTAGACAATCCCTCCATGTTTTGCGAGGATGCACAACTTGGCCAGATTTACAAGATGTGTTCTGAAAGTGGGTTCATGGAATTTCCCTATGGAGCTGAGAGTTGACAGAAACCTAACAACACCAACAGACTTAAATGATCATGTTACCATTCATGGTGACTTTGATTTGTTTAAGCATACCATTCAACTAGGAATCAACGATTGGTTGAAATTCACTGCTGATGTGGATGAAAACAACTTTTTCCAGGTTGTTTTCACAATAACTAGGATCTGTTAGTTGTCACTGGCATTATTTCCATCATCGAATGTAATGAATTTCGTTTTCCTACTCTTAAGTATTATGTAATCTTTGTCGGAGGAAATAAACACTTTTCGGGTAAAATAAATGCCAACAAACATTAAATTTAAATAAATAATTACAAATAAGACACATACAAACGTATATATATAGCCTAAATTTTTGTGTGTTTATATGCATATATATAATCTAAATTTTATAAAAATAGCCCTGAGGACTACTTTCAAAAAATGATGGAAATAGAAGGGGTGAAATAAAAAAAAGTATGAGTGGGCCAGGACTGGGGGGCCCAAAGGGGGAGAAACCAGACATGTGAGGCCCACAGGGGGCGAAACTGAGGGCTTGGGGGACGAAACTATGGGTGAAACTAATGCTCATTTTCGTGAATCACATTCTCGGTTGCTTATTTTCGCTTACTGATTGGTAAACATGCTTATTTTCGCGAAGATCTCATAATATTTTTACCACTAATTATCAAAAACCTTTAATGATAAAGTGACCGAATCATAAAGATATAAAAACCCAAAGATGGTAAAATTATACATTGTTATAACTGGGAAAAGAGGTGATTCTGTTGCTATCAATGCAATTAAGAGGTAAATAAACTCACCTATTGATCATTTCTTCCGACTTAACCTCGATCACTCTACTACTCTACTCCCGTTTAATAATAACTTTTGCGATAATCCGTAACAGTCTACTATGTATTAGAGCTAATAATTGGTCTTTTATTTATTTAAAGCTAATCAGCTGGTTATCCCAGAATCAGCTCGTCGTTTCTAAACGAGCCCCTAAGCACATTTAAATACGTAAGATGAGGAATAACACGAATGACAAATATGATGGTCTGCAACAATCAGACCATCATATGATTCAAAATATGTTTCCAAAACTTTAACCTGTTTGTTCTAAAGCACAGAAACAGCAGATACAACATCACAGTCTACTTGCAGTAATAAATTTTAACTGATTCCATAGAGTTCAAATACATAGACCGTAAATTCCCGCACAAAGGAAACTCATTCTTTGGTAAGATTGACAAAAGACGGACTTTTCCCCTTTTTTTACACAACTTAAATTTGCAGGGTATTTTAGTGATATTTTACTTCCTGATTTGGAGGAACTCAAAGCTCCTGAGAGGATCTTCACGGCCACCCTTTGAAGTACCAGAGAAGCCTGATGGTTTGGTTTCATATCCTCTTTGAGTTGTAGATAAACGTGGCCCGCTACCCGACAGAAGTCGGCTTGATCTGCCATCTGCTGAAGAACTTGGTTTGGTGCTGCTTAGAAAGGAGGCTCGCTTTGATGAGCTCCCGTTCCGGGAAGATCGCACTTTTTCTGAATCAGGTTGCTGTGTACATTGATAAAAGCATAGTTAGATTTATCTGGAAGTGTTTCATAATGTCTAAATGTTTAAACCTCAAACTGCAAGAAATAGCGCTGTTCGCTCTTTACCAGAACATACAACATACTATTTAACCACTTTTTTGACCAAAATATGCAACTTGTGACCATTTAATGCAGCTTGCATACCATTTAGTATGTTTTCTTTTTACCGTTTGAAGGAACAAGCTACAGACATTGATATATTGGCAACAAAATGAGTAAAAAGTATTGCATACTGGTAAAAGGTGAATTATACATTGCATTTTCTTGTGATTTTCCTTCAATACGAATACCTAAAAAAGAAAGTGCTGAAAGAACCAAGTTTTTAAACACGGAGACATTTAGGAATTTACCACGTCTTTTGATGAAGGAACATCTTCCGAAGTCCTGTTTCTTGAATGTTCATGGCGGCCACCAACCGATGGATTTCTTCTGGGGAATGTCTCACGAGCATCTTGTCCAGCTACATGAAAGAAGCAAGCCACAGTTGTAAGCAGAGTCAAGAAAAGGATATTAATATTCACTTAGGAGGGTCCACAAGCTTTCTTCTTTGAGATCATACTTCTAAGTAGCAGTGGTAAAATAGACAGTTCGGACAGGCTGGGTAACGGGTCAACTGGGTTCATGTCAAAATGGGTAATTATTGGTACGGACAGAAACAAATTGGGTCAGGTTAGTTTGACCAAGAGCACTTCTGCCCAAAACTATTAACTTACTTATAAGGACTTAGGGTGTCAGATTTGATTACAGAAATTATATTATCTGTAATAATATAAAGGAAAAAAACAAGACGAGGCAGGTTTTACGGATTAGAAATACAATTTAGGTACTTTCAACAAAAACCAAGCAAGTCTTAGGTCCCGTTTGTTTCACCGTAATACAAAGGAATGGAAATGATTTTAATTTCATCCGTGTTAGTTACGGAATGACATTCCTCTACCTAAATGAATATTAATACTTCGAAAAATTTAATTCTTTTCCAAATAATATTACCAAACGCAATATACAACAGAATTTGATTTCAATTCCATTACATTCTTTTACATTACAGTGAAACAAACTGGACATTATAGTTGATGGCTCAAAATAACCAGTCGCCACCCATACTTATATTTAATACCTGAAGTTCTTCCTGGTTTTTCTGCAGATGACCCAACATTTTGACCAGCATTTCCGCTTTGAATCTACAAAAAGAACACAAGATGAATATATATCTTTTTATAAAGGACTTGTATATATACTAGCAACAGAAATTATTTTTCACTTACTCGTCCTCTAGAGCTGGCACCAATTTGTGGATACTTCAATATCGTCCAATCGAAAACATAGTCAAATTGATAGCCTGGTTAAACCAAAAAAAAGATCTTTTAGGTCCATGTTAACATATATCTACACATATAGAGTTTATAGATGCTCCGTGAAATAAAAATGATACTAAGGTATCAACATATGAGACATGCTGTGATTCTTCTTTCACCTTCACGAATAAATAAGTCTCTGAAAAGCCTCTTCAAATATGAATAGTCTGGTTTGTCTTCAAATCTCAAAGATCGACAATAATGGAAGTATGATATGAACTCTGATGGATATGATTTGCATAGAACCTGTTAAAACAACTTTTAGCTCGACCGAATTTATGACTGCATAGTCACAAATAAATAGGCCTTAAGAATGTACCTCTATTGGAGTCAACATCTTTTTTTCACTTATCCTATCATATTTCTGCTTCTTCGTTCCTGCTTTCAGTCCCTGCCAGGGAAGACTAACACAAAAATGCAGATACATTGTAAATGGAAAAACACTGAGCAGCATAGAGTTGAAAAGATAAACCAAATGATGAGTCACCTTCCTCTTAGGAAATACATAAGGACATAACCAAGTGATTCCAAATCATCCCGTCTACTTTGTTCTGCATAGTCACATGTACACTAAGAAATTAAAACACATTAATGTACTTATCTATTACCATAACAAATCACTGAAACAAATGAACCACTCACCGACTCCAAGGTGTGTGTTGACACTAGCATAGCGAGCCGTGCCTGTGAGATTCTTGTTTTCCCTGATGAAAAAAAACATGTTACAGTTCTCGAACATAGAAATAATGACTAAAGACATGACAAAAGAAAAGCATTTAGAAAAACACTATTTGTAAAGTTAGAGGATGATCAAGGTAATATCAACTATCAAGGCTCAATTATGAAAGCTGAGATGCTTTCCAAAAATAATAAAATTAACTTTGAGGATAGTCAAGATACCTGTACGGTATGTGTCTATGAGTCTGAAGATCCCTATACTTCTTTGCAAGGCCAAAATCAATGATGTACACCTACAATAACAAGGACCATATGATACTGAGAAGGGAAAGTTTAATCCTATTTATCACTTTGAAGTCAATTTTGTGAACAATTGAAGAAAAAATATCTTACAAATAATAATCTGATTCTTTCAATAAAACACTTTAGAAGGTTATATGCATCAGAAGTCAACTTTGGGCAACTTTCAGCCCAAAAATAAACCAAGTAGAGAAGCAAGAAAATGATTTTTTTTTTCACTAAAAAAAGCACCTGATTTGCCTTGCGGCCTAGGCCCATTAAAAAATTGTCAGGCTTTAGGTCGCGGTGTAGAAAACTCCTTGCATGCATGTACTCAACTCTATTTATCTGCAAAATTTAAAATAGATAAGGAATTATTTTGTAGTCAAAGCCACTCTATAAAAACGGGACCACTAGCACTTACTAATTGATCCGCAAGCATTAAAACTGTCTTCAAAGAAAACTTTCTATTGCAATAGTTGAAAAGGTCTTCAAGGCTGGGTCCAAGGAGGTCAATGACCATTACATTGTACTCACCCTCAACTCCAAACCACTTAAGATTAGGTACTCCAGCTTCATTAAGAAGACAAACAAACGACCACGTTATTTCAGACGGTAATTATTGTCAGATCTCAGCTAAATTTACGACTTTACAAAACTGATATTGTTATTATAAGATGAGTGACACAGAGGCTATGATATACTGCTCCACAAAACCTTAACAATATACATCCAAGTTGCTAATTGTAGAAACTAATATATGCACCACCTCACATACAAGATTTTTTTGTTTGTTCATAAAATGGAAATGGTATGTCCAAGCAAACTACATTAGATAATAATTATGATAATAATAATAATAATAATAATAATAATACTAATAATAATAATAAATACATAAAGTTAAAAAGAATGTGGAGGTTCATAAATAGAATTGTTTGGGTATTATTTAAAATTGGAGATATAACATTGAATTTAAGATCATCACTGCACTTATTTCCACATTGAGGAAATATGATATAAATTAAACATTTTGAAAGATTTTCTTCTCCAGTAGCAAGGATAGTTCAAAGAACTATTGAAATATGGCCATGTTTTTGGGTTTTTAAATAATTGATCTAAACAATGACATAAAGCTTAACAGAACTCGATTGTGTGTGTGTGTGAGACAGAGAGAGAGAGAGGAAGACTCACTTCCTCCCTGAAGAAGCATATATATTTTTGATTCATAATGAAGTTGAGGATGCTTTGTCTTGGTGGGTTCCTGGAATGCAGTAATAGAGAAATAAGTTTGATCATAAAAGAAAGTCAATCACTTTCTAGTAAGGAAAACACATATGGTAAATATGTTGATGATAAAGAAAGCTGCTAGTTTGCAATAACCAAGTGACACCACAAAATTCTTGCTCTTATCTTTTCCGTCACAACTTATTTTTGCCTACGTGTACTGTAATTCACAAATCATCCCTTTACGGAAAATGCAAACAGAGCAAATAAGCCCACAAGTTATTTGCACTGTGATTCTGAACAACGAAAGGTCAAAGTAGAAATCCGTTCTTGCTTATATTTTATATGAACGTACCATTAGACATATTCAAAAGAAAACACATGCATATTTGATAATAATGTACCTAGACATGTGATACAGAATTACAGATTGAAGGGATAATATTCAAATAAGGTAAGAGCATTCGCAGTATATCCTTTAAGAAGTAGACATGACTGAATCAACAAAACGTGGCAATAAAAAGTAAAGGCCAACACTACAGGTAATAGATCAGAACAGGCACAGAATTCCAGATTAAGAATTTAAGATGCATTGCTGTGATCTTAAAAAGAAGTAGGGCATAATAAAAAGCTAGCAGAGATTATTGTTGCATTGTGGAAGTTCCGAATTTGGGACCTACATTTAATAGACGATCACACATGCAAGAAGATTATTCAATTACATAATAATTCCAGTTTCAGCTCATACTATAGTAGTTGAATAAATAAAGTAATAGAAAAGCTAAACAAATCCACAGGCTTGACAAAGAAACAAAAACAAGGCAACCAATAAAGCACGAAGTTGCGGCAAAATTATTATGTGCTATGATTTTCATCGATGGATGCTATTTAGTATTTACATAAACAGAAGCAATCATAGTATACACACTAGCACAGAATCATATTCGAACATAACTTTCAGGGTTGTTTGGATGGTGCAATTTGATAGTAATTATCTGATTCTCCCTTTATAGTGTTTTGTAAACTTATGACTATTCGATTGTTTTGGTGTAAAATAATCATTTTGATACTTGCTACAACAAAACATATCATCACTTGGTAGTGTACAATTATTTCTGTACCCTTAACTTTATTTATATCTTCCTTGACTAATCAGAATTTACCAAACCCTAGACTCAAGGAAGCGCATCCAAAATTGTAACTTGCAGCAAGAGAATTTATTACAACTTCTTATCTTATTAGGCTTATTCAATATCTAATAATCGCGTTAATAATCACATCTAGACATCCCGTGTATCAATTAACCAATCGATGGATTGGTCAGGCAATCTAGTATCAAAAGCAACATCAGGAAAGGAGGTCAATACCAGCTTAACAGCAACTTCTTCCCCAGTTTGAATATTAACACCTGCATATCATCAAACAAAAAAGGAATTGCCTACTAGAACATATATATAATACCTAACATGATACTCAAAAGAAAGAATAAGAAACTTACCTAAATAAAGTTCGCCAAAAGATCCACTTCCAATCTTCCTACCGAGCTTAAACTTACCACCAACAACATGATCCATGATTACCGCTTCAATTAACTCTCGCGGTCAACCTAAACAACTAATCTGTACTCAGATCTATATGTACGTAATTACACCTCGACTAGGGTTTGTAAAAACTCAACCCCACTTGATAATAATCAAATCAACACCCAATTTCCATAAGAAAACGATCCAAATTAACAATCGATTCAGGACAGGGCACCACACACACCAAGAAACTCAAAATTTTCCTAAAAAAGAAGCAGGAACCTTTTCACATAACCCAGGAAACCCTAATTTCGACCACAGAATGGGCGTCTCTTGACAACAACATAATTGAGAATAAAACGAACCGCAATTTTTCAGCACCGACTAAATTCTATAAGCATCATCGAGTCTTGTTGATACAGAAAACATTCGCATGCAGATTGAACTTTTGTCCTTGTATAATTGAATGAGCGAGGATTGACAAATGGGATGACAGAGAGGAAGAGGATTGCGATGAATTTGTGCCGAGAAAAACAATATCCGATGAGAGAGAATAGCAGAGGAGGAGGAAGAGGAGAGGATATGTGAGAACCAGGAAAAATAAAGAGAAAGGCAGGTGTCGATATTGTTTTGCGTAGGCCGACTCTATTTGACCCTTCTTTGTCCCCTGTAATCAAGTGTCATAATTAATGTCATATATTTTTAGAAAATATGATTTTTCATGTTAACTTTTTTTTCTTATCTTTCTATATTTTAAGTTATAATTTTTTAAATTATAAAATTTTATATTTTAATAATAAATCAAACCATAGTAACATGTTAGAATCAAAACCAAATTATATAAAAAGATATATGTGGCGCCGTACACTAGCTATCAGCGAATATGGTAAGGACGGTAAATTGTGACGTACACGACAATAGAGGAAAGGGTATATGGAGCGGAGAAGCAAATATTAACGTGAATTACTTAGGTTATTTAACTAGTATATAAGTATAACAACATCTAACTTAGACATTGTTAAATGCACACATTATTTCCCTTTTAAATAACTTAATTGTATTGAAACTCTTGAAAACATTGTATATACCCTTTGAAAGGTTGTATATCCTCATACAAAATCTTAATACCCATTTTGTTACTTACTAAATAATACATATGTTCAAATTAAAAAAATGTAAGAAAAAAAATTAATGAATTTCACATTCCATCATTTAATAGATAGAAGAATAAAATAGAAAAAGAAAAATCATAGTATTAATAAAAAGTCATATGTTATTAGTAAACATAATATTATTTCTAATTGATAGAGTTTATGACGTTATGGGTTTGCTAATTTAAATTTACGAGCTTATAAATGAAAACCTTAATTTGATACATTAATAAGCACTTGTAAAGAATTAACCAACTTTTTGAAAATGAGAAATGCAGATGAGAGACCATCTTGATTTTATATTTTAGAAAACCTATTTTTAAAGAAAGTATAACTATATATGTATTTGTGGGCAACGATTGCATGCATCTTTGGGTTTATTAACATTTACAATTATAATAAGAGATGGTTATGTACTCGTAAAACTTAATTAGGGGTTATAATTTTAATTTTGTGTGCAAGTAATTGTTATGATGATGTATTATTTTCCTTTTTAAATAACTATGATAAATAACAATGGTTTTATGAAAGAATAGAATAAACTCCTATTGTTTATCTTACAAAGGACATAGTTATTGTACAAGCTAGGATGGAATATTCGTCAAGAAAGTATAACATAGTATGACTAAGATAAGTCTAACTAAAAGGATTGTGTCATACATTCCGCATATATTCATAACATGTATTGGATGTTAATACATATAGAGATGTTGTATAGGAAATACGCAGTATTATTAATATATATATATATATAGGAAATACTGTAACACCCTCCTTACCGGCCTAGTAGAATTAGGGTAATTAAGTTGATTTACCTTAGTTAATTGGTTGATTATTTGTTAAAGTGTTTTAATTAATTTAAATTAGTTAAAATGTGATTAATTGTTAAATAATTAATATGTGAGTGGAAGGGTGAGGTGGCCGTTTATGGCCTAGTTAGTCACCAACTCACCTAATTGTTGTTCATTACATGCAAAATCAAGGGTGTTAGTGTGTGTTTTACTTGCTTCGGCCGAGAGAACAAAATCAAGGAAAGAATTTGGATTCAATTGTAGATTTGGATTGTGTGTTTGAATTATCTGAAGTATATTGATTCTTCAAAGAGGTTAGATTACTGAATCATGTATCAAATGTTGATTAATTTCGGATTTAATTAAGTTTGTATGTGTGAAATCCGATTGAATGTTTATATGAAAAATTTGTGATCTAGGATGCATGATTGTTAGCATTTGGTGTTAATATGAACAATATATGTTAGAATTCAGTTCTGGAAAACATATATGTGGTTGCATGCATAAAATCAGATTGAAAATTTAGTTTATGTATGATCAAGGATGTATTGGTTTTTGCTAAGATTGAATCGATCGGATTTTAAGTATGAATCGATCGGATTGATTGAAATCCGATTAAAATGATCGGATTTGGTAGGAATCCGAGAACAATAGAACTGTTTGTCTCAGCTTCTATCGGATTGATGGATTTTATCGGACTCTTATTTATCGGATTTAAAGTTATCGGATTGTTGATTTTATCGGATTCCTAGTTTAATCGGAATCATGGACTATATTGGATCGAATGTTTGATCGGATTTGACCTTTATCGGATTGTGGATTGTCCGTTATCGGATTTGCCTTTGCTCGGATTTAATTGATCGGATTTCATGTTAATCGGAATTGCCATTTCTTGGATTTGATTTCATCGGATTTGGCCCAACCGGATTTGATCTTGTCGGATTTGAACACAATCGGATTTCCAGTCATGCCTATGCTCGGAATTGATGAATATTGTGTT
Organism: Pulicaria dysenterica; assembly: GCA_947179395.2. Classification (NCBI taxonomy): domain Eukaryota; kingdom Viridiplantae; phylum Streptophyta; class Magnoliopsida; order Asterales; family Asteraceae; genus Pulicaria; species Pulicaria dysenterica. Next base: position 83,510,363 of record OX359291.1, read on the forward strand.
ATGAAAGATCAAGTTTAGAACATGAACTTGTTGCCTTGGCTTATTAAAGGAATATAAGAATTGCCCAAGCTAGGGAGTTGGATGAATTCACAAGATTACAGTAAGTAAAGGGTAATTGTGAATTGTAGTATATTGGTTGTATATACATGAGTTGATATATGTACTTGTGGTTTTATATGTACGTGTATGTTCGATTTCAGTGTTATGCTTATTGTTTGTTGATTAAGCAAATACTGATTGTTAGTTGTTCGTTCAGGTGGTGGAAAGACTCAGTAGTAAGAAAGACTGAGTTCCCTGAGCATTGAAGATTTCGGTGAGTGGATATATATCTTGGATGTATAAGATATATCACCTGATTGTTTGCTCTTATTCTGTATATACATGACGTTATTGTGAGATCAGCTTGGCGGTTGTTATTCAGCTGGGCCTATGTTTAGAGATATACAGTATTAGTAATTGTCTTGATTTGCATTTGTTGTAATCAAGAAGTGCTATTATTGTTGTCTGTTGTAACTGGGTTATCGGTAAACCTTTGATTTGGCCGGCATTTGGTTGTAGGTGTTGCAACACCGCCGATCTCTTGTTTGTTTGAGCATTGTTGGTTTAGGCTTTATGCCTTGTATGTTTGTGATATCTATTCTCTCACTTAGCTTTGTGCTAATTCCCCACTGTTGTAATCTTTTACAGGTTAAACCTGGTATGTGGATTAAAGAGATGAAACTGGAATTTTGGGACTGATCATCACTCTGATATCTAATTGTTTTTGTAAAGAGCCTGTTGTTTTGAGTAACGCTGTATAAGTTGTTTTTGTAAATCAAACAGATTAAAGTTGTATTTTTTTATTATATTATATTATAAATGTGTTTTAGCTTCCGCGCGTATTTCAAGGTAGTTTTAAAAAGTACGGTGTTACAAATACGCAGTATTATATAGAGATGTTGTATCATTAAAAACTTTAAAAGAAATTAAAATCATTAGAATAAAATGATAACCAAAAGAAAAAGAGCTCAACATATATTCTCCAAGATTATATCACTTGAGCTTCAAGACCCCAAACGTCATTAACCAACTTATTGAATTTTACTATAAAGTAATCATAAATTCGTAATAATTTTAACGCATATATGTACATATCCCTCTTGAAATATATATTTTCAGTACAAATAGTTATTACTTAGTATTTTGAGACAACTAGATTTATAAATAAATCTGTAATCTTAGGAACCGCTGGATTCATAGGTAATTGTTTTTGAAAATACAAATTTACATTTATTTTACTCTCTCATTGGTAATATAGTGAAATTATTCAAGGATGTCTAATATTAATGTTTCAGATTCAGATAGGTTTGTAACTCTAGGGGATGGTTCATGCGAGAACCGTTGTTAGTGAGAGAACCGCGAGAACCAATCTCAACCGTTCCTTGGATATGGGAAGTATCATGGATGGAGAGCGTGGAGGGATAGGGTGTGGCAGGGTGCATGTGAGGAATTCATGGGTGGGTAATGACATTAAAGGAGGGGGAATTGGACGGCTTAGATTGGTTCTCACGGTTCTCGCACTAACAACGGTTCTCGCATGAACTTTTGTCTGTAACTCTAAATGTTATGTAACCTCTCGGATGAACTATTGACATCGACGTCTTACGGATAGAGACCAAACCAATAGATCGTGTCTCATCACTCATGGAGTCATGGGCAATGCACATAAAGGGCTCAAGCACAAGAAAGTTTGGAGAAACTTACTTGGCCCATTTGTGTGTACACCTCAAGCCACTAAAAGAAGTGTTATTATCTTGTAGAGCTTAATAAGAGCTAGGAAGAAGTCGATGTGATGCATTCGTGTTATGATGACAGATTGCAATTCTGGTCTTCTAGATATTGCTATAGTGTCAAATCATTCGTACGTTATAATTCTCTTAAAGAAAGAAAAGCAAATTTTTTTCATGCGTGTTTATTACTACATTAGGTTTGTAAGTCTTACTTTAGTTTCAACTATATGTTGATGGTGTCTTAAGTTTTTATGTTCTTATCTTATTACAATTAGTTGATAGAATTCAGGTCATACATAATATTTTTTTTTTTCCAAATTTCGTAGTTAAACCTTGTTAAAGTTTATATATATGAATGTTAAATTTTGAAAGTCCTTAATTTAAATATATATTTACTAATTAGAAATAGTTTTGAGGTTAACAAATAATCCTAACATAAAAACCAATTAACCAGTTCTCTGGTTCAGGTTCAAGGAAGTTACAAATCGATATTTCAGTTAACCGGTTATAGGTTAACCATTCATAGATACCTCTACTTATAATATCCATAACTCCAACTTAAACATAATCAATATTGAGTTAGACCATAAAGATAATTTATAAGTATTTTTGTTATTTAATTTTGTGGAAATCGCTTGCGCAAAATCTCTATTGTCCCAAAATCAATTCACCCATTAATGAGATACATCAAAGTAAACAAGAGTATGATGCTTATGCTAAAAGAAATTAACAGCATCCAGTGCTTCAAGTCAAGGTGAATAAAAATTCATAGTACTCGAATATTACATAGTCAAAGTCTTCAATATTATAGTCAACTGGAATTATACATCAATAGTAGTTAGTTAATTTATTTCAGTTACTGTATTATGTATGGAAATTGCATTTGTTTTAGAAAGTAACATGTGCCGTTAAAAACAAATGTGAATGCACATTTGACTAGTGGTTTCACCTGTGTGCATTTGTACCCAAGATTTCTGTACGTATAATGAGAGCAAGAAAAAGAAAGTTGAACATATGAAAATAACTAGTAAACGACATCTATATATAATTCTGGTAGCAAATAAAAAACTTCAAAAAAAAAAACCTTCACAAAAATATATGTAATTCTTTAATTTCTAGTAACCTTTTGCCATATCCAGAATAGATTTGATGAGGTGGGAGGCAATTTCAAAAATGACCTTATGATGATTCGTTGTCGGGTTCTTCTTCTGCAAATTGAAAACTAAAAAGATCAGAAATGATATTAAGTTATAACTAAACAATAAATAATTCTAGTGTAAGGTAATTTCAAGATTGAACATAAAAATTTCAAGGGTAGCAACAAAGGTTCAGTTAGTTGGGGGAAATGCAAAGAAAGATAATAGACTTTACATAAATATTGATTTATTGGAATGAACTTTACATTTGCTATGGAAAGGTAACTAACTTTTAAAGCATCTACAAATGTAATTTTCGACATTTTGAAAAGGTAAAGAGTAAATATGATCCATTTTAACTATAAATTAGTTTTCAGGTTAGATTGACCGGTCTGATTTGGTTCGGTCCAACTTTGGGTTGCGTAGGTTAGAATTATACTCCTACTAAAGAGAGGGTGGGGGATAGTAAGATACCAAACAGAGACTTGATTGATGGTCTCTTCGGTTTGGTTTTCTTCTTCTTCAGTTCAGCTGCAAGCATGAACAAATACAGGATTATAATAGAACCCAACCCGATCATATTGAAGATAAACAAAATATGAAAGTAAACAAGAAAGATGATAACATATTGCTCAATGAAGAACACTCATCCAGGTATTTCAACTTTGACCATCAGGTTGAAAAGGGTAGCCACAAACTTGCAAAGATGATCAAATATCAGTATACTTAAACTTTGAAATATCATGTGTATTTGTGTAGCATCTGTTCTTTTACAGTATGTTTACATGCAGCTTTGAGGAGCATTTGTCCTCCAAAATAAGTTCGTAGTGAAAAGAACAAAATGAGAATAGGAACACAGCTGAATATCAATATTGGAGCATAGAATTATCTTATACTCCATTCGTATCACTAAAGTTTAAAAATCTCACCCTTTGAAAGTCTTAGGTTTCTCTCTTGTCAAGCTTTCACACTAAATTCATCAGTTGGCCATAGTTATCATCACAAATTATTATGGAGTTTCATCCAAAAAACTTATCTACCCTGCCCTATTTTAATGTTTTGCCTGCTCAAACCTTTGATTTTATTACATGTATAATCGGTTCTTGAGACTTCATTTGACAAACAAGTTGTTAGTAAGAATACTGTTTTCTTGAACAATAATAATAATGGCATGTAAAAACCAAAGTTCAACATGTAGAGAGAGAGAGAGAGAGAGAGAGAAATACTCATTCCAAGGACTTGATAATCATTAACAATCTCAAAGTTTTTGTACGTGTAGCCAACAAAGTTAATATCCTTGGACGAAAGCATCTGCAGTGAACGCCAGAAATTATTATAAAGAGAAGTAAGAAATGTTAAGTTGACAATCCAAATACGCATTCAAAAAACATGAAATCTCAAACTTGTTGATTAACACTAAGTAATAAAATGAAGCACAAGTCCAGATAAAGAATACATCTTGATTAACCATAGTACATTCGATATATGAAGCGAATTTTGCACAAAGTTTCAGGGCAAACATCCAATGTGCATATAGTAAAACATGCTTTTCACATGCTATACTGCCTTAAGATTTTGAAATTTTGCTGGTACTGTTCACCATTAACTGAATTTAATGGATTTGTAGAGGTTAGGATAGAAGTTTACCCTTCTCCATGGTCCGGATCTTGATGAACTCTTAATTTGGTGTTCAGACTGAAAATTTAAGAACAAAAAGACCCGAGTACAGTAAGCTCAATAAGTAAATTATTATGCCCCCCAAACAATTAGATGGAAAGAAACAACAAACAAGTATACCTCTTCGAATTTTTCAAAATTTTGTGTATCCAATTCATCATTGACTTCCGGAATGAATGCAGCTTCCATGTGATATATTCTGTCCCAATCAATACCTTCAAACCATGGATGAGCCTAAAAACACAATAACACATCAAAGTCAGGTGTTATTTGAATTTTTTTTGTTTTATTGATATATGAAATTAAAATTAGACACACCATACAACACCTTTATTTCATCCGCGCCTTTCGAACCCAGCCTGTGGTTGACGTTACAGAGCAATTTGCTGATAAGATCTTTTGCTTCTAAAGAAAGTTGTGCTTCTTGTGGAAACTTCAAATGTGATCTCCAATGTACTATCTATAAACAAGTAACCTATAATGAATACAATGATATGTGTACGTTTTTTAGACATGATATACTTTTGTGTATTCTCGACCCAGCAAAAACTTGAAACATGCTACTTAGGGAGATTTTGGATTGTTTTAACATATAGAGTGTTGTAAATCGATATTAAAATCCCCTCCACAAAGATCAAAATTGAGTTGATCATTTATTATATAAATATAAACTCGTGTTTTGAAGAGGAATTCAGCAAACCATGTTATACTTGATCGAGCCCTTCTACTTGTTGCAGTATATTTTAAATTTATCTTATTTAAAAAGTTAAACTACGTGTGTTAAAAAAACTTGGTGACTTGAGACAAATCACACAAAAATATAAAATGAATTTTCTTAAGGAAGCACACAAGATAGCAATTTAAGAGCAATATAAAGTGCTCTTGGAAAGGTTATAAAGTCGATCAGATTAAGAGCAACATAAAGTCATCCGAGTCATTTAATAATCTGGAATGAGGTAACACTACATAAAATCTATTTGCATTGGCAGGTGATGTAGAAAGAAATTTATTCATATGGATGCAAAAGAATTCACTCGTTTCTCACTGAAATTTAACAAAGATTAGTATGAACGAAACTGAAACGAGAGACTACCTTCCTACAAGTTGACATCGGATCATCGGAGTAGAAAGGTGGATATCCCACAAGCATTTCATACATAATAGCGCCAAGAGACCACCTGAAGAGGAATAACAATCACATAATCATTTGAAGCAAGTCAGTCAGTGTGTAAACCAATAATCCCTATTTGATTTACATGAAAACTCAGTCTTATGAAAGTTTTTGTCCCCGTCTAATTGCAACCATGGGGAAGAAAACATCAAATGTAATAAAACTCTTATGTGGAATGAAAATGTTTCTGTAGACTACTAACCAGTCACATTCCAATGAATAACCCTTTTTCAGTAGAACCTCAGGAGCAATATAATCAGGAGTGCCAACAGTTGAATAAGCCTGCAATGCAAAATGGTTGAGATCTTACTAAATTAGTCATGAATTTTTTAAATATTTCTAATAAAAGAAGATCTCATAGTGGTTATGATTCCGATGCATAAGTCATTCATAAAAAAGGCATTAATGTGGTGTTCTCAAATTCACTTTATGGAAGGAAGCGAAAAGATACTAAAAAATTTATGTTCCGGAGTTTTTTTTTTCTTTTTGCTAGTTTATCTGTCTGGATCCTTAGGAGATTTAGAGGGAAGGGAAAGGGCATTTATATGTCTTCTTATTTGAGACTGTAATATTCTAAACTACACCATTTCATATGATAAGGTTATCAAGTAAAATTGACAACTTTCACTTTCTTTCCCTTTCTCTCTCTCTCCAGCATAGCAAACAAAAATTCCATTTTTTCCAACTCAAGAACAAGATGACAACAAACTTATCGTTCTCTCCCTTTCTTTTAGCTTCATTTTTTCTTCGTCTCTCCAAACTTGGGAACGTATTCTAAGCATGTAACAATATATCAAACTATCATGCCTCAAAAGCAAAAAGTCTAAAGGGTTAAGACTTGCTCAATAAAAACTAATAAAAAGTGTAGATACTTACAAGTGTCCTCCTATTCTTTTGCCAATGTTGCAATTGTTCTTGTTGTGTGCGCTTTGGAGCAGCAGAATGCCCCTCGGCTGTTGAATTGGAAACATTATCCACAGAAGAGAAATCTTTCTCTTCCAGAGTGCTACAATCTAAAGGTTTACACAATCCAAAATCTGATAATCTCAAGTGCCCATATCTATCAAGTAGCAAATTATCAGGCTTGATGTCTCTGTTGCAATCCGATATAGCAAAAGTAAGTCAAATATATTGCATAATAAATCAAGAATGGAGTACAAAAAACATAAATAATTAATAATAGCATACCTATGTACATAATTATGTTTGTGGATGGATTCAATTGCCAAAACAGTTTCAGCAACATAAAATCTGGCTTCATCATCGGTCAGTGTATCTTTTCTCATAAGCAGAGTCATCATGTCACCACCAGGTAGATATTCCATAATAAGATACAGATATTCATTATCTTGGAAAGAGCAATATAGCTTCACGATGCAATTGCTGTCTACCTCAGCAAGCAGATTCCTTTCAGCTTTTACATGCTCAACCTAAAATATTTTTTAAATGTGTATTAGTAGTAAATGAAGAAAATGTTTATCTCATGGTTTCTTAAAACAAACAAACAAATATACCCAATCGCGCAAGAGCAAGGTATGACGGAGGTAAAATGCAGACACTCATACCTCTACCCACAGGTACACAAACTACTTCCCAAAAGGCCTCCGGCTTATAAAAGACCACACCCGGAGTCCCCTCAATTTATTTCTTTTAAAGTTAAAATAAAGTGTGGGTATAGAGCTTAGGGTTAAAATGCATTTGCGGTAAAATTAATTTCTATATACATACATACATACATACATATATTATTTATTTATATCATGTTCTCATATTACAATATCACATACTTGACCTCTACGTAACATTTCTGATTTCTTAAGCTTCTTCATGGCATATACAGTGCCCGTCGTCTTCTCCCTGCAGATTCTGACCTACAACATAGGATATCCGTTAAATTGTTTCAGTTTTATAAACACGGAACAGTTTATGATGACATTATAAGATCAAGAAATAAGTCTAGATTCCAAAATTATTGAAATTCCACAGGGGAATGGAATCATGCATGATACACAAGAAAGTTATGACCCTTAAAATCTTGAGAAAGAAGTTTATTGTCAGCGCATGCATCAAAGAGACGAAAGAGAAGATCCTTTACACTTGTAACATAGAATCATCATTATCATATATGATTTGATCAGTTATTTGGATATTGTTGAGTAATAAATCATGACAAGAAAGGTTTAGCAGCCAAACCAAAAAGACAAGAGAGAAAGAGAAACCATTACCTCACCAAATGCACCCTTTCCGATCATCGTGAGTAACTCAAAATCATCAACCCCCATTTTGTGCCTTTGAAGGCGCATGTATTCAGTTTCCTTCTTTTCTAGAAATCTAAGCAAGTTGTTCTGATCTTCCTCTGAAACATCACCATCGGCCAATTTCTTCTCAAGAAGGATTCGCCTATCCAGTGAAAATCCAATTCTTATTTCGTTTTTAAGATGATCTCATGGATTACTCTTCTTCATTCATCCAAAGGTTCAAAGATAATACTTTGAAGCTACTTGCCTCCTTAGAGAATATATAGTCACAAATCTCCTTTTTCTTATCTTTTCTGTTCGTGTTAATTTTTTTTTAACAATGCTAAGCCAATAATAATTAGTGGACAACAATATCTTCCAAGTTTCTGATTTCTTTTATAACTTCTTATAAGAACTCTAACATATAATGGTTGTTTATTTAGCAAGACCCCTGCAAAACTGATATAAACTACAATTGCTTGTTGAGAAACTCACTTCATATTCTCACACTGAAATATCAAGTCCTTTTGGGGGTGTTTGAATAAGCTTGTATATACAGCTTATTGTGTTATCAAAACAGTATAAACTGAAACAAAGATCTTTGAATAAAGCTTATATAAGAGGCTTATGAGCTTAAAGAATTCAGATAAATATGCTTTCCATTTTAGCAGTGATATAAGCTATTGATACACCGGTGACTCCTGTCTACATTCATATGGTATTAGATTTTAACTCTTGATTTTATGAACAAGCAAATTGTTGAACCATATAAATAAGGTGTCTTTTTTTTATCCAGTGCAGTCTACCATTATGAGAGTCTGATTGTTTATCCTGACACAGATATCTCAAATTTTATAATTTCATTAAGCTGTAACATACCGTTCTCTCCTCTCTTGCAGATTCTTCATTTGTTCCTTGTAATGATTTTCAATATACTTCTTAGCTGCAGCAACCTTCTGCTTTGTTATATTTGAGGCCTCTTCATCCATCACCGGGTTATTTGAATCTTCACCATCACCCATTGACTCTCTCCTTCTGGTATTTGACCTCAACCGATCTCTTGGTTGAAACTTATGTAGCCAACTCCTTGCTGAATCCATCAATTAATCTCAACCCAAGGAATTCATGGCCAACCACAATTTTTTGCCCTAGAAACCCAAAATATACAGCTGAATACACATAGGCCAGCAGATTTCTGCGATCACGTTTAGGAAATACAAACACAATCAATACTTGACCAGATAACAACAGCAAAGGAATTATATATATACACGATAATTCAGGGCCAAATCATAACATGATATTGTTCATCTGTCAATTTTTAAATTACAATTACAAAATAGATTCAAACTTTTATATACTGAATTTTGTAGCGAACAGAAATTCCTCATATCATATAAATGTCAAAAAGCTTTTAGACAACGCAACAAATCAAGATTTTATATTACCAGCAAAAAATCGAGATTTTCACAAGTGAAACACAAATATTAATGAAATAAAACCCACGAATCAGAGGAGTTGACGGAAGAAGTGTCCTTTAAAAACTTCAACTTACATAGACCGAATAATCTCAATGAGAAGAACCCAAAGAAGAAGACGATGCTGGAGAAATGGAAAATAATCGGCGAGTCAACCCAGAGGCCTTGCGTAATTCCTGCTCAAGTGAGACAAAAACGCAAAATTGTATTGATCGGTCTATAAATTCTTCAATAGAAGAAAATTGAAGAATATAAAATTACATCTAAGAAAATAGAAATCAGTGGATGAAATAAACGTATACAGACATAGTTAATCCGCCATTTCCGTGGTTGGTTTCTCTCTCTCTTGAAGCTCGCCTTGGATGATTTATTATTTTCTACCCGTCTGGGCGTCTATATATAACCTTCGGTAGTGTTTTAGTTTGTCTGCTCTTTGGCTTGCGTGGAACAAATCCTTTATATGCTAATGATTCTTTGTTTATTATATTCGTTTTCCAAAATGCTTAGAATATTATTAATCTAAATTATCATCTTAATTATTTATTGGAGTAACACTTTTAAAATTTTGAATAAATCTTTTATAGTAATCGAAAAAGCATTGGTTAATGGCTACTGTATTTTTCCCCAACAAAATTCCGTCATACATACATTAGAGTATTAGAAGTGGTCATTTTTATCACATCGTCATATTGGCTTTTTACTTCCATTATTTAGTCCGTCATTCAGACACAAATTGCTCACTCCAACACATCAAATTATAAAACTTACATAATATTTTTACTAACCAGTTAAAAATATAAAAATATTAAAGAAAAAGAGAATGATTTTGGTTCCATTTTAATATTCGTGATCCAGTGATGGAACAATCAACGCAAGAGGAGAGCATATGTGACTGAATAAATATAGTATTTTGATACTAAAAGACGTGATTGTATTTCTTGTACATGTTATTAATCATTTTCTTTTAAAGCATATATTATCGATCATCATTGTTATAATCAGCGGTATAAGTTTTTATTTGTTATAATTAAAAAGAATTTAAAATTATTACAAAATATTGATAATAATTAGAATTTAGGTTAATATGATATATTTTGAAATGTTATAAAGAATACATATAATATCTATAAATTGTAGTGAACAAATACAATATTTTAAGATTCAATAGAACTTATATAAAGTTCTCTTTGATAGTTTTGATTAAATTAAAAACTTGGATCTGAAATTGACAAAAAAAAAGTTGCATTTCAGTTTCTTCTAAAATACATAGTTTAAATAATTATCAAAATTTTTATCTGAATCAATGTCCTAATAATTTATTCTTTAGAAGACAATGAACTTTATTCGTGTTAACCTTATTATTAGAAGATCAATAATAAACTAGTGACTTAATAAAATGCTATATTATTGCGTATATGATATCTTATTAAATTGTGGCGTAATTATTATATAAGTACTAAAAAATTCAATCGGATGAGGCAGGACGGCACAAGCACTTACGACGTGGAGGTGCTGCAATTGTTTAGCTCTTTGGTGTTTGTTTGTTTTTTTTTTTTTTTTTTTTTTTGTATCTTATTATCAAAAAATAACAATAACAATAATAATAATTAATTTCATCAACGTATGGTTTTTACTATTACTTCTCAAAAAATTAAATCATTTTGTACTTTCTTGTCATCAATTTTATCATCACTTGAATAGCAAATTTACTAGTTCGTATAATAATAGTAGCTAGAGCCATCTATCAAAATCTAAGACGAACCAGAAGCCCTCCATAAATTCAAATGTCAACAGATGTTAAATGGGAAATTCGATAAGAAGTTTAGTAGACATATGAGTAGTTGAGTACCAACCACAGCTAAACAAACATACATACGTAGCAAAGCATGGATGTATAACAAACAAAGAACATACAGTTACAAATAATGAGATATCAATGACCGGTTACGGGGAGATGAAACAACCCAAAGTGTACCTATAATTGTATCCTAATGTCTCTAAAGACAAAAAGAAACAACTTTACAAGTACAGAATGGATGTATAACATACAAAAATCATCTGTAATATGCCATGTGCCTGGATGATCTGAAAGGGGAAGAATCAAAGGGGGAGGACTTTGGAATTACAGGTGAAGGATTGACAGGTTTCTTTTTTGTGTTTTTCGTCTCAGAACGGAGCCAGGACTCCACCACTGATAGCAGATTCGAGGAGTTATTCATTTCGGGAAGTTCTGCTAACTTTTCATACCTCTTTAACTCTCCATCTTGTATGTAAGCCAGATCTGTTGCCCATGACTCCAGACCGTCAAATATGTGTGTTGCATACACGATTGTAGCTCCCCTCTGTTATAATTGTAAACGCTACTCAACTTGTTCAAAAATGAAGATGGAAACACTATAAAAATGAGTTGTATGTAGAATCAAATACTCATACCTGCTCACATTCCTCCTTGAAGAACTCTAGTAAATCCATCCTTGCAACAACGTCAAGGTCAACTGTTACTTCATCCAGCAAAAGCACCTGAACCAGACAGATTTCCATACCAAAATCAAGATAATGTATGTATACACTAGGTGAAGAAACGCAGATATGCATACTATTGTCTGAATCCAAGTACCTTATGAAGTTATGAACATACACACGGTAACTACATTTTAGTTTGTGATTACAGGTCTAGAGGTGATGTGGAACAAGAGCTGACCTGAAAAGGATGAAGAAGGCCCAAGCAGATTTGTACTCTACGTCGTTGTCCATCAGACACTTTATGCATCCGCCATTGTAGATCGATGTCCAACAAATCAATCAACTTGTCTCTTCTAACTGGGTCAACCCCTTCAACTGCACAAATTAGGAATGAAACAGTTTTGATAGGGGATTTAGATCAACAGTAGACTAATTACATTGTGCAAGATGATATGTGAATAAATCATCTTAAGGATCCAAGGTGCAAAATCAGGATCTCCTCCATCTTTTCAAATACAAAAGAGTAGTATAAAAAAACTTTAGAATAAAGCTCTTTTCCTCTGTAAGCCATTTCAGTACAGAAAGCAAATGCATGATCATGTTGCCCAATAAATACTGATCATTCATTAGGATTCTACGGTTATACAGCAGACGTACGAATTGGGGTTTATGCAACTGTGAAATTTTGCATTAGCATGAGATATAGATAGATAAATAGTGAGAGGTCACAACCCACCTCCAAATATCATATGTTCCGCGGAGAAGTCTCCTTGTAGTGGCACTTCTCCCTATATTTATATAGGAAAAATAAGATCATAATTTACAAAGTGGATTATTCACTTGGTGCATAAGAAAAAAGTCAACAACACTACTACAAACCAAGTGTGTGTCATGAAAACATACATTAAACTATCATAGGACACGGTTTAGGTACTATGTAACGTAGATGGCATAACAATGAGGCTAAGGAACTTACAGCCGAACCAATAGTTTTAGTCCAAGATCCGCCCAAGTAGGACAGATCACCACTACAAACCAAGTGTGTATCATGAAAAGATGAAAAATCTAGCACCCGCACAACATCTTTTCCACCAACCATATGCTTTCCGGCCAAAATCTTCAGCAAAGTAGTTTTCCCTGGGAACACAACACAGGGTAGTATTGCTTTATTATGCTAAAAATACAAAGAGCATTCTGCATCTAAGTATATAAAAAATTAAGTTTAACCACCAGAAGGAAGCCACTATTTAGGTGTGTACGAAGATTCTGATAATATCGCCCATAAGCATTTCTAGTTTGCTAAAGAACAAGTCGATTATAACAATGACATGGTCAAAATAATGACTTAAAATCTACCACAGGACACGTTTCTCTAATAGCTAAAAGTAGCATCACAATCTAACTTCAAAAATGCAAGTTGTTGCTCAAAAGATGGCTAATCCATGTTCGGTAAGCTCTTTCTCATGGTTTTCCAAATACTTTTAGTTGATAACAATCTTCACTCCTCGGTATGAAGTAATGAAAACAAAAGGGGATTCTTCATTGAATTGTTTCTTATACTTCGGTGGTGTTTAACATTGAGTAATGAAAGTGATTATCACGTACGAAAAAACCTTAATGATAGAAGTTCATAACTTGAGATGATATATAGTCCGATTTGATATCTATAATGTATGAACTCCAAATACGAACTACAAACTATATATTAGGGTTAAGAAATACCGGATCCGTTGGCGCCGACAAGAAGGCAACGAGATCGAGGAGAAATCTTCAGATTGAAATCCACAAATATAGGATTTTCGCCATTGTATCCGAATTGCATACCATTTACTTTGATACTGCTGGATTTATCCTCCATTTTCGCTTGATTCGTCTTTCTGTGTTGGGGCGCTGCGAGTATTTGTACCTTGACGGTGCCGCTGCTCACGCTTTCGGATTCGTGTTGCGGTGACGTGTAAGCGGCTTATCTGTACACGTGTTCTTTTCTGATTCGAGCACGTTTGCAGTGTTTGTTGTCGCTTACTAACACCACTCGCAGCAAATGTTACGGTTGGGTATCAATAACGAATGAAACGTCGTGACTGTGTTCTTTTACGCTGTGTTCCGGAGATACAATAAGGAAAGAAAAGAAAAGAAAAGAAAATTAAAGGGAGAAAAGAAAAGAAAAAAAAGGATAATGATTTTGATTTTTCGTGTTCTCGAGTTGGAAAGAAAATAAATGAAATTGAAGAGAAAAGACATAAACTTGTGTTCCCGAGTTGGAGAGAAAGGAAAGAAAAAGGGTCACTTTACGGTAATGTCCTTACTTTTAAAAATTATTTATTGTGATTAAGGGTAATTTAGTCACTTCAGAAAAATCATAAAAGTTTTCCTTTCCTTTCCTTCCAAATCCTCCCACTTTTGGGAGGAAAGTTTATGAGAGAAAGTTAATCAAACTTTCTTTTCAAATCATTTCTCTTCCCTACTTAAAAAAATCTCTGGAACACAAAATATTTTTTATTTCCTTCCAGATCCTTTCTCTTCTCTTCGAATTAAAACTCGGGAACACAGAGTTAGGAGCTGATTTACCTTTTCTTTAAATAGATTAAGGAAATGAAATAATTGTTAACAAATGAGAGAGGAAATTATATATTTGAGTTTTTTTTGTAAGAAGGGAAGAAGTGGTTGAGAGGGATTGGGGAAGACAATTTTACCTATTCTGTATGTAAAAACTAAAAATTATTCTCTTACTTTTGAGATAGTTGGAGGCTCTTTTCTTCCTTTCCTTCTCACTTCTTTCCTTCTCTTCGTTTAAAAACTCGAGAGCAATATAGATTAGAGTTAATTACTGAGATGGTCCCCGAACTTTGTCAAAAGTATCTGATTTAGTCCTTAGACTTTAAAAATTACGTAGATGGTCCCCTGTTGAAGATAAGTCCCATTGATGATCCCCGGATCTAAACTACGTTTAAATCAGACGTTATCCTCTTTTCTAGGAGAGGCATTTCAGTCTTTTTACACCATTTGCCCCATTTACCCACCTACCCTTTCATCTTCTTCATCCTTTGTTAATCCAAGAATCAAAATAGGGTGGGTTGCAAACAAGACTCTCAATCGACCGACACCGGAAAATCAAGACTCTCAATTGACCTCGCCAAACGCTGCCACCCGGCAAAAGTTATAGGGTGCTGCTATCGACACGAATTCCATGTAGGTGGTAAAACTAATTCGCATTTGACAGATGTGAAATAAGGACACAAAAGCATATTGAAGATAGAGAAACTTCGTACGATGCAAAGCAAATTGAAGAGACAAAGCTTGCTTTTACTTTTTCACATAAATCATCAATTCATCTGACAACCCTGCTTTACTTTTTCACTTTGAAGAGAGAGAAACTTCGTTGATCATTTCCTCCACCAGATACCTCCATGCTCCTGGCGACGGAGGCGGGACTACGAAGTGGAAACGGCGAACGAAAACCGGCGACGAAGGCGGCGGCGAACATAAGGACCGGCGACGTGAAACCACCCCACCAAGCACAGACGCCGGTTTCCCTCCACCCAAACCACCGCCGGTCAACGGCTAACCACCGAACACCGCCTCCATCATCGCGAAACCACACCTCTCCCACCTCTGTTCGTCGCACTACCACCTACGAAACCCTAAAACCGTCGACCACCGTCCCTCCTTGCCTGTCACCATCCTTCCCTCTCCTCTAAACCGACAACCGACTAAACCCTAAAACCTACCCCCATCGCAAACCACCATCTGTTATCATCTTCCCCGACGGAAACGTTCCAGCGACGGTGAAACTCCCACAAGGCGGAGCTCCGGCGAACGACATCAAAACTTGAACCATTAGCATTCTTATGGCTGCCACCGCCGACAGGGATGTCGAGGAGAGGGCCGCCGTGAGTCCAATAACGGCGGCAGGATTTGCAGAAGTTGTTGAGGCGAAGTTGTTGAGTCTGTGGTTATTTTTGGCGATGGATAGGTTTTCAGTATGGAGAGATGATAAAAAAAGAATAAAAATGACAAGTAGAGAGAGTGTCAGACTAAACAAAAAGAAATCTGACAAACGTAAAAGTAAACCTATTTCGCATTTGTCAAGTGCGAAAAATGCGTGTTATAAGCAATCTCATTCGTGAGGATAGTCTTACCCAAAGTTATAAACTCTGACAAAATGCAAGTCTACGAAGGCTTAGACATCGTCACCAACAAAGTCACCGACGACGAAACCGACGGCGTTCCTCACCACCTCATCGGAATCATAGAACTAACGCAAATTTCACAGCCGCAAACTTTGTCAGAACGTCATCACTCGCCTTGTAATCCATCATTGAAATCCATCACTCGCCTTGAAATCCATCATAGATCGAAGACCTTGCAAAGGGAGGCAGGGAATGATGTTTATTGGGGGAATTAAAGTTGCAATTTGGTAAGCTAGCCACCTGGGTTTCCATACCTAACCAACAATAATCCCAATTAGGAAAGCAATTCCAACAGGAAAGCAACAGCAAACAAACAGAAAAGAAGAAAGATAGAAAGATGGGTTTATGAATGATAAAGTGCGTGATTAGGAAAAGGAAATCAAGCTCAATCGTTAGCGGAACAAACAGTCACCAAGAATTTAAAAAACCTATAGGAGGAATCTAACCATGGAGAAGAAAAAAAATTAAAATAATGATGGAAGGTGGGGTTGGAAAAAACTGAAGAAGGTGTTATGCTAACTATTACGACTCGATTGGAGTGAGTGGCATGTGATGACAGATTTGTAGTTATTCATGGAAAAGGAAAACTATCTGGTTGTTCTCCTCTTTGACTCACTTCTAATGGCAGCCCTGTTCACCAGCTTATAGATTAGGTAGGTTAAAATTTTCAATTTTTGTGCTTCTTTCCTGATTCATGATCTTTTTTTAGGTTGAACATCGGAATCATGAGGGTGTTGGGCATTTGATTATTGCCTTTTCAAGTTGCTAATAAATAATAATTACTGTTAATAGTATCTTGGTATGTTGATTCCATTTCTGTGATGAAGAACAAATGAAGAAGATGAAGGGTTAGGTGGGTAAATGGGACAAATGATGTAAAAAGACTGAAATGCCCCTTCTACAAAAGAGGTTAACGTCTGATTTAAACGGAGGTTAGATTCAGGGACTATCCATGGGACTTATCTTCAACAGTAAGGACGATCTACTTAATTTTAAATGTCTAGGGACTAAATCAGATACTTTTAGCAAAGTTCAAAAACCATTTCAGTAATTAACTCTATAGATTATGGTGAAGTTGTAGATAATAAGTTTAGGGTGTGGTGAAGAGATAAAAAATGAAAATAATAATAATTAATATTGATTGGTTATATGAAATATAATTCATTACTATTTATTAATAACCAGTGAATCATTCTTTAGTAAAATAGGGATTATGGATTACAAAATGTATATATATCCACCGATCATCACCACCAATATTACTCCCACTACTCTCCAGCTCTACCACCTGTTGCCGCCACCGCCACCATCGGTCAAACCATTACACTTTCTGTAATGCCCCAAAGTTTGAAAGTTTCCTAGATAAGTCGGAGGGGTTAAATTGACAAGTTTTGAAACTTAAAAGTCCAGGGGCCATTTCTGCCATATGTTGATAGTATTAGATTTATATGGAGTTTTATTTGACCATTGTGGTCAAACTCTAAGTTCTTACACAAACACACATACGACACTCACACTTTTTTGATTTTGGTTGTTGATTTCAATCCAAAGAGTGGAGATTATCATCTGGAATTAAGTTCCTAGTGATTCTATAGCAAGAGGTATGTGTTATTATTAAGTTTAATTGAGTTTAGGGCAAGAGGTGGATTCATAAGTTGAAACCTTGGGTTTATGAGTTATTCTTTGATTTTGATGATGTTTGATGGTCCAAGTCCTACGGGCGCAGGGATAAATCCCTACGGCCGTAGTAAAGGGAACTCCTATGGGCGTAGGGTAACAGGTTAAGTTGTTTTTTGTTTGATGTTTAGTCTAAGTTACCACCAGGTGTCTAGAAGTTAATGTAGCCCTCGTTCATTGCTTGTAGGCAATAGTAGATTGACGTTTCGATGATAAAAGTATCTTAACCGCCGCTACGGTGAGTGTACTTACCTTTAATCAGATTAGTATATGTTTGTGCACTAAGTGATTAGTTTATCAACTGTATGTTTGATATGTAAAGTTAAAGGCTGTTGTTCAGATGTTAAGTAGCACTATGTTATAGTATTTGATATGATTAGTATGCATTTATGTACAAAGTGAACAGTATGATATTTGTGTAACTGTTAGCACTAAAGTGATTTAAACCTGTATTCCACAAACTCTGATGTTTTAGAGTGCTAATTAGTAGTAGAAAAATTAGTAAATCTATTTTGGAAAAAGTGGTGTTACATTTTCATAACTCGTCACACAATCACCACCACCTACTGCCACCTCCACCCCATCACCACCTCTACGTGTCCCCACCACGACCACCTATTACAATCGTCGCTATCATCAACCATCGCTTGTCACCATCAATTGTCGTAGATTGTCGACCCCACCAACATTATCTTCACCACCAACAACACCGTCTACACCACTGCCACTACAATCGACCACAACCACCGCCGTCGCCAATGATTCAAGTATGAATTGGTCCACCGCTTACACAAAGACAGACAAAGTCAAACTAACACATACACATACTCTAAACACAATAACAAGAAGTGTAGAGGGAAAATGTGTGTATAGGGAGAAAGAGGACCAGTAGGAGTATTTGTGGTTGTGGTGTCAACAACGAAATAGGCAATGACGATGGCAAGGCAGTCTCGTGGTTATGGTGTTGACATCATGTTTCTCTTCCATAAACTTACCATGCACCACAACCTCCATTACCTTTCTCTTTCGGATTTTTCTTGATGTAGAGAGCCAGAGAAAAGGGTTTCAAGTTCAATAATGACGTTGTATAGACGGAAAGAAAAAAGTTGTTTTTTGTTTTGTAAATTTGTCTATTAAAAGTTACAATAGTTAGATGATTAAATTATGAGGTGACATTTACATGTAATCTCACCTAAGCAACAAAACACAAAAAAGGAAAAACATACTACCGTTGTTGGTAAGAATCACATACAATATAATTATTTGGAAAGTCTAGCACATTAATACAAATGTAAAAGTTAATTGAATACAATTTTAAAGCGAGTATAATTCGTTACATTTCCAAACAGTAAATAAATTTTTGAAGTGAATATAAAATAGAGTTATTTATACTCGAATTTGTTCACACTGGTGATCAAATTTCAAATTGAGACTAATGTTAAAACAAATTGAACCCACACACTTATATAAGAACAAAATGAAATGTTAAAACAAATTGTATATGAACATGACAAAAATCTTCATAGAATTATTGTCTGAAGCTAAAATGTTTTAATGAAAAAATGGGTAAAGTGCGATCCAAGATTACATTATACACAAGCACGCTAGTTTATTACCTGTATTTTGCACGATATCAAATATTTTATTATTTATTTTACGTACATTAAGTATGTTACTTTTCATAACTAAATTCGTTATATTTTGACCTTTTTTTAACTCGATAGTGCCTAAACCTAATAATTGATCTTCAAACTTTTCTCTTACGTCTAGGTTGTTAACCTTTAAGTTAAAAGCGAAGAATAAGGGGGTGTTTGGTTGGTGGTATTTGGGGGGATTCCATGGGAATGTGATTTCAAATCCCCCCAAATGATGTGTTTGGTTTGCAATTGTGAAGAGGGATTTCAATTCCTCCGGCGACCTTCCGGCTTAATTTCCGGTGAACCACCGCCGTCGCCGTCGTCCTTTCGTTGTCTTGGTCGCCGTGAAACCCTTCCACTGCCGTCGTCGCCGTTTCAAGCAGAAACCCTAACCCTAGCCGTCACCGTCATCCCTTCCGTCTTCCCCTTCGATTTCAAGTTGAAACCTAACCCTAGCCTTCGTCGTTCAAGCAGCAATCGTCGTTCCCTGTTTGAAACCCTTCCGTATTCCCCGTTCGATTTCAAGCAGCAACCCTTCATTGCAACCCTAACGCAGATCTGGTTCATCGTTTCATGTCGAAAAAACCCTAACCTTTCCTGTTTGTCACACATATCTGGTTTGTGGTTCGTCGTTTCCCCTCGAAAAACGCAGATCTGGTTTGCCGTCGTTTGTCGTTTCCCGTCGCGGCGGTGAGGTGGTTTAGTGGTGGCGGTGAGGTGGTATTGAGGTGGTTTAGTGGTGGCGTACGCCTTCACCCTGGTGGTAGCAAGTGGTTGGTGGTGACAATGAAGGTTGCAGGTGGTGGTGGAAATCCCTTGTAAAGAATTTGGAACAAACATAGGAATGGATTCTAAATCATATAAAATACAAATCCCACCAAATGCAAATCTATCTTAAATCCCAATCCCACAAAAAACAATACTTGAACCAAACGCCCCCTACGATATCTAAATATTGAATGTTTAAGGTATATTCAATTTAGTTTTATATTTAAGTTAGATAATAATTCTCTTATGTTTAGTTTTTTTGTATATTATATTTTTCTTAATTCTTTGAAATAAGGGTTTAGTTCCTGAAAATGTATCCAACTTGTCACATTTTCCTATTGTATGTATCAAACTTTCAAAATTACCATTTAATGTACTAGACTTTAAAAAGTAATCACTTTAAGTATTCTACCTGCTATAGCAAGTAAAATGGTGATGTGACATAGGTTTAGCTGACGTGGCCATGACTTGGCAGCTTCCATGGTTTTTTCTTTTTCTTTTTTTAAATATAATTGTAAATAAAGAAATAATAATAATAATAATAATAATAATAATAATAATAATAACAATAATAATAACAATAATAACAATAACAACAACTACATCAACATCATCAATTAGTTTCATCAGATTCAAGTCAAAAGAGGCTTATTGCAAGATCCACCCAAAGTCCATGACTTTTGCGACACCATATTCATCGGGGTATGCGATTACTTGGGCGTGAATCAACCTTCCGATTCATCTGCCACCAACGAAGGGCTTTTACGGTTTAGGGCTTTTGGTCGGTGGCGGTTTAGGCTTCGATCGGCGGCGGTTCAGTCATCCATCGGCGGCGGAGGTTCAGGCATCCATCGGCGGCGGTTCTGGTTCAGGCTCGACTGTCAGTCTGTCTTCCACCATGATCTTCATCGACTTCCACCACCATCTTCATCGATTGTCATCATCTTCATCTTCAGAGTCAGATTGCTTCATCTTCATTGGTTGTCAATCTATCTTCCACCAGATCTGCGACTTCCACCATCATGGGGTTTATGTTATGTAGCTTTATCAACTTCAGGTTCATCATCGATTTAGGGTTTCTTAAGATTTAGGGTTTATTTTCGTTTTCATATCTCATCAGTTCTTGAATGTTCGTAGAACCCGAACAAAATGTGTACTTGATTTTAGTTCTTGATGGTTCGTTTTTTTGGTTGAGGTTCAATGTTTGAACACCATACGATCTTGTTCATACGTTCTGTTGATCTGGTATGTTTCGAAGTTTGAACACCACCAGATCTGTCGATCTTGTTCATACGAAATGCGCCGATATGTATAGTCATCTTCATATTTTTGGTTTCGTCGGGTCATGAATTTCTACTTGAAATTTAGTTTCTGGATTTTCTTTCAGTTTTTATTTACTATGTTCTTCAGAAGAGATGGAAGATGAATATTCATAAAAAAAATAATGAAATGACAATTAATTACTGGTATGAAATTTAAAGTAAGTAAAAAAATAAAAGTATTATAGGCTACATGTTTGATGGGTAACATGATACATAGAATAGTAAATTTGAAAAATTTCAGTATATCAAATAGTAAGTTTGAAAGCCCAATACATACAATAACAAAGTTACACTTTTATAAACTAAACATTTCAAAAAAAAAAAAAGTCAAAAGTCAAAATTCATAGGAATTGGTTTTGAAAGAAAGAAAAAGAAAGAAAAAAAAAGTTAAAAAGGGGAAAAATGGAAAGAGTAATGCCGGTCTAATACCTAAGCTGCAAGCGGCCGTTGAAAAATAGCCCGGACGAAGACCCAGAACTCGCACACTTGACTACTTGAGTATCTTCGACGGCCGATCATTTCGTAAGATCCTGATTTCAATTTTGATTTTGCAGATTCGATCAAGTAGTTCTTCGATTGCTCTATTCCGTTTTCAGTTTATCGTTTTCACCTATTACAGGCTATGGCGAGAAAATTAGGATTCATTTTGCTATTACTAGCATTAACGTCGATCTGTGAAGCTGTGGCGATATTTCACCCGATCTCTGATTCTCACCGGTCTGCCGCACTAGATTTGTTCTCCCCCACCGCTGGATCGTTTTCAAGGTTGGCTTAAACCCTCCTTAAACTTCCGCATCGATTTTTGTTATATATGTACGCACTGAATAGGTAAGGATATCATCCGATGATGTTTGTCCTTTTTGTTAGTGATACGGATTATACGATGAAAGTGTTATGTTTGTGTTTTTGTATGTGGTTTTACTACTTTAGTGTCAGCTGCTTAATTGCATATCGGTGTGGATAAAAGCGAACTGCTTATTATCATTTGTTTATTTGAAGGTGAAATAAACAGTTTAGGAGTTAGCTTATTCAAACTACTTATATGAATTTGATTATTTTACCTCTAAATATCCTTAAATATGCAGAATTACTAAACCCGAGTACCCGACTACTACTCTGTCTTTTTATTTTGTTTTGTCACTGCAGTATTAAATCAAAACACCATCCCCTGCATTGCATTTTGTTAGTGCTTTTGCTCATTTCTGAAAGCACAAGCAGCTGTAATAACCAATCTCGGATACCCTATTACCCCCTATGTTTAATCAGTGTCTTCATCTTGTACCCATTTGCTTCTCAGTAGTTAGCAAGCAAGAGGGTGCTTATGTGTAGTTGGCTTGTCGTTTAGCTATTTTACCTGATAGAATCTGGGAACACTCAAATTGGCTGGTGTTGGCCTCAGGCTGTGCTTATGTGTAGTTGGCTTGTCCTTTAGCTATTTCGCCTTGGAAAACAGAACTGGTCATAAGTAGTCAATAAGAGTACTAAGAGAGCATGTGTTTATGGAATTCTTTTAATGCTTTTTACCATTTATGTTTGAGATAGGTCATAGGACGATGAAAATTGTAAGGATATCGGAAAGGCCGAAGGGTAAGAGCTAGAAGGCAACTCAGAGTAACTCTTACATCTTCTAAATGACCAACTACAACAGATTTTCTTGATATTTCCAGGAGTTTTATTGCTAGAATAGAACTTCTAGTTTTGGAGATGTTACATGGATAACAATGTTATTTTTTGTGACACTTCTATTTTTAGGATTATTATGAAACAATAGAGTTATCACTGTGATAAATGTTCAACTATCATGGATTTTCACTCTTTTTGAGTTTGGGCCTTATTTGCTATGCATTTATATGGTTATACAATTGTCTGTCTTATAAGTTATGACATATTCTGTGGATACATTTCCCTTCTTTCTTGTTCCTGTTTCTACAGAACAAACGCCACTCTTTTGTCTATCTTATTGGTTCCATCATCAAAACATTACTCTTAGTTATTTTTATTCACAGTATGTTTTGTCTTTGATCTTGACTCTGGATGTGTACCAGATCACTTAAAAAATGAAAAGCTGGTTGTTGCATTACAATGTAGACTTCTGACTAAGTGTTGTCCATTTCAGCTTAGAAGAAGCCTATGAAGCATTAAGGACATCTGAGGTCCTGGGAATACAAAAGAAACCTGATATATGGGACCACACTTGTAATTCTGTGGCGGATACTCTTTCTTCGCCATCTTCAAATTTAAGGGACTTGTACCATGCATTACGCGTTAATGGGCTATTAAATTGCAAGATCAGTAAAGCAGCTTTAACGGTATGATTGATCTGACACTATGTTTTGCTCATTAATGGAATGTTCTTTTTTTAGTCTTTTACAAGTTTAATTCTTTAAATGCTCATATACTAATTTTTACTTCTTTAGGGTGTTGTATCAAGACTTAAAGGTTCTGTCAAAGATGCAAGTTCACTTCTAGATTATTACTATTCAATAGGAGGTTTGCTACTCATCAAGGTAAGCAAACTTTTTGGAAGTTCATAATTGGGTTCTTAATATTGCATAAAGTCTTGACGATCTTGTTCAAAAATCTCTATAATTTTTTTTAATAATATTTTGGCTACCATCTTTTACAACTATATTTGGGTAGCTAGTTTTTCTACCCTTATGGTGTACAGATATTAGCTTTGCATTTACCTTTTTTCATGGCTTGTTTTCTCTGTTAATATCATGCAGGATCAGAATTCTGAAGTAGATGTACTTCTTGGAAATGCTGATGGGATTCTACGCTCCATAAAGGTTGGTATTTTCTATATTGTATGGTAAAGGACAGCACCTCCCTACTTTAAAGGAACACTACTATACAGTATTTGACTTTATAATCAGGCTCTCAGCCAAAGTGATGGAAGGTGGCGCTATAGCTCTAACAATCCTGAGTCTAGTACTTACGCTGCAGGTAAGCTCTTTTTGCCTGACGAGATCAATACATATATGTGTAGCGCTACAATAGTAATGAAAGATCTAAGTTAAGCATCAAATTTTATTTCATTCGGTCAATTACTCATGGGATATACTAACTGGACTCAGGGGTAGCATTTGAAACCGTTTCTGGAGTTATGTCATTAGCAGCTTCTGCGATTGACGAAAATCTGGTAAGTTAATTCTGTATGCTGGTTAATGGTCTGCCTACATTTATCTTGACGAACTCAAAACAACTTGCTTTTATACAACTCAGCCTATAAGTCAAAACTGTTATTGTTTTTGTTGAATTTAGTTGGTGCTCCAACCTCTTTGTACCTTGTACTCAAGTGGTGGACCTATGAGGGTTTTATCACTTCACTTTATGTTTTTGACTTTTTTGATCATTCAACTTATGTCATGTATTTACATTTTTATTTATTATTTATTTCTGGTGTTATCTGGGTGCTCTGATGGGGTCGATGTAAACCTTGTACTCAAGTGGTGGACCTATGAGGGTTTTATCACTTCACTTTATGTTTTTGATTTTTTTGATCATTTAACTTATGTCATGTATTTACATTTTTATTTATTTATTTCTGGTATTCTCTGGGTGCTCTAATAAGGTCGATGAATGGGTTGTCAGAATTTTTTGTATGGATATTTTTTATTATTGCTAATGTGAAGTTAGCTAATTTTGCTATTACTGTTGTATGCAACATGGTTAATGGCGTAATGGGTCACTAACATTTAACCCTTGCTAGCTAAGTATATGATTCTTATTACCTGCACGTACATAAATCGACGATTCAGTAGTTGGATTGTCTTAAGTTTACTAGCTTGTCTACTTGTGTTCTTTTCTAACAACCGAACTTGCTAATCATGCCTTCCCACATCTTTCTTGTTTTAGTGAACGTTACTTTGTAATGTTTATCCTCTATCTTTTTGATGGCTAAAGCATAAAAGCTCATGCTGTTATCTAAATATTGCATACTTTGTTGCAGATTGGGACACTGAAGAAAGATATTCTGAAGCTATTTGACAGTATTGAGAAATATGGTTAGTACCTGAATTTTTTACACCCTTTTTAAGAAACTTTAAATTTAGTCATTTAGTAGTGCTGAATCAGTTATATCAGATTAAAGTTGTCTATACTTTATATTTTAGGTGCAAACATACATTTTGCGTGTTTTTTCCCTCGTAAACGTTTATCTACCAGACGTTCCTTCTCTTATGTTTTTTTGGTAGCCATGGTGTCCGACCTTTGGTCAACTAAACTGACGAGGTTCAAGCTAACTTTGAGAAAATTGAGACCATACGAAGATCTGGGACAATTAATTGCGAGCTTATAAGTTCGCTGAGTTGCATGTATACTTGTGATTAAAATACATGAGATGCATATCATAAAAGCTTAGTTGATTGTATGTTTGTAAAATTACCAAGGCTTTTCAATGAAATTATCTGTATATCATGTCATGCTTCCAGTGTCTTTGCATCTTTAAATGTTGTCCTGCTCATATTATGAATTATTGTCGGGTTATATATCAACTGATATTACATCTGTGTAGGAGGATAACCTCATGAAAAGTGATAAAAAAGGTTGATTGGAACAACCATATATTTTTGTAATGGGTTAATTATTGGTTTTGGTGTCTCAACTCTGTATGAAATTTCAATTAGTATGGTTTAAGTTGTATGAATTCTAGAGATGCATAACCAGTAGTCCAGTAAATAGGAATAAGAAACAGAGAAGGCAGACTTCCCAACATATGTTTACGTGTTGACTTTGTTATCCTGTGAATATATGTCAAAATAGATGTTTTATTGATATGCAACTAAAAAGAATATGAGAGTTTATTGTGGTTCAAGCATATGCTAAGAGTACCATGGAGTTTGAGAGCATGAGGGTAGATTTTGACTTGTACTAAGACGTGATTATACTTTGCAGCATGGTTCTACTAATTAGTTATTGTATTAATAATTCATGAATTTGATATGATGCCTTAGATGATGGAGCTTATTACTTTGATGACAAACGCATTGATGCAAGTGGACATCAGGGCCCGCTTTCTGCCACCTCTGCTGTTATTCGAGGGCTGACAGCCTTTGCATCTACTTCTGGAAGTTTGAATGTGCGATACACATGTTTTTTACTATAGTTCACTTCATTTTCCTGTTATTATAATGTATTCTTAATGTATCTCATGTTTTGTAGATACCCGAGGACAAGATCTTGGGTTTGGCTAAATTTTTCCTTGGAATTGGAGTTCCTGGCAATAGCAAGGACCTGTATTACCAAATTGATGCTCTGTCATGCTTAGAAAACAATAGGCAAGTTTAGTACTCTAGAGTCTAGAATCTAGGCTGGTTACTACACTTGCTACATTTATTAATAGTGTGTTTGGTTTTCTCTCACGATAATCTCAAATCATATACTATTTCAGGGTATCAGTTCCTCTAATATTGTCACTTCCAGCTACCGTGCTTTCGTTGACCAGTAAAGATAAACTTAAGGTATGAGTGTTTTGTTTGACAAATTGCACCATATTGTTCAGTTCGTTTTCCAAAGTGTGATTAAGTATACCTTTAGACTTCTCACTTCCATCGGTGAAATGAGATCTGGAATTAAAAATGATGTGCAACAATACTAACCTTAAAAATCTGGAACTTACATTAGCGAATGAAACATACACATTATTCTCATTTTAAATTCCATGTTGCAATTTGATCACATCATTGTATCATATGTGGTTTTGAGCTGTGCCGGGCCTGCCCTGGATAACCCTCTATATTTTGATGATACATTTGTGTTTGATGTGGTACGTAAGTAGAAGCAATACTGCCATTAGTGCTATCCAATGTCAATGAGAAAGTAGAAGTTGAGCTTTCAAAATTTTTGAATGTAAAATATGTTCCCAGGGTGATTGCATTTCCAAAAACATGCATGTATATCATATTTCATCAATGACCTACTGACTTGCACTCATCACTATTATCTGAATTAAATTCGTGATGCAACTTTGCATTTGGGGTTTATGGTTCCAAATTGTTCTCATTTGTTTTGCTACAGGTCAGGGTGAACACTGTCCTGGGATCTACCACCCCTCTTTTGTCTGTAAAACTCATGCAAGTTTTCGGCTCTGGTTCAAAGGATGCTTCACTCCTTAACCAGGTACTCAATAAATCAGCATTCATTACCTGTCACCTGTGAAATATCTGCTATCTTGTTCTGATAATTAAATATTCCAGCGGTGCTTAAGTTCCTACCTTTTGTAATGATTCTGCTTCAGGAACTTCATTTTGATCCAAAAGAAGCAATCCATACCTTGAATGCTTTGCCCGAAGGTGTTGATGTTGGGGAGTATGTTTTTGTCTTTGAGGTACTAAAGGCGACAAACCGATACCTTTCATGCTTCAGCTTTGCCTTAATGTCTCTGAAATTTGTTTTCTTCTAGATTGTGATTTCAGATCCAGAACTTAGAAGAAAATTTGCAACTGGAGGCCGGACAAAAGTGCCAATCTATGTTACTGGAGCCATTACAGTTGATAACGCCAAAATTGCAGTGCTTGAAGGGGATAGCATAGAGTTTGAAAAGAAGTATGTTGTTTCACCTGAATATAAAAAAACCTTTACCCTGTTTATTCTCTCAAACTTACTTCTATGATGTACTCAAAATGATATTAATTAGATTGTTTTATGTACTCTTTGTTTGATCATCATTGTTGCTCATGGAACCTGATATCCTTTGTATCTGGATCATCTCATCTTTCATCTTAGGCTTGATTTACCTGGAAAGAGTGATGTGTCTCTATCAGCAAACCACCTTCAAAAGTTGCGCTTATCTTTTCTGTTAAGAACTCCATTCAGCAAACCTTTCATTCCCCATCAGGTCTCTGACCACCTCCTTGACTCTATTATATCTGTCTAGTGTCTGCTAAACTTAATTTAAGTTCTGTTTACTTGCAGGCATTATTAAAGTTGAGGCATGAAACTGGAGTTGAGCATGTATTTGTTGTGGGAAACTCTGGGAAGCAGTTTCAGATAACATTGGTAAAGTTCTTTTTAATTTTCTATGTCCTATTCATGAAAAGTTGGCATACGAACATGATACTACTTTTCGCCAGTTGCCATATGTTGGAATCGATATTTACACTGTTTTATATTCATTGTTTCAGGATTTTCTTGGCCTTGTTGAGAAGTTTTTCTATCTTTCTGGTCAATATAACATTGAGCTGGCAGTGGGTGATGCTGTCATGGTAGTTGCATTCTAGCAATAATTTTGGTTCATAAATTGCCAGTCACTTTCTAAGCTTGTTTTCATCTCTCAGGAGAACTCTTTCTTTCAACCTCTTGGCTCTGTTGAGTTAGATCTTCCTAATGCACCTGAGAAGGCAACCAAACCCCCTCCACAAGCTGTTGATTCTTACTTAAGATATGGGCCCAAGGCTGAGATAAACCACATCTTCAGGGTTCCCGAAAAGCGTCCTCCTCAAGAGGTTTCTTTTGCTTTCTTGGGTCTGGTTCTTGTTCCATTCCTGGGATTCTTGGTTGGGGTAAGTCTATCTTTAAGTCATTTATACTTGATAATTATTATTTGTATGCACAAGTCTGAGCACTTGATTGTTTTGTCACAGTTTTAGAGGTGACAATTTTTACCCACTTACTTGTGAATGGTCGATTTGGGTTAGGGTATATTTTTATATCTCTAACAGATCACATGTAGGGGTGTTCATGGTTTGGTTTGGATGGTTTATGTCAAAAACTTGTGACGAAACTGGCAACCTTGGTTCTACGAAATATTAAACCAAACCGGGCCATTAAACTAACCAAACCAAAACCAAAATCCGGCTTGGTTTTAACGGTTTTTAACTATTATTTGTATTTTTAATTGGGCACTACCTTTTAATTGCAACAAATTCTGTTTTGAAAAATCAAATAATGTAATACTATCAAACAAGAAGTTTAGAAAGTACAAGTTTATGATAATAACATAGTCAAATCAACATGTCAATTTTAAATGTAACAAATCAATAACATACATTAAAGTTTTTTTGGATTATTTCTAAACGAAAACTGTGAATCAAGTCGTTGAAGTCAGTTTCGCATATCAAAAACTACCTTAAAATACTGCACTTTTCAAACCAACCAAACTGGCCACTTGGCCTCGGTTTGGGTGGTTCAGTCGATTTCTACAGTTTTATGCTCACCCCTACTAGTCACCTGGGTAACAAAAAAGTTGTAGCTAAGAAAGAAATGGTTCAGAGTCGGCCATTGTGTATGCATAATGAAAGGACCTAATTTGTTTTACTAATGCAGTTAGATTGCTATTTCAGTGATAGATCTTGTAATCATATATACCCGTGAATATTTATAAAAAAAACTCAAGAAGTTGGGCAAAGAGTGTTTCAGGTCAACCCAAACTGGCTTGACATGTACAAAACTTGCCAGTTTGACCATCACCCTCACCATACCTTGTTGAATTTGCCACCTCTTAGCAAATTATATCTGCTCCATTTTCCCTTGCTTTTTACCGTTTTCGTTCCTAATATGAAGTGATTCTTGTTGCATTTTTGTCTATGTTATAAAGACGATTAGAGTTGAATCTTCTGCTCCCCTCACATGTAATGAGTAGATTGTATTTTCAAACCATCTTGACTTTGTTGTAAGCAACCGATTGTTTTTGTGATTTCAAAGGAAAGGAAAATATTACACTTTGCTTAGAAGAGGCGCCAAACACATGGTTTGTGTTGGACTCACATGTCTACAATTTCTCCAAAGTACTTTTTTTTCCAGATGTTTTCAAAAGAGTGATTAATAGTCTGCTACAAAAAACCAAGTGAGATGATGCAAAATGCGTATCAAACTTTTTTCTATTAGTGGCTTAACACATGCAAATTAGTAATTGCATTAATCAATAAGGAAATTGAGTTTACCATACTAGCTAATGAGTGGATGCTTATCATTCTTTGAAACCAATTTGCGTGGAAAACTATCACAAGGTCATCTTATAGAAATCTTTTTTGTCATGCGGCATCTCTTTTTTTATGCAGTCAACCTCATAAATTCTTTCATTTAGAGGCTTATATGATTAATGTAGTAATATTGTTTCTGTAATTATCATGAATACATTAATTATTTACCAAAAAGAAAAGTGGAAAAAAAAAAGTTTGCTAGTCAAGACAGGCTGATCTGGCTTGTTCCAAAAATGATCCGTTCAACCTGAACCCAATCCGATATCTTGCCACCTTCAGTGGAATGACTCGAAAGTTAAAATCACTTATCCTCTACAAGTTGGATAACTGTTCATGGTCTAAAATTATAGTTTTTTATTCTTCTATTGCAGTTGCTACGTCTTGGTGTGAACTTGAAGAACTTCCCAACATCAACAATACCTGCCACATTTGCCATCCTCTTTCATGGTGGCATTGCAGCTGTGCTTTTGCTCTATGCGTTTTTCTGGTTGAAGGTACTTCTTCAGTTTTACCTTTCTTAAACTATTTAACAATTCCCATACCCATGACAGTTTGACACATCTATCTAAACATGTTCCTTTTTTGCTCTTTTAACCGAGGGCAGTTGGATCTTTTCACCACATTGAAAACTTTGGGAGTTCTAGGGATCTTCTTGATGTTTGTGGGACATAGAACTCTTTCCCACCTCGCTTCAACATCAGCCAAGCTAAAAGCGGCATGAATAAAGCCAATATATAGATGCAGGTAAGTAGAAGACAATCATTGAGCCGTGTTATCATAATAGTTGATAGATTTTGGCTCGAGATTATAATTTAGAAAAGGAGTAAAATTGGGATTCAATTTTGATAGTCGAGTTTGATCTTGAGTTTTTATTTAACCTCGTTTGGATCTTTATTACTGCCTCAGGGTTTATGATAAATCTGTATTATCTATTTATATATTACCCAACCATATGGTGTTTTTGTGGGTTAATCAGTATATCAAACTAAAACAACCCTTATTGTTCCCTCGGCCATGGGGAGGAGTAAGAAATAGAACACTTTAAAAGAGTTGGCTTATATATTGGTATCACTTCTTGCTGACTAGCTATTTGAAGAGTAAAAAAGCCATGGTCACTTAATAGATATAGTGGCCAGAATATTATGTTTTATATCTACTATTCAACCAGTCATGTGAGTTTGATGTGCTGAAAACCGACTTCAGCTTGCTTTTTAGAAAGTTCACAAAGTGGTATTCGAGATGCTTTACTATAACTTATGTATATTTTTTGAACTTATAGGCTTTTTCAGACCGTTTGGTTATTTGTCAAAACCGAAGCCGCAACTGGCCTTATATATTATATGTTCTCCAAGTTGTTCGGTTTCAGTTATGATCAGTTCAGTTTTTCGGTTATGAAATAAAGGGTATGTTATGATGCTCGGTTCAGTTGGTTAACCGTCCATCATGAGCCTCTAGTATTTTACCCAACAAAAAATGATTAATCGGCTCACTTTTGGGCTGATTTGTGGATCATTTTACTAATTTCTTTTACCTGATAAGAATAAGCTCCAAAAATCTCTCTAAGTTTAAAGAAAGTGCACTGATTGGTCGCCATGTAGCTTTTTAGAGTGTTTTTGGAGTTGATGGTATTTAGTTTAAAAGAAAAGGCTACAAATTTTGTTCGAACTAGAAAAGCGGAACCTTTTTTAATAAAAAGCTTTTTTAAGTATATTTTGAAATTTAGCTAGAAGCTTTTTTATGTACAAGATTACCTAAATATTGTTTTTCGTTGGTTTAAATTTCATCTATTTTTATGATTTGTTCTTTTTATCATTTTAAACTATCTCGCTTCAACTATCAGCTACTTTGTTAAACACATACAAATAAAATAAGCTTCAACTATCAGCTTCCGACTATAATTATCAATTACTTTTGTCAAACACACTCGTAATCCTACTTATAGGTGTTCAACATGTATGAAAAAAAGTAAATGCACTACTTTCGAAAAGATTGATGAAACTAAGAGGGTTGTTTGAGTCATAGATTATCTCACGAGATTTGCATTATGTGAAAGTTTGTATTTTGCAGGATTTTAAATTTTATTTGGCGTTTGCTTGGTATATTTTGTTAGGGTTTGTAGATATGAAATCATGTTTGTTTTGTAGAACAGTTAAAAGGATTAAACTTATTATATATTGTTTTTAAATTCAACAAGACCATATAAATCCGAAACCTGACAGAGCTAAAACGTATTAAAAAAAGCACAATATGGTTGGCTTTCAGGCTAAGTTTATATTCTTAAAAAGGCGACTAATCAGAAACTTGATTGTGGTGACCTGATTAACACCCTTATGTGAAACAGTAAATTGAGTTCTAGGTTTAAACTTTAAGGTGGCGTTTGGTTTGCAGGAATGTTTCTGATGGAATTTGATTCTCTGAAGAAATTAGAATTGTCAGGAATTGAAATTTGAATCTGTAATCTGTTTGGATGGCAAGAAATGGAATTGGAATCCAATTCCATATTCTGTTTGTTTCGCAGATAATACAGATGAATTTGATTTCAGTATTGTAAAATGACAAATTTGCCCTCCTTATTACAAGATCAATTTCAATAAATCAGATAAAATCAGATGAGATCATCATATCAACAACTTCATTCATTCTTAATAGATCCATAGTTCACGATATCAGCAACAAATCACTTGCAAATTGCAATAAAAAACTAATGCAAAATCTCATATCTGAACCCACAAATCAGCGACGGGGAGAGTGTGAGAGAGAGAACTTACCTGCGGAGGAAGCCGGCGGTGGCTAAGGAAGGCGGAGGAAGACAGGACTAAACGATGGCGTTGCGACTGTCGATGGGAAAGCAAGGCGACCCACCAGCTATCGACGGCGACTCCATGACTACCGGCGACGCCAATGTTGAAGGAATAAGTGGGTGTTTGCTGTTTGTGGTTTGAGAAGGTTCAGTCGTTCAGATTGCGTGCGACGACCGGCGAGCGCCATCTGGCAAACAACAACCGGGGATGCACCGGCGAACGAAGGGCGACGCGAACAGGATGGCGGCGGCGGTGGATGACCAGGATGGCGGCATCAGTGGATGACGGGGGTGAGGACGACGGCGGCGGAGGCTGTGATGTCGGCGAACGGTGGCTTTGAAGGAATGCCGATGATGGTGGCGTTGGTGTGAGGTTGGCGACGCAAAATGGGGGAGTGTCGAACGAGTTAGGGGCATAATAGGGTTTGAATGAGGATAGTATAGTAATAAGCCACTTTCCCTTGTTTAATGGATTTCAAATTCCCCCAACATGTCAAAGGATTTTAGAATCCTTTACCTATGGGATTTAAATTCCCATCAAATCCAATTCCATGGTGAACCAAACATGAGTTTCTAAGGAATTAAAATCCAATTCCCACAGAATCCCATGAATTCCTGCAAACCAAAAAGCCCCTAAGGTGTATGTGGTAAAGTTGGTAAAAATAATAAATCCTAAGTTTGAAGATTTTGAAATCATAGTGGTGCCTCTTATATTTCTAAAGTTTCTAACTGAAAATTGCTTACGGTCTTGGTGTAATTTAATACCTCAAAACATTTACTTATTTTGTAACCAAATGTAGGATTTAATAGAATTTCATATGCAAATTCTTGAAATACCTAGAAAATACGTGAACCGAAGGAGGTTTAAATGAAATAAAATGCCGGATTTGTTACATCAAGACAAATGAAGGGGCTCCAGCCTCCATGGCTTGTAACAGATCCCATGTGAACATAATTTATTTTTTAGTTACTAATTAGTCCTCAACTTAAAATATAAAAAGGAAATTAGGAATAATGTTATATATAAGTAATAAATATACATAATTGAATAAGAAGTGTTATTAGATGTAGTAATTATCGGTTTGGTCATGTTATAAGTTTATAATGTAGATAATTAGCTTCGATATAATATCACACCAAAGAATCGGATGTCGTAGCGATGGAAACCTGGAATTCACGACCATAAGTTTGAAGCCGCGTAAGTTTAGCAATGGATTGGTAGCATTAGTGCATATGCACACGTGCATATATATGCATATTGTGCATATATGCACATGTACACATGTCGAGACCCCCACTAAAAAAATTCCAACGAACACAAAAAAATCCAAAAAAAATATAGCAAGACCGGTCTCATATTAAAGAGCATTATTTTCTCGTTAATTTGGTATAATTTGCGTAATTTAACACGTTTCTGTTTGATTGATATATTAGTTTAAAAAAAGTGGGGTAATGTGTAAATATCTAAATTGCCCTTAATTAATTAGGGATAATTTTGATTAATTTAAAGTTATTAATTAACAATTCTTTAATTTGAACCATCTATCTTTTTTATCAATAGCTATAATTGGTTTTCATAGTTATCGTACGAAAAACAGTACACATTTAAACCATCCCCTATATATATAATAAAAAAAAACAAAAAAAATGGCCGATCACCACCCCCGAAGTATCTCTCCGCATTCTAATTATTGCTGAGAATCATTCAAAATTCTCGGTACCGATGCATGGGGTCGTGGCTCTCTTGGTACTGAGCTTTACATAAGCATGCCGATACATGGTTTGATTAAGGTGATTCTAACGCTCTAAGTGTAGACTTTAGAAAAAGTTTATAAGCACAAATAATGTACCAATTATTATAAATGAGTAAATGATTAAGTAACTAATACTCTAATTTAAAATGTTTGTAAATACAGAAAAGACTTGAGGTTTGTTTTTCCTCGAAACACTTAAAATTAAAAGTGATCTTAAGCGGCATCCACTAGAGGGTGTTTGGTTTGGATTAAGATTAACGATGAATATGGCTATAAGCTTAATGAAGTGAATTTCTGAATCCAAACAGATCATAGCACGTTGAATGTTTATTTCATTAATATATTATTTGTACGTGGTGAGATTAAAAAGATTTATCGAAAAGTTGTTGGATGGTTTTGTCAAAGCATACAGGTTGGAGAGCATAAGACATTAATTACTTGTCTATAATCTTTGAGCAAAAGATTGCTTAATTTAATTATATCTCAACTGTCTCATTGACATGGTGTCCGATTGAGTCCCTATATATACTAGTAATTTTCTTATGCTTCTTCACACACTTAATTCCTTGTAACTCATATATAAACAATAATGATGATGGCTCGTAAGCTTTTACTTTTTGCATGTGTTGGTTTTCTGATTTTCACTGCTAATATCGTTGTTGGTAGAAATCTTTCTGAGGAGGAAGAAAAAACTATTGTTGGACATGGTGGGGGTATAGGAGTCGGAGTAGGATTTGGAGGTGGTGGAGGTAAAGGTGGTGGTGGGGGAGTAGGGTTTGGAGGTGGAGGTGGAATAGGTGGTGGTGGTGGAACAGGTGGTGGTTATGGAGGCGGAATTGGTGGTGGTGGTGGAACAGGTGGTGGTTATGGAGGTGGAATTGGTGGTGGTGGTGGAACAGGAGGTGGAGGTGGAATAGGTGGTGGGGGTGGAACAGGAGGTGGTTATGGAGGAGGCATCGGTAAGGGTGGTGGTGGTGGAGGTGAAAAAGGTGGTGGCGGCGGAAAGGGAGGTGGTTACGGAGGTGGAACTGGAAAGGGAGCTGGAGGTGGAGGTGGAAAAGGTGGCGGCGGCGGAACAGGAGGTGGTTATGGAGGTGGAATTGGTAAGGGAGGTGGAGGTGGTGCTGGAGGTGGTGGTGGAAAAGGTGGTAGTGGTGGAATAGGAGGTGGTTATGGAGGTGGGATCGGTAAAGGGGGTGGTGTTGGCGGTGGTGGTGGAAAAGGTGGTGGTGGCGGAGTAGGAGGTGGTTATGGAGGTGGAATCGGTAAGGGTGGTGGTGGTGGAGGTGGAAAAGGTGGTGGTGGTGACATTGGTAAAGGTGGTGGTGTTGGAGGTGGCGGCGGCCATGGAGTAGGTGGTGGTTATGGAGGTGGAGTAGGCGGCGGCATTGGAAAAGGAGGAGGTGGTGGAGTAGGCGGTGGTTCAGGAGGAGGAGGTGGTTTTGGTGGTGGAGCAGGAGGTGGATTTGGTGGAGGCATTGGCAAAGGTGGCGGTGAAGGCGGAGGCTTCGGAGGTGGCGGTGGCGGTGGCGGTGGCGGAATCGGTAAATGAAGTGAAGACGAGAGTGGGGCATGGCCTTGAGATATGACCCATAACCATTAAGACAATTGGGGCAAAATACTTTCTATAACTCATGCATCTTCTTATATATAATTATTAAACATGCATGCATGGTACACTTTTTATTTAAAGATGCATGTTTCCTATCTCTTTTTTATGTATGACATATCAAATCAGATAATTAAGGCATGATTAATCCATTCTAGTGCAAATTCATGCTTCTTCTATCCATCTATTTAAATTCCAATCCCATGGCATGGCCCATGCATATATAAACATGGTCTTTTTATTTGTATCACCAAATTCATCTTGGTACGATTTTTAGATAATCATTTCTACGTATTTATTAATGAAGTTAACCCAAGATCCAATTTATTAATTATTACTAATAATGCATATATCCTTCAGCAAATTAATTCCTCAAAAACCATTAAAAATTCGTTCAATATTAATAATATTGTCATTATTTAGATCGAACAATTAACAATAAATAACACGTACAAAAGTCATAGATCAATGAAAGAGACCAACGAACACGGATCTAGCATTATAAACCTAAATAAAGTTAAAAAACACGGCCAATTTTTCGACTCCAAAAACATAAATAGTAGTTACGAGTCAAGATTGATTTGTTAGCGAAAAGCACGAAAGGTGAAAACCAAGCATGGAAGATCAAGTCCTCTTCAAACAAATTATATAAGGACAGTAGCACAAGTAAACGTGACTCTATCTATCTATATATGCCCATAAATGCTAAAAAAGAAGAAGCTTAAAGTCCAAGGAGGACCCTCCTTCCATGTGAATGAATTGATTAATTTATTGTAGTAGAAAAGCAAAGAACGTACGTGGCCAACAATCTTTCATTTCTATGTATTAA
Source organism: Pulicaria dysenterica (assembly GCA_947179395.2). Lineage (NCBI taxonomy): Eukaryota > Viridiplantae > Streptophyta > Magnoliopsida > Asterales > Asteraceae > Pulicaria > Pulicaria dysenterica. The sequence goes on from OX359291.1 coordinate 83,547,801, forward strand.
CACGTACGTACCACTACAACTATCACCATCACCAATTAATACATCTTATAAATATAAACTTAATCTTAAAATCCTAGTATTAATGACTTTAAAATCTTACGATTTTCAAACTTACTGATTTTCAAAATCTATACATCCTCACGATTTTACGTAAAATTTCGATCTTGTACTGTATATATTTAAATTTTGAAGTTTAGATTTATTATTCGTTATATACTATATAATATGAATCACAACTTAAAGAAAATATGTGATTTAGGTAAGATTTTCCCGATCTCAATTTTACAACTTTTTATGACTACAATCTATAGTAACAAGGAGCGTCTCGTGAATTTTTAAGACTCCGTGCGAATAAAAAAATAGGCCCCTTTTAAATACACATATATTTATAAGCAAAATTAACTGATATTATAGTATTTGTTATATCAATAACTTAAACAAAAGAATGGTAGAAAACTATGTCTTAAACAATTTAAGTTTTGATAAACTTGTTTATGAAACTTTACATGAATCGTGAAGTTATTATAGCGTTATTGGAAACAAAGTTATTAATCAACTATCCGTAAGCAATACTCTCCAATATATAATTCTCAATAGCAATCATTTTTAATCCATTAAGTCTTTCTTATAACATTCTGGATTGTAAATAAGACTACAACTTAAGTTTTAAGAAATTTGATTTGCATATGTCAACGTTAACGGAATCAACAAGACTCTACATATAATAATTGCATTAGGCAAATAGTCGAATTTTGATGGATATTTTAACACATATTTTATCACGTGTAAAAATATATATGTCAAACAATTTCAACTCCATATAAAGTTTATGTGCATCAAGCTCTAAATCCATTATAATTAAGTGTGGCTTCAACATGATATAACATATGATATTTGTCATCAAATTCAAGTCCCTGATGTATATTTTTCGAGCTTATAGAATAATAGTTTCAAGCACCGACCGGAAGCTTAATTTAAATGTGAAATTCCTAGTACTTCTAATTTATAAATTGGGCTTTGAAAAACTATAACAATATATAAATATATATATATAAAATGTTTTAGGCCTCTTTGAAACGTGGACCCTGTACGGTCGTACCTCCTGCACTCCCTTAAAGACACCCATGATAGTAACATCTCAGTATTGATAACCTTAAAATATATAATGTTCAATAAGAACAAGCAGAAATTTGTTTTCTTTTTACATGAATAACGCTATCTGTAGCTTATAAGTATTCCTAAATTTGAAGCAACCAGATTTTGAAAAATGTCACAAAAAAACCATCTAACTTAGATATCTAGTTGTGTGTTTTTTATTTTTTAATGAGGTTGTTTCACCCAAAGTTACGGTATTCATTTTTTTATACATATATTATATATTTTTGTTTATACCAGTTAAGTCTGGTTCATTTAATTTGTTTATATTTATCTGATGAGTTTGTGTACATATAATTAGCTTAACATCCTCATGTTCTTAATGGTTCATCCTTATCGGGAATAAGATGGTACCGTTTTGATGATTTTGATATGTAAAACCAATTTTCATCGATGTGGATAATGTTAAACATATCATGAAATGTAGGATTTAAACGTAAAGATAACCGAGTAAGCATAGACATACAAAATTCTAACCATGATTTTTTGTTCGCATGAGTAAGATCCGACTTGATGGCATTTGTGTGTGGTCTAAGGACGCCTTCTTTTTTCCGTCTATGCAAAGTTGATTTTGAAACACTTAATGATTTTGCAATAGATCGAATGTTTGTTCGACGGCGTAATGAGATTTATGACACTTGATTTAAATTGATTTGGACACTTTTCCTCCCAACAACTTTTGGCATTTTTGACGATACATCAATTGTAAATCCATTGTAGGTTTGAAGTTTAACCAAATGCCAAATACGACTTATTGTTCCCGTAGAAACACCGTAGTGTACAGCTAAAATCACTTATAGAACCCTTTTTCAACTTTCCATCGGAACTTCGCTGCAATAAGGATCAATAAATATCTTCACGTTGCACGTTACTCGTATTTTTTTAGTGAATGAATTTGTAGAAACCTCCATAATTTGGTGAAAATAGATACGACTGAATTGGGTTAAAAATGATCTAAATGACCTTTCATTACCTTAGTTTGGAGGGAGAAATTGGAGTCAAAATTTGGTAAAAGTAAGTTTAGCTCAAATTCAATAAGGCATTGAAAATTTTGGTGGTAAATATTGCTTCCAAACATTACGATTAGAAAAAAGGAAAAAAAAAAGAGAATTTTTTTTTGTGTGTCATGTGGAGTCCAATATGCAGGTATATTTGAAATAATTAATAATTCATTAAATAATTATTAATTTCCATACGGCCAAATTGATAATAAAGATAGATCTGTCATTTTGTTGATCTGTTATTTTTTTTTTGAAAAGCCAAAATACCATTACCACCAAAGAATGTCAAAACATACAAGATGTCTATGCATGTCACCTAAGCCAAGCATACAAAACAAAACTAGCAGGAGCCAATAGAGACCCAAAAGCTGCCTACCTAATGGAAACAACACAACAGCAGGTGCAAAAATCTACACCTCAATACAGGAAGTAAACCCAAACAAAACTAGTAGAAAACATGCGAACTGCAGCAGACTTGGAACCCGACAACCAAACAGAAATTTACGACCGTAATCGTAATGATTGAGGTAGAGAAATCCAGCTTGACCAATCTGAAGTAAATAATCCTTTCTTCCCCATGATCCAGTTGAACGACCTTAGTTGAACCTCGAAAAGCAATTCTCCAAACTGTTTATTTGATTCCCGAAAAATAACTTGATTCCTGTGTGTCCAAACTTGGTATAAAATACTCCAAAATGTAGCCTGCCATAAGGTTTGATCTTGAGACAGCAGCTCCAAAAAAGAATCAGACGGTGACAAATGTTTCGACCACCACCGAGCTACAAGAATCCATAAATCTTGAACTTTCCTACATCTCCACAAAGCGTGCTCCATATCTTCTACATGATCTTCACAATGCGGGCAAAGAGTTGTATGTAGATCCACCTGAAAAGAATCAAGAACCGCCCTCACTGGAATTCTACCTATCCTAACTCTCCAGATAAAGACATTTACTTTCCTTGGAACAAACTTATTCCACCACGTTTCTACCCCCCCCCCCCCCCTGTAACCCTCCTAAAAGAACGTCATCTACCATCTCCTTCAATTTTTTCACCTCAAAAACCCCGTCCGTAGCCAACCACCATCTCACTCTATCCGGACTCGACCTGACCGGCGAGCAATTAGACAAAAGAGACATCAATTGTTCTAGTTCACCCAACTCCCTCCCTCTCGGTTCTCTCCTCCATTCCCAAACTCACTCCCACCTTTCTCCAAACCATCGCCCTCTACTGGCCACCACCGACTCCTTATCAACCTCTAAGTTGAACAACCTTCTAAACCTATCTTTTAATGAAAAGTCCCCAACCCACTTATCTTTCCACAACGACGTCCCCGACCCCACCCCCAAAAACTTCCCAAAAGATGACTTGAAACGTATACCCTTCTTTTCTAGAAAATCCCCTACTTTAACTATGTTTCCCCAAACCGATCCGTAAGTTCTACCTTGTCCCAACCCTTCCTCCCCATGAATGCTTTTAATAACCCTAACCCATACAGAGTTACCCTCATTATGCCATCTCCACCACCATTTCCCAAGAAGACCCATATTGGCAGCTTGGAGACTACCAATATTTAGCCCTCCATACCCGAAAGACTTTAAAACCCTGTCCCACTTGACCCAATGAATGAAATTCCCGTCCCCCCGAGACAAACCATTTCCCCAAAAGAAATTTTTTCTCACACGCTCAAGTAATACAATAACACTCTTTGGGGCTTTAAACAGAGAGAAAAAATACATTGGTAAGCTGCCGAGAATTGATTTTACCAGAGTAAGGCGACCCCCCGATGACACCATGTTTGCTCTCCAATGTGACAACTTGTTTTGAACTCTTTCAATAATCCCTTGCCAGTTATCCAATTTATTCATATTCGCACCAACCGGTAGACCCAAATATCGAAACGGGAATTCACCCACTTTACATCCTACCAAATTTGCCCATGTACTTACTTCATTCTGATCTGTTCCCACACCCAACAGCTCACTTTTTTCCAGATTTATTTTTCCCCAGATTTATTTGTTAAAAATCTTGATATGTTATTTTGTTTTAAAAAAGTAGTATTAAGTATGATTTTCTTAAATTGTGTATTTTTTTTCGTAAACAATAATTTTAGAACAAAGCAAGTAATAAACATGGTTTTTATTTGACTTTTAAAAATCTAAACACTTTCGGTTTTTTGTTTCTTTTTCGTAGCCTCCTTTCATCATTCCTTTTTTTCCTTATATTCAATATAACAAATCTAAACACTTTTTGTTCCCTTTTACTCGTTTTCCTTTTTGTTCCCTTTTTTTCATTTTTCTTTTCTTATTTATTTCATTATTATGTTATTTTATTCTTTTTTCTTTTTATTTATAAATAAGGAAACAATGTTATTTTTTCTTGTATATTTTAAATACTATATTTATTTTTGAGACATGCTTTAATAGTTTGTTAACAAAGTAAAAGAAATTTTGAAATATCTTATGTAACTAATTTTACTTATTTTATTATTATATGTATTGAAATGTCAAGTCGAATGTATGAACCTTTAAGTTTGAAAATTAAATACATTAAAATGTAAGTTTTAAAGTTAAAATATACAATGTAAAAATTTGAATACATTTTAAAGAGCTAAACTCTAAATGTAATATAACCTGCATCAAAGCGTGGATATGTAATACTCATTACTACACAGTTATTACCATTCTTAAAACCAAAATTATATGTTTTTTACTCTTATTAACATACCTAACAATCGTAGTAATCATTATCCTGAATAACTGTAATGATAATAATGATAGTAATAGGGTATAAACGAGACGATCTTTTATCGAGTAACTCAAATTTAAGTTTGTCTCATTCGAGTCGAACTTTATCGAGATTGTGCCCGAAAAACGAGTTCAATTTATACAATGAGTCAACCTTAGAGCTCGGCTCGAGTTTTTATTTAATTTTTCGAGCTTTTTAATAGTATATATGCGTGTGTAATATGTATAATGATGAGATAGTATTAAAAGACATAAAAAAATGAGTGATAAATTAATTTATTAAATTCTTTTAATGAAAGATTTCATTTATAAAGTTTTATTACATATTAAGTGAATTATTTTTAATGGTTTATAAAACGAAAATGGGCGTAACAAAATTTAGATGTAATTTAAAAGTTTTAAATGTATATAAGTGAAGTTCTTTTTTTTTTCAATTCTATTCAATATAACAAATAACTTTAAAATTATAATAGAAGATGATTTGTATATAACAGATTAACACAATGCTCTTATACATAACAAAAATGTGTTATTAGGCTATAAACTCTTAAACATTTGGATAAAATAAATTGATACTGGGTCTGTAGAGGCATAAACATCTTTATTGTTATGTATAACAAATATAGATTATATACAAATCGATTCATGTATTTTGTGGTGTTAAATTGTTAATATAACCTTTTAAAGTTTAAACTTGAAAATAATTTGTCAAAAGTTCTATATTATCTTGCAAAATGTTAATACTTAATATTGTATTCATAAGATTAAGAAAATGGTTAAAACTAATAAATAAGATGAGTAAATTGAAGAGAAAAATATCATATATGTTTATTTTAATATATAAAATATTTTATATACATAAAATATAAGTTTTTAATACAATTAAATCATGCTTTACATATAATTGCCCTCGAATCGAATTAAGAATGAGTTTTACTTGATTTGTGCATGACGATTAAAAAACGCAATAACCGATCAATCAAACTTTAGCGGCATATGAATCGATTTAGGGGCAAGTTCACGGCCCCCACCACCGCCACCGCCACCGTCACCGCCACCGTCACCGTCACCATCACCGCCACCGCCACCGCCACCGACGTCATTTCCGCCGCGTCATATGTGCGGTATACTTTGTAAACCATTTTCAACCGCCGATAGTTTTTCTTCTCGCACACTTTCTGTAGTAACATCGCATATTATTATTATTATTATTACCTCTCCTATTATCTATTTCCTAGTATCTGTGTGAAATTGTGTTCTATGTAGCAAATGGAGTTGGTTTCATTAAGAAGCGTACAAGTTATGGCATGTGTTTAAGTGTGTATGAGCAGTGAGGCTTCTCGAAAGCGGGCTTTTCGGTTTTTCTTTCACTTGCATCGTGGTCAATTGGATTGGGTAAGAACTTGTATACATGTATAGTTTTCAGTCTAGGGTTGAAATATCTTAGTCAATGCTGATGGATTTGGTCTGAGATTTAGGAAAATTAAACTCTGTTTTTAGTATTACAAGTTCTCCTTATCCAAATATACTTGTCCTAAGATTCTGATTGTTTTTTCTTTTTTAGTTACTGGCAAGTGTTTTCTCTTTCTTCAAGGAATTTCAAAGTATTTCCAGCGTCTTTGCACGATATGTTAAAGTTCAGATGAAGAGTTTTTAAAATCGAAGTCCAATTTATGGTAAATTGATGCAGGTCCATCAAGTTTACACCTGAAAAAAGTGAGAATTAGATATGCGAACAAGACTAATAACCTCTATTGCAACCCTAAGAGTGGAAGGGATAGAGTTCTGACAGAGCTAAGTATTGGGACTTAATAATGTCTTGTAAAGGTGTTCAAACTTGTACAGACTGTTCTTCAGTTCTAGATCTTGGACGCAATGACATTCAGAGTTGCGTTAGATTTGGGTAACTCTTTGCAATAGGCAAGAGAAGTAACCTGAGAAAGAATGTTTTAGGGTGCTTAGTCTTTAAGGATAAGAAATTAGAAGCTGCTCAGAAGTTTTTGTAGTTATTTCTGACGTTTGGTAAACAAATTTCTTTGAAGAACTTCACTTGTGTTTTGATGTGAAACTAATGGTCAATCTGATGTTACACTAGTGCTAAACAGTGGAGGTATTTTCACACTAGTTCTTTAAAATCATTCAGTTCTCAAATTACTGTAGAAGGTCGGAACTACCACTAGTCTCGTTTTGAAATGGATTTTGTTTGTGCATTTTATCCTCGGCTTAGTAAAGTCTTTATTCCAAATTCATGAAATTTATCCTATTCCAGTGTCATTTTACTTATTCTAGTATCTCACGTAGGTTCCATTTTGTTATGGTCATACTATTGATTCATGATGCTTCTTATAGAAGCTTTGTTAACAGTTAGCTATCAAGCAATTTGTTTTTTTCTTCATGATTTTGCATTTGAGGTTCACTTTAATATCTTCTTTGGTGTGTTATCATATGCTCTTTCCAACTTGAGTAATGGTATATGTGTGCTTTCACACAGTAACAGTAATTATGACAAGCAACGATACAGGATCTAGAAGGGAAACACAAGACAATATGTCAGCCCCGCCAGGCTTTGCATCCACATCTTTCACGCTGAAGAAGACAAAAAAGGACGGAGCTTATAACTTGGCAGGCATTCAAAGTGACACTAAACCAGAGTCCAATGAAACTTCTTTTGAGATACCTGATGTTGAAAAGCTTCAGAAGTCTGTTAAGCAAAGGCCATGGATACTTAATGATCAATTCAACAAACTGGAAAAACCGGATTTGAAACATCTCAAGATGGTTATCTATCTCCTTTGCCTCCTCTTTCTTAAATAATGCAGCTTCTTTGAACATGAAAACGACGCGGTGTTAAATTTATGCCTAGGGAGCATGGTGGCTCTATTTTTTTTACTAGTGGTAGTGTTTTGGACTTGGTCTTATATCCAACTAGTGTATAGTTACTTTAAATAGGAAAGTGTGTTGTAGACATATGGACTGACTAGATTTGGAATGACTTTGAAGTGACCAAGTAGGATATACTTTGCTTATTAAAACCAAGGGAAATGACGTGAAATGGGATATATAACGTAGATGACAATAACAAGATTTTCATTTCGTTATAGTTTATTGAATGTTGGTGATACGACAACTTTCTTTATTTCATTTCATGATTATATGTTTTGGTTTGATATAAAGTGGCGGACTTAAAGAAAATCTACTACAATATTTTTAAAAGGTTTGAATGTAGGTCTGAGATTAATATTGCTGATACATTACCAAAATGAAAAAATTGTATAGTTACTAGAAAGTTGGCTCATTGGTATCATGTTGGTGAATTCTTTCATGCTTAGTTATTATAAGGCTTGGTGAGAATTTAATGAACTTTAAATAACAGTTATATTGCTTCTTCTTGCAGAATACGCCCATGGAAAATACCCTTCCAAAAGGAGTGATTCGTGGGTGTCCAAGTTGCCACAATTGTCAGAAGGTTTGAGATCATTCTATTCATTTGGTTTTGGATATATGAGTACCTTTCTTGCGTTCTTCAACGAGTATAATATGCACTCACTTGTTGTAGTTAACTCTAAATTACTATTTTACAGGTTATTGCACGTTGGCGTCCAGAAGAAGCCTGCAGGCCTATAATAGATTATACTCCCCCCTTTCACCCTACTGAAGAGGTAAATGTTTTAATAAGTGATAATGCTTCCAATGTTTTCCCTGGCATACTTTTTTAATAACCGAGCTTTGACCTTCTGCGACAGGAATTTAAAGACACTTATCAATATATTGCCAAAATACGTCCAAAAGCTGAGGAATACGGAATATGCCGTATTATCCCTCCTGATTCCTGGAAGCCACCACTTCTTATGCAGGGAAATAAATTTGAATCTTGTAGGTTTGGTACCCATGTTCAACAGATTGATAAGCTTAAAGTTCTGCATTCAAAGAGAAAACTTAATCAAATCATTGAACAAACTGATGCAAATAACAAGATTTCAAAAGTTAAGTTGGATTATGGGGCTGATGGCTTTGAATTTGAACGTGGTCCAGAGTTTAATCTGCGAGGATTCAAAGCCTACGCAGAGAGTTTCACACGACATTATTTTCAGAAGGAGGACATTTTTAATAAGTGTAAGACTTGGGAGAATATCGAGGGAGAATATTGGCGAATTGTTCAAAATCCAACAGAGGAAATTCAGGTTGACTTATACCTAACCACCATGCTTTACTATCCCCTTAAAAGATCAATAACTTACTTTCTATTGCCCACTTTCTCATAGGTGCTGTGTGGTCATAATCAGGATGCCAAAATTCTTGGTAGTGGATTCCCATTATCATCAGTTGATGATCAAACTGAATACACAGAATCTGGTTGGAATTTAAAGAATACCCCTACATTCCCTGGTTCTCTTCTTCCTTTTGATTGTGCCAACTCTGCTCTTTTGACCACCCCATGCCTGGACGTTGGAATGTGCTTTTCTTCCCTTTGTTGGGTAAAGATTTGAATTACATTTATGATGTTTTGTACTGCATCTAACCATGCAGTTTACTATTTTTCTGTATTTGGCGACTTAGTTGTAGATATCTAAATTTTTCTTTGTTTTTTTTTTTCAGAAAGTCGAAGAGCATCACTTGTACTCTCTCAGTTACCTGCACCTCGGGGCTTCTAGAATTCTGTATGGTGTACCTGGTAAATACCGCCAAAAATGTGAAGCACTACTGAAGAAAACCTTCCCAGAGTTATCAGGACATCGCGAGTTGTTCCATAAGCTAGTGAGTACCAACATACCTTTGTTGTAACAGACACCGAATTAATCTGTCTCATTTACAAAGTATGTTAAATTTTTGAGAAATGAAAAAGTTTGATTTCCACCAAAATGTATAGTTAAGTGCTCATTCTCTTCTCTACACGTTCCTTTTGATTTCATTTGATGGATTTTAAAGTTTCAACACTTGCATTTTTGTAATATAGTGAGCTATTTTCCTTTATCATAAGAATTTGTTAATGATTTGCGAGATTCCCTTTTTTTGCTAGGGATATATAGAGTTGAAAAAAAAGGGTGGATCAGGGAGGTTCGAAAAGGGTCAAACACGTCGTGTGAAAATGGTTTTTTTATTGCTAACATCCAAAACCCCTTTTTGTCTTCATTTTTATTTATCTATTTTTGTTTATTTTTTATCTTTTTGTACTTATTTAGTAAATAACTAGTCTGCTAAATATGATTACAAAAGTTTTATAATTTCATATACAAAAAGTATATTATTTCATTAATGGAGGCTTTATGCATAAACTACACTTTGGTTGACTTCCAACCCGATTGACCTGTTTTCTCTAAGCTAACTTTTTTTATTTGTCCTGATAGACATATAACATAGCCCGGATCCACCGATTATAAGCAAAGGGAAAAGTTCAAACGAGAACTGTTTTTCGTTCGAGACTGCGAGAACTGTTTGTAACACTTTAATGACTCATTAATAGGGGTAATATGGTCATATATGTATTTACCACCCATGAATTGTGTCTGGGTGGATGGGTCATTATTTAATGAGTCTTGATTTCCCAAAATAACACTCATTAGTGAGACGGTAATGAGCTATTAATGACTCATTAATGAGCCACAAAGTTATAAGCCATTGATTTATTTTAATCAATGACCAAGATTGGTTTTCGCAGTTCTCACACAAAAAAAAACCTTCTCATTTGAACCTTTTCCATAAGCAAATGGGTCATAATTGCCGCCTCTAGTCATTTTTGCTGCTTAACCAATAAGTAAAGTAATAAAAATCTTCCTTTATAACTCTGTGCTTAATTAATGTGCCAATTTTCATGAGTGGAGAAGTAGATACAATGACTAGATATATAAAAAGATCTCAGCATATATTATATCGACTCAGTTAATAAGTTTTCAGCGGCTTATACAGGTGACTCAAATTTCACCCTCTATCTTGAAATCAGAGGGTATACCTGTCTACCGTTGTGTGCAGCTTCCGAAGCAGTTTGTTCTTATTTTTCCTGGAGCATACTATTCGGGATTTGATACCGGTTTCAGTCTTACTGAAAAGGTCAACCTTGCACCCCTTTACTGGTTGCCACATGGACAGCTATCAGTAGAAATATATAGTGAGCTGCATAGAAAGACATCAATCTCTTATGACAAACTGTTACTGGAGGGGGCCAGATCTGCTGCCAAATCATCATGGGACTTTCAAATGCCAGGGTGGCATAACGCATATGGAAAGGATGGTTGGTTTACAAAAGCTTTGAAGGTTAATCCTCATACGCCCTCTGTTAATATATGTAAATTAATGAGAAGTAACTAAGTCACATTTGTCACCTTTATTTTCGTTCCTATCTTTTTTACATAAAATAATACAAAAATGCTTGTTATTATGGAACAGTCGCGGGCCAGGCAAGAAGGCTTCAAGAGAGAGTTGTTATGCAACACTTCACAGTCACGCAAAATGGAAGAAGATTTTGGTTGTTCAGTTAAAAGGGAATGCTTTGTATGCTTTTATGACTTGTACCTTTCTGCTGCTGGCTGTCCGTGTTCACCTGACAAATACTCTTGTCTTGAACATTCGAAGCAGATATGCACGTGTCCATGGAGTTCCAGGTTCTTTCTTTTTCGATATGACATTGCTGAATTGAATCTCCTTATCCAGACTCTAGAAGGAAAGGTAAATTCAAAATGAGTAACCTGATCATAGTTTAAACTTACAAACTTTTGATGAAACAGCATCAACTGTTTACTAGTGTTAGATGCATTGTAACATGAAGATAGAATGTATGTGAATCTGGTTTTTGATACTTGTAATGGACAAAAGAACAGCTTGTACAAGTTAATGTAGAAGCCATTGCAGTTTTCTTTATGACTGAACTGAAATCCAAAAATCATAATAATGAAACCGAATATGGCCCGACATATATAGACCTTTATACCATGCGTCATCAAGTGAAAACCAATAGAAGTTTGATTTTGTACGTTATCTTTGACCGAATCAAGAATTGTTTCTTTTCTTTATTTTATGAACCGAAAGCGAAAGTAAATTGGTTTGTGTCCGGTTTATTTGGAATGGTTTGTACCTGACACTAGAGGACGGTTTTTTCTCCAGTTTGCTTGTTCATTTTGATCCATCAAAGGGTCTTAATACCGTTTCGATCACTGCTATAATGTTTCTTTTTCTCACTGCTATATGTTTACTAGATTTTTTTCTGATCGGCAACAAGAGATGGACCAAAAGATATATGTTTACGAGATAATTTTTTAATATTTACTATTAAGACACAATATGATTGAAATCTGAGTATTGATATAGACTCATAACTCTTAGCTTAAGCATCCTAAGAAACTCATTATTTATGAGAACTGATCTTTGGTGAGATGAGGTCATGGCAAGTCTCATAACCAATGCAACCTGTATAGCATGAGAATTATGTAAGGGTAGGAATCTGCATGCTTTTTAGATCGATCAATTTGATGGCCTATTCTATTGATTGAGTTCTAAATCCAGGGTTGCAGTTCGAATTGATCAGACTTGGTTTATGAATATGAGTTTTAAAGGTGTTTTTTTTACAAATATTCAGATAATTTACACTCTCAAATGTCAAGCTGTTCTTCACTTCCTTCAAATCAAGATTTAATTATAGTTGTCTCAATTAAAACATGCGATTAATAAATCGATCAGTAGGCACATAAATATTAAAGAACCACGAAAATTTAATATAACTATTTTAGGTGTAACCTTAACGACAAAAAGTATAAATTCTTTCTGCTATTTTATATGCACTGAACTTTACACTTTCTGTTGTATTAAAGCCAACAAAATTTTAGAAAATCTTGACAAATTGTTTTCTTTATCAAATTTAATTTCCAAAATCAGTCTCTAAACTTTCCCACAAACTATATATAATCCTGTAGCCGTAACCAAATTTAAAGACTAAAGTTTAAGTAGGTCAACAACCAACCACACCATTACTTAATAAGCTGTCGCAAGTTAATAAAAAAAAAACTATCATCACAGTGTCTGCAAGAGGTGAAGACAACCACAAATTAAAAGGAAAACACCATCACCATGCCACCATGAAGTGGGAAAATGGAATACCATGGCATGGTGTGCATGCTCGGTCCATATATATATTACATATAGTCTAAGGAACTGAATCTTTCTTTTTAATTCATGATATGTATATAAAAGCTACCTGGTTTAAGTCTAAAAACATTATGGAAAGGTCTGTATAAATATTTAAACAATAAGTTACGAAAAGATTAGGAATTTGACAAGCATGAATTGACAAGAGATAGGTCTGAATAGTCATCAAAAAGGTTGTGCTTGCATGTGATTTAATCCGTACACGTAAACTTAAATAAATAACAATACAGAGTATGACCGATAAAAATGAAGAAACTTTTATCTTACATGTATTTATAATCTATAAACAGTTAATAATTAATGATTCAATATATATTCAAATTAAGTCTAATTTAACTCTATAATATTTATAAGCTTGTTTAATATTTGAACTTTACTTTATACATATTTTACCTTATAAGTTTGGTTTGATAATTAACCATTTTAACAAAATTATATAATTAATAATCTAATATTATTATATTTAGTTAAGTATACCTAAATATATGTAACTAAATAATTAAACTTGAGTGATTCGTCTTCAAACTGTGACGACTCCAGCCAAGGCAAAACTCCTATATATGATCGAGTGCAATACTCTGGCGAAGAACACAACAAGTTTTGAGGGAACGAAACAATCCAAGAACGAAAATTGAACAAAACAATGATCGAAGGAATAACGAAGAAACATAAACTTTGATGGCTAAATTAACTTAGAAACGGTTGAAGGAAAATATATATCTAAATATATATCTATATCTATATATAAAATAGAAGTTAAAAGTGAATTCTTGATACGTGTGCAATTAAATATTTTGAATCCTTAATTAGATATAAAATTTAAGAGTAATAATATTAATTAATTTCCTCTACGCTCGTACGTGTGGCTGATATTAGCTAGGATAAGATGGTGCTATATAGCTAGCTAGCTGGTCTTTATATATGTATGTTCTAGATTAATGCTTATATACTTGCGTCCAGTACGTGGCTTAATTACGAAGCATATATTTCTTCTTCAAAGGATAATCAAAATTTCAATCTTTGTCTTAATTCGATGTACACGTAGCTAGAGGATGCATGATGGCTTTAATATATTAACCTTTAATTTCTATCGCAATTTGGGAATTCTTAATTTGCGCTAGCTAGCCAGCTCACTCTAGCTATATTTGGAAAAGAACTATGTCACACTAATTAATTAATTAATTAAGAGTGGAGTAATTAATGATTGGTGGTACGTAATTAAACCGGTAATCATGGAGCCGGAGCTAGGGTTCGTTCTTAATCTTTATTCCACAAAAGATTAACCGATCAAACGATGGACTTCAGCTATTCGATTATTGTCAGCTTTTGCTGGATTGATTAACAAGTTCCATATATCCCGACCTCAATCTTTTGTGTAATCTTGATCAAGATTCTTTAAGTTAATTTGCAGCTGTATGTACGTACGTAGGTGTATAATATATATATATAGTGATGGGTTCATGATGATCAACTAATTAGATTCTAATATTTGAAATTAATGTTGTATGTCTCGATCGATCGATCCCTTTGTTGGTTTTAACCTTTTGTGCTCTATCATGTCTCAAATGTACGCTAGGTAGCTGAGACGTTGGATTGGTTTGGATTATTTAATTATTAACTTGATGAAATATCTTTGCTTTTCCAAATTAAAAATTATAAACCTAGCTACACAGAAAAATGAAAAATAAGTAATGTTATTTTCTTCTACTACCCACTGAATAATAACACTAAATTATAATCCACTAATTTTTTTTATTAAATTTATCTTGATTTTTTATTTTAATATTAATTTGTCTAGTTATATATAGTACCCACGTGTATTAAGTTCAAGTATCATTACTTGTGATCACTTAAAATTATTTATATACATATATATATATAAAAAAATCAATTTTAAAATATTTTTATATGTGTGATCAAAACAATTACAAATTTCAAATAATTTAATCTGGTCTAATCAAATTAAGAAGGATCCCACCGCTGTACCGTACTTATGTCTGCACCACTAGCAACTTGTTCCTCAGTAATTATATATCTTGATGTACAGATATTTGCTTATTAAAAAACTTAATAATCTTTATGATAAACATATGTTAATGTTATATTCTTAAATTATTTATATGTTTAATTTAATTTAACAAAAAGATGACAGAAGTGTTCACATTTATCTATCTCTTCATTAGTTAGACCTAATATATAAGCTTCATTATATATATATAGTACATGAGTAGTTCCTTCTTTTGTGCAAGAATAAAATTGGTAAAATATATATATATATATATATATATATATATATATATATATATATATATATATATATATAATGAGGTAAAAAAGGAACAAACTCTAAGAATAAAATGACATGAAAATAAACGTAAGTAAAACGACATGGCCCATGTACTATGAATACGACATGAATGGCCAAACCTAAATTATATCATTTATTTATAACGATAAATATAAATTTTGTAAAAGTTTTAGTTATTAAAAAAGGTATATAATGAAGAAAAAGAGATGTTTATTATATATATAGTACTATATATGGCAACCTAGTCCGATATATATGCATGTTTTACCGGCCATAAATAGCAAAAGCTATCATGACCTTTTGACACTAACTCTTTCCTCTTCGATCTCTTGTTATTAAATTAACATTTATATAGCTGCCTAACTATATACCTAAATATTGTTTAATGCATGTTTTGCTATTTTCAATTTATATATACAAGGTTGATCGTCGCCAGGGCAGTACGTCCTGCACCTCCTATAAATAGCTACGTCAAATTAAAGAATGCATGACTACGTATGATCATCGATCGAGTGATCGTGTGTGTGTATATATATATATAATGTATCTATACATAGAAAAGGTTTAATTAATTACAACATGCACCTTTGATTGGAGATAGAATCTGCTTTCTGGAAGGAAAAAAAAGGAAAAGAGGGAGGACATATACTTCTAATAGAAAATCTTAATTAGAGAATGAAACAAATACTTATTAGTATTACTTAATTATATTAAAAGTTTTAAATAATTCTTTTTGCAAATACTTATTAGTATACATGATGAATAAGATTAATACGTTATGACGGTTGTTCTGACAAAACAAAGTTTTTCAAACAAGAAATTAGTAAAAAAATTAATAATCTAAGATTAACATTGTTGTCACAAAGAAGACTGAATTACAGATTGACTAAGACTTAGTATATTACATTATTATACGGAGGGACGGACTTAGGATAAAAATAAATTAATTAAGATTGAGAGTATTGTTCAAGTTTTTTTTTCGGTTTTCAGTTATCAGATCGGATTAACGAGGTTTCAGTTGTTGTTCCTGTATATTAGGGCCAGATTCAATCAAAAAACAATTAATTCAATGTTAATTAAATTGCTATTTTTTAAGTAAAATAAAGTATTTCAAAGATATAAATTAAAGAATGAACTATATTTTTTTTTCAATTTTTATTAAATTTTGGTAACATAAAGAGATAACTGGTGACACTAAAAAATTTGACTGTGACAAAATTAGAAAACATTGAAATTTTCTAATCCGCTTGCAAAATTAATTAATGTCCCCTACTATATGAAACTAAGATCTGCCCCTGATTAAACCACATAAATTATAAGATTTCATAAAAGAATTAACATAAAACAATCTAGAAAAGTCGATATATTTTGTATAAAAACAAAATTCAAACATGTAGTTTATTAATCTAAAAGCCTTATTTGTAATATTTGCTTTATATATTAGTAAAAGCTACAAATTTTAGAATAAAAAAAGCAAATTGTACAAGTTAATTTAATCAAGAAAGACTAAATTAGACTAATTTAAATCAAATGTATTACTCTTTATTTAACAACTTAATTTTAATTTTGCCATCTTAATCATTTATTTTAGTAAAAATTGAATTCTAAATCTAATTTTAACTTTCTAAGTCAAATTTGAATTCAAATCTCATTTTAATTTTAGTAAAAAATTTAATATCATCTCATATATGCACTTTTTAAATGTGAAAAAAAAATCTTACTTATTAACTTTAATTTACAAATATTATATTTATATTTTAAATATTTTAAAACATCATATTTAAGCAAATTTTTAGTTTTATCATTTTAAAATATTTCTAAATATTTTAAATTCTTTTTAATTTTAACCAATATAAACTTGATCTTATTGTCATTAATTGTAATAACAGTAATCTATGGCTTGTATAAGAAATACATTACGTCTATTTGTATCATGGTAACCCCATATGTCTCTTCCGTCATGTATGCTCTCCTTCTCGCATCGATGATTCCACTTCTGGTCTGTGTGTTGTCGCCGTCTTCGTACGAAAAACATACAATTCTCGTTTGAACACTCCCATATATATATATATATATATATGGGATGGTTCATTCAAGAACCGTTATTAGCGCGGAAACCTCGAGATCCAATCTCAGCCGTTCCTTAGATATTGGAAGATCATGGATGAAGAGCGTGGAGTGATAGAGTGGCAGAGTGCATGTGAAGAATTCATTGGTGGGCAATGACATTGAAGTAGGGGGAATTGAACGGCTTATATTGGTTCTCGCGGTTCTCGCGCTAACAACGGTTCTCGTATGAACTTTTCTCTATATATATACATAGGAAGAAGTTCAATTGAGAACCATTTTTAGTGCGAGAACCGCGTGAACCAATTTGAGCTGTCCAATTCTCCCTCATTCAATGTCATTGCCTACCCATGAATTTTTTACATGCATCATGCCACACTCTATCCCTCCACAATCTCTATTCATTAACTTTCCATATCCAAAAAACGGTTAAAACTGGTTTTTACGATTCTCGGACAAGTATTGTTAATTAATTAAATCACGTACAAGTATTGTTAATTAATTTTGTGTCAAATTTATTTAGGTACGTAGAATTAAATAAGATGGAAGTTGTACGTCGATCTATAGATTGGATTTTCTTCATGCCTTTTGCCTATAAAAAAATAAACATGTATATATTCCCTCCTGCTGCAGGTAGTAATAAATAATAATTAATTATAATAATATATATATATATATATATATATATATATATATATATATATATATATATATTATACCGAATCCTTAATTAATTAAAATAAATTAATCGCTAATAATTTGGACAACTAATTAATTATTAGCTCATTAGTGACACATTAATGAGGAGTATTTTGAACAAATCAAGTCTTGCACATGAATTACGGTCCACTCGAACGTAATTCACGGTTGGGAAAATATAAAATGACTAAGATACCCCTATTTATGAGTAATAAATATATGATGTTAAAACAATTCTCACTGTTCTAGTATGAAATATAGTTCACGTTTGAATCTCCCCCCCCCCCCCCACACACACACCCTATTTACGAGAACTGTTTTCCGTACGAGAACCGCGAGAACCAATCTGAGCCGTTCAATTTTCCCTCCTTCAATGTCATTGCTCACCGATAAATTCATCACATGCACTCTGACACGCTTAATCCCCCCCCCCCCCACGCTCAACATCCATGAGTTCCACTTTATCAAATCAACGGCTAAGATTGGTTCTCGTACGAAAAACAGGTTTGAACCGTACCCTATATATATATATATACATACATATAGGTAAAGATTTAAATGATAATTGTTTTTGGTATGGGAACTGCATGCGATAACCAATTTAGCCCTTGATTAAACTTAATTAATGGCTACGAATTTTTGACGGCTCGTTAATGATTCGTTAATCGCTCATTATTGACGCATTAATAAGTGTTATTTTGGGAAAATCAAGTCTCGCAAATTAATGACAGATTATCGTGACGCAATGCGCGGTTGGATAAATACATAGATAACCAAAATACCCTTATAAATGAATTATTTATTAATAGTGTTACAGATAGTTCTTGTACGAAAACAGTTCTCGATTTAACTTTTCCATATATAAAAAGTATAAGTATATACACATATAGTATATGTTCTTTTGATATTTTATGTTTATTTGTGATAATATATGATCGACAGTTTAAATCAAAATTAACGACAAGTAATCACACGAAACGAAGTAAAATGAACGATATATATAGGCAGATTCTTCATATATATATATATATATATAGTCTTCATTAATTGTTCATATTGATGCGTACATCGATCCCCAAATTAATGAAAGCTAAAACCAGCGATAAATAAAACGGGTCGGAAATCCA
Source organism: Pulicaria dysenterica (assembly GCA_947179395.2). Classification (NCBI taxonomy): domain Eukaryota; kingdom Viridiplantae; phylum Streptophyta; class Magnoliopsida; order Asterales; family Asteraceae; genus Pulicaria; species Pulicaria dysenterica. The sequence goes on from OX359291.1 coordinate 83,567,037, forward strand.
GATTAATAAAAAAACTAGCAAGCAATGATCCAACCTCGCTCGAGCTGGAACATGTTACCAGCTAGTATACTCATTTAACATAACATGAAAGAAAATAAGATCTGGAAATAAAAGTAATAAGATCTGGAAATTAATAGAAGTAAATAAGATCTTGATTAACTGGTGCTTACCAAGATCCAACATATATATGATCACTAGCTTGCATAAGTTTTGTTTCTGCAAATGCAAGTATCGATCATACATCATTTATTTGTTGCGGTAAGGGTTTTCGTTTCTTCTTCTCGTAGCTGATCCCTCTTGCTTTCGATTGCAGATCGCGAACCTCACGAAGGTACAGCTTCACCGCTCTTGCCCCAAAAGGGTTCGTCTCAGAAGGTCCACCGTTCTCCTCATATGCCGCCCTAAGACGGCCTATCAGGGCATCCAAACTACCCCAAGCTTGTCGAAGCGGACAAGGACAAGGGGCAGGTGGCTTTGGTTGCCCGAAAAAGGGACATGTCACTGAGTGAACCTTAGTCTTTCCGAACTGGTCGACGTAGCAAAGGAATTCAAGCACATTTGCACCAGTGCACTGTGAAAGAAAGAGTGGTGGATGGTAGTTCTTCAAGTACTGACAAAAGGTATTCCAGTCACGGCGTTTCTGGTTCTCGTAGCGGTTAGGAGTACTGGTTGTAGCCACCGCCGGAGAAACTGAAGAAGAAGAAGATCCAGCAGATCCAGCTATGATTAAGCTGTTGAAATCATCATGGCTGAAGTTGTTGATAATTAAATCTTCATGGCTGAAGTTGTTAAAGCTTTCTGATGAGTTGGGATGATCCATTGGAAATTAATTTAGGGTTTTGTTCTTGAAACTTGGAGTGTGTTTTGGCCGGGAAGATCTAGCTAGCTAATTAAGACATGATAGATGATGTTTGTCTTCTTTTGGGAAGTTTTATAAACGGTTGTAGTAGCTAGGGTTTCCATTTTAATCCAATGAGAGAGAAACTAAAAATTCCAGAAAAAGGGAAAAAGTAGCTTACAAAATGGGAGGGAGTCTTACTTTAAGCTTTTTATTTGTTTAATTCTGTGTTTGGCATATATGTCTAGCTTATTGGTTGACTCATAAGAGTCAACACTCCAAAGTCTGATTGGCAGTACTACGTACTCATGTTGCATATATATTGTGTTTTAATTATATATATATGCTATCTACTTTTTTTTTTTTTTTGTCTAATAATTAACTAATGCAACATTAATTTGTTAAATAATACAGGAGAAGTAACAAATTAATTGAGGTTAGTTGTTCGATCTTTTTTCATTTTCAACTCGTATATATGGTCAAAATGATCACCCAAAACGTCGTCTTTATTACAATGTCTAAGCATATATATATATATGCCTCTCGAACATTTGAAATCTCGTACGTGTTATGTGGTATGTCGAGTACGTACATATATACTTACGTAGTCTTTATATATATCGAGTACATTTAGGCATACAAATTGAACACGTCATGTACATTTTTTGAAACCGGGCAAGCTCACGGATACGTACATGGGATTCGGATTCGATCAGGATCATCCATCACGAAGAGATCGAACACATGACACTATATACATGCAAATCAATGCTTCGATCTATATATATATATATATATACTCACATGCACCATGTCACACTTGATTCCCCCACACTCTACATCCATGAATTTCACTTATCCAATCAACGGCTAATTAATATTGGTTCTCGCAGCTCTCGTATGAAAAACACTTCTCGTTTAAACCCTCTTATATATATATATATATATATATATATATATATATATATATATATATATATATATAGTCGAGATTTAGTCTTGTCACGAGCCTTTAATATATTAAGGTTCTCCAAATTGATCATGTCAACTTTTATTTATTTATAAATATGATCTAGTTTACGTACATATTTAATTAAGACAACATACGGGCCGGATTAAAATCAAGGATAAAACAACGTACTCCCATTTTTTAATCAGATTAAGGGTTGATGTGTTTGTTGTTCAAATCTTATATTTACAGCATTAGCGACTTATTCATCACATTTATGACTAATAACTTGAGGTGACAGCTAGCTAGACCGAGAGTTATAACCAAATGGTTTAGCCTAGGATTTGTTACCGATTTAGAAAATAATTTAAATGAAAAGATAATTATGGTCATTTTCAGAATTTAATCCATTGAAACTTCTAATCTAATCTAATCTAAACCTTTAATATATGGTCATGTTCAGAATTTTAATGCGCGCAGGTGAGTAACTGAGTATATATGTACTCTAATTTAAATGAATTTATCTTGATTTGAAATATCCAATGTCTCTCAACGTTAATTTTCAATTCTCTGCAAGTTGTAATTGAAATATTGAATTATATATAGGTAAAAGTTCAAACGAAAACTGTTTTTCGTACGAGAATTGCGAGAACTAATCTAAGCTGTCCATTTCCTCTAATGTCATCACTCACCCATGAATTCATCACATGTACTCTGTACACCTGATCCTCCCACGCTCTACATCCATGAATTTAACTTATCTCAATCAACGGCTATGATTGGTTCTCGCAGTTCTCGTACGAAAAATAGTTCTCGTTTGAACTCTCTCTAAATCTATATATATATAGAGAGAGAGAGAGTAGGGTAAGAGAGAATATGATGAAGATGTCCCCGGCCAACCTTGTGGGGTGCCTTTCTTTTATAAGGAGAGAGTTGAGTAGTATCGTTTATGTATTTTGGTGATATGTTATGCATTACACATTGGTTATTTCGTAATGTATACATCGCAGTGGTGGAAATAGAAATCTATTTGAGAGTATGTACTTCATAAAAGTTTAACTTAAAGGGTAAACAAATTCACTGTTTACTAAATTTTTTTTATTAAATATAACACTAGGAATTTTTATTTTTTTTGAATGGTATGAAAGTGCATACCCACTCCATAACATAAGTTCGCAACTAATACACCGGGTATTACATTAGGTTTGAATCGGTAAGTAAACTTCGGGTCTGGTCCCAAAGTGAACCTTAATACGGGTCGTAGGTATGACCTATGTCGTCATCTTCATTAATACTATAATATATACGATTCATATATATACTACATATGAAAGTAATTAAATAGCACATGATACAAGTTAATTAAATATAACTAGATTTGTTATATATAAAAAATATTATTGTGTACGAACCATCACTGTCTAAATTTGATCAGTAAAATGATCTAGTTGGAGAAGAGATTATATAGTAGCTGAAATTTGAATAATGAAGAGGCAACATTAATTACCTCCATTATCGATCTCAACGACTCAACGTACTCATTTATATATAGCACATCATCATTAAAAAATTTAGATTTGTCACTGTATGTGTATATGTCACTAGCTCATCGATCGGCTTGGGGAAAGATATTTAGAAATTATGATATGATGTATATATATATGTCATTGTAAAAGAAACTCTAAAGAGAAAAATAACTAAGTCAACAGGCGAAGAAGATATTTTTAACCATGTGGTTATCATGATATGTTAGAAGAGTCAACTGTTACTACTATTTATCCTTAAATAATTGTATTTTAACTATTGATCATCATGCATGGTCACCTAGGAATTGAAGGTGATCAAGTGATATATTTATGTATATATATGTAATCACTAATAAAGGGATTAATTGTTAATTATGTTTAAAATGAGAATATTTATTTATGAATTTTAATTTGGTTGTGTAGAAATATATATTGAATTTGATGCATGGGTGAAAAATGAAAATGAAATGAAGGGAATAGTAAGTATGTACGGACGGTGGCCAATAATGTTGGTGCAAAAGGACAAAAAAAGCGTAGGGATGTAGATGCCTAGCTACTACTGCTCTCATCTCAAACATGGCGTCAAATGTTACTGTTTTTTTCTTACTAATTTTATCAACTTTCTCAATAACAGATTGTTTGGTCGGAAACCCTCTCTCTCTCTTAACACTTGTAATTTTTTAATCAACCAATTCATTCTATATTTTTTAATACTAAATTAATTGTACACTAACCACTTAAACAATTACTATTTATTTATTTATTTATTTCTAAATAACAAGGCTACTAATTTTCTTTTATATATCACTTCATAGAATCACTCACGGAGGTCACGATCGATATTTATTTATGTAAAAGAAATTGTTATTCATTCATACTAAATTCTTTCTAATACTCACTGGTGATATATGAAATCTCCTCTTCTAATATTTTATATTCATCTTCGATATTTTATATTCATTGTCTATGACTAATTAGTAGATAAAAGGAGTAGAAAAAATTGTATGAGAATATTATAATGATAAGTAATTTGTGGGCTTAATAGTAGAGTTCAAAATAGATTAATCATAAAAGTTTCACATCTATTTTCAGTTTAACACTTAAAAAAATTTTAATGGTTTAACCGTAATGTTTGGTTTGATCGTCACTTTCATCCCTTAACTTTTATTTTGTTTACGATTTAGCCTTTTTGTTAACCTATAATTTGTTTACCTGGTTAATTAAATCTATTATTTTATTTTAAAATTTTTAAATCTGTTTGATCATAACAAAAATGAAGAATGAAATTCGTATGACTCTAAGTCCAACTAGATTCTAGAAATAAATAGACAAATCTTTACATATTCCTATCTTCTAATGACTGAGAGCAAAAGACGCTAGGAAATCATATGATAGGAGATAGATATTTGAAGGTGGCTTAATTGGTTGGTTTGTATACGTCTAGTGGCAGCATCATCCCAAGTTCAAGTCTCACCGGACGCATCCTTTACCAAAGGGTCACTGGCTTAGCGGTACTAAGGTGTGATTAAAGATAACCTTACCTCTTACAAGTTGAGGCTTTAAGTTATGTTATGGAATATGGACATACCCTAGATTAGGGGTGTGTGGTTGCCGACTAATGAGATGAAATGACAAATGAATTCATCAGCTTATTCAACCTATAGATCTGAAAATCGATTCTAACCTGAACTCGTATATTGAATCACATGAACCTATCCATTCAGTTTGAAGAAACACAGTCTAGAGATCGGTGATGTAATATTCTAAATTTTGATATGTCATTAAATTTCGTTTATAAGATATTTATAATACTCAAAGAAATTGTGTTTCATATTTATAAAAAGAAATGATGATATATCATAAATAAAATAGAAAATAGATGTTTACAAGAATGATTATATCAAATTAAGGTTGTTGGGTCATAAGTTACAAATGATATTGCACAAAGTATATAAAGCTATTGATGTTAAATATTGTAGATTTTATAAGACATATATTGTATATGCAAATTGAGTGAAACCTTAAGGGTTAAAAGTGTCAACTTTAGAACTTCAAGGGTTAAATGAGCAAAATTTACACTTAAAAGCCCCTAAGTCCAGAAATTTCACTCATTTGAACTCTTGTCTATGGAAATTTCAAGAATAAGAAGAAAGAAATGAAGAATGGAGGGTTCATGTATGAAGAAATCCTAAAGATTGTTATTCTATTGACTTTTAAAGTCAAAATTGAAGTGTTTTGATGATGAAATCATCATAGAAGCATTTATTGAAGCATGGGTTGAAGTTTGACAGATTTGAATGATGAATTCAAGTAAGTTCTAAGCCTTATTTAAGTTTGATTTTAGTGTTATATGATATAATTAGTAGTTTAATGATGTTGCATGTTGAATCATGGTTCACTTTCAAGTGATTAAAGAGGCGGACTAACATATGGGTATTAGAGTTCATGTAATAGAATTGAATTCAGAGATGATTTATTAATACAAGTTATATGTTTAATTCATGATTAATTATAGTGTTTGAAGTATGTTGGAAGAATCATTGAAATTCTATTTGACTTTATTAGTCAGATTAGGTTAAAACCAATCAAATTGGGTTTAATGTGAATAGTTATGTAAATTCTTGTTTATGATGTTGTTGAATCTGTTTTAGTAAATGAAAGAGCCTCTAAAAGTTATATATATAATTTGGTTAAACATGATTGAGACTTTGTTGACTTTGATAGTCAAATGGGTTAATTAGTTTTGGTTGTGTTCTTGAAGACTTTTTAGAGATAAATGAAGTACCCAATAATGACTTTGTAAATTCTTGAGTAAATTTTTGATTCTTGAATAGTTTGTTTTTAGAGATATATGAAGTACCCAATAATGAAAAATGATTGAATAATTAAAAATAGGTCATAAACCATCAAGTTTGGTGTAATTCAAAATAGTATTGATAAAGTCTTGTTTATGATGTCTTTGGACGTATTTTGGTATGTGGAAGGATTTTTAGAAGTTAAATATCATGAACTGGTGTGTTGATAGAATTCTTGAATAAAATGGGTCAAATTCAGTAGTTTATAAAAAGTAAGTTTTAGGACCCAAAAAAATGTTATGTGGAAGTTTGAAAGTTTTTTTGAACGTGTTTTGAAGTATTATTGAGTTATTTGTAAGCTACATATGTTAAATAGTTGAAATGGTAACAAATAGGAAAACAAAAGAACAAACGGTGTTGTGCAGGGGGAGATAGCAACGCGATGGGTAAGCATCGCGATGCGACGTGTCGTGTCTAGCATCATGTGTTTTTCCAGAGAATTTTCTCCGGCGTGAGTTCCCTTACCTCGTGGGCCGAGCTGCCCTTTTTCTTTATTTTTGACCCCTTTGACCTTGTAAATGATTGGAGTTTGTTTCTAATGATATTTGGGGGTAGATAGAGTCTTTTAAAACCCGAAAAAGTGTTTTGATTAGGTATTGAGCTAGTAACATTGATTGGTCTTGATTTAACTTAATTTATTCAAATTAGCCTTATGCTTTATAACTAGAACTATTGATCAAGTGATTAAACATAGGCTTTGATTTTGTTAGGGTTGTGATCCTCATCACACCCACTAGTGAGTATACTCTGCGGATACCCAGTTTTTATAAATGATTATAACTCATCATAAGATATGTTTTTAAATGTATTTGACAAATTGATTTGTGAATTTCATGAACTAAAGGATGTGGTGATTGTGTAATCATTTAATGATTGATAAACATTAGTTGTGGAAGATTAAAATGAGACCAATACTCCATCTAGGAGAAGGTCTATGTTATAAATTTGCTGATACTTGATAATTATTTTATGATATGATTCTTATATAGGAGTGAGCTATGGTCTTGAATTGATACACATGATAAATGAGTTTATGAACTATGTTACACTTGAGTTTTTAGGGGCATTAAGATGCCAAATGCAAAACATTGTTTCAAAGCATTTGTGCTTACAGTTATGAGTTATGATCAATATGGCCATCATTTGCTTAGTTGATGAGCTTAAATGTTTAAGATTACTTGCCCATGATGGCATGTGTATATATGTGATACTTGTGGTTTGACTTTTGGTCTGGACCCGTGATTGTGCTTGTGCTTTGTACCATTGTTTTCCATACCATTGGGTGACGTGTATGGGTCATATGACTTTGGCAATTAGAACTTGATACACCAGTGGTATGGAGTTGGTTGGGGTGGAATGATAGTGTAACACTGTACTTTTTAAACAAATACTTTACTGCACGCGGAAGCTAATTACATATAATAATCTTTATTACATAATAGATACAAAAGATTTAACTTGTTTGATGTACAAAGACTTATACAGTGTTAATACAAAACAGACTCTTTCAAAAGACTTTGACATCAGAGTATTGGTCCGTCCATATTCCCAGCCCAAATGCTTCAGGCTCACCAAAAGAGAACCTGCAAAACAATCTAGTGGGGAATTAGCATAAAGCTAAGTGAGGGAACAGATATCTAAACATATACAAGGCAAACATGCCTAAACCCAAATAGCTCATGAATCCCAGGAGAACCGGCGGTGTTGCAAGCACCTACAATCAAGGTCGGCCAAAACCAAGGTTTACCGATAGCCTTGCAAATATGGACTACAGTATCAGCCTCCTTGAATAACATGAATGTACATCAAGGCCAGATACCGTAAATCCCCCAGCAATAGGCCCAGCATAAAACTGATCTCCAAATTAACATGTATATACAATCCAAATAAGAGCATTCCAAATAAGATATTCAATCCTGTATATCCGAAGATATAAATCCACTCACCAAAGTCTTCAAACTCTGGTTCACTCGAGGACTAACTCACTGAGTCTTCTCAGTTCCTGAGATTGAAGTAACCCAAGTCAGTATTCAATTCATAATACTGATCCAATAATAAATATCATATCTAATCATGTATGATCACAATTAAATATATATATATATATTCATCAAACAAAAGTCCCCAAAGATATACCAATCATGTTTATCTTTAAATCATCAAATCCGATCAAATGGAAATCCGAGCAAAGGTCCAAAATCCGATAATACCAAATCCGATTAAAAGTCCAATTCCAAAAGAATAGGATTCCGAGTAAAGGATATAATCCGAGTAAATGATTCAAATCCGAGAAAAGTTACAATCCGATTGAATAAGTGGATCCCGAGAACATGCATAACAATATTCAACCTAGTTGGAATCCGATAGAAGATGCGGAATCCGAGTAAATCACAATCCGATTAAATGTTAAGGCATATCCAGCAGAGTCGGAATCCGGGTTCAAGTCGAAATCCGACTCATTCAACCTCTACAATCCGAGTCCTTCAAGACTCAACACATTATCAATTTCTACTTCCATTTTCTAAACTGATTTCATGCATTCAAGTTATTCAAGTTTCCAGAAATCATTCTAACATATAACTAACACATGTAAATCATGAAATCTAACATGCATACGTCCTATGATCATCAAATCATCATATATGCATCAATCGGATTTCATATATATAAATACACAAATCTATAAAACCGAGTTTAAACTACAATCAACATAATGGCATGGAATTTCTAACCTTTAAATTGATAACAAATAATCACGAAATGCAAGCAAGATTGAAATTTGATTTTCCTTTCTTTTCTTCCTTCTTCTCCTTCTCGGCCGAGAACACCCAAAACACACACACATTATGTATAACTTAACAAGAAATGAGGTATGGGGTTGTTTGACAAACTCAAATACCCCCCATACCTCCCATATCAAATATCTTTTATTTTATTAAATTGATTAACTAATCAAATAAAATAATAAAATAACCAATACAACAAACAACTAATAAATAACATATAATAGCAAGTAAAACCCATAATTAAATATAACACTCAAGATTAATTAATTTAATTACCTTAATTAATCTAGGCCGGTAAAGAGGGTGTTACAGATAGTACCCAGGATGATCGTGTGGTTCAGGAGGCTGACGAGCGAATTGAATGTGTGTATATATGAGTGGACCTGGGGAATGGATCATTTAGTCTTGACAACCGTTGTATGATGAAATGTTTCATGCTCCCCCACCTTGACGAGGAGATGTGGTTATCACCCGTGTGGGCACGTGTTGGCCGTGGTTAGCTACCACGTAGAGATAATGTGACTCAATGGACAAAACCACATCCTTATGTGTTTTATGTGTATTTTAAAATATGTTATAAGCATTACCAAACTTGTATTTTGAAAAGATGATGACTTGATTTTTATAAAGCAAAATATTTTGGTGATACTCACTAGCTATATTTGTATAGCTAACGGTAATTAACAATGTTTTGTATCCACATGTAGACTAGTGGCCTTTGAGAGGCGAGTAGAAGCTCTGAGGGCTTGTTTATCTTTGGTAATATCTGGATTTCCTACCATTAGAATAATGATGTGAGATTGACTCGTGTAACACCTAAGAGTTTGAGTTATGATGATTAATGTTTATCAAGGACACATTACAAGTTTATTTTCAAGTAAAGAGATTCAAGAGAAGTTTAATTTTATCCAAAATTTATTTGCTTCCGCTTTAAGTTAAAAGAATAATATGAACATTGATTTTAAAAATGAGTTTTGCAAAGTTTAAATTGTACTGAATTTAAGTGTGTTCCAAGTTGGTATCGAAGCCTAGGTTTGAGTGAATCAGACACTCGGGTTAGTGTTTGGTCTCAAACCGAGCCGATCATAAAGGAAATCCAGTTGTGTTGGGAGTGTAACTTGGGTTAGGATGAGAGTTGCCTGAGTGTTAGGTAACTCTAGTGTGATGCTAGCCCTATGTTACTAGACTTAATATTAAGAGTTTAGTTAAAGCCTTAAGTGATAAGGCTATTCAGGATGGAAATTTAGAAGTGATATGATTTATACTATTAAGTATCTAACCAATGATCTTTATTGAGGTTGAAAATTTAGAAAGTGAAAGAAAGATGTTTAAGACAAAGTATTGAAATGATTATTGATATTAAGTCTTTGATGGACTCTTTGGTAAGGTTGTAATATTGAAGAAGGGAGAAATTTCTCAATAGAGTATTGAATATCTTAGATATTAAAGGTGGAATAAGTTTAATTATTGAATATCTTAGATATTAAAGGTGGAATAAGTTTAATTAAAGATAAATATTATTAGTAATCATGTGATGTTATAGGTTAATTTATAATGATAAGTAATTTAAAGAATCTCAAAGCATAGCTGTCTTTTGTAAACTTTGACTATTACCTCATAGATTGTAAAGTGAGGGAGTGATGTACTTCATAGAATGAAGAGGGATCATGGAGATGTTTATCTTTAGTCCAATGAGGGAGACACCTTATGTAAGATAACATAGAAAAGATGACTTTTACCTATCGAATGAACCCTTTAGACGACTTGGGTTGCGGGTTTGGGACTTGAGTATTGATTTGTTGTTTAGGGATAACCTTTCTGAAATTATTTGTTAAGTTTATAATTTGGATTATTATTTTCTCTTCCATTCATGGCATGGCAGCTTTACTGTAATAAGTTATGTTAGTAATGAAATGGTGTTTCAGTGTTTTCACGAAAGAATAGATATTGTGTCACCGCCAATATGGTGTGGAGTATTAATTTCTCTTCCACGTTTTTTTAGCTCCATCGATAAGGGGTTTTCATAATTTTTTTTATCGCCCTTTCAATTGTTGAAGAAAGTATAGAATTCCATTTCGACTTACTGTGATTCAATTAAACATGTTGCTGACTAACTTCGTTCGGTTGCCGATTTGTGATCCACTTCCAAGTTTTGCTATTGTTCTACAAATGCTATTTCTGCCTATAATACATTTATGCTCAAAATCGAAAACTCACCGACTGCAACACCTTCGATCTTGTGTCTATCCATGTGGGAGAGATGATGATATCCAGTTGCAACGGTTTGAATTTTAACCTTGAACCCAACAATTGTTTATTTTGATTGAGAATTGTGTAATTTTATTTGGTTAGTTTTATCGATTTGCAGGATTATGTACACGATTTACCGTCGAAATAAAACACTGATTGGCTGTCAAATGAAGTAACGGCTCATCTCATCGGAGCTCATCTCATCATCGATTTGCGCTACTATCTTCCATTGTCAAGCTCATCTCGTCAGAGCTACCATTTTGGAAACGGAGAGCATGAGCATGAGCAGAATTGGGGAAGAAGAAGAAGAAGAGCATGAGCATGAACAGAATTGGGGAGACGTAAGTTGAATTAGGTGTAAAGGCAAAAATATCCTTAACTAAGAGACAAACTAAATGTAAACTTAACGTCTGTTAGTCAAAAGGACAAAACAAGTAACAAAATGTAACCATAGAACATGTAATATAATTTTTTATCTTAAAGAACCAAACCAGTCCCTTTGGTGAAACCATAGGGACCGTTTCAGTAATTTACTCTAATTATATTAGGGGAAATGACGCCAAAAATTTTACTAGGAGCCCAATCCGATCTTACAATTTCAATCTTGAAAACACCAAAAACATTCTTGTATAAAATGTTGATTAACAACCTTGGTAAGAAAAATGTTATTTTACCATCAATATTATTCCGTGGATGCATGATACGAATCAGAAATTGAGAATAGCCATAAAAGAACAATCGATCAACATAAAACCAAATCAGATATGGTATATGATTGAAATAGGAACAAGATAAACTCAAAACATCCACAGATCGGATGATTGATCCAGGGCTCGGCCCTCTCTCAAAGGTATAAACCACTGAGTCAATCTCTACAAGATACTAAACCAAATCTAGAAGATAATTCAGCCTACATAATGTGTGATCTTATCCTCTATTTATTAACTATTCCTCTAACAAACTCTAACCCAATTACCCTTTTACCCCTTCTAGAACTAACTCATTTCCTATCATTACTCCCTCCTTCAAGAAAGTCTTGTCCTCAAGACTTGCTTCCAAATGATCAAGTGGTTTTCCCGGCGGTAAGTCACACACCGGAAGCTCCTCAAACCAACAACAGTCCCCATTTGCTTCCAAATGATCAGGTGGTTCCCGGCGGTAAGTCACGAACACGAATTTCCTCAAACCGACAAGAGTCCCCATAAATCACAGCTTGAGGCAAACGCTTGTACACCCATACATAAAGCTGGCCCACAACTAAACAAATCCCATCAATCATGAAAAAATGATTTTTGATTTCATTGTTGACCCACACAGTGAGAGCTTCAGCAATCGTCCTTATCTGCCAAGTCAAAGTGACTTTTTTGGTCATAATTGATGGAGTAGATATTCCAAATCCCATTGATTGTTTAGGCTTCATCATCACTAATCGAATTGTCCCTTGATAATTAGCAGCTGAGTCTTCTTCCTCACTCAGCAGCACAGGATAATCAACATCCAACAATAAGTCTCCTTTCTAATAATTGATGCTCGTGGAAGATACAACTGGAATTTCTCCCTCGCTATGAGGTTTCTTATGCAAATCACCGCTAGAGTCACCACCAAAATAGAGAATATTGCCAGATTCAGCCCTACGCGATTCAAAAGTAGATTTCTTACCAGAAACATGTTGCCAACGTTGATCCCTCATCCACTACATCATGAGTTTGCGAAATTCAGCATTCTCCACTCTATCAGCTTCTAAAATCTTCAGCTTCGATTTGATCTCTGTAACATCATATTGGAGCTGTTGAATTTGCGCCTCGTGAAAATCCAGACGAGAGTGAACAGAACGAGTTTCCATCAAAATCAATAAGAAGAATCAAATAAGCAGATCTACGAACAAATCCCCAATTGACAGCCAACGAATTGCAATAAAATGCTGCAATTCCAATCTTAGATCCCCCAACAGAAATTGCATACGCTGCAATTTGATCCAAAAATTGAAAGCAGGTGTAGAAAAACAGATCGTGATTACCAGGCAACAAGGCACACGACTGGCAAACCAAGAAAAGCTGCAAATCATGAGAAGAGATACGTGACTGTAGGACAAAACGAATGTTCACTTGGACTGGATTGTTGGTCAAATGATCTTATTAGTTAAGATTTGATGAGACAAAGTTAAGTTTGTAAGATATGTTTTAAATACAACTTAAACAGAATTATGAAGCTTGGTCAGACTTAGCACTTATAGTGTTTCAGACTGAGCATAAGCTAAGTATAAGCTGAGCATTATAGTTGATCAGCTTAGACTATATCTTAGTCAGTTTATCTATATGTTCGATAAGCTGTGTGTTACCTAAGGTATAGGTTAAATATTCAGCTTGATGTGTTTCAAGCTGAGTGACTCTGCCTTTAGGCTGAGTCAGCTCAATAGAGTTGCTAAATAAGTTCTAGCTAACTCTTATGACTTCTAAGAATGAGTTAGTCATTATACATGTTAGTACATGTTTGATATCGAGTTAGTTCTCGATGAACTCAGCTTGATGAGTTTCAAGCTGAGTAACTCAGCCTGACAAAAGAGGTCAGCTTAATAGAATTTAAATATGTTTTAAATTCTGTTATCCTATTTCTACGATGCGGATAATAAGATTCCAGAATCAAGATTAAAGATTGAAGACTCAAGATTAAAGATTCAAGATTCAAGATATTCGGATCATCCGTTAGTTAGTTAACAGCTAAGGATAAGTTCTAGTTTGTTAGGATACGTAGAATAGGACTATAAATTCTCTTAATCAGGAGAGAGGTAAAAACCTCAACACCTCACCATCCTTGATACATTGATTGTAAGTTGATCAACGTGATCAAGCATTCACAAATTGCCAACAAGAGTTCGTGTGTTCGATCTTCACGTCTGTTGTGAAATTGGTAAGTATTCAATCTGTGAATAAATCTTGTTTGGAGAATCAGGTTGTATCTATAATCATTAGTTGATTATAGACAGCAAGTTTGATCAATTAGTCCGAGAGATTGAAAGATTTGAATTGTAATAAGTGTTTATACATCAAGTGTTTCATACTTGAAGGTTATTGTAATCATCTTCTGATTAATAAAAGCATTCGGTTTTTCGAGTTGATATGTGTAACACTTTTTATTGATTTGTTCAATTTTCCACAGAAAGTGTATTCAACACCCCATTCTACACAATACTTGTTTGTTGTTTATCTCACCAAAGGACCAACATGGACAGGTCGAATGATGCAAATCGGCATATCCACTAGCAAAAAACGGCAGGTCAAGGTTTCCAAATCTGCCGTTCCCAAATCTACAATTTCTAAATCGGAAATTGCTAAATTTGACAGTTTCCAAATCATAGTTTCCTAATCGGCGGTAGTTTCCAAATAGGCGGTTCTTTCCAAATCTGCACCTTCCAAATCCGCACCTTCCAAATAGATAATTAGCAGTTACCAAATCGAACAGTTGTCAATTCCTTCAGCGATTAAAACAGAAAGGGAAATAGAACCCGTAGACTCGTAGTGAACTGGATATCTACGATAGTGGAACAGAATGTCAATCGGAATCGATTCCTACAGATGTGACCTAAAATTGAATCGGAAATTGAAATCGTTGTGGTAGAGCGATGACAGGTCAGACCAATGATACGAATTAGAAATTGAGAACAGCCATAAAAGAACAATTGATCAACAGAAAACCAAATCAGATATGAAATAATTGAAATAAGAACATGATAAACTCAACATCCACAGATCGGATGATTGCCCTCTCTCAAAGGTATAAACCAATGAGCCAATCTCTACAAGAGACTAAACCAAATCTAGAAGATAATTCAGCGTACATAATGTGTGATTTTTTCCTCTATTTATTAACTATCCCTCTAACGAAATTCTAACCCAATTACCCTTTTACCCCTTCTAGAACTAACTAACCCATTTCCTATCAATGCAGGATTCAGATGATGCATTTCATTCTTGTAAACTACAATGTTTTTTTAATATTGTAACAATAACCGATTTGAATGCATAACGAAAAACCCCAAATCGGCATAAGTACCATAGAATGTTATTTATCGTATAAAACTAGAAAAACAGAGAAGAACAAAGAACAAGTTAAATTCTATGGTACAGCATTGTGAGTAAAAGTGCATGTAACTCAACTGGTCAGCAACTCCAACAGCTCTGCTTTTTTCAGCCTTGAGAATCCCTTTATGCCACGAGATTTTGCCACTGCTCGTAATTCCACCAACTTCATGTCACTCAGATCCTGATTTTCAATTACACTTGCTTCTTCTGAATCATCAATCTCATCAGCAGTTTCTTCAGTGTCAGAAGCTTCATCATCAAACCCCACAAAGGCTTCACTTTCAACCTCTGGCTCCGACTCAGTCACCAATTTTACCTCAGGCGTTGACTTGAGTTCATGTCTGCCTTCTTTCCTTTGAAACGGCCCAGGGGTGAAAGAATCTTCACTGGTCAGTATGGGCTTGTATTTGAATCTAGGAACCGGAGACCTCTTTTGGAAATTTGATGCAGGTCTAACAGATTGGATTTCAGTAGTTTGGGCATCATGTTTGACTCGGTTATTCGAGTCTTTTGGACTTCTATCTTCTAAAAATGAATTGTTCTGCTCGGGATGGTGGTCAGACACAAAATCTCTATTGCTTCTACTGCTGTTGGTTGTGCTCTTTCCTTGTTGAACAGAGTGCTTTCTCAAAAGATTTAGAAGAGAATCCACAGTTTCGTTCTGCTTATTATGTCCTTGTGAATCTTCGACCTTTTTCTCTTCTTTCTGTGCAGCTCGTTCTCTTAGTTGAGCCTGGACCTTTCTGAAAATTTCCACAATTTCTCTCTCCCGAGGCCCGGGAGTTGCAGTGGATTGGAATTTAGGGGGAGGAGCACCAGAAAGAAAAGACGGTCCATTCTTTGAGGAGAATACCTCAGAGTCTTCAAAACCATCAGCAGCATCTCGATCTTCATTATTCCTGTTCTTGTTTCGTGAAAACCCTTGTCTGTTTTGCCTTGAAAAATCTGGGTTTCTTCTTTGGCCGCTAGAGTTTGCATTGCAAATAAAAGACACAGTACCTCTTGAAGCGCAACCAAAAGGTACAATATTGACTTGTGGAAACCTTTTATAGTCGTTACAAAAGAAACATGGTGATACCGCTAATGCCCTTAGGCACCTCCCATCTGATGTTCCATGACCTGAGGAAAACAGGAAAGAACACACTTGCTAAATTAATTTAATCAGGGGAAGACACATGATTAGCAATTCAAGATATTAAACAAGTGCAGATCTATGTATACAGCTACGCTTCAAAAGGAATTGCAGTGTAACAACTAACAAAATCTTTAAAAAGAGAACACAGAAAGTCACACCATTGATACACCATAGTCCCGGAAAAACAATTTTCATCTTCAAAATAATAGCAAAGTCTATACCTTTTGAGAAAATATGAATACAATGACTCTTTTTTTCCATCAGATTTTATACAGACTGAACTTTTATGATTATAAATATCACTAGCATCCTCCAAAATTAGTATTTTGACCCTTTGACATCAGAAAAATCAAAGTGTGGCTCCTGTTCTCAGAAAGAGGGTTTAAGAATTTGCACTAAAGGCAAGCATGTTATGCAAGAGAAGAGTTGCTAGAGGCGCTGCAGACATCACAGGTTAAACCTAAGTTCAGGTTGTGAAATCATTCGAACATTTCATCGAACGGATGGCATACAAACACGTAACGACATGAAAACCATAAAATAAGCAAAATCATTCTAAAACCCAGAAGGGCAGAAACAACTGTGGAATGAATAAACTTTCAAATATTACAAAACTGAAAGTTCAAGAGAAAAAAAGATTATGGCATGTTGAAGAAAAGAGGTTCAAACCCTAGCAAGAAAAAAAAAGCAGATAAAGTAAACCGACAGTTGATATTACAATACTCAGCAATCCACTATTTACCGGTGGAGGTCGGAGTTCTTAGATATAACCGGAAAAAACGGCAGAGAAACTTACCGGAGACGCCTTGAGAGATGAGATGAGACGCCGGCAACATATCGTCGAGTAAAGGTTTTGGTGACTGTTGGTTGGGGTTTTGCAATTAAAGTAAGAAAACGCTTGGCGGTAATATTGGCTTTGTTAAGGGGCAAATCTGGAAATCAATATATAATTTAGCTTTTTGTAAAAAAAATTTGCTAGGCTTATCATAGTTCTGCTTACGCCCTGTTTTCGAGTTTTTTTTAGGAAAGGAAGGGAATGATTGGAAAGAAAGATCTTAAGAAAGGAAAGGGAGGAGTTTGGAGAGGAAATGTAGGCTTAATTTGTTGTCAAAACTATCATCCCAAAATTAGGATGATTTGGAAGGATAGAAAATCATTTCCTTTCTTTTCCTTTCTATCCTAGCTTAAACTCGAGAACAGACTGTTAATGTTGTGATTATGAATTTTTTCTAATCCTGTAACATGTTTCCTTTATATAATATAAAACTGGTATTCGATAAAAGATATCTACCGATTAACATGTTATTTTATTTCTCTCTTTTGTTTCCATCAATTTTGTTTAATTATTTTCAAAACAAATATATAAAAACATTTCTTTTCTTTTTTCTAATGAGTGGGAAAGTGTGTTGTTATAAAAGAATATGTTTATTTGTGAGTGAGTAAAGTAGGAGGTTATTAAGTAAAGAATGAATGGTATATGTATCATAATATAGTATAGACTAAGACTCATTTATTAAACGAGATCGAGCACGAGCCTTGTATATTGGGTTCGTTTAAGCTCGCGAGCTTAAACGAGCTTTGATATAATATATATTTATACTTTTTATTTATTACTTACATAATTGTATTATATATTTTTATATCATTAAATATGCAAAAGTTTAAAATTTAAATTGTTTGTCTATCATTATGAAAAAATAAAAAATAAATAAAACTTTAAAATTCAAATTGTTTTTTATTTGTTATTCAAAAAATTTAAAATTATTTAAAAAAATAAAAAATAAGCGAGCTTTAACGAGCTTCGTAAAACACTTCGCAAGCCGAGCTCGAGCTTGAGCTTCTGCATTTATAAAAAAGACTAACTTTATTAGTGTAAAGCTTAGCTTGACTTGACTCAACTTGGCTCGTTTACATCCATAATTAAAACCAATGATGACAAAAATTAATTAGTGAATAATATATATTATTTAAAAAGTAAAATCATTTGATATGAGAATATAATTTTGCATTCACATATGACCATAGCCCGTTCTTATACATCTTTATATTAAGAAAACTAGTAAGGTATCCGCGTAATGCGGTGACGACGATTAAATAGTGAATATTTGTAGTGACGAGGACGGAGGGGGCAATGATACTTATGAATGGTGCATGAATGTTACAATAAATTTAAAATAATTAAAGTAGTATTATTAATTATATTTATGTTATATGAAAGTTTTTTATTTAATAGTGTGTTAATATTGTTTATTCATTTTTACTTAAAAGCAATATGAGATAGTACAAATAATACTAATATTATATGTTGAAGTTGAGATATTAAGTACCATTTAAATCTTATACTGTTTTCATGTTAGTCAATAATAGAATATTAGCATAGCTACTAAAAAATTAAAATATATGTTTTTAGAGAAAAATAAATTAAAATTGGTCGTAATCAAGACATTTTTTTTCTTAAAGGAGAGAAGAAGATAAAAAGTTTAATGAATTGATGTATGAGATTGATGTAAATAAAATTAGGGGTGAGGATTCAATTTTGATTAAAAATTAAGAACTCTTAATCTTTAGAGGAGAGAGAGTGTTAATTGTTTAATCAAACATTGTAATTTGGCTAGAGCACTGGTCGGAGTGCACCGTGAACATATGAACCCTCTCAGGACATATTCATATAGCATACACAAATGTTACATATCGTGTATTCTTAGAGTATGGAGAGTGAGAGTCTCAACATCATCTCTCTCCTTATTATCACTTTTATTCCATGCTTCAATCAATAAAACATGCATCTTTCTATTCGTTCATCTTTTCTTATTTTTTTTAATAAAAAATAATTGTGAGAGTGAGGAGAATGTGTGTATTTGTTTGTGTGAGTAAGAGAGAGATTGTTACGAAGTGGCCAAGATCTCGAGATCAAGAAAGACGATTCACCATGTGGTGAGAATTTTGGAGGGAGGGATTTGCTCACCACCAAATGTGAGTTCCACAACTACTCCGAATGCCCTTATGTTTCAGTTCCACAACCAGCAGCCAAAAATCATGTATGTAATATATTAAGTAATAAGACGGCTTTCATATTGCTTTGCTAATTTAAGCTTTGTTTACATACGGTACACTAACATTTTTTAAAAATAAAATTACTTTAAGGTCTTGTTTGTTTCACCGTAATGTAATGCAAAGGAATGGAAATGATTTTTAATTCCATTCATGTTAGTTATGGAATGACATTCCTCTACCCAAAGGAATATTAATACTTCGAAGAATTTAATTCCTTTCCAAATAATGTTACCAAACGCAATATACAACGGAATTTGATTTCAATTTCATTACATTCCTTCACATTACGGTGAAACAAACTGGACCTAAGTTATGTAAATGAATAGGACATATAACAGACCATTTATTGTGTTACCTTCTCACATAGTAATGAGAGACAAGATGGATGATGCTCCTTATTTGTCATCTTTTCCTAATAATACATTAATCGTCCATCGTCTATTCCATCACACCACGGGAGGAAAGAACACACCAAGGTATGAGTGAGTCTTCAATATGAGAAGGCCAATGGGATTTTGGTCACAATGTCACATTGCTTAAACACCATTTCTTTTTCTTTTGTTTTTTTGTTTTTTTTTTTTTTGTTTTATGTGAGCGAGATGGTATGATGAGGCACGAGTTCAGTATGATAGATGTTTGATAACCAGTGTGATAGGAACAAAAGCTTGCATGGCACGATGTGACCAGTGTGAGGAAGTAAGGGACCCTCTCGGCCTCTCCCCTGTAACATGAGACAGTGAGCGAGCGAGTGTGTATGTGAGGGTGAGAGAGAGAGAAAGATTCATTCTCACGGCAATTGTAATTAACTGGGTATATATATGATTATAATGATGCCGTTAAGCGTGAACAGTATTGATTATTGGTTGATAACTAACTTAACCAATACAACTAATGGTCGGAAGCTAACTATATCTAAAGGAACCAAGTCCATAACCACAAACTTAAAAAACTTCAAGCACCTACACTACTACCTGACCGACTCAAGCTCAAGCTCAAGTAGCATTTGCTCAAGTTGGACTTCAAGCATACACCTTTCTAGCTACAATAATGATCAAGTAACCAATAGGCAAATTATAGGTGCTGAAAGTGTGGTATGCTCTAAAAACAAGAAACAGCTAAGAAAATTACATAGAAAAACATTAACTCAACGAAAATTCATTCCATATTAGGTAACTTATGAAAAACGTAATGAAATTCAAGCAATATCATAAAGCGTGCTAAGTAAACCCATATCGACAAATTGGTTAGAAGTCAGGAAACTAGAAAGAGCATGATAAGAATATGCCATGTTCCTCTTGACTTGAAGATCATTAGAATCAAGAACATCTGAACTTTCATTATTGACTCTTCGTTCTTGAGGAAAACAAAGTAACATTTGGCAGAAACAGAGTACATACAAACCAATTTGAGAAGGGTCTCTTTGTTGAATACTTTCTAAGCTTTGTGATTTTTAGCCATTTCATCAACATCCAATTCCACTTCCAATACAGGCAAGTCCTTCTGCATGCTAAATTGACTGGCAAACATAGCAATAAACATGCTATTTAAAGTCCTGTCAGATGTAAAATGTAAATATCCTGTTTGTATACATAGAGAAAGTACCTGTTCTGAATGGGACCATGATCTACTGCCGTTCTCAAGCAATATAAGACTCTACCAATTATGTCATTCATGGAAACGGGACCAAATAACCGACTATCTTTAGCTTCCTGTAATTTGTAAAAATGTAGGAAGTAAAAGTTACTGAAAAGGTGAAGACAGGTAAGAAACAATACACACATCTCTAATAAAGCAATGCACATATAAGGGGATGTGAAGTAGGAAGTAACTGGACTATATAACAAAATACTTAATGCTCCGCTGGTCCCTCCATCCCATAAAATTAATGCAAAACATTCCATATCGACTTGTCACCAAAAGAATGCATGGATTCTATTTTACTTCTATCCATTTATTAATCGTAAAAATCAAAGGTGGCAAATTGGGTGGGTCGGATGGGTTAGATAGCATTCCCCAAACCATAGAAACACAGGTACGTTAAAATGCCTACGTACCGCGTACCGAACGATAAGTACCAGCTCGTGGTACATTCGCGTCCCGGTCGCTAGGGGTTCGCGATTTGGGTACGGGAAATAATCGTTCCAATTCCAAACCTGATTCGATATTGGGTACGAGAATTCATCGTTCCTAATCGCTTGGAAAACTGGACTCGATGAAGTGTGGATCGCGATTTGGTACGGGATTTCTGGATGTACAGAAAATTACAGCTATGACTCAATTACGGAAACGATTGAAAGATACTTGGAAATGATTTCAATTCCTATCAGCTATGCCTCTTCGATTCAGCTACAATTTCCTTCCAAAAATACAGCTAACCTATCATTATTATATATATGCTCGTACCTATATTCCTATTACAGTACGCCTCTTCTAATCTCCTAGAAACAGAGTGTGTCTCTGTTCTTCACTTCTCCTTCTCACAAATCATATTATCAAGATTAAATCATGGTGTTTGAACTTTAAATTAGATATGTAAAAAAGTAAACTTATGTTTAAGGGTAAATTTGGTACACCGTACCAAAACGAAAGGTACACTGTACCGGACCACGTACCGAAATGAACCTACCCCCCTCCGTACCGGATACATCTAATCTAGCGAACCGCATTCCCGACCCTCGTTCCCGTACCGAGGCGAACCGCGAACCATGTGACTATGCCCCAAACAAAAATCTTTTGAGACGAGTCAGGTTGGTTGACTCAAAATACTTTTTGGCCAAAATATTAGTAACCTTTTTAGGAATATATAACTTGTCAAATATGATTACAACAGTTATATTTCAATAATAATACAATAACAATGATATTTATTATTATTGTTGTTTTTGTTATTATTAGGAAAGAAAGATCACTTTTTTATTAAAGAAACATTTTGTTCGAACATTTAATGTGTTTGACCATTTTCTTTTCAGCTAACTTCTTTCATGTAGCCTATTTGACCTATTTAGAGGTAAAGCACAACCTAAATCGACCCATTCACAAGTGAATGAGTCAAAATTAGCACCTTCATTAAAACTAGTAACTGTCTTGTGGTTCACAAACAGTTTTTGTAGCCATGTCCTAGTTGAGGAGCCTTTTAGACATTTGATCAATAACAAGAATGTGACTGCCCTCGCAAATGCGAGCAGAAGAACTTAAAACCAACAATTGACAATCGGAACACCATTTGAGGTCGCACCCCTTCTTCTCCTTGCTATTCAACAGCCTATCATTCTTCTCACGGTGTCAAGTTCTATCAAGAGTTGAGAAGTTCTGCAAATACTTTACATTGTATTCTTTCTGTTTTTGTGAAACCTTAGTTTTACTCTTCCATATGCTAGTTTCTGTTTGGTATATTTTAATATTGATCTCTTTGTATACATTTTAATATATATTTCTTTGTGTTTGAAAGCCGGTATTGGCTTATTAGTATGATTGTTATATCACTAAAATTTTGCGTTTTCTACTTTTCTGTCTTTCACTTCAGAAAACCTTGATATAAGCAATATTAATGTGATTAAATATTGTAAAACTAGATACATAATATACATGCAGCTAATAATCAATTTTATGTAAAAGTAGATGTAGTTTGATCTAATGATACTTTTAATAACCATCGTTTATTCATATTAATGGGAAAGCCATGGAAACCTTTTGTTTCTCTTCTGCGAACACCAATGCCATCATCGTCTCTCTCACTCTCGTCTTTCTCTCTTCCAGCGAACACAAAGGCCACCATCTCGGCCTTTTCTCACAAACACCAAAGCCTTGACCGGTATTAATTGGTTTGAACATTCATCTACTTCAAGAACCTATGAAAACTACAGATCCAACATTGCTAAACCACCAATGACCATTGACTAACATGATTACCAGCACTGACTTCGGACCATCACCCACTTTCTCTTTTTTCACTCTTAATGTTCATAATCATAACTTGATTACGAAAGTGAAGGAAAACAATGGAAAATGAACGTGTCTAATCTTTCACAAATGTTTTTGAGGTGTTTGAAAAATGAAAAAAAAAACAAACATCCTCTGCTTCGTCATCGTCATTCTCGTACCTGTTACTGGAAGACTTCCTATTACCCATATGGCACACTCTCGATCAGGTGTTGAAGTCAAAGCAGATAGAGAAGCCACTAACCCACACCACTTGCGATCTTCCACCCTCTATGGTTACAATTCATTTGCTATTCTAGATTACATATCCCTTTCTTTTTGTGGCCAATTTACTACAGTGCTAATGGAGTTCTAGAGGGTAAATTGAAGGACGAAAGGCTGATGCACATGGCCTCCCAACAACTTCCATGTGTATGAAAAGGGGGAAGCAATGTGTAGGCCTTTATCTACAGTCCTAAAAGTGTCTAGTCTAATAGCATGATAAATATAACTTCTCATGATAATTTGGAAAGACTTGATAACGGAATATCGAGAGTTAAAGGAAAAGTTACAAAGTTGCCCTTTAATATAACATGAGAAATTGCAAATAACTATGTCGCTTGATAGATATGGTAATAAGACAAGTTTATTAAACTATGTGCCAAGTCAAATTTTAGAATTTAGCGTCTCTTCAGAATTTTGTTGCATACAGTAAGTAAATATTGTGCTCTTCTCATACAATATTAATATAGAGGAAAAGATGCAAGATACGTGAGTTTCCAAAATAGTGATATAGGTGTCTTCATATAGAGCATAAAGTAATTGGTTAAAGTGAAATACCTTGGGTTTTAATTTATCGTTGTCTGCCAATACCCAGCACTGATCCTTTTCAAGTACAAAAGGTTCATCTTTTTCATCTTTGGAAACCATTTCGTAGCCTTCAATGGCAGCCAATCTCCGAACCAGATAATTGTCTGATTTTTCCGGGTCCTTCATGACCACCACATCCCCAACAAAAACACGCCTGACAGATGCATTTACATGAAGTTAAGCTAAAGGTAATGACAGCCATAAAACATTTATACAGCTTAATTAAGGTTGAGGCAGCAAAAGCAGATGTTACAAATCTTATCTACTCAACTGCTGTATACACGGTTTGCTTAATATGAATGCTGTAGAAGATTAGGACAGCTAAATTCTACAATCATGCAATTGCATTTGGTGGATATATAATAAATACAAGCACACCATGAGCACATAACTTGGCGGTCCAGCCATACACTACATGATGTTTTGGAAATCAACGAATATCACATACAGCCTATTGGAAATCTCATAAGCAGCAGAATGTGATATTAAGTACAAACTGCCACGCTATGTAGCCTAATGAGAAGGCCACTAAAGCTATAAACAGTTCACATTTTGTTAGATTTCTCCATATTCTTAGAGATTGTTAAAAGGAACCAAGCAGTCTACACCTAAACGTGATTAAATAGGATGTCATCATGAGGGAATATCAAGTTCTATGTCAGGATATATTTCCATAGTGACAATGGTGTGCAGCCTCTGTGAAAAAACAAAAAAGAATATATTGAGAGCAAAACATGCAAGTAATAGATAGTTCACAATTTTGTGATATAACTGTGGGTCTGCAGCTGGTAGTTTCCTGACAAGAAGGGTTCCCCCCTCTGGAGCTATTGTTGGAGCCATCTCCTCTCCCTTGTTCCAATGCAAAAATGTCAATTTTCCTTGGAAAAATGTTTTCCAAACGTTGTCCCCTACTTCTGTATTAGAGATTTTACCATGCTGGTAGCTCTGCAACAAAGAGTGCCATTGATTAATATGTGTTACCAGAAACTAAAACCAAATTTACATAAAATTGAAGCAACTTGCTTTAGAGAAGAAGTAAATCTATGTTATCATCCAACTTGCCATTTTTCCTTTTCTTTTCAGGGAAAAGGGGTGTAACAATGAGAATTGTGTTGCATGGATGTTTTAACTATTTATAGGAATTGTGAAGAGTTTGGTGGTAGCCTTGGATTTTTTGTTCAAGAAAGCTGACAAGATTTTTTTTGCCAGATCTTTAGAGAACCCTCCACCAATATTATCATAGGCAGATATATTCTATTATGTAACCCAGTTTTGAAGGCTTCTTTTGCAAGAGCAATATGCAGTTAGCTGGTGGTAGCTAACCCTCACTATCTAGACTCCGTTATTTCCACAATTGATTTACTAGCATCTCTGATTTTGGTAGTTTCAGTGAATATATCAGTGTATCAGAAATGATGCAATGGGCAGTGCAGGTGTTGCAGCTTCTAACATATATGTCACTACAACTTGGTTACAAAGTTCAAATGAGAGTTCTGCTGCTTAAGTGGTTTTTTGCTTTAAGCAAAACTCATTTTTGTTGGGTTTATTTGGCATGGGTCTTTTTTGCTCTTTGATATCTTTAAGTGTCAATCTTCTTAATCTTCCGTTGTTTTTATCTTCATAGTTGATACGGGGAATAAAACCATTGTGACCTTGAGTTCCCCCAATGATTGAAGAAGGACAAAGATCGTACATATTGTTTGATTAGTTGAGTATATATTAAGATAGGAAATCAATGAAGCAGAATGTAGAATTTTCAAATGGGACTTCAACAAATTCCCAATACCGATCATTCGTAGATATTCATGCTCTTGGACGGTTACTTCTGCAAGAACATAAACTATTTCTCTTACGTTTCTTTTTTTCTTAATTTTTTCCTATACATTATTTCATCCAGTTTTTCTTAATCCTCTCAAGCTCCTAATAGTACGATCTGTCTTACCGAGTTAACAAAAGAAGTTAATATAACACATATCAACTCGTTAATGTTAATCATGGTAGGGTGTTTGGAATAGAACAGAAGTCTTTGATGGTTAAATGGAAGATTCTGATTCACTGTTACAAAGGAAAACTACGGCAAAGTTGCAGAACTAGGTAAATAAACTTTAAAGGCATGCATTTCATGGGTTAGACTGACTGTCGAATGAAAAAAACTCAAGAACCGGATTCTATTTACAGGGATCAATTCAACATAAGTTTTGTTTAGTGAGCATTTTGGGAGCGAAACAATACTTGGTAAGCACTTGGATGATAGTTTGGCCAAAATCTAGCCACATGGCTAAAACAAACACTTACCCACTACAATTGCAATTCGCTCAAGTCTAAATGAACTTGCAATGTCTTATTTTCCTAATTATTTCACTACCCTAATATTCTTCCCTATGTAATGTCGTCCCTCTATCAACAATATGTAACACATTGCAAAGTGATATGAAACACATTATCCAGCTCATCCTGGTATTATCCCTTCTTATGAACCCCTACTATATCTCCTTAATTGTTATAACAACTCAAATAATTTTGCAACGCAGAGCCATGCATAAATAGAATTTCGACCAAGTCATACGTAAATTGTAATCATGTAAGGAGTTCAGATCGCATGCTTATGAACCCAGAAACTGTGTACTACCTCTTCATCAAATGCTAATTCCTACAATTCGTACACATATAGCTTTTCATCAAATGCTAATTCCTACAGTTCATACACATGTAGCTCTTCATCAATTGCTAATGCCTACGGTTCATACACATGTACTTTATCACGAACTTTAAAACACTAAACATAAATGTTTGATGAAGTCCCGTTCTTTATTTAAGCATGGCATACGGTATTTAATATTGTTATTTTCGAGCTTGAACTAGTGGTGCCTTCAGTTTGTTCCATGTTTTGAATGGATAGCAGCTATGTTTTCTAGACAAAATACTTATAACACATTTTCTAGACAAAATAAAGTCATGATTTGAATGGAAAGCAGCTATGTTTTAACTTTCAAGATCAAATGGAGGAATAAATCTAAGTCATTGGGGAGCTTATATTTCATGAACATTTCTTATAACTACATAACAAGCACTCCAACCTGAAAGATTGTTGAAGTAAACTAGCAACAAACCCCATATCAATTTTAGATTTGATAGGTACTAATTTAAACATCATGAGTCCCGACATCTAGAACAAAACTACTTTTGGAATGTAGTTTAATTTTAATAATCAAAACTGAGAGAAAGATAATGTTTCGAAGCTAAAATACAAATTAAATCTACACAAAATGACAACTTCAGTTACTATGAATATCATTGGAGGGTATAGTGAACAAACAAAATGAACCCGAATGCAACATTATATGAATTAATTGCAAGCTCAATCAGGACAATCATTTCCCCCGTGGCGCAATCTTTCGCATGAATTTCTCGATTATGATAAACCAAGTGTTTAGAACCTCAACCCAGCCATAAAAATTAGCCCTTAACCAGAGTTCCCTCGTGAATAGTTTGAATAAGCCGTTCTAAGACCTATAGTTATCGAACAAGCGAATTGTTTTCGATAAAAGAGGTTTTAAAAACCTAGCATAAAGGATCTAAATCAAAGATAAAGTTAGGTAAGGATTGGAGGAACCTTGTAGCTGAGAGCAACGGAGTACTCGAATCGCCGGGCGAGATACCGCAACCACATGGTGTGGGAAACCATGGCGGCCTTGTGCAGATCGTCGGAGGTGCAGAGAAGGTGTTGTTTAAGATGTATAGTTGTTCCTCTTCAATAACTCTTCATCTTTAAACCCTTGCTGCTCGAACTATAATTTATCGGTGGTAATTCGGCTAACTTTTCATGTTTGTGCTAATTGTTATTTTCATGTTAACCAAATTAAATTTCGTTTGTTTTTCTGGAGAACATTTTAATTTGAATCGATAAGAGATATTAAGTTGTAAGAGTTATTTGTTTTTTCTTTTTAATAAAATCTGAAAAAGTTTTAAAACTTCTTAATGAATAAGAGATAAAAATACCTCTTATAACATCTCAACAACATATACGTTTCATTTTACTATAATAATCAAACCCATTCTTTTACTAATTCACGTCAACATCTACTCATCCAATACTCTACATACATGGACACCTTTCACGATCGCCGTCGACCGCCGCACGCCACCACGCATCTCTCTTCTATATATTATGATTTTTATTTCCAATATTATTATGGTTTGATATTTGTTATTTAAGTATTTTACTTTATAATTATAAAAGTTTAAATCTAGTAATATATGTGACGATTGAATATAAAATATTATGAAACAGATAATTACAACCATTCAGATATTTCATAAAACAAACAACATAATATGAATGAACATTCAGACATCAAAAATCGTCTTTTAATGTTCAGACATGGTATTCAGATTCAAACTCAGAACCTCTTAATAAACAAACGACACCTTATTTTGAGTTTGGGTTGAATCGTTATCTTTATGTTAGGTTCGGATTTTGTTTCGTGTCAACTAATTTAGTCAAATGTATTTGACGTGTATTTTTCGATTTTCGAGTAGAGTTTTTGTAACATCCTAATTTAGGGCCTAGTAGTAGCTTGTTGTACATCGTGTTTGTATAGTTGTACCTTGACTTTAACCAAGTTGTTTAAGTTGTTTTGTTAATTAATTGTTGTTATTTGTTGGTACACGTGGTTATGTAGCTAAAGATGGAAATATATCATAAATAGATAATGTTGGTAATAAGTTGAACGGTTTCAGATAATGATTCCGAAAATATCTCCGTTAGTTGAAACGGATAAACCTAAGTCGTGTTTTAAGTTGAATAGGAGAACGAAGTACCCTCGTGGGGTGTTAGACACACTTGGGTCGGTTTAAAGGGGGTTCTTATCCCCTGTTTTCACCTTAAACACACACACAAAACACATACATACATACGGAGCTTCATATGCATACACACTTAGAATTTTGAAGAGAAGTCAAGAAGGAGGATCAATTGTTAACTGATTCCAGTAGTAAATCGAGTCTTGTAGCTTGTAATCGTCTTCTTCAAGTAAGTTTTCTATGTAAAACCTAGTTTTCGGTTTTGTAAAGAAGATGATCCATTTGATCGGATTCAAGTGGGTTTTGGTGTTAGTTTTATGTTCAAATTATGTTAGTAAGCTTAGGTATGTATTAGACAACATGTAAGAACAATTAAAATGAAGTTTCAGTCGATAAAAATGGTGAAAAACGCGAGTTTCAGGCCTGTTTCGCGAACAGAGACGAAGGCCTGCTGTGCAGGAACTTCCTACGGCCGTAGGGAAAAGTTCATACCCCCGTAGGAAGGTGTTTTTCAGATTTATAGAAATTTAGCCCCTACCCCCGTAGGGAAAAGTTCCTACCCCCGTAGGAAGGTGTTTTTCAGGAATGTTAAATATTAAGCCTTCTTTGGCCGTAGGAAAAGGTTTCTACGGCCGTAGGAGGGTATTTTGTGTATTTTATGTGGTTTACCACCTACGGTGAAGGAAAGAAGCCTACGGGCGTGGGTACATAACCTACGACTGTTGGTACCCAAAGAATCACTTCTACGGGCGTAGGGTATGGTCCCTTCGGCCGTAGGATATGGTTTCTAGGAAAGGAACTCTTGCGGGCGTAGGATATATATTCCTACGGCCGTAGGAGGTGTTTGGAAGGTGTCCTGCGGCCGTAGGGCACATCTACTGCGGCCGTAGGAACTGTTCCAGATTGCTTGTTGCTTGTTGTTCGTTGTACGTTTACGTAGAAGCAATGATAATACTTTTAGACGTTGACTGAACCTACACATGATGTGTTAGGTGATTCGGACGATTCCGTGTGCTCCTGGGATTCCCGAATTCATATCTGCCTCTTATAACCTCGAGGTGAGTACCGGTTTTCCCATGAGTCTCGGTAAGTAGCGTTGTCTGTTGTTTGTTGAAATATGTTGTCGATGTCGCACATGTGCGTATATGAGGTATGTTATGCCATATTGTTATATATTGTTGCCATGCTAAGTTGCTTTATATGTTGGTTATGAATCGCATGCGTATAGTTGAACCCATTACGGGTAGTAGTTGTATATGTGGTACTGGTCCGGACCGATGTGGCATGGTTAAGGTCAGCTTTCTTCCCGAAGGCTGGATCCCTTTTATGGAATAACGGGGATTAACGGTACCCGGTGTGCAGCACGCCGGGGTGGTCTTGCAAACCGCCGCTCCTTAACGTGAGTTGGGATCTTAACTTTCGTTGAGATCCAAGATGTTGAGCTTCGAGCTTCGTAACGCGTTTGGTGGACTGCTCTTCGCTCCCCCACCATAGCGGTTAGTTGTTGCTGATGGTCCCCAGTTTGAATCGTTGAGCGGGGTTCCCACCCTGCAAGATATGATTCCTACTGACTCGTTGGCGCGACACTATGTGTTAGGATAGCCTTGTGTGCTGTCCCGTAGTTGGGATAACCTGCTTATTGATGCTTATGTGTTAATCTGTACTCACTAGCTAGTTGTAGCTAACGGTGCCTAAATTTACCTTTTTGCAGATGCGAAGTAGTTGGCCTGGTGAGGCGGGACTTGTTGGTAGTTGTTGTACATATCTTTTGCGGAACACTGCTCGTTGTAATTATTTGTGATCCGATGGTCGGTAGTGTCGGTTAGTTGGGTAACACGCGGTTGTATTTTTGGGACTTGGTTTACGGGGTTGTACTTTTTACATTACCAAGTCAGATAAACAATATTATCTTTTGTAAAACGTGGTTACTTCCGCTGCTGGTTTTTGTTATATAAGTTTAAAAAGCTTAAACTTTCCCTAATTTTAAGCGCGTGAAAACCGGTGTTACAAGTAGGTATCAGAGCCTAAGTTTGAGGAATTGGGTACTCGTAGGAGTATTCAATCTCAAGCTCGGGCCCGACCATCGTTAAGTGTTCCTAGTTGGGTAATTGGGGTTGAGTATGAGCGTTATGTGGTAGTTGCATGTGTAAACTAACTGGTAGCGTTAGTAGTTGTTGAGTAAATAGAGTACTAAACGTTGTTCCTATGTGTAGTAAGTTGATATAGAATGGCTGAGCAACGACTTAATACTGAAGAGGCTCTTAAACGTATGGAGGATGAAGCTTCAAGCGTTCATCCTGAAGCTGAGGAGGGATCTGCTCCGCATAATTATGAGCCGCTAAGGCAAGATCCAGAACAAGCAGCACGTATTGCACGTCTGGAGGAAGAGCTCCGACTTACACGGGAGCTGTTAGTAGCGGCTGTGCAAGGGCGTAGACCAGAGAAGTGTTCGTTTAAGAAATTCCGTTCTTGCGGTCCGAAAGAATTTGAGGGCGGTGATGGTCCTTCGGATGCCGTGAGGTGGCTTAGAGAAACCGAGGGTGTGTTCGATTCTTGTGATTGTGAAGCGGAGCTTCGTGTCAAATACGCGGCACAGATGTTGAAGGGTAGCGCGTTGTTCTGGTGGGATTCATTGAAAGCTACCTTGAGTAAAGAGGTTCTTACTGCCATGACGTGGGAACAATTTATGGAAAAAGTCACGAAGCGGTATTGTACAGACTATGATATGGAAAAGATGGAAAGAGAGTTCAACGCTCTTAGTAAGGGAGATAAGTCGGTGGATGTTTTGATTCAAACCTTTATCGATAAAGTGAGGTTTATTCCTAGTTTAGTGAATGATGAAGCTGCAAAGATGAGAAAGTTTGTGGGAAAGTTGCCTGCTGATTATCGCGCTATCGTTAGAATGGCTTTGAGTCTAGATCGAGCGTTTGAAATGGCTCGACAGATTGAAGATGATCGTACTCAGGGCAAGGATGACCGAGCTGGTGAAAGTCATAAGAGGAAGTTTCAACAGTCCTCGAAGCCGGGTCCTTCTAAAGGAAAATCTGTTGCTGGTGGGAAGTTTGATTCCCAGAAGAAGCCGTGGGTGGATCGTCCGTGGTGTGCAACTTGCCGTACGTATCACAGTGGTGATTGTTCTAAAGCCACTGCTCGATGCTTGCGGTGTGGACAGAAAGGGCACGTGGTTGCCGAGTATGAGTTCAAGGAGGATGTTTGTTACAAGTGCCACAAGCCAGGGCACAGAATATCTGACTGCCGGTCAAAGCCAAGTACCGGTGCTGGTGGATCTGCCTCTGGGCAGAAAAAGGATGGTGCTCCCCGAGCTAAAGGGCGAGCATTTCAGATGACAGCTGAGGAGGCTAAGGGTGCTGGAGACGTGATAACTGGTACATTTCTTGTTAATTCTGCCCCAGCATATGTATTGTTTGATTCTGGAGCTACGTATTCTTTTGTATCTGTCTCTTTTTGTGATAAACTGCACATGCTTGTATCTGTACTATCTGAGCCAATAAGAGTAGAGACTGCTAGTGGTAGAGTAGTTCCAGTTGTTGATAATGTCCCTCAAGCGGTTATTGATATTGATGGGAGTAGTTTTCCTGTTTCCTTTCTTCTTATGCCGATTGCGGGATTCGATGTTGTAATTGGGATGGATTGGCTTAGCAAGTTGAACGCTGAGATTTTCTGTTCCAAGAAGTTGATTAAAGTCCCTCTACCTGACGGGTCATATGCTGTGGCTCGCGGTGAAAGACGCAAATCGGATATTCCTGTCATCTCTCTGATAAAAGCGAGAAAGGCAGTTTCAAAAGGCTGCGAGTGTTATCTGGCACATGTGATTGATGCTAAATTGGAGAAACGTGTTGTTCATGATATTCCGGTGGTAACTGATTATCCAGAAGTGTTTCCTGATGAGTTGCCTGGGTTACCACCTGTCAGAGATGTTGAATATCGTATCGATCTTGTTCCGGGGGCTACCCCTGTTGCCAAAGCTCCATATCGTCTTGCTCCTTCAGAGGTTCGCGAGATGATGACACAGATTCAGGAGTTGCTAGACAAAGGCTTTATTCGCCCGAGTTCTTCTCCTTGGGGTGCTCCTGTACTTTTCGTAAAGAAGAAAGATGGAACGATGAGGATGTGCATAGATTACCGGGAGCTGAATAAGCGAACGGTAAAGAACAAGTATCCTTTGCCGCGGATAGATGATTTGTTTGATCAACTGCAGGGAGCGACATGCTTCTCAAAGATCGATCTGCGGTCGGGGTATCATCAAGTGTTAGTTGCTGACGAAGATGTCCCAAAGACGGCTTTCCGTACTCGTTATGGTCATTACGAGTTTTTGGTGATGCCTTTTGGCTTAACCAATGCACCTGCTATTTTCATGGACCTGATGAATCGGGTTTGTCGTCCGTTTCTTGATAAGTCGGTGATCGTGTTTATTGACGATATTCTCATTTATTCTAAAACCGAAGCTGAACACGAGTTGCATCTGCGACAAGTCCTTGAAACTCTTAAACGAGAGAAGCTTTACGCTAAATTCTCGAAGTGCGAATTCTGGTTACGAGAGGTCCATTTTCTTGGTCACGTGATTTGCAGCGATGGCGTGAAGGTTGATCCGACTAAGGTTGAGGCGGTGATGAATTGGGGAGTTCCCCGAACTCCTTCTGAAATTAGAAGCTTTCTTGGCCTAGCTGGTTATTATCGGCGGTTTATCCGCGATTTTTCTAAGCTTGCAGGTCCTCTGACTAAACTAACTCGCAAAGATGTTGCATTTGTTTGGGCGGAAGCTCAAGAACAAGCGTTTCAGTCTCTGAAACGGCTATTGTGCGAAGCTCCAATTCTTTCGTTACCAGACGGATCTGAAGATTTTGTTGTTTATTGTGATGCTTCGTACTGCGGATTGGGGTGTGTGTTGATGCAGCGTGATAAAGTGATTGCCTATGCTTCAAGGCAATTAAAATCTCATGAAGGCAACTATCCGACTCATGATCTTGAGTTGGCAGCTGTGGTGTTCGCGTTGAAATTGTGGAGACACTATCTTTACGGTACCAAATGTGTGGTCTGCACAGATCACAAAAGCCTTCAATATGTCTTCACGCAGAAAGAGCTCAATATGAGGCAACGCAGATGGCTCGAGTTGATAAAAGACTATGATTGTGAAATTCGCTACCATCCTAGTAAGGCCAATGTGGTGGCGGATGCCTTGAGTAGAAAAAGCTCTTCTGTAGATGCAAAGTTTATGAAACTTACTGTGGTTCCCGATATCATTGCCAGATTGAAGGAAGCACAGCAAGTGGCGTTGCAAGATGAAAATCTGAAAGCCGAGTTGATGAGAAAGCTGAAAGACCAACTTGTTGATGATACTCGCGGATTAAAGACTTTTCAGTCTCGAGTATGGGTGCCACTTCATGGTGGTAATCGTGATCTGATACTGCAGGAAGCCCATAAGTCTAGGCTGTCGGTTCATCCGGGCAACACAAAGATGTATCACGACTTGAAAGCGTTGTATTGGTGGCCTACTTTGAAACGAGACATTGCCTCTTTCGTAGAGAAATGTCAAATCTGCGCGCAAGTTAAGACAGAACATCAGAAGCCTTATGGCAATCTGCAGCAACTTGAGATTCCAGAATGGAAGTGGGATCACATTACGATGGATTTCGTGACAAAGTTGCCGAAAACCCTCAGAGGTCACGATGCAATTTGGGTCATTGTCGATCGATTGACCAAAAGCGCTCACTTTCTAGCTATCAGCGAGTCTGCTCCGTTGGAAAAGCTAGCAAAGTTGTATGTGAATGAAGTGGTGTCACGACATGGTTTACCATGTTCGATTGTATCTGATCGGGATGCACGATTTGCTTCCCATTTTTGGCAGAGTTTGCAGAGTGAACTTGGTACTCGTGTTCACCTGAGCACGGCGTATCATCCACAGACCGATGGCCAGTCAGAGAGAACGATTCAAACGTTGGAGGACATGCTTCGCGCATGTGTTCTCGAGTATGGTGGTGCGTGGGATTCTCACTTACCTTTGATCGAGTTCGCTTACAATAACTCGTATCATTCCAGTATTGGGATGCCTCCATATGAGATGTTGTACGGGAGACGTTGTCGTACACCGACGTGTTGGCTCGAGCCCGGTGAGAAGCAGTTTGCCGGACCCGAGATAGTGCAAATCACAGCTGATAAGGTGAAAGTTGCTCGTGAGAAGTTGAAAGCCGCGCGTGATAGACAGAAGATATACGCAGATCCAAAACGTAGACCTGTTGACTTCAAGGAGGGTGATCGGGTATTCCTAAAAGTCTCTCCTTGGAAGGGTGTTATTCGATTTGGTCGGAAGGGTAAGCTGAGTCCGCGATATATTGGTCCATTTAAAATCGTTCGTAAGGTTAACGACCAGACGGTATCGCTTGAGTTGCCACCAGAGCTTTCTGGAATCCATAACACGTTCAACGCGTGTTACCTGCGTAAATGCAAAGTGGAGGAGAACCAGATTCTGCCTCTGCAAGAGTTGAGAGTGGATGCTTCAAAGCGTCTAGTGGAAGAACCTGTTGAAATACTTGGTTCAAAGATCAAGAAGTTGCGCAGGAAAGTGATAAAGCTGGTTTTGGTCAAGTGGAAGCATAACCTAGTTTCAAATATGACCTGGGAGACCGAAGACGACATGCGATCTAGATACCCTCACTTGTTCGTAGACGATCAGATTCCGAGGACAAAATCTTCTTAAGGGGGGTAGATTTGTAACATCCTAATTTAGGGCCTAGTAGTAGCTTGTTGTACATCGTGTTTGTATAGTTGTACCTTGACTTTAACCAAGTTGTTTAAGTTGTTTTGTTGATTAATTGTTGTTATTTGTTGGTACACGTGGTTATGTAGCTAAAGATGGAAATATATCATAAATAGATAATGTTGGTAATAAGTTGAACGGTTTCAGATAATGATTCCGAAAATATCTCCGTTAGTTGAAACGGATAAACCTAAGTCGTGTTTTAAGTTGAATAGGAGAACGAAGTACCCTCGTGGGGTGTTAGACACACTTGGGTCGGTTTAAAGGGGGTTCTTATCCCCTGTTTTCACCTTAAACACACACACAAAACACATACATACATACGGAGCTTCATATGCATACACACTTAGAATTTTGAAGAGAAGTCAAGAAGGAGGATCAATTGTTAACTGATTCCAGTAGTAAATCGAGTCTTGTAGCTTGTAATCGTCTTCTTCAAGTAAGTTTTCTATGTAAAACCTAGTTTTCGGTTTTGTAAAGAAGATGATCCATTTGATCGGATTCAAGTGGGTTTTGGTGTTAGTTTTATGTTCAAATTATGTTAGTAAGCTTAGGTATGTATTAGACAACATGTAAGAACAATTAAAATGAAGTTTCAGTCGATAAAAATGGTGAAAAACGTGAGTTTCAGGCCTGTTTCGCGAACAGAGACGAAGGCCTGCTGTGCAGGAACTTCCTACGGCCGTAGGGAAAAGTTCCTACCCCCGTAGGAAGGTGTTTTTCAGATTTATAGAAATTTAGCCCCTACCCCCGTAGGGAAAAGTTCCTACCCCCGTAGGAAGGTGTTTTTCAGGAATGTTAAATATTAAGCCTTCTTTGGCCGTAGGAAAAGGTTTCTACGGCCGTAGGAGGGTATTTTGTGTATTTTATGTGGTTTACCACCTACGGGTGAAGGAAAGAAGCCTACGGGCGTGGGTACATAACCTACGACTGTTGGTACCAAAATAATCACTTCTACGGGCGTAGGGTATGGTCCCTTCGGCCGTAGGATATGGTTTCTAGGAAAGGAACTCTTGCGGGCGTAGGATATATATTCCTACGGCCGTAGGAGGTGTTTGGAAGGTGTCCTGCGGCCGTAGGGCACATCTACTGCGGCCGTAGGAACTGTTCCAGATTGCCTGTTGCTTGTTGTTCGTTGTACGTTTACGTAGAAGCAATGATAATACTTTTAGACGTTGACTGAACCTACACATGATGTGTTAGGTGATTCGGACGATTCCGTGTGCTCCTGGGATTCCCGAATTCATATCTGCCTCTTATAACCTCGAGGTGAGTACCGGTTTTCCCATGAGTCTCGGTAAGTAGCGTTGTCTGTTGTTTGTTGAAATATGTTGTCGATGTCGCACACGTGCGTATATGAGGTATGTTATGCCATATTGTTATATATTGTTGCCATGCTAAGTTGCTTTATATGTTGGTTATGAATCGCATGCGTATAGTTGAACCCATTACGGGTAGTAGTTGTATATGTGGTACTGGTCCGGACCGATGTGGCATGGTTAAGGTCAGCTTTCTTCCCGAAGGCTGGATCCCTTTGATGGAATAACGGGGATTAACGGTACCCGGTGTGCAGCACGCCGGGGTGGTCTTGCAAACCGCCGCTCCTTAACGTGAGTTGGGATCTTAACTTTCGTTGAGATCCAAGATGTTGAGCTTCGAGCTTCGTAACGCGTTTGGTGGACTGCTCTTCGCTCCCCCACCATAGCGGTTAGTTGTTGCTGATGGTCCCCAGTTTGAATCGTTGAGCGGGGTTCCCACCCTGCAAGATATGATTCCTACTGACTCGTTGGCGCGACACTATGTGTTAGGATAGCCTTGTGTGCTGTCCCGTAGTTGGGATAACCTGCTTATTGATGCTTATGTGTTAATCTGTACTTACTAGCTAGTTGTAGCTAACGGTGCCTAAATTTACCTTTTTGCAGATGCGAAGTAGTTGGCCTGGTGAGACGGGACTTGTTGGTAGTTGTTGTACATATCTTTTGCGGAACACTGCTCGTTGTAATTATTTGTGATCCGATGGTCGGTAGTGTCGGTTAGTTGGGTAACACGCGGTTGTATTTTTGGGACTTGGTTTATGGGGTTGTACTTTTTACATTACCAAGTCAGATAAACAATATTATCTTTTGTAAAACGTGGTTACTTCCGCTGCTGGTTTTTGTTATATAAGTTTAAAAAGCTTAAACTTTCCCTAATTTTAAGCGCGTGAAAACCGGTGTTACAGTTTTTATTTTTAGTTTTTTTAATTTTTTGTTTGTTTTGACATGTATTTCGAATATGATTTTTGTTTAAATTCTATCTCTAATGTTCAATTTCAATTTGATTGGAGCAGATCCAAATGGGTAAGATTAGTCACTCAGGACTATGAATTAAGTATGAACTATATTGAACATTTCTCTATTAACTTAGAAACAAAGTGCAATTTTAATTCATATAATAAATACATAAAGCGTCAAAGAATCTAATGTTCACGTGGTCATACGCGCGGAGCTAGGATTTAAGTATAGTGGGTTTCGGTCTTATTTTATCTAATGATATATATATCTATATGAATGACATAAAAAAGTTCCATTATATGTGTAGATAAACATATATAAAAGTTCGTTTAAAGAGAATAAACTATCATCTTAAAACAACACATAAGTTTTGCCAAAACCGGTTTTTAATGACCAAAGTTTTCTCACAATCGCAAGTTCGGTTGTCATGAATTAATAAGATACAATCATAATATTAACTAAAACAATAACTCGAATATTTTATCATGATAAAACTTTAATAAAACTAAAGTACGATAAGATATCATACTTCGTGTGTTTGTAGTTGGACGCGACTTAATTTGTTTCTTTGAATATGGCTCATCTATTATATATCTGTAAAGAAAGTATCAGCAATCTATCTCTTAATGTAAAGAATGAATCTGTTTTAAAGATAATCATCACACATGCTATTACGTGTAACACCCTCTTTACCGGCCTAGATTAATTAAGGTAATTAAGTTAATTAATCTTGGGAGTTATATTTATCTTGGGTATTACTTGCCATGTTGGGTATTTAATATTTGTTTGTATTATTTGTTTTATTATTTTGGAAATTATAGTTAAATAATTTTATATTTGGGTTGTTGGGGGGTATGGCCGATTGGTGGGTTTAGCTACCACTCCCCCTCCATACTTCATTTCTTGTAGAAGTAAACATAGTGTGTGTGTGTTTTTGGTGTCTTCGGCCGAGAAGAAAAAGAAAGAAAAGAAAGAAATCAAACTTCAGTTTTGCTTGTCTTTTTGTGATTATTTGATATCATTTTAAGGTTAGAATTCTGGATTTATATGTTATATGTTATATGTATTCGGCTTTGAATATATATATATGGATTCCGTTTGATTTGTTGATTAAAGGATGAATGCATGTTAGAATTTATTATCTATACATGTTGTTTATATGTGTTGGATGAATTCTGGAAATCTATATATAACTTATATGCATGAAATCGGTAGAATTTAAGCTAGAAATAGATTTTATGCATGAAGTTATGATTCTGTCGGATTTGAGGTTTGAATGACTCGGAATCCGATAGAAGTATCAGAATCCGATTAAATTATCAGTGATGCCTTAACAATTCTCTCGGAATTGCCATTTGACTCGGAATCCGATAGAAGTTTACTCGGATTTGGCCCTAACTCTTTTATCGGATTGTGACTTTATCGGATTGTGACTTTATCGGATTGTGACTTTATCGGATTCTAACCTTTGCTCGGATTTGGCCTATACTCGGGATTCAATTCAAACAGATTTGGGATTTACTTGGGATTAATGATTTAAAGATAAACATGAATTGTATATCTTTGGGATTTATGTATGATGAATATATATATATATATATATATATATATATATATATATATATATATATATATATGCAATTGTGTACATACATGATTTACATGGTTAGATATGATATCTATTTTGGATCAGTATTATGATTTAAATACTGACTTGGGTTACTTCAATCTCAGGAACTGAGAAGACTCAGTGAGTTAGTCACTTGAGTGTGCTTCATATCTTTGAAGACTTTGGTGAGTGGATTTATATCTTCGGATATACAGGATTTAATATCCTATTTGGAATGCTCTTGTTTGGATTGTATATACATGTTAAATTGGAGATCAGTATGATGCTGGGCCTATTGCTTGGGGGATTACAGTATCTGATCTTGCAGTACCGTTGAAGTACTCAAGGGGGATGGTACTGTTGTCTATGTTAGCAACCGGTTCTCATGGGATTCATGAGCTATTTGGTTTGGGCATATTTGCCTTGTGTATGTTTAGATATTTGTTCCCTCACTTAGCTTTGTGCTAATTCCCCACTATATTGTTTTGCAGATCCTCTGAGGTGATATTGATGCTTTGGGCTGGGAATATGGACAGACTAAACTCTGATGTCAAGTTTTTTTTAAAGAGTCTGTTTTGGATTAACACTGTAGAAGTTTTGTTATGTAAAACAAGTTAAAATCTTTTGTATTGATTATGTAATTAAAAATAGTTATATGTAATTAGCTTCCGCGTGCAGTAAATTATATGTTTAAAAAAAAAAGTACAGTGTTACATTACGAAACCTTGTTTTCATTGCTAAGAAACTCTTTTAAAAATCAGAATCACCACTTCGAACATTCTTCTCGCCTTTTCTGATTTGAGCAATACTTGGAATACTAGTTAACTATAATTATAGAGATTAATATATATATTGAACTTACTCTTATAAAATACTAAGGATTTTAAGATCATTGAAGGGGGTCTATCATTTTAAATTTCAGCCCTCTTATCTCCAATCTTGAATGTTTCTCCATAATGATGTTTTAACTTCCAACACTCTTATCAAGTATTAATTCTAAAACTGAAATTGTGTTGAGAGGTGTTTTTATAAATAAGATAAAACATTTGAATATTGGGTTTTGTGTGACAACCCTTAAATAAATTTTATCTCATTTTTTATTATATATATATATATATATATATATATATATATATATATATATATATATATATATATATAGGGGAGGGTTCAAACGAGAACTCGTTTTTCGTACGAGAACTGCGAGAACCAATCTCGGCCGTTCCTTGGATATGGGAAGTTCATGGATGGAGAGCGTAGAGAGGATCAAGTGTGGCAGGGTGTATGTGAGAAATTCATGGGTGGACGATGACATTAAAGGAGGGGGAATTGGACGGCTCAGATTGGTTCTCGCAGTTCTCGTACGAAAAACAGTTCTCGTTTGAACTTTTGCCTATATATATACATATATACACACACACACACACATATATATATATATATATATATATATATATATATATATATATATATATATATGTTATACCACATTTTAGTTGGAAATTTCTAATTTTTTATTTCGTTTGAATGCCCCTCAAGGCAACTTTAGAAACAAGACTATGGCCTACCTATTGTGGGTA
This sequence comes from Pulicaria dysenterica, assembly GCA_947179395.2. NCBI lineage: Eukaryota > Viridiplantae > Streptophyta > Magnoliopsida > Asterales > Asteraceae > Pulicaria > Pulicaria dysenterica. The sequence goes on from OX359291.1 coordinate 83,608,337, forward strand.
TAACGAATGGTCCAAATATACACAGAGATTCAGACTACTTTGTAAGGGTATATGTAATGAGCTCATTTATCATGATGATAAGATTGATATAGTTTATAACGATGCGTTTAGTTTTATCACCATCAATGCTTAGTGTTCGTGGTAGGCTTGTTATTCCTTTTGCAAATAAAGACGGTCACGAGTCAAGGTGCTCGATGGAATTTTATAATTATTATCTTTGATGTGTAGTGATGACGTGGTGGTTAGTGACTATAATTATAAATGTTATCACTGATGAATTAGTGATAGTTAACTAGAGTGATGTATATTATAACTACAAATGCTCTCATCACCGATCACCACGTCATCATCAATTTCATATTTATATTACATTGAAAATGACAAATAAAATAAAAAGGCATTTATGACTCATAAGTCAATGTGACTTGTTACCATTTTTACGAATAAAGCCTTCAGAAGCAAACAACGAAACACATGTTTATAACGAGTTTTGTAGCTTGTAAAGAAGGTTTTAAGAGCGATAATGAACTCGTTAAGCAACCATTGTGGTTGCTCTAAATCATGTATGTCATTAACTCATTGCTACATACATATATTTAATCATGGATTAATAAAGGTATAATACTTATTAATGATAATAATTAGTTTGAACAGTCTCTCGCTTTTAAATAGGAGAAGTGCCAAAAACGGAAACCAAACATTGGAGGATACACTTCCCTTCCCTCCCATTTTAGCGTTCGTAGTCTGCCCTCGATCTGCAAAACCCTCACTCTGCTGCTGCATAATTTCGACCAGAAAGTCCCCAAGCTCCCCAATCATTCCGTCAAACCCACCGTTTTCCGAATTCATATCACCACCAAACTACTGAACTGGGAAAACGAGATTAGGGTTTCGATATCATGCCAGCAATGGCTTCACAAGGCAAAATTTACCAAATCGAACTCGAGAACTTCAAATCTTACAAAGGTCACCAAATCATCGGTCCTTTCTATGATTTCACGGCCATTATTGGTCCAAACGGTTCTGGGAAGTCTAACCTTATGGACGCTATTAGCTTTGTCCTCGGTGTTCGAACCGGTCAATTGAGGGGCGGTCAATTGAAGGACCTGATTTACGCTTTTGACGACCGGGAAAAGGATCAGAGAGGTCGTAGGGCTTATGTTAAGTTGGTTTATCGGCTTGAAAACGGCGCGGATATCTTGTTTACTCGCACTATCACCAGTGCTGGGGGAAGCGAGTACCGGGTCGATGAGAGAGTCGTGAATTGGGATGATTACAGTGCGAGGTTGAAATCTCTCGGTATTCTCGTCAAGGCCAGGAATTTTCTGGTTTTTCAGGTTATTTCTCCCGTGTTCTGATACATTCATCATGGCGTAGTTATGAACTTATGATTCACATCTGGTTTGTTGTCCATAACAGTGTCTGCATCCTTTGTTATTCCATTATTGTATGATACATGTCTATACCGAAAGCTATGAAAGAGTGTTACTGGCATGTTCTTTGAAAAAGGAATAAATTACTATTTTCTATTTTCATGTTTGGATTGAAAATTTACTGCACCAGTATACTTTAGGCCACTTTAATTTGTTTCCATGCTGAATCTCTGAAAAGAGCAAGTACAAAAACTATCGAATTAGAATCATGCTATTGTGGTTTTGAAAATGTAAATAGAACAAGAAGGCGTGCCTTTTCTTTTGTTAGATATATGGCAGGGGTGCATCAGAATCAGTTTTGTGAGTGTCTTCTTAAAAAGAGTCAATACAATGTCTTGTGTCTTTTAGCACAATATCGTGATTTGATCAATATGCAGCAAAGTTCATACCTGAATAAGAAGGTGGACGACTGTCCAAAATCTAGTTCATAAATTTCAATCCTGTTTTGTTTATATGTGAAAGGGCTAGCTTTGAAGCAACAAGGAGGGTTTTCCTCCTATGATCTGAAATTCACGTGTATGTTGCATTAGGTCATCCTTTTGTGTCTTCACAAGTGGTATTTTATTGTTCGTGTTTTACTTCTTATTTGGTTTATGTTTGAGGAAGAAAGTGGTGGGATAGTTGGCCGATCGAAACTGGAAACATATGGCTTGATCATCGTTTTGCATGATATTATTTTTCCATTTTTGCACTTTTGGTTATCGAAGAGAGGACCACATAAGGCGATTATCCATATTTCTTTTTCTTGTAAGTTACATACACATATTTGTTTGCAAGCAGGGTATGTTCTTTCTGGAATGGGCCAGTTTTTAATTCTGTATATAGCGAAGGAGAGTTTCTAATCCCCATGGCTAATAGTTAAGAATTAAAAAAAATAATGTTTGTAAATTGCCAATAATGGATCATAAGAGGTGACTTACAGCCTTTGACATAGTCTATTCTGATCAAGTTAAGGAGATTAACTTTGCTCATGCTCGAGGCATGCTGTGAATAAGGATGAGGAATGTGACAAGTTGAAATATGTTGAAGGGTTATGTTAAACTCTAAGGTGGAAACTTAGGATAAGAGCATTAGGTATAGAAGAATCCGTGGAAAAACCACTCGGACTTTAGAAAGCAATGCAGGCTTCAATAGAGATTGGCAATTTTGGGTTGTCCACTGATCTTTTACTCAAAATCACTCCGTAAGTGTTAGTTCCCTGATGGTCATCTACTAATCCGTCATTTCTGGACTGTTTAAGCAGCCAATACAATCTAAAGCACAGTAGTGAACATTACCTCCACAATGGTTTATACTTTCTCATATAGAACTAGTTGATGTCTCTAAAAGGAAACTTACAATAACAGGTTTAGTTTGCAACTGGGACAGAAGTTGTGATCTCACTGGACATGCCAGACCGCCCATGGTCTGCGTTTTAGATCGACCGTGCCTAACCACGGCAATAGTTCCGTTCCCGGAATGTACAGGATCGCGTTTTGCTTCTGGAAATTGACATTATGAACCTGTTTCATTTGTGTTCGGACTGATTGTGGGTTCACATTTTGGATCACATTAATGTGGTTCCAGAACCAGTAGCTTTGCGATTTAGATCACAAAAATGGTAGGCCGTTCAATTGCTTTAATACACTGATCAGGAATTTAATGGTGAATGGGAGATTAACAACAAAAAGAAGTGTTCAAGAAGAGTTAGGTCGGGTTTTAAATAGCAAACATTGGTGGACTTAAAGTCGGAATTTAACAGTTAATACTTCTTAAAATCAATTTGTAGAATTGACTATCTCCAAATACGCTATATGGGAATTGATAGTTTCCTTAGATTTGAACTGTAGACGCTGCACTATGTATAGAAATTAGAAAGTAGTAGAGAATGATTTTTTGCTTATATTTATACATATGTATATATTATAACAACTGCTTTAAATTTTGAAACTCTGTGGTAGTGGTTGACTTGTAGGTTATCATGACTGTTTATGTTTGTCAAAATGCAGGGTGATGTGGAGTCCGTGGCATCTAAAAATCCTAAAGAACTTACCGTGCTTCTTGAGCAAATATCCGGGTCTGATGAAGACAAGAGATTGTATGAAGAATTGGAAGAAAGGAAAGGAGCAGCTGAGGAAAAGGCTACACTTGCTTATCAGAAAAAAAAGACCATTGTTATGGAGAGAAAGCAGAAGAAGGAGCAGAAAGAAGAGGCCGAGAGGCATATGCGTTTGCAAGAGGAGTTGGTATGCATTGTTGGGTTTCACCGCATACATGTATATGTGTATGAACATAAATACATATACACGTGTGCATACAATTTTCTTCTTTCTGAAACCTGGATGAAACTTGTGGTTATTACTATTAAATTTTTTGAGCTTGTTTTTTCTACATATTGCTGATATATTACCTGTCCTTGTATAGAGATCAAAAAAGAAGGAACACTTCTTGTGGCAGTTATTTAACATTGAAAATGACGTTGATAAGGCAAATGAGGAGATTGAAGCTGAACAGAGAAGCCTTCAGGAAATTATTGGTGAATTGGATAGTTACGAGAATGAATCACGCAAAAAAGAGAAGGAGCAAGCTAAATACAAAAAAGAAATTGATAAACGTGAAAAGAGGATCGCAGAGAAGAAAAGTAAAATTGATAAAAATGTGAGTCCGTCCTCTTTTCCCACCAAAGTGGTTTTAATTGCTATGTTTAATTTATAACTTTTTATGTGAAAGACGATGAGTGGGATATGAAGGTTACCTCATGCATATGGAAATATGGCAGCATGCTTGTACACCAGTTGCTCATCATAGATGATGTTCTGTTTTAACAGCAACCAGAGCTTCTCAAGCTGAAGGAGGAAAAATCACGCTTAAATGCAAAACTTAAAAACACTGGGAAAGAACTTGACAAAAGAAAAGAAGAGAAGAAGAAGCACACAATGGAAATTGAAAAGCTTAAAAATGATTTGGAGGACCTTAGCAGGCAACTTGATAACTTGCAGACTAAAGGTCAAGCTGAAGGGGGTAAACTACACTTGGGCGATGATCAATTGGAGGCATATAATCGAATGTAAGTAGTTGATTTTCTGATGTTATCTTAAAAAAACTATAATTATAAAAAGCTGATCTGCTGCAGTAAAGAAGAAGCTGGTATGAAAACGACTAAGTTAAAGGATGAGAAGGAGGTTCATGATAGGGAACAGCATGCTGACGTGGAAGCTCAAAAGAATTTGGAAGAAAACCTCCAGCAGCTTGAGAGTAGGAAGCAAGAGCTTGAGTTTCAACAGAAACAAATGCAAAGTAGACTCAAGAAGATCGTTGAGGCCGTTGGCAAACATAATGAAGAGCTCAAACGTCTCAGAAAGGAACAAAATGACACAAGGAAGAAACTTGGAGATTCCAAGTAAGTGATTCGGCATTATAGTAGTTGCTAAATGCCTAAATTTGGCACTGAATTACTAATACTCTTGGGTTACTTTTGCAGAGAAAAGTATGAGATGTTGAGGACGAAGATAAGCGAGTTAGAGAATCAATTACGTGAGTTGAAGGCTGACAAGCATGAAAATGATAGGGATGCAAAGTTGTCACAAGCAGTTGAGGCTCTCAGGCGCCTTTTTCCTGGTGTTCATGGTCGTATGACTGAGCTGTGCAGGCCGACACAGAAGAAATATAATCTGGCTGTTACCGTTGCTATGGGCAGATTTATGGATGCTGTAGTTGTTGATACAGAGCAGACTGGAAAAGAATGTATCAAGGTAAATAACATACCTTTTGTGATTTCATTTCATCTATCTGATGCTCCAATATTATTGTACTTTGTGACAGTTGCTTGCTACATAAGTATGTTGACTCTACCTGGGGCCTTGCTTTGGTTAGATACATGAAAAAACTATATATAGCTCAACTGGTATACCAATTACCGGCCTTTTAGTTAAAGCTTCACTTGTTCCTTAACTCGTAAAATTAAGCTCACGTTTTTTTCTTGAAGACGAGTGTGGTGCTGAGCCTCTGAGGAAAATATCCAGATATACAATACAATCAGGATAGTCCATTTGCATCCATAAATACAATTATGCAGTGTTATGTATACCGTGGTTATCAGTATTAGTGAGACCTTGCGTAAAGTGCTAGGGTTAGACATTTAACCTTGTCATTTGACTAGTTCAGTTGAGATATGACGAAGTAATATTTGAAACCAACAAATGATGGTTCTGCTTTTACGATTTACTTTCTGCGTACCAACTACAATTGGTCAATAAACTTGTGATGCGTTTCTATATTCACTTGTGCTGTGCAGTATTTGAAAGACCAAAGGCTTCCTCCTCTGACATTTATACCTCTTCACTCAGTCCGAGTAAAGCCAGTCATTGAAAAGCTGCGCACTTTAGGAGGAACTGCAAAGCTTATCTTTGATGTGATGCAATATCCTTTCATCCCTTCATGTTTTTCGTTTATATAACCGTTCAATTGGTCATGCTGAACTATGGTTAGTTATTATAGAAATTTGTTTACTTAACAATCACACATTTGACCCAGTATTGGATAAGGCTATCCTGTTTGCTGTTGGTAATACTTTAGTCTGTGATGATCTTGACGAGGCTAAGCATCTGAGTTGGACTGGAGAGAGATTTAAAGGTAAAACACGACTATATTCTTCTTCTTTTGGAGAATGATGATATTAAGTTTGTTACTAAAAATGATTTTTGGTGTGGTTGTAGTTGTGACTGTTGATGGGATATTATTAACAAAAGCTGGCACCATGACTGGTGGTACAAGTGGTGGAATGGAAGCAAGGTCACATAAATGGGATGATAAGAAGATAGAAGGTTTGTGGATTGATTCATTTTTAATGCTCTTCTTAGTCTTCTTGAGTACTATTGACACGTGGCTGTATTTTGTAGGTCTAAAAAAGAAAAAAGAAGGGTTTGAAGCAGAATTGCAAGAGCTTGGGTCAATAAGAGAGTTACAGTTAAAAGAATCTGAAGCATCTGGGAAGATCAGTGGGCTTGAGAAGAAGATTCAGTATGCAGAGATTGAGAAGGTTGTTGAATAAAGCTTTGGATTATTTATGTTGCTGATTAGTGTTCTAATACTATCTGTTTTTTTATGATGCAGAAAAATATGGAGGAAAAACTTTCAAAACTGACAGTGGAGTACAGTAATATCAAAAATGAAATTGATTATATTGAACCTCAACTTCTTAAGGTGCTGTTGGAACAATAAAGCTAATCCCTATGATTTCGTTTAGCATATTTTATGCATAGATCTGAGAAGGAAAGGTTCTTTTTTTCTATTTGTGTAGATAAAGGATAACATAGCTTCAAGACAACGAAAAATATTGTCACTGGAGAAAAGGATCAATGAAATTGTTGACAAGATTTACAAGAGATTCAGTGAGTCTGTTGGGGTGGAAAATATTCGTGAATATGAAGAAAACCAGCTTGCAGCTGCCCAAGAGTTGGCTGAGGAAAGACTTAGCTTAAGTAATCAGCTGTCTAAGTTAAAATACCAGTACGTCTATTAATTATCAGTTTGCAACTTCTGGATATTTTCTATTAGATTGACAACCTTTAGTTAAGAAATGAAAGCTTCCCCACAAATTGTCTGAGTTAAAGTTTATGGACCATTCCAAAAATTTGCAGTATCCATATCTTTATCCCTTTTTGGTGTTTTGGCACTCAAATCTGTATGGTCAAACTTTGACTTTCAGGCTGGAATATGAGAAAAAGAGGGACATGGGAGCACGCATTGGTAAGCTGGAATCATCACAGAATGAACTAAAAGAGGCTTTGATTCAAGTTGACGAGAGAGAGAAGGAACTTAAATCGGCTATTGAGAAAGCCACTGAAGAGATTGATACGATGAAGGAAGAAGTACTGGGTAATACCCATTCTGTTTCAAACTAAAGTTACATCACAGTGTTCTCACTCAAACAAATCCAACTCCCCCTCCCCCCCCCCCCCCACGTAAAAAGAAGAAAAGAAAAAAACTATTTTTATGAGGTCATAAAAGGATCCACATGTAAAGTTATGGCTAGAAGTGGCGATTTCGATTCATCTACTTATGACTGGGCTGATTCGAGTTACCATTTTGACCTATTAAAAATTACAACATTTTGGCCCACTACCCATTTTGTCACGTATAATCATAGTCGCATGTCTTAGGAACACTCGCTGTGGGGTCAAGTCTGTTTGGAAAACCTCTTAGGTGAATAGAATCCAGCCTTGTAATACTTGCATATCGGCATGTATATTTATAGTACTTGATAAACTTGTGATTAATTTCTTTCTTTTTTTATTAGAGTGGAAGTCACAATCAGAAGCCTGTGAGAAGGAGATGAAAGAATGGAAAGTAAAGATCTCTGCTGCTACCACAAACATAACAAAGCATAAGAACAGGATAGATGCTAAGGTTAGTTGTTTGTTGATCATGTCGGTTTCCTTTAGCTGCTGCTGGATACTTGGTGCATTATTGACTTAGGCGCTGTTTGTTTACCTCTTAATGCTTCAATTCAGCGCTTAATAGAGGTGCTGACCGATTTTGTATGTTTGTTTTTGTAAAAGAAAAGGGCTCTGAATGAGGTCATGGGCGCTGACCGATTCTTCAACAAGGGATATGCAAAATCATTCAGCACACCATATTTCCCTTTAATACCCTTCAGCACTCCCTATTACCTTTTAATACCTTCACAAGTTTCATGAATGTATACTCTTTCATCTACGCACCTCACTCCACCGAAGTTCCCTGCAATCGCCGACCTATCCTCCGCCGAAGCCACGACCGATTCCTCATCTCCTCCGTATGCCCTCACCACATCCTCTCTTGATCGATTCCTCATCTCCTCTGTGGGTACCTCTCCACCGCCGACAAAACCCCTGCCTCCGTACACCCTCTCTGGTCTCCATCGCCGAAGGTTCTGCCACTCTCAATTAGCATAGGTCAAAATTGCTACTCCATGCGCACCTCTCCACCACCGAAGCTGCTATCTCGATTACAATTTTTGATTTCGATTACAATTTTTGATTTCGATAATACTCTGTTCGGTATCTTCGATGGTCAAGGCTAATAGGATACATCTTCTTTCCCACATAGTTGATTAGGTTCTTTCCCACATAGTTGCTGTTTTGTTTACATGTTTCCTTGAAGATCCAATTTTGAAATTTTCGTTTTTTGTTTGCTATGTGATCCTGTTTGTTTATAGATTTTATATGATATATTTTGGCTGCAAATTCAATGAAGTATTAGAAGAATATAAACATCAAAGGTAGTTGAGAGTTGTTTGATAATGGTATATGCGATAAGGACTTGTGAGTTGAGAACGTACACATCATGATTGTGTCAAAAGTTTTTGAGCTGGTATGAAAAACTTTAATGTTTAAATAAATTTTTTTTTTGATGCATGGTAGGTATTTGATTCAATGCCTAATATTATCCAAAAAGGTTAATATGGTAATTTTACTTCATTCAGATTCAACATTCAGAAGTATTATCAAACAGGTTTAGCTATAGTCATTCAGAATCTTTGAATCATTCAGCATTTGAATCATTCAGTGCTAAATCATTTTATTTTATCAAACAGCCCCTTATTGTTTTTTTCATTTTGTGTTTGCAGGAGAATCTAATAACACAATTAAACTCAAAGAAACAAGATATTCTTGAGAAGTGTGAACTGGAGCAAATTAACCTTCCAATTGTGGATGACCCAATGGATGTTGACTCAAGATCAGGCCCAGTTTATGACTTTGATCAACTGAGTAGATCACTTCGACATAGCATGAAACCTGCTGAAAGAGAGAAAAATGAGGCAGAGTTTAAGCAGAAAATTGGAAGCTTAATATCCGAAATCGACCGAACTGCCCCAAATTTAAAAGCCCTAGATCAATATGCTGTTTTACAGGAGAAGGAGCGAGAAGCAAGCAAAGAGTATGAAGAAGCTCGGGAGGAAGAGACTCAAATACGCAAAAAGTTTGAAGCTGTGAGGGACAAAAGGTAAGATTTTATTTATACTTCGTAGAATATATGGACCCGTAAACTGAGTGTATGATGTTGGAGTTTTTTTACAGGCTTACATGTTTTATGGATGCATTTAACCATATCTCTGGTAATATCGACAAAATCTACAAGCAACTCACAAAGAGCAACACACATCCACTGGGTGGTACGGCATATTTAAACTTGGAAAATGTGGATGAACCATTTTTAAATGGCATCAAGTACTCTACTATGCCCCCTACAAAGCGTTTCCGGGATATGGAGCTACTATCAGGTGGGGAGAAGACTGTCGCAGCACTTGCTTTACTTTTCTCCATCCACAGGTGGTCCTCCAAATATCTTAATTGCTTGGCATATTTTGTTTCTGGTCTTAAATATATAAAAGATATGCCTATTTCTGATAATGATTAAAACCTAATGATATCTAAATGCAATTCCAGTAGAGCAAGTTTCTTGTTTGTAATAGTTATTGCTAATAATGAATTAATGATGTCTACTCAGTTACAAGCCATCACCGTTTTTTATACTGGATGAGGTGGATGCTGCACTGGATAATCTGAATGTTGCTAAGGTAGCTGGATTCATTAGATCAAAATCATGTGGAGGAGAAAGAAGGGCTAGTCAGGAGTTTCTGGAAGGGAATGGTTTCCAGAGCATTGTCATCTCACTAAAGGATACCTTTTATGACAAGGCTGAAGCTCTGGTTGGGGTTTACAGAGACTCTGAAAGAGGGTAAACTTCTCTCCATCTCCATCCTAGTTGTTATTATTAATTTTTATCTCGTTTTTATTTATTATAATTATTATTAATAATGAGTTCCGCATAAAAGACTTGACGGCTTTGGACCATTCTATTCCTGGGCTAATTTTACCTTTTAAATAAATATTACGTGCTCAAAAGATTTCATCTTTTAACTTTTACTCTAAAATGACTAGTCCAAATATAGAAACACAAATCTATGAAGTATGTGATTACTTACACAATGCAGGCTTTAAAATGTTGATTGTAGATCGCAATAATTTTATACATTACAATTGTACTCATATATGAAATATATGTTTATATTCGGAATTCACATCAAGTTAAATGATCATAAAAGAATTTTAACATACATATGAACAATGTGCTCATGTAAATTCTGTACAAATATGACCTGAACTTTCGGCAAATAACTGCAAGCTGGTCCTTAATTCTTTATTGGACCGAGTTTTAAGGGTTTATGATCAAGACAGGTCAGGCTGGCCGCTTGGGGGAGGTCTAATGTGGTGGCCCGTTTATGGTCCCTTGGTCTTTGTATGCAACTCATTATTAAACATATTGTATGCTTTGCTTGTCTTTCTACTGCAGTTGTTCGAGAACATTGACATTCGACCTAACTCAATATCGGGAGTCAGGACAGATTTGAAGATAGGTTTGAGGTGGCAACTCTTGCATCAAATAACGGAAGTACATAATCCTGAGTTGTCTTTAGACATAAACATGTAGGTCTTTCGGGACTTGTTTAGATGTTAAAAGAAGAATGGCGTTAAACTGTAGATTTAGTCGAATGTTGTGTGCAGGATTTACTAGATGTTGATTTGTACTGTTATTGAACTTTAAACGAAATGATTTATCTGTTGATACACAATAACATGCGTCTGTTGGGAAATGGCTCCCGTCATGTGCATATGATCTATGTAGAACGAATCAAAAGACAGTTGGTTAACAATAACCAAATCATTGCCCAGATAACAGAAGAGTTGCATGACCTGCAAAACCTTCCCCATGCTGTTGAAAATGGCCTTAAACATGGCTCCGTCGTGTTAAATTTTATTCTTTAAGCCAATAGAGCTTTGACACGTCTGCTGACTTGCACTATAAATATTGTGTATTTTACCATGCGAGACATTTCTAATTGGCTTTTCTTTTTCGGAAAACCAATGACATTATTAAGACGAGTAAAAGGAGGGAAAAGAGCTACAAGGCGAAGCTAAAGAAAGCGTCACACCAAAACAAATAAGCATTATACCCTAGTGGCAAGTCCTTTGTGAACATTCTTCGTTAATATATGTCTTTAAAAAAAAAAAGGGCATTATATTATAATACCATACAAATGTGGGGAAAAACTTGTCTTTTACCATATTAGAAACAAAGCAGTTATATAATAAAGGGGTCCAAATGAGTATCAAAGGTTGGTAAGGGAGAGTGCACTTTTTGTTTATTTTTCACTTTAAAACCTTTTAATTTATCTTTTATATTTGTTTAACCATATATTGTCACCTTTAAAATTGTACTATTTTATTAACCTCTTTATACTCTAGCCCGCACTATTTTATTTTATTTGTTTTTTATTTTTTATAACAAGATTAAAAAATATTTTATAAATAACTTTTTTTACAAGACGTTTCTGTATTATATGTAATTTCTTAGACTATGAAATCTATATTTAAAACTTTAAGTAAATGATTTTCAATATAAATGTATTTATGAAAACTGAATATTATTGTATCTTATTTTTCTATTACTTTTAATATATATATAGCTTCTAACATTTTATGTTTGGGGTGTATATATATATATATATATATATATATATATATATAGGGGAGAGTTCAAACGAGAACTATTTTTCGTACGAGAACTGCGAGAACCAATCTGAGTCGTTCCTTGGATATGAGAAGTTTATGGATGGAGAGCGTGGAGGGGATCAAGTGTGGCAGGGTGCATGTGAGGAATTCATGTGTGGGCAATGACATTAAAGGAGGGGAATTGGACGGCTTAGATTGGTTCTCGCAGTTCTCGTACGAAAAACAGTTCTCCTTTGAACTTTTACCTATATATATATAGGGGAGGGTTCATGCGAGAACCGTTGTTAGTGCGAGAACCGCGAGAACCAATCTCAGCCGTTCCATGGATATGGGAAGTATCATGGATGGAGAGCGTGGAGGGATAGGATGTGACACGGTGCATGTGAGGAATTCATGGGTGGGCAATGACATTGAAGGAGGGGGAATTGGACGGCTTAGATTGGTTCTCGCGGTTCTCGCGCTAACAACGGTTCTCGCATGAACTTTTGTCTATATATATATATATTAATTGATTTTTATTTACGTTTTGATATAAATTTTATGGCAATACGTTATTGATAATAAAAAAATATATTTCATGATCATAAGTTGGATCTAACACGCACTACGAATTCCATAAATAAAATTTCAATACATCAGGGGTTCTATATAAATTATTTTTACTCTTTTTCCCGCCGCAATGCGCGGGTAACTTACACCTAGTTAAAATACTATTTTAGTGGTATCAGTTTCTGTTATCATGGGTTCTAGTCCTAGCCTCCTAGGAATAGGTTTATGCCATTATGGTGTATGTGCAATCTGTGTTCTCCCGTTAAAATAACATAAAAAAACAAAATTTCTTTGTGTTAATATTTTGCCTCTATTTTAAACTAAAGCATAATATGATAAAAGAGAATTAAAAAGTAGCAGAGAAAATATACCACTTTGTGTTAATGTTGTGCCTTTATTTTAAACTACATAGTCTTAATAGTTTACACATCCAATGGAAACAATGAGATTTTGTGGTTATCTACAAGAAATCCTTATTTAGGAAAACATTAGTGTACTTAATCCTTGACCGCTAAATAATTAGAAAAATTTAAAAATTAATATTCCTACCGGAGCCTGACAGCCCTCACACCGACCACATTCCCGTTCGAGTTTCCGGCCACCCTTACACCGCCGGAGCTCGAAATCCATAGACATGGAGGATGATAATAAAGATCCACAATCACCAAACGAAACCTTCCACGATACCATCGAGGGAGAGATTATAATAAAAAATGAAGAACAACAAGGAAGCTCGATTGCTGCAGAGATGAAGAAGAAGAAAAGGAAAGCCCTGCTCGACCTCCGCTCTCGTCTGGAAGATTCCATAATCAACTACACCCTCGTCGGAGAGCAATACAAGGCGAACCAGAATCTTAGAGAAATCGAACTTTGGGGCGTCCCTCTGTTACCTAGCCGATGTTATGAGAGAACCGACGTTGTTCTTAAAAAATTCTTGAAAGCCAAAGATTATAACGCCCAAAACGCTCTCGAAATGATAGGAAGCACGATTATGTGGAGGGAAGATTTTAATGTAGACAAGGTGTTCGACGAAATGTTTGGGCCTGAGCTTGACAACATTGGGTATATTGAGGGTAAGGATAAAGCAGGGCATCCGTTATGTTACCAATTGTACGAGGGGTTTAAGGAAAAAGAAACTTTAAGGAAGAGATTGGGCACTAAAGAATCCAGTAACGAATTCCTTCGATGGCGGATTAAGTTAATGGAAGGATGTATTCGTAAGCTTGATTTCAAACCTGGTGGAGCTGATTGTGTGATTCAAATCATTGATGTGAAGAACATACCAAGACCCTTTTTGAATGAAATGATTCAGGGTAGCAAGAAATATTTCGCCATTTTGCAGGAAAATTATCCGGGGATTATTTACAGATTTGTAAGTTTGTTTCTGTTTTCAGCTAGATTTTGCATAGGGTTTTGGAGATTATAAGTAATTTGCTGTTTTGTGTAATGATCTATTGCAGGTGATTGTCAATGTTCCAATGTGGTTTTTCGCTTTCTACACATTAAATATGCGATTGATGACGAGAAAGTATAAAGTGATGTACGTGAAGCCATCCGCCATCACTGACACCCTTCTCAAGTTAGTTTTCTACGCATATATTCTTACATTTCTACTAAAATTTTGTGAACTTTTAGTGATTACGTTACATGGGTTTTGATAATTGCACTTCTCCTTCGAAGTTTTTGGGTGGCTCCCTGGCTTAATGTGTCAGAAAACTATACTTTGTGACTTTGTGAGATGTGATGTGACTATAAGAGTATCATTGACAACACAAAAGTTAAAAGATATCATTTTAATGTTCACATCAAAGGACAGGTAGTTATGCTAGTTCTGTTAAGATGGTTAGATAGTTGGGAATACTACATTAGTGATGAGAATAAGTGAATAACAGAGTGTTAGTATGGATTCTTTAAGAAAAAGATATGAAATGATGAAAACTTGTTTGAATATGGTGAAGATTCATAGAGCCGGAACACCTACTGGCTCAATATGGTGGTGTAGGAAGGAAAGGTGGCGAATTTTCGGCCGATGACAAAGTGTTGGAAGAGAAGCTAAAAGGCTATGCGACTGAGAACATCGAAATACCCACAACAGAGGTTTGTTCTTTTATTTCGTAACTGTCATAATTCCTTAAAACTTTCACACTTGTAATAAGTGAACAATATTTTTACTGTTCATAAGAAAGATTTAGAGATCAAGAATGAGTTCTACTAGCAAGATTCGACAAATGAGCAAATTAAGTTTATAACATATTACTCGAATATTAAAACAAACTACAAGTTTGACATCAATCAGATGTTCTTTATCAAAACAGCATACCTAAACTATTGAATGAGCACCTAGCTTGAACTGAGCCCAAATTCGCGATTAAATAGGGTATCATCATATGACTAAAGATAGTAAAATGAACATGTTATATTTAATTAGCATATGGTTTTCCCATGTTTATGATTAAAGTACTGATGGAATTATATATTGATCAAATTTTTTTCTATTAATTGGTAAATAAACAGGTGGGGATGACTGTATATTGGGATATAGCAGTAACTGGAAGCGAGGTAAGTTACAAGGAAGAATTTGTACCAGAAGATGAAGGTTCATACAATGTGTTAGTTCAAAAAGGAAAGCAATTTGGGAAAATGACTTCAAATTCATTTCATGTAAATGAGCCTGGCAAGATTCTAATTACATTAGTCAATCCTACTTCTAAAAATAGAAAGGTTTTCTATAGGTATAAGCTCAAACCCATTGTACCCATGTACACTTTACCAATTAAAGATTAGATTTTTTTTTTGTTCTTTAACAAAATTTATTAAGATATATCATTTTTGATATATAAAAGCTATTGAGATGCAAGCAGCAAGATTTTTCTCCTAATTCATCTTTTTATATATATCTTTATAATAAAACAAGTCTATATTATTACTATATCTATCAATTTGCATAGTAGATATCCATTATCTCATGAGATTTTGAGGGGCATTTGGGTAATTTCCTTTTAATCTCATGAATAAATACTTTTGCGATACTTTAAATTTTTCGTGAGATAATGATAAAACATGATAAAATGAAGAGCGATATGGCGTGTCTAAACAGAGGGCGAGATAGAGCAACAAAGATGAAAATTTTGAAGCCACGTCGTTCGATTGTCGCAGATGGTGGTGGCGGCGGCAAATCTGTGGTGAGGAGGTGTTGAGAGAGAGAGACTGATGGTGCACCGATGGGTGACGTTGCAGGTTTTAGAGGTTGGAGAAGCTGCCACAATGAATCCGATCAGGAAAAGATGTTGGATTTTAAGTCGGTAGTGATGTAAATTGGTAATGGCTTTGGGGGCAGGGGGTTATAGAGAGATGAAGAGTTATTGCCTTGAGAAGATGGAGAAAGAGAGATGAAGAGTTATTACCTTGGAAGGCTAAAAGCCAATTAGCAAAGAGGGAGAGACAGAGAGCTTGTGAGATTCTTTAGGAAAATAAATTTCATATAGTGTATGAAATTTCAGTTTTCTTATTCTTTAATTTTATATTCAATAATTTTAAAAGTAATTTTTATTTTCTTTTTATTGTTACCGCAGACAATATATTCTTATTTTTTAATATAGATTAAATGATTAGTCTAAACGTTTACATTGAAGTTTTTAAAGAATCTGAACTAAACAATGCATGCAAATTTGCTATTGGTTTTATATTTCCATTGTTATCTTTAGTTTTAATCTTAATTTATTTGTTATTTTAAGTAACTATATTTAAAAAAAGAATTTAAACCCGTCGTAATACGCGACTGTCAAATGACACCTCGTTACATTATCAATTTCTAAAATCAATATATGATATATTCTAAGCTTTCATAGGGCTCATTTCACCACCCTTGTTTTTAGATAACACCACACTTCGAAAAGATCTCGTCTATACATTCAAGATGAATTTACAATTGATTTTTTAATATTATTATCTTTTTTAAATAATCTAATTTTTATATTACACATTCCATTTTAAAATCATGTTTTTTCTTCTTACTAATATATAGAAAACTAGATTAAATGTTTATGTAATACATGGTTGGTTTAAAAAATATTAAATGTTCCATAAATAAAAAGATATTAAATAATAAAAACACGTATCAAATGAGTATTTAAGAAAATAACGACAGATGGTGTTAACACTTAGACAAGCGGCGGAAATGTCAACACAACGACAAAAACGTGGTATTATGATATGAAGAGACGTGATTGTATTTATTGTACAAGTCATCTATTATTATTACAACAAGGGGAGGGTTCATGCGAGAACCATTCTTAGTGCGAGAACCGCGAGAACCAATCTTAGCCGTTCCTTGGATATGGGAAGTTCATGGATGGGAGAGCGTGGAGGGATAGAGTGTGGAATAGTACATGTGAGGAATTAATGGGTGGGTAATGACATTGAAAGAGGGGGAATTGGATGACTTAGATTGGTTCTCGCGGTTCTCGCACTAAGAATGGATCTCGCATGAACTTTTTCCATTACAACAATTAGGGGCAATAAGGTTACGTGCTTATTAGTTATATTTAAAAAGATTTAAAATAATTATATAATATATTAGAATGATAAAACTAAAATTTTTGTTACATATGATGTTTTGTACTAGGAAAAGGTCCTCTCAATGCTCTAACGCCCACACCGGATATGGATCGAACTCATCCAGTTTGGTATCTTATTGAACAAAAATGAAATATTATAAAAGGTATATTATATTTGTAAATTAAGGTGGACAAATATGATATTTTAGTGTTTAAAAAGTACATATATGACATTATATCTTATAATTTTGGTTTATATTAAGGTCAAAATTGTATCCAATTTTTACCAAGAAACGTCAAAACTGGATTTTAATTTTTATCAAAGTAGATGACTAAGATTTTATAATTAAAACTTATATCTAAATTTAGTGGGTAGAATTATTTGATAGATTTTATTGAAATTAATCTTTTATATATATTAGAAGATTATAATGTATTACACGTTGAAACAATTACACATTAAAAAGATTATCTAAATTTCACTGAAAATAAACTAGATATCGATTTTTTTTCCGCAGTGACATCCATACGGGCAGTATGCGAACCCCGAGCTACTCACCACGAGGGATTAAATCCTCCTCCATTATTTACGGAAACTACCACTATGAGGAATTATACCTCCATCATTTTTTATTAAGGAAACCATCATCCTCAAGACTTGAACCCAAGACCTTAAGGATATTGTAAAACCCATGTACCACTAGAACAAATATTAGATGGTTATGTAAATAATGTTACTATGTATTTTATGGTAGGGCCTTTTGAGTTTTGACAATGATTATTTTCTTTTTATTATCACCCATGTATTTATGTAACATCACACAAGAGTGAGCTTTACATAATGTGTTAATAATTAGCTAGTATACCATAAATAAAGTATGATGATCTAAAATGTACGTTAGTAACTTACTCAATCATGTTAACCCTAAATGGATGATGATTAGGTTGTGGTTACAAATTAAACTAGTTTTGACATCTTCATATATTATCTATTTATCTATATATTAAAAGAAAACTATTTTCTAAAAAGTTATTTTATATAATTTTCAATTAACCAATAAAAAAATTCCTATTCCAGTACTACGATCATAGAAGTCATGTTTACTAAATGTGAACAATTGTAGCTTTGAGATCACATAAGTCACATGTTGATATCAATATTATAATTTAATGTTTTTTACAGATGATCTTTATAAGCACTCATCAATGCAAACTTGAATTATGTACTATCCTTACGTGCACGAGTCTATAAACTATTTTAAGTGCTCATTCACGTACTTGAAATATTGTTCTATTAATTTTGTTATATCTCAAGTTTTTACTGCAGCTGCATTAGGTATACCCTTTTCAGTTTGATTTTCAAATACATTTACGGTGCAATTATATATTCTATCAATTGGTGAAGTAAAGGGGCAATATCTCGCGGGATTTTTAAGGGCAGTTTCGTCATTTACCAAAAAAGCGTGAGATATTGTAATCTCATGACATAGATAGATGTGTCTGCCAGCTATGAGTTAAAATGGTAAATTCCTGTCTGTTGACTAGGGATGAACATATTAACCGTATGGACCGAACCGAACCGGAACCGAACTGGAACCGGCCCGAAACTAAACCGAATTGTACATAAGCGGGGCGGTTCTCGGTTCCAGCTTTTCTGTTTTTTCGGGTACGGTTCTTTCGGTTCCGGTTCCAATAAAATCGGTTTTTTACCCGGAACCGGACCGGAATATTAAAAGGCAAGTCACACTTTAATTAGAGATTTCAAATAATCTTATCCTTAATAAACAAGAAACCCTCCTAAACGTGCGTTGACTTCTACCCTCCCACCCTCTTGCGTTCGTCACTTCGTCCCTCCTAAACCTGCGTCGACTTCTACCTTCCTTAATATTTCTTCAAGTTTTCGTCATCCCTAATCCTCTCATTATCATTGATTCATTGATGGACAATTGGGCTCCCTCAAGCATGGAAGATACTCAAGTAAGTTTGTATTTGATCTTCATAATCACTCATCTCTTTTAATGTTTTTCTTAAACAAGGTCAAATGTTATTATAATCACTTTTAAAATGTAGAAACTTAGTTAATTAGCAGCTTACAATCAATGATACCACTTTATAATGACAATCTATGATATCACAGTGATATGTGATGGCTTGCTTAGTTGTTAACTTGTTATTCTGTTGTACATTCAAGTTACAAAAAGAACGAGTAATGTTAGAAAAATTACTTAGTTGTTTATCACTTTACAATCCATGATTTCAAATCCAAATTCGTTGGTATAATGAATCGATAAAAGTTGTTGGAAATTTGGTTTTTCTCTTTGTCCACGGAATCATGGATTAGACGTCATAATATGATATATAAATTCTCTAAAGTTACAACAATTGTCATATACGTTAACCAAACTTGGTTTATATTTTTTTTGCATGTAAATTTGTAGCATGAAATCTTAGATATAGAAAGTTTTAATGGAGGTATCAAAATTTTCGGGTTTTGCGGGTTTTTGAACCGAAGAACCGGACCGGACCGGACCGGAACCGCTTATACTAAAACGGTGCGGTTCTCGGTTCTTCTTTTTAGCCATTTTCGGGTTCGGTTCCAATCGGGTCCGGTTTTGGAACCGCGCTCATCCCCTACTGTTGACCGTCTTCTCTTTCTTCTACATCTCCCCAACTATCTCTTCTCTCTCTAATCCAAGACCAATGGTTCAAGTTTCGATTGATACTTACGGAGTTGATAAACGCCGTTTTTGTTACATCTGCGACCACCGTGTTCGCCGAAATATGGTAATCTTTAGCATGTTTCTCGAAACGAATTCCCGGCATTGGACTATACTCTTTAGCTGCGGTGGAAGGGGGAGAGAGAGAGAGGTATGAAGAGTGCGGAGGTTGGTGGTTGCAACTTGCAGGCCGATGGTTCCTACAAAGTAAGGATGGGAAACTAAAAAAATTATGGGTTGTGATGTGAGAGAGAGAGAGAGAGAGGTATGAAGTGGTGAATGTGTGTTACCGGTGACACAAAAGATTGCGGTGGATACAGTCGGTGAGGATGTAGGCGGTCATGGCTAATAAAAGCAGGTAACGAATAGTCGGAAAGAGGCAGATTCTGTTCAGCATCTATAAAGTAAAATGGATGGATTAACTGAGCTTTATTTTATTAACTAAAAAGAATATATCTAAAGGTTTAAAGGTTGCACATATTCTTAATATTCTATTGAGAGACAACTCTCTATAATTAAAGAAAGAAGGTGAAAAGACGAGACATGAGTTTGACAAGAAAGATGAATTTTACTATTTTAATTTTCCTTTATTTTCTTATAAAAGGATTTGATAGGACCATTTTTTTTTAACGACAAAGGTTAAACCGGGAAGAGTTTCGGTTCGGCCATCACCCCTCCGGAAATACCAGATATTATTAAAGAAAAACAGTACAATACAAGGCCCACCAGCAAGATGCTAGAGACCAAACAGAACCGCAGGAACAACAAAAGAAAAGGGAAACATCATAGGTATTATGTTTTGCTATTATTAGAAACAATGATTATTTTTAATCTGAACAAAGTTTATAATTAAACTTAATTCTCATATCAATAATGTATGATGTTAATCTTACTATTATGTATTAAACCTTTTTTCAACAAAAAGTAAATAAATAAGATAAACTAGATGTATTATGTCATGACATATTAAATTTTATCGGTTTTATTTTCACCGATTCATTATCTCTTTTATTTATTTCTTATCTAATCTCTTTTATTGTTCACTTTCTTCTGTCAAAACTCATTGTAATCTATATTCTCTAAAACCATGTCATCATAAAGAACCGGAGTAAAATCTTAAGACCCTCTCACTTTGCAGATCTTTTATGAGTTTTTGTTTTGGATTCCATTTTCGGTTATGTTGGCGGTTGAAGCCGACGATACTAAAAGCCAAAATCTTGATTAGATAAAATTATGTGGATAATGTCTAGCACTCTTGAGATGATAATATATTAATGTAAAATGATGTACAATTAGTGGATGGTGAAAATGGGTTTAAAAAAACGAAAAAAAGGTGAAGAAAAGAAACTCACACATTAGAGAGAATCTTATTACTATTGAATCTTAAAGTTACAAAGAACTGATATTAACAAGTAAGAACCTTAAATATAGGAAATATGGAATGATAAGGGTTTAAATTTTCCACGTTTAGAATTAAAAAAAAATTAAATAGTTAAATAGATACAAAAATCAGTTTTAAGAAAATAAAATGTCACTTGACGAAATAGTGACAATATTTAAGATATGTATTGTTATGTTTATAATTCATTTTAATACTCTTTATTATATGCGAGTGCAATAACATATAACATTGGTGCTAGATAGTTGCAATAAAAAAGCACAATCCTGGAAGGGTCAAAATACGCATCGTGAAATCCTCTATTCCTCTGCATGAATTTAACTAGAAAATAGTTCCTAGATCACTTATTTAAAGAAGCATAAAATAAGTAATTAAGATTCTGGATCACAATAATAGAAAGATGTTTTAAATTTGGCACTCAAAGAATGCGGATTAATGATAAATTTAATAATCTTAAGTTGCGAGGGGGCAAAATAAATCCTTGTAAACATCAATCTGAGAAAAAAGAGGGTATATGCCTTTTCATATATACTTCATCCCATATCAGGATATTTCGGAGATGTTAATAACAAATCTGCATGCGTTCGATCGTACAATACATTTGCAGCCAATTTCTTCACTGATTCACTCATGAGATGTTTACAACAAATCGTTCATCTCCCTTTTATCATCTTCCTTCTTCTAATACTAATAATCAAGGTAAGTTTCATCATAATTGAAATCATACTATTGTTAGGTTTAAATTTTGACTAAGGTTTTGTATTTGATTTCAATTGGGGTAATAAACTTTCAAGAGCCTAAGAGTAGTTTAAAGTTTAATTTATTAGAGTGTTTAGTTATTGTTAGGTTTGAATAAGTCGTTCATAAACTTCTAAAATGTTCATAATTCTAATTTGGCTGCAAATGTTAGTTGATAGATGATTTTCTTGTGTGCTATTTATTTCTCCATCTCATATTTTATTGTTTTGAAATAACTACTAATCTCTGGTATATGATGTTGTGATGTTTAGGAAAGGAGAGATTATGGTTTTGTTTGATATAATTGTTGCAGAATCACACATGAAAGGTGTTCGATAGAATGTCTGAAAGAAACTTCAAATAGTTTGCAAAAAAAGTTAGTCTTTCTCAATAACCTAAAATTTTCATTTGTTAATAGCAATTGATTCTCATATGAAAGTTTCAAAAACTACAAAACAATTCAACTTATTTGATTAAAATTATCATATACACACTTATATGTAGTGCTTGTATTGATTCCATCATTTGTTTGGCTTAGAATTTGCTATAAACCTAATAAGTAGTTTTTTTAATAGTTATAGATTGATCTAAATTAATCTGGAACCAACTTTTATTGTAACTAAATTTCATCTGGTGATAGGCTTGAAATTTTGTTAATTTTACATTTCATATTCAAAGAAAGAGGTACAATTGGAATCATAATGTCTAATGTGCTCATAAATTTATTTGTAGGCTTAAGTATGTGGCCAAATGCTTATGCTTATATTGGTCTTAATTATTGGAACTGTTATGAATATTTTATTTTATTTGTTAATATAAGGTGAGTTAGACACGGGGAGACTATTTCTATGTTTCTATTGTTGTGACACCTTCATGATGATTATAGGAGTGGTAGCATATGTGAAGACACCATCTGATCTTCAATCTTTGAACACTATCTATGCATAAGATATGAAGAGGAGGTTTTACAAGAACTCGTGCAAGTCGAACAAGATGGCATTTTTCCAAATATTCCAAGAAATTTGAATATGAAACCTAACCCTAGCTGAGATCTTCATGTAGTGACTAAGCATTTGATCGAAGTTCAATATCCAAACTCTTAGATATACCGAAGAATAATTACGAAAAGGTTTTGCCTCCTAATTCTTTCAACATATACCTAATTTTTTATTTGATCTTCTCCTTAAAAGTAATGCTTAGTAACTCGACACCATTTCAATTAAGTGCAATGTGTTTGTGGCCTTTGTTTTGTTTCTTTTTTTCTTTAGTTATTTATTGCTATCAATAGTAGGTGATTATCATGCTTCTTTGATATTGCCATTTTAGCTAGCAAAGAAGTGGCATCTTGATGAAAGCAAATATGACCCATAAGCAGAGAAAAGACTTTTAGAAATTTTGAAGGCATATGAGGTAATTTGCTGCAAACGAAGAAGGTTATTTTAAACTTTTAATTATCTTGGATCAAAATAATTAGATATGAAAGTAATTTTCGAGATAAAAAGCAAATTGCCTACAATCTAATTAACCATGATTCTCAAATTTTGGTTAATTGATTATGATTTAAATTCTTCAAGTCGTAATATCCTTTTCGAAACTCAAATCCATCTGTAGTGAAAGTACTATGTATGTAGTTTTTCATCACACGGTACAAAAGGTTTCTTTGAAGTGTTTATCATTTTCAGTGTAAAATCAATTTCCTGTTTTTTTTGCTTTCTTTCGAAATGTTCAGTAACATCAAATACAGAATTTTCTTTTGATTTATAGATGTTAATTGTTTGTGTCTGTTTCTTGCTTGCAGATATGGGATTTTAATATGGGTCGATAATAATCCGATACAATAGATTCAGCAGGATATGGTACAAATAATGAAGGATTCATGATGAAGACATTTAGTGAAATTTTAAGTAAAGTATCGTTGCCATATGAGACAGAGTTTGGAGAAATTACCCTACGTCACAACTATGAACTGATGCATCCATAAGCAATGTACAAAGTACAAACTCTTAACACAACTATGAACTGTTATGTTCTTACCTCTAATCCACGCACAACACATAAACTGTGTTTGCCTGCATCAAACAAAATCAAAGGAATCATTTGAATATTGAAATAGACGTTCTCATGTACCATCTTATACTAAAACACTAGACAATTCAAAATGTTTAATCTTCAAAGATTAATTCAAAATGTATAATCTTTAAACATTAATTCAAAATGTTTAATTGTCATTATGTCACGACATGGTATACGAATTGTTCCAAATTTATTTATTTGACTCTATTTGTGATGCTACAGGAGTACAGGTTGTTCACCTGATATATGACTGACTTTTTACATGAACTTGGAACATAAAAGGAGGCTTAAAGATGAATTTGGTATGTCTTGAGTTAATATCTTGCTGATTTGTTGTTGTGTACTCCTTATGGTGATGGGCTCTCCGCATAACACCTCTTATTTCATGATAGTAAAACTATAATTGTTAATGTCACTTTTTTATACAATAACTGTGGTAATTTATAATAAGGAAACATAAGTATCACATACTTTAAGGAACTTGAAGGTCGCTGTGAAGATCACTAAAAACCTTTATATTGTATGTTCTGTTCTCTTCTATCACCCATTTTCATGTCTTTCTTGGTTTCATACATGCATATGTCATGTTTATAGCATAAATGCAGGTTTAGAGATGTAATTTAGTGGACTATCGCAATAAAAAAATATTTTGTGCAATATATTTTAAAATTGGTTGATTCATTTGTTTTTATCAAATATCATAACATGGCCTAAGAACTTAAGAAGGGGTCTTTGGATTAATTGGTTATTTTTAATTTA
Organism: Pulicaria dysenterica; assembly: GCA_947179395.2. Lineage (NCBI taxonomy): Eukaryota > Viridiplantae > Streptophyta > Magnoliopsida > Asterales > Asteraceae > Pulicaria > Pulicaria dysenterica. The sequence goes on from OX359291.1 coordinate 83,633,096, forward strand.
TGAGCATTCATCACCCTTTTATTTTTTAAAGATCATTGTTTGTTGACAAGATATAACATTGAAACTCATAGTACAAGCATGCGAGTATAAATTGCATCAAATAGCTTTCTCAAAACATCAAACAGCAAAACAGTAGCTACACACATAGTCTTGAGGTATGCACATAAATCCCTTTATTGTCCATATTTGGTTAGTTTAAATATATAATCCATTGTTGCAAGTCGATTCACTCAATGGCTAACACTTTGCACCCAAACCCCAATGTCACATGTTCACCTCTTTGCCACATCTTTTATATTCCCTTACACTGCATGTATTCAAGTCATTATTTTCAGTCTTCATTTTACATGCAAAATTATATATGCAACCCAAGTTTGTTATTGTTTTGGAATAATGACTCTAAGTTCATCTATGCAAATGTTTTGTTACATTAACTTTATTTACAAAGTTTTGTAGTAATTGTTTATTTACAGCAGTTTGAATTGCAGGCTAGAGGAGGATGTAGAGACTTTGGTTTGTCAAGCTACAATAGAATTTTAAACCCTCGCTTCATTTTAGGACATAGGTTTTTTTTTTTTTTTTGTAATGTGTATGGAGTGCAGTTTCTACGGATCCATTCATATTGAATTAGAGGTTAGGGAATTGTGGAAAGGAATCGGTTTTTGTTTTTCATTAATTAGGGTATTATTAATAAGATAGTTTGTGCTTTTATGATTAACAAAGAAATTTGAGCATGCATTTAGAAGAAATGCCCTATGTGAGCTTGGTTTAAGTTTTTTGACCTTTCACTGGAGGTAAATAATTAAAGTTTGATTCCTACTTTATAACCAAATAATATTGACTTTATATATTCAATTTTTCGAAGTAATTTGTTTGTACTCGCCACTTTCTTTATCATATTTTCGCTTGCTGGTATACTTATTTTATAGGAACACTTGAGATTGTTGAGGAGACTTTAAAGTTTAATGATTATGGAGACTTTATAGTTTATACTAAAAACAATTTGTTTTTATTAAAAGACGTCATAACTAACAAGGTTCATCTGTTTTATTCAAAAACTTAATATGTATACTTCAACTTCTGCTTAGATTATTTACAAATTGACATTTGTCTAGGTCTATTCATCTTCCAAATCACTTGATGTATATACTTCAATATCTACTTAGATATTTTATTCAATAGTTGATGTGATGTTACGTATAAACTTCAATATTTTTATAAATTAACCATTCTTTTGGTAATACTTATGGGGTTAATAATGGCTCAACCATCAAAATCTTAGTTCAGTTTCGATTTAACCACTCAATTTTATTAACGGTTTTACTATAAAATTTGAATTTGTTATGATTTGATCCTCAAAGTTACACTTTGGTATACACCTTAATTTTTTTTGAAGTGATTTAACCCTTAAATATTTGTCAAAGATTGGTTTAACCATTAACTTTTGCATAGTTTCTAAAAAACTAACACGCATAATCACGTAAAGTGGATAAAATAAAAAACTATACAAAACAAATGGGATTAATCAGTTTATAAGAAAACTTCAAGGTTTAAACAATCCGAAAAAAACTTTGAGGTTCAAATCAAAACAAATTCAAAACTTGATGGTAAAATCGTTCAATAAGAAACTTTAATGGTTAGACCGAAAGTGAACTAGAACTTTGATGGTTAAACTATTATTGACCCATATTTATATGTGTATATATTATTTTCAATTTTTTGCTTTATTATACATGTTTGTATTTGTTGTCACGTTATATGTTTAAAAGTTATGTTAAGCATCCACCTGTATACAAGAAGTTCTACAATAAATTTGATGTGAATCTTCTTAATTGTCTTTTTAACAATTTATATTTGTGTGTGTTAATTTTTTTATTCTATAAAACTAATTAATTTTTATGGTATGTACGACAGTGAAGACTTTCATTAAATATTTTGTTTTTTTTGTTTAGAAAATTATTGGTTAAAATTTTATTTTGGAATACCCGTGCGTGCACGGGTACATAAATCTAGTACTATATATATTTGTCAAGTATAACATTTTATTCGATAGAGTTATTTAATCATCTATTTCACAATATAGTTACAATATACACATTCTGCTTTTGAGAAGTAGGGTAATGTACTAATGTTCCATATAGAACATTTCTTAAACATAGAACTTAAAGAATTATCCCAGGTGATGACACGTGGCATATTGATTAAGGGTAAAAATGGAAAATAAAAAAAACTCACACAGCCCCCTCTAGCCCAAACCCTTTTTTAAAAAAAAAAACTCCTCAATCTTTAATGATCATAACTCATTTATTTTGAAGAATTTTAGCAAAAAAAATATATCGTTAGATTCAATTTTTCGTCATTTTTCAAACAAGACCAGACTTAAAATATTTCTGAAACTTTTTAAAAAAAATGCAAAGTTTGTATTTTGAGCTGGGTTTCATTTTAAAACGCAAAATGCAAAAAATTGAAAAATGCAAAATATGAACATGCAAAATGCAAACCCAACAATGATTAAATGAAAATGCAGTCCAAAATGCAAAATAAAATTTGCATTTTAAAAAAAAATTTAGAAAAATATGGAAAGAGTGGTCTTGATTGAAAGAGGATTAAAAAACTAAAAGATTGATATAAATTTTTTATTTAAATTCACAAACTTAAAAAGTTATGATAATTTAAAGTTTTGGGGATATTTTTTTTAAAAAAACGTGGGTTTGTTGGGAGGGATTTTCTATGTTAATTAATACATTATAATTACAATTATGTCATTTTAAATCTCATCAATTGATTTTGATGATGTAATGGTCCAAATTAGTTCATTAAGTTCTATGTTTAAGGCTAAGTTCTATATTCATTCTATTTATTGAGAAGTAACCCTGAAAATGTAAAATGTATAATTAAGATATGAGTTCACGTATGCATTCTAATATTCTATATAGAATATTGACAATGTAAGTATTTTGCCACCTAAAAGTATGTTTGTTTCATTTATTTTGTTTGAATCATTTATCACGTTTGACACGTGGTGAATATCTTTATAGGATTTTTTTCTACTTTTTCTTCATACTCTATCTTCATATCTATTTCATAATTGATATGTATAATACACTAGTTATCTTTGATCACCTTATTCTTTAATTTTAACATTTTTTTAATCAAATAAGTAGGAAGATAAATAGAAATATATTATAAACTAATATAATATCTTTTTTTAAATCCTCCTAGTTTTTTAATTTTATATTTATCTCCACCTTTTCATAAAACATTATATAAACATAAAAAGTATTTCCTAGTACAAAATAGATAGATATATCACACTCTATCTAGCACAAAGTAGATAGATATAAACGATATAACATTTATTTTCTAATTATGACCGGGATTTCTTGGATTTAGGATTATGTTTTGAAAATTATAATTATCTAGTGAGATTTTTAAAAAAGGGCAAAATGTGCGAAAATACAACAAACTATGTCGAAATTGTCATTGTATACAATCAACTTCATTTTTTACCTAAACATACAACCAACTTACAAATTTGCGTCATTGTATCAGGTTACCGCTTTTTTACTTGAATTTTGAATTTTTTTTTATTATGATATTCATGTTCTTGGTGTTCTTCATATGTTCTTCATAATTTCTTATGTTCTTTGAAACATTACAGATGAACCATCTAAATAGCTAATCCATTGATACGAAAACAAAAGCAAAACGATAAGAAACAAAAATCCTAATCAACAAGAATCAAACCTGGGATCAAACATTAGTTATTTAGGGACAGGTGAACTGAATATTGAACCAAGAAGCAGAAACCCTAGATCTGCATAATCGATCCCTAATTAAACCAAGAATCAACAAGAGGAACCCTAATCGAACCAAGAATCGACAAGAGTCGGTTAAACTAAACCCTAATACATATCTGCAAAATCGAACCAAGAATCAAACATTAGCAATTTATGAATCGCGAACACAACGACCCAAACCTAGATCAGCATAATCGTATGTTAAAGCAGACCCAATTATGCATATCTAGGGTTCGTGAATAGAAAAGCTAACCAAGAGATAACTATAATCGGTTATACGAAACCCTAATCGAACTAAGAATCAAAAGAGTAAGATGAACCCAGACCGTGACTAGATGAAATCGAAACCCACAAATCATGACAGAAGAAGCAATCGATGAAAAACATACCTTGTGAAACATATATTTTTGTTATGTATAAATTAAAGTTGTTGCCCGCCTATATTTAGTACTTCCACATGATGAGATATAATATTTATTTGATGTATGAAATTCTTGTGTACGATATTAATGATGTATAGGTCACCTCTCTATTTAAAAAAAAGAAAAAGTTTGGAAAGTCTTGACGAAAAGAGATGCAATAACCAGTTAACCACTCAAAGTTGTTGTCTGCCTATATTTAGTACTTCAAAATGACGTTTTAAGTCTTGGGAATGTTTTAGGATAATAATAATAATAATAATACTTTCATTATTTAAATAAATAAAAATCCCACATGGCTACTTTTGGACTTTCGTAAATTAGTCTTTTCTTCTTGAGAAACGTTTCCCAACAAGCTTACGACATGTTTGTTATCGGATATTTTCATAGTGGTGGAATTCCATAATGAACCAAATGCATTTTGTGTCAAAATTATAAAATGTGTCTATGGGGTGTGGGGGTGGGAGGGTTTTGGGTAAGAATTACAAAAATGGGTTATGGGGTGGTATTATCAAAATTGGGGGGGGGGGGGGGGGGGGGGGGGGGGGGGTGTTACAGAATAAAGGAATGCTCATTGATTCTTTGTTTAAAGTTAAGGTGGGTAAGGGTGAAAATACGAAATTTTGGCAGAAAAATTCCAAAGAATGTACAACAAATTGGGCAAAGAAAATAAGATGATTAGTGACATTTGGACTGATGAGAAGTGGATCTGGAACATAGGAGATGCTAGTTTCATGTAGCGGAGGAGCTCAGGGGTCTAAATATTATTCTCAACACAGTAACTTTGCAGAACTACAGGGGCGATGTCTAGAGCTGTTTTAGTGAGAAGGATGGGTAAAAATCATGAGGCGGTACCTGGAGGAAAAGTTAAGTGCACAGGCGATGATGTTTCAGAAAACCTACTGGTCGAAATTGGTTCCAAAGAAGGTCTGCATCTGTGCTTGAATTGTAAAACTGGCGGATAAAGGTATTGATGTGCCGTCCCGTCCCGTCCGTCCGTTATATGTCCTAGGTGCTCGGATAAGGAGGAATCTGTATCTTCAAATGTAAGTGGGCGGAGTTCCATCCATCCACCGGTGGTGGGGATTAATGTACGCAAAGGTAGAGTCGATGGATGAACTGGTTGAAGCAGCGGCTGTCATGCTTCCCAGAAGGTCTCGTGAGGTATGGTACGTAGGCGTTAATTAGGATCGTTGCATTTGGAAACAGAGGAACAAGCTGGTGCTAACATAAGGGATGATATTAATTAGCTTCTACGTACATCCAAATGCTTAGCTTCCATTGGTTAAAGGCTCGGGTAAAGAAAACAACTGAGTTTACATGGGATCGGTGGCTGATGATACCAACGATGCTCAGTAGTTAACAAATCAGAGATGATTTTACTATGGTCAGGTTATTGTTTTTGGGTTAATCAACTGTTAACATGATAAATAAACGTCTTGGTAATGGACATTTAGTGTATTAACAGAGGATTTGTAATTCATGTTGCTAAGGTAGCAATGGGTGAACTGGATGTATGTAAATTTGTATTATATATATATATATATAAAGATTTGCTTTTTTAAAAATAAAATATAAAGGAAACCTTTATTAAACTAAAATTTTAAAGTAAGATGATACTTTAAGTGGCTTTTATTAACTTTTAATGTCCACTTCTCAACTTCTCATATACATTTGAAACGGTAAACAGTTTATTATATAATAAAATAGTAAATGCAGGCCTCAATAACTACGTCCGACCCGGTCTAAATATATAAATCGTATGAGCAGATCTTAAATTAGAACAATTTTATAATTAAAAATTATAAAAACTAATATTAGTCCTTGATTAAAATTAGTCAATGTTGATAATATTTTATGATTGATTAATGCTTTATTAATAACACATTAAAAACTTATCAATGTATTAAAAGGAAAAACGAGATAAAGTTATACTGTAACATCTTATAAGTAAAAAATAGTAATATATAAAGTAGGATGATAGTAAATCATATTATATTTTTTTTTGAAAGACAAACTTGTATATATATAAACTGACCCAAAAAGGGTTTACAAAAACCGACAGAAGAACTTACAATTATGATATACAGCCTCACAAGATGTAGGGCAAGAATATCAAAGTAAGTCCCTCTAAGATAACAACCGTTTCACTTTACAATTAGAATCAGTTTTGATAAAACGATAACGCTATCACTAATCGTATAACTATGTCTTTACCAGGCTATTAGTATCGTTGCAGGCGACGTTAACCAAATGTTCCAAGCGAACTGTTTTCCATTCTTTGTCCGTACCTTAAGCCATTGAAAAATCATCAACTTTATATCCATAAACAGTAGCTCCGAGCTGAACTTTTTGTTCTTAAAAACCATCTCATTACGATTCTTCCAAATTATATACGCAGTAGATCTAATCACCAATTCCCAAATAATCCTTGTTCTTGAATTCAGAGGTATGTTACTGACAACCCCCCCCCCCCCCCCCCCCCCCCGGTATAATTCAATCCCCACCAAATATTAATGTCTTTCCACAGATTACTCAACATTGTGCAAGAAATAATGCATGAACCACCGATTCCAGTTGTTCTAGGCTCCTTGGGCAGGGGACTGAAGGTACATCGATACCTCTATTATCAAGATTTACGAGTACTGGAAGTCTCTCACATACCACTCTCCAACTGAAAATACAAATCTTTTTTGGAATAAGACTGGACCAAAAAGTTTGATGGTTGGAAGAGTTGCTACGAGTAGCTTTGTCTTCTATTAGTTCTCTCATTAGTTTGACCGAATAGTTGTCGTCGTTACTTAAAAGCCAAACCCTTCTGTCGACCTTGTCTGTAAATTAACCCACCGTTTGGAGCAATGATATTAAGTTCTGATGCTCCTCTAAAACTCGACCTCTGAGCGTATTGAAGTTTCCCACCTCCCAAACCCAGTTTGCACCTTGCCAGACACCCATCTCGCCAACCGACTTGTGAGCACCTCCAATCTTATTGAAGACTCTTGGGAACACCTCTACTAAGCAAGTTTAACCAATCCACCTGTCGTGCCAAAAGCTAGTATGCTTGCCATTACCAAAAATGATTTTTTGTAAATTTTGGAGAAAGATCCCAAGGTTAGACAATTCCCTGCCCACCATTATTATGCCCTCCCACATACCCGAACCCCTCCTCTTGCTAATCCCAACCCCACCCGCTGGACCCCCTTTTTCCCCATGTATGCTTTTGATAACTTTAACCCAAAGAGAATGATTGTCAGACAAAAATCGGAACCACCATTTTTACCTGAAAGACTAAGATTGAAAGCGAGTAAATCACCGATTTCAAGACCCCCATTTTCTTTTTTAACCACCATATCCGCCCATTTAACCCAAGCGATTTTTTTTATTAAAAATCCCCCCCCCTCCAAAGAAATTTTTTCTGAACCTATCAAAGAGATTAAGGATATTGGACGGTGCACGGAAGATGGAAAGATAATAAACCGGCAGGCTGTACAACATGGATTTTATTAATGTTAGACGACCTCCGCTCGAGAGTTGCTTCTTCTTCCACGATGCTAATCTTGCGGTGAAATTTTGTATTACCTTTTCCCAGTGAATTTTTCTTTTCATACTGAGATTAACCGGGACCCCAAATAATTGAACCGACTACCTCCAAGTTTGAAACCAAAATGGGCAGCCATCGTTTGTTGTTCCTGTTCAGCCATACCCAACCCCCATAATAAATTTTTTTTGAAGTTAATTTTTAGACCCGAAGCCTCCTACTAACACTTCAAAAGATATACCAACACCTTTAGATTATTTTTTGACTAACTTCCAAAAATAACTGTGTCATCTGCGTATTGCAGGTGGGAGATTATGACTTCATCTTTACCGACTAGGATGCCTTCAAAGATATTTCTTGAACACGCCTCTTGCACCATTACATTGAAGCCTTCAGCTGCTAATAGAAACAAGTACGGGGCCAACGGGTCACCTTGACATATCCCTTTATGAACCTTGAATTCCTTCGACTATGATCCGTTGTTGAGAACCGACACTGTTGCCGACCGTAAACATAATAGGACCCAAGAAATCCATTTGGAACCAAAACCCATTTGTATCATCACATCTTGTAGAAATGACCAGTTTAGGTTGTCGTATGTTTTTTCAAAATCTAGCTTTACTAAGAGGCCCTTTTTCTTTCTTTGCTTGAGGTCGTTTAAAATTTCTCCCTACTATGAGTATACTATCTGTCATGTGTCTATCTTTCAAGAAAGATTAGTTTGCTGATTACCAACTGTAATCCTGAAGCCAAAATTTTTGTGATAATCTTGTAACAGCAACCAACCAAATTAATTGGTCTGAAATCACTAAATACCTGTGAATTAGTAGTTTTAGGAATTAAAGAGATAAATGATGTATGAAATCACTGAAACCCTAAACCTTAAATCATCTTATATTAAATTGTTTTTTAACAACAAAGTTATATTAGCGAGCTCGATCCACAATAACATTCATATAGAATAATATGCGAGCTCTAACTCGAAACTTTACAATGGATAAAATTAGTATTTTAAATGATATGTTAACTAGTTGATAGACCCGTGTACACACGGGTATTAAAAAAACAAAATTGAGATATATGAAAAAAAGAAAATAATGTTAGAAGTATACATACACAAAACATTTAAATATATAACGCTTTATTGTTGTCTTCTAATAAAGGATAGAGAGAAGATTTAAAAAATGTGAACTCAATAATAAAATGATGATACCAATGCGGAAGTATATTGGTTATATTATGAAATAAAAATAATGTGATAAATGAAATATCATCGAAAGCTTATAAATAGCATAATTCTTTCCAAAAAAAGAATAAACTAAATTTTTTGAAACACTTATTTGTACACCACATTTGTTGTTTTGTTTGTAACATTACCACTGTTGTCACAAATCAAAACATTTAATCCTGAACTTTCTACATCTCTGAGGAATATATCAGGTCTATACCCATCTTCACCGTAAGGAAAAAGTAAAGGATACTGAAGTGCAAGGTAAGCAGGATGCAATTCACTTATTCTTTTTAACTGACCAGATTTTTGCTCTAAGATAATGTCTCTTTTATCCGAAGATCCATCAATATCGCCTATAATCAAAGCCGCCACTTCGTTTGTAGTAGGAAGATTGTACGTTCGTCCATCTTTATCTCTTATACCAATAAGTTTTAGTTGTAGTTGATCATCTCTTTTCATAGCAAAACGGTCTCTCACCATTCTGAATTTTTTCACTAATGGATTAATGTCATCCAAAAGATTTTTGATCTCGAAAACAGTGATAGTTTGCATTGTGTCGTCATCTGAATTGTTATCATCAAGAGAAGATTTGAACAAATTTTTTATATTAGTATACAAATATATATAGTATAATAATATATCGTAAATATATTACATATTAAAATTTACGAATACCTGTAAGCATTGAATCTATTTGATGTCTCATATATATATATATATATATATATATATATATATATATATATATATATATATATATATATAATTGGCTTAAACTAAAAAAATGAAATCAAATTGCCATAAATAAAACACGAACATTATAGTTATTAAAACTAAAAAAAATGAAATCAATTTTCTAATTCCTTCTCGTCTTAAACGCTCTCAATCCTTCTTGACTTTACGCTTTTAATCTTTCTCCACCTTAGGCTGCTTCAGCTTGTTTGAAAATGGCAAACTCTTTGAAGTTGAAGACTGAACTTGGACATCGTTATCCAGAATTTCATATATGCGTTTTTGACCAGGACTTGATGTGGTGCTTGAAACAATATCCAACGGGGTTGGATTATCTTCGGTTATAGAAACCGCATCCTAAAAAAATGTGAACGTTTATTGTTAAATTATTATCTCGTCAAAAAAAATGTGAACGTATATTGTTAAATGATAATCTAATGAATGGTTTAATTGTAAATAATACCTTAGATTCACTACAATCATGAGAAATATCATTGATTGTCAGCGGAGCATCAACTTCGGAAAATGTATTCTATAATGGTAATAACATAATTAAACACAATCAAAAAATTGAAGTAAGATAGGGTTTAGTTCCTAAAAGTACATCGAAGTTATCACTTTTTGCTATTGTGTATACCCATCTTTCAAGACTCCCGTTTAGTACATCAAAGTTCCTAAAACTCACGATTTATGCATTGGGTAACTTGTTACCTATTGGATGATGAGGTGTAACAGGTAATTAATGATGTGGCAATGACTTTGATGATGTGGCAATGACTTGGGTGCTTATGTGGTGTTATCATATTTAGAAGATATTAAAAAAAGAAAAATAATTTAAATAATAATAATAATAATATATCAATCTGGGTTTTTGATGATCTGCTACCACCATGAATCGTTGCTTCATCGATCTTTCGTTTTTAGGGTCTGCGATTCAAATGGCCTTCACCACTGCCTTCGTTGATCTGCTTTCGTTGAACCATCACCCAGAAGCTTCAATCGTTGAACCATCACCGTCTTCGTTGAATCATCACCCAGAAGCTTCAATCGTTGTTGGGTTCTCCAGAATCACCACCAGATCTTCATCGGCTTCATCATCATCTACTTCATCATCTACAATAAAACAAATGGCCTTCACCACCGCCTCCACAATCTTCAGTTGCAGAAAATCCTAGAACGCCGGAGACCGGAGAACGGGTTTGAGTTCAGATCTGTACGTCGCCGGAGACCGGAGACCAAGGTATGGCGGTTTTCGGTTCTTAGATCTTCATCTTGATCTTGCTCCAGATTTGGGGGTTTTGTACGATTTAGGGGTTTTGTACGATTTAGGGTTTTGTACGGTTCTTAGATCTTCATCTTCATCTTTCATGTTTCAGATCTGATTGTTGTTTATGTTTAATCTGAATTCTTGTATGAAGATTCATATGAAGACTTGGAAAACCCATCTTCATATATGATATTTGTGCAAATCTGTTCTTCGTTCTTCGATTTAAGATATTTGTACATATTTAAGTTTCATCTTCTCCAAATCTGTTCTTCGTTTTTCAATTTAAGATTTTTATTTTAATCTGATTGTTGTTCATGTTTCAGATCTGATTGTTGTTCATGTTTAAACGATTTAGGGTTTCGTTTTCTAGGTTTGTTCATGTTCTTCATGATCTTCATGATCTTCATCTTCATGGTTTGAAATTAAAGGGTAAATATGAAGTGGCAAATACATGTGGCATTTAGGAACATTAAAATAAATCAAAAATTTCAGAATTACCGGTTACCTGCTAAGCAGGTAACTCAATGCATAAATCGTGAGTTTTAGGAACTTTGATGTATTAAACGGGAGTCTTGAAAGATGGGTATACACAATAGAAAAAAGTGACAACTTCGATGTACTTTTAGGAACTAAACCCTAAAAGTTTATGAAAATATTATTTTAATAGTTTAAGAATAAAGGAACAGATTATATTATAAATAATTTAACACTAATACCTTGCATCTTGTAGTTGAACATTAATCACACACTTTTGTTGACCATAAGATTGAAAAACTTTCATAGCTCCAGATGATATCAAACGACTAATGACATCTAACAAAAAAATTTAAACATTATAAATTACTAACTTTATACTAAATATTTTGTAAAAAAACATACAAAATAGAATCACTAACCAAAGATTATTGTTTTGTCAACTTTCCTCTGATTTATATCTTGAAAATCAACAAAACGATAAATTTCTAGAACACCTTTAAAATCATCAGATGGATGCACAAAGGTTGCACGAAAAAAGTTGATCTTGGATTTATGATTGACAATCCTATACTCAGAACTGTTAGAAGCAACATCAAAGTTGGATATGAAATAAGAACCACCTTCATTCAAAAGGTGGTCGAAGTTTTTAATCAAACTTCTCTTGATAGTAGCAAATATCCTACCACCCTACGTCACAATATACATGAAAAAAGTTAGAATTAAAAGATAAATGAAATCTATATATACACAAATCGTTGAAATAAATAAAAAATGACATACCTTCTCATCTTGCAAAATCATGTCAATACTTGATTCTACACCAGGAGATTTGGTGTAGAATGATTTCCACTTCAAGATTACATTTACTTTGATGGTGCAAATATCCAAATTACCATCAATAGCTTCAACAAAAGTTATTTTCTCACATGATAAGTCGTTAGCTTCAATAGCCATTTTCCCTCTGACAAAATTTCAGAATTATGAATGGATTATGAACCGCAAAGGGTTTTACAGGAGGTAAACAATGAATATTAATATCTATATATATAAGAAAAATGTATAACAAACTTTAAGAGATGATACAAAGTGATAGGTATTATAATAAAAAATTGTTATCAAGTTTGGTTTGAAAAAGGGATAATATTTATCTGTATTTATTCAAATTCAAATTAAAAAAATTGAAATTTCGATTTGTTTTGAAATATTCAGATATCAATGGGATAATCTATATAAATACAATTAGTATTTAAATAGATAAGTTTTGAAACATCAATAAGAACCTGGAATTTCCTCCAATCAGTACTTTGTGCATAAAAATGTGTACTGTAACTATCGAGACAGAAACCTTACCACGAGAAGAACCAAGACAAACTGTTATTTAAATGGTTTTTTGACCAAAACTACTGGTATTGAACTTTATCCACTTATTTAAAAGGTTTTTTGAGATAAAAATATATAAAAAAGAGGATAAGATAAGAAGTAAACCTAAATCACCTTTGTTAAACAAACCGATTATTTAAAAGGTCTTTGTTAAATGGGTATTACCAAAATTGTTTTGAGAAATTGAAAGATTTTTAAATTGATGATTGTGATTGGTGAATTGAATTGAATTTATAGTTATTTTTAGTAAATTTGTATCTTTTTTATATATATAATATAATATAATATACATAATAACATATTTGAAAAAGAAAAAGGTAGCCAGAAGGATAAGGATAATGGACAGCTTTGACACCTAAAAAAAAGTGAGTGGCTTTATTTATTTATTTTTAATAAAAAAAATTCAACTAACACAGACTTAGTCATATCATATCTCAATATAATAATAATACAGATCCATGTAACCTCCTTGCATACACCTTTTTGCATTTATTATTTGTCTCTATCCTACCATCCAACTAAACACCTTTTCATCTTGATTTTCTTTTTTAATCCAACATAAGCCTAACCCTTTTTTTATTATTATTTTTGACTACTTTTTAGTTATCAACATATATTAAATACTTTGATTAAAAGATATATCGGTAATTTTATGATTTTTATAAGTATGAAAATACTAACGATAGATAGATGGATGCTGTGTTCTTTTATTTCTGATCCGCATGTGAATCGTGTCCTATATAGACGACATATAGATCTATCTCTAAGCTTCGGTCCAACACATACCTTTCCCACGTTAATGGCAACTTTACTTGATCATCCTACTACTTCTACCTCACGCGCCGCCTCCACCACCACCACCACCACAACCAAGCGCCAGAAGCTCGTGGGCAACTACCACCATCAACCTCTGCTACCTGGTCTTCCTGATCACATCGCCCAACTTTGTCTTAATCTTCTCCCTCCCTCCACTCTCTATTCCGTTTGCCGTTCGTGGCGCCGCCTCATCTACTCCTCAGCTTTTCCGCCCTTCCTCTCTCTCTATACTCTCTCCACCGGTCACAACTCCACGCTCCAACTCTCTTCTTTCGATCCAATCTCTTCTGTATGGCGCGTGGTTACTCCATCAGCACCCTACTTTGACCGCGTGTGCCTCCGTCATCCCTCGTTCATCGCCCGTAACTTACCCATCCATTCGATTTCAGTCGCCGGGAATCTCGTTTTTCTTGCCGGAACCTCCGTCGACCTACTCCCCGCCCTCTCACGCCCTCTGATCTTCAACCCACTATCCAACACTTGGTCCTTTGGTCCTCCACTCTTAGCTCCACGCCGCTGGTGTGCTGCAGGAGTCTCACGTGCCGCCGTGGTTGTCGCGAGTGGGATAGGCTCTCACTACACCCATACCGTTGCTCGGTCCGTTGAGAAATGGGTATTCCCGGAATCAAATCTTCTTGACAAAAAAGGTAAAGATTTAAAAGGGGTTTGGAAAAAGATGCGATCTATGAGAGATGTGAAGTTTAGCAGGGAAGCCATTGATGCCGTTGGATGCAGAGGAAAGCTGTATATGGTAAACGTGAAAGGCGCGTGTGGTAAAGAAGGAGCTGTTTATGATGTAAATTCCGATGAGTGGTTGGAGATGCCGGCGGGGATGTTGGGTGGTTGGAAAGGGCCGGCGACGGCGATGGATGAGGAGACGATATATATGGTGGATGAATCAAAAGGTGTGTTGAGAAAGTACGATTATGCCATGGAAGTGTGGGTGGACGTTGTGGAGGATGAGTTGTTAAAAGGGGCGGAGCATATTGCCGCTGGTGGTGGCAAGGTGTGCGTTGTATGCTGTGGCGGTGTTGGGATTCTTGTTGTGGATGTGGTATCATCGCCACCACGGTTGTCGGTTCTGGATTCACCGGCGGGACAACAAGTACTCGGTCTTCATATTCTGCCAAGAATGTTCCCGCCGGAGTTCCAATCGCCGGAGGTCGTCTAGGTATATTCCAATTAATATGAGTAGGAACTAGGACGGATCGAGTATGGTAAAACATAGAAATATTATCTTCTCTTACAAAGAGTGAAGACTAATCATGTTGCGGTTAAAATGTGAATGAATCATGTTTAATTAGCGATAACTTATTCGTAGAAAACAAATTCGTTTATATAATAGGTATAAACATTTAACAACTAATGATATAAATAAATTTTATTGTGTAAAATTATTATATGTATCCAAATATAAGGAGATATAACCCAATTACTAGTTATCGTAGATTCCATTCTTTATTTGGACAATTGACATATATCAAGGTTTTATATATACAAGAATATTCGTATTGTTACTTGCTTTGGTGTGGTGGATTGGGCGACTTTTTGTATGAGTCCTTATATAGATTCTTCATTTATATGAGTCAAATGTTCAATCATTGCTATGTAAATTGTGAATTACCTAACTGTTGAAATTATTTTGAGTGACTATTTATGTTTAATAAATTTCTGAACGAAAAAATAAAATAAAATTGTTGAATATAGAGTGTAATTCTAGACTTTTTTTTTATTTTTTAACAGCGAATTAGTGGGTCGGGTCTGTAATAACATCCATACGGCCAGTATGCGAACCCCGAACCATTTACCATGAGGGATTAAACCCTATTTCGTTATCTACGGAAACCACTATGAGAAATAATACCTCCACAGGTACCACGAGGAAGTCCTAGATGGTAAGTGTAATTCTAGACTTGAGTATTATTTCTTTAGCTTGGATCAGATATTTATTGCATGATTGTGATAATGCTTTAACTACAAGTGTTATAGCCTAATCAACAAGTGATTAATGCGTGTAGTTAGGATTAATGACCAATTGGATAAATCTGGTTTTGTATAAGTCATTGAGCTCTAAGCGCAATTTCTTTATTGTTTTGATGATTTAATTCAGTTTGGAAGTGAATTGTCACTTGTTCAAAGTGGAGGGTTATTAGTGAAAAATGTCAACAGGGCCGGCCCATATAGCCGCCTGGTCTCCTTCGACCTTCTTCCTCATTTAATCCTGTTGCATGTGTGTTTTTCTTGGAGATAGAAATCTTGGTGGGCAATGTTGCTCATATTGGTGTTTTTGCTAACAAAGATTCCATCAAATGTCTAGAAGAATCAATAAAGCAAAATCATAATCTGATTTTTTTTTTGGCTAGTATATATCAAGTGTTTGATGAATCTTTGGAAGAATAAAATGTATGAGGTCAAATTAGAATTGTATGCATATATATTGCTTGAGTTTTGGTGAATTTGGTATTAACTGTGTGTTAAAGACATGTTAGAAATGGTATTTTGAATGCTTATTTATGTACTTTGTAGAAGAGATTGAATACAAACTTTGCTTTTTACAACTAATTGACAAACACATCACACATGTATACTTTTAAATAATTGCTATAGATAAGGATTTAATAATTACTTGAACAAACCATATCGCCTCCTTCGTAGCATCACAAGACGATACATATTTAGCGTCGGTTGACTTGTTAGCCATGGTATCTTGCTTGAACTACTCCAACAAACTGCTCCTCCAATCAAGAAGAATACAAGTCTTAACTCTGAACAAGAATCATCTTTATTAGTTTAGAAACATACATCACTATAACACATAACACTTGGTTCCTCCACCCTACCATCGCATATCCTCGACCATCGATCTGAACTTCGTGCTCAATTGGTCAAAATTGATCACAAATACACAATTCCACTCACATTTTCACAGATGCCGCTTTCACACTTTTCCCCTCCAACTTCACCTCACCACCACACCATCTTGCCGCCACTTCACCGTCGTACCTTGCTCCTTGCCGCCTCCAATATCAACCTGCAGTCTCAAATCCAAACACGCCCAAGACCCAAGTTGAAGATCATATCCCTCTATATATCCATCAACAATATCAACCGGTTCATCCATCCATGACCGTGACAACCACCGAACTTGCTCTACCTCCCCATCTCTACCCCTCTTCTTATCAAGTTTAGGGTTTGGCTTACTAACCAACTAAACCTTCTAGTTAGTTATTAAAGAAAAATCAAATATGTGTTCTTCATTATTTCTAGGTTCGGATTTGTATGTATTCACTTGGTTTTTCTTTATTTGAAGCAAAATTTAATGTTTATTCTTGTGTGTTTTTTTACTAGTGGTTGATTATTAAGATCTATTGGTTTTGTGTATTCTTATTTGTATAATATTTTCGTATCAAATTGTACTTGTTTTCAGATTAATTATACTTAATTTTTGTATGCACCTATTTACGGATTATATTTGATTTGGTTTAAGTTTGCTTTTTATATGTTCTTCTGCGGCATTTCTAATCCTACTCTAATCTGTTAGATGTGTGTTTTTAATTTTTATATGTAACCACTATCTTTGATTCTTTAACTTCTTTAAGTTCTTTTTATTAATTAGAAAGAAAAATACCAAAACACTAATAATATAAAATAAGTTTTATATTTAGAATTACAATTTTTTAAAATAATTTAATATTTAATCTCGAGGGTTCTAGTGCTAATTTTCTTAGGGTGAAA
Organism: Pulicaria dysenterica; assembly: GCA_947179395.2. Lineage (NCBI taxonomy): Eukaryota > Viridiplantae > Streptophyta > Magnoliopsida > Asterales > Asteraceae > Pulicaria > Pulicaria dysenterica. The sequence continues at coordinate 83,650,491 of OX359291.1, forward strand.
AATAAATATTGAATAAAAAAACGCTAGAAGGAGGGCTTGAACCTCCGACCTTGTGGTTAACAGCCACACGCTCTAACCAACTGAGCTATTCCAGCTTATGATTAAATGTTTTCATGTTACATTAAAAAAACCAGAGAACATACGTAAGACTTCAGAGGTCACAGTACTTTATTAACAAAACCACGTACAAAACATGTGAACCGGTGCATAAACTTTTATTCTCATACACATAAAACAACTAAAAGGTCCTTAATTTCGCTTAGCCTCATGCATGCATGGTGGTTTGAGTCTAAGATACTATTTGGCTAGACATCTGAGGAGAAAGCAGTATGCTCTCAGTCTCCCTGTTGGTTTTCAAGCTCTGAGCCTGGCTGGGTGACACAAGGTACGAGTTTGTGATCACTTCCAGCGGCAAGGCTCGGAACACTGACGTGTACCCTGCTAACGGACTCTTCATCGGAGACTTGTTGGTCTTGAATGCCACCCACTCGAACCCCTTCTGTCCGGCCTGAACTGTGCTCGCGAAGAACTGTGGCACCACGAAAATGTCACCTCTGTTTACTTGCTCGTTCAACACAGCCTCCCCGTTGTTCGACACCACCTGGACCTGAGCATCGCCGCTGAGCACGTATATGATAGAGTGGCTGTTGATTGACCAGTGTGGCGTGATTAAGGCGTTCTGTTGAAGGTGTCCTTTCTCGGCACTAAGGTCTAAGTAAGAAAGAATTGGCAGTTTGTGCTCGTTGGCCAGGTTGAGTTTTCCGGCTTGGCGGTTAAAGATGTCGGCCTCTCTCTGGTTATCCAAGTTGTAAAAGATCTTAGAACTGCATATTTTTTCTTCGATTCCGTTTGCTGCAGATTGTGGTTGCATTTGTTCTTCTTCGGGGGTGACGAATCTCATTGGTTCTTGGACCTTAACGATAAGCCCACGGTCACCGGACTGTTGCATTGCTCTAACGATTTCAAGGTCGGAGTTGAAGGCCTCAGCCAGTAATTCAGGGGCAAATCCGGCGAAAATGTTGTCTACGTTGTAGCTTCCTCCCTGCTGCTGCTGCTGGCCTTGACGTCGACCCTGCTGGCTCCTTTGGCCTTGACGTACTCCTTGAACGTGTTGGCTTGAAATTCCTCCGGCAAGCGGAAACGTCTACACGAACATAAAAACAACCACCCGTAATTAGTTTATCATCAATGTGCATGTTTTGTGTTGTTCGAAAAATGTTTTTCATATATATAATTAAGTAGTACCCATGGTCGCATGTCGAGTTGGTTGGATGGGTTGTTCAAGTCGTGGAGGACGATAGCCACGACCTCCTGGTTACCGTCATTGTAGGACCAGTAGACGGCGCCGGCAGGAACAGCGATGATGTCTCCTCGCTTGAAGCGGTGAAGTTTCTGGTGAGAGTCCTGTGTTACACCTGCACCGCCTTGACTGACCATCCGGCGGGGGCGTTCCTGTTGGTGCTGTACTCCCTGTTGCTGTACTCCGGTATCAAATGTCTCGGCACATCCCGGAAGGTGTACTCCCACGATTCCTTCACCTGATCGAATGCACCAACATTCAAATTCACATAAATATTCATTACATGATGATGATTAATTTTAATATCTCGCTTATTAATTAATTAATAAGATATCATGTACCTTGTTCAATGAAGATTAGAATAGGGAAGGGGTGGAAGCTTGGAAGTGAAATAGCGTTGGGTTGTATTGTAGCCCTCATCGGCTGAGCTCCGACACACTGAAACTGTTCATCGTTTGAATCCCATGCTTCAATGGAACCACCTTCGAACTCATAGCGGTTAGAAGGTTGGGTGGTGGTGAGTTGCTGGAGGTTGCAGAACTCAGGAGTGTTGAGGCGAGGGGAGCGTGTGGTGGCGATGACGCTGGTGCCAAGGAGGCAGAGAAAGAATCCGACGAGTAGTTTCTTAGCAACCATGGTTGGTAAACGGAAACAGAGAGAGAATGGATGGATGTGATGTCAAGGGGTAGGTGGTGGTGGGGTGGATTTATAGGTGGAGTAAGTTCAGGTGTGGCGCAAAGGTTCTGTTTTCTGGCACCGATGAACGCCACCTCGCTCGGTGTGGTGGATGACGGTGGCTTCAACGTGGTGGCGAGTGACATGGTGAATATACACTTGGCGAAAGTGTTCTCTTTTTTTGGACAACTGTGCATGTATTCGCAAACAGGACATATATTTTCTGATTTCTTGCAAATTCTGATTATTTTATATTTACTTCTTCGGAGTAATTAAATTCGAAGATCAAGTTCAATTATATATCACATATGCTTAATTAATATCATAACTTGTATGATGACGGCATATTAACAACCTTTAAATTCAAATTCACTTGATTTATATAATCTCGCTATAATAATTTTAATTTTCTCGTATAAGACTCAAAAGTACTAGTGTATAATCCCGCCTTAATAATATATTAACAATAGTTCTAGTCATGACTCATACTTTATTACTTCTACTAGTTTATTACCCCGTGTAAAAACACGGGGATGTTTAAAAAAATATGAAATTTTATGGTATGAAATTATAAAAGGTATAGTAAAATAAATGTAAAAGTGTTTCAGAAGTGTTTTGAGATATTAAAACTTTCAGATAAAAATAATAAAATATCACCAAAAATTTACATATGTCAGATTTTTTTAACAAAAAACAATAACTATTTTTTTTTGAAGTATTACTATTAATGGATAACAAAAAATTAAGAATATACTAATTTTTAAAAAGTGTCATATTACAATAAAATTTATACCAAAACGTAGATAAAAATGGGACGATCGTAAATATATAATTATTCTTTCTGTAAACAAAATGTATCACAAGTTACTAAATATAATTTATAAACACCATATAATTAATTATATTAATATACAATCTTTTATAAAAACCCTCCACATTTTCTTAAAAACCCCCTCACATGTTTTATAAAACCCCTCATAATTTTCATTCAAACCCCTCCCAATTGATTTAGATTTGGAATTTGATGTTATTAATCTTTCTAAAATTGTTTTTGAAATTGAAGGTTGTGATTGGTTGATTGAGTTTCAACTTATGATTATTTTTGGAAAATTTGCATGTCGATCTTTTATATATAGATAGAAGATTACTGTACTTATAGAATATTGTTTTAATTAATATAATCAGTTGGGAATAAATTATAAAATAAAATAAAAAGGAATTCAGCTACGAAGATCGTTATAATGAACAAATTAACGAAGATGTATAAAGGGTGACGAGCCATGCCAGATTAAATCTGACTCGTCGTGACAAGCTGATGTTACCAACTTACCACTATAAGTGGTCTAAGGGTGTTTGCATAGTTACATGTAATATGTAGTCTGTAATCTGTATGATATTCTATTATTCTGGCTCCAAGAGACACTAGTGCTAAGCTATGGGGACCGGTTTTTTTATGCATTGGAACCGGTTTTACATGGGGTCCCTTTTAGGGGTGGTTCCCTTGACTAAACACATAAAGACCGGTTTTGAACCGGTCCCCATAAGAAGATATAAAGACCGGTTAATAAAAAGAACCGGTCCCCATATTAAATCTATAAAAATATGTATGATCATTAAGACCGGTTATTTCTTAGAACAGATCCCCATAATAAACTATAAAAAACGGTTTTTCTGTAAGAACCGGTCTCTTTTTAATAATAAATTTAAAAAAAATAAAATTTTCAAAATACTAGTGGTGCCCATAAATTTCAATATTCACATAAATAATTTCATCAAAATATCCCTTAATAACATATCACAACGTAACTATACAAAACGTAGTTAAATATTACAATTGAGATAAACCAAATTTATATTTATCATAAATCTTCCCTAACTGCAACAACATGCCTCAAAAATCTTCCTTTCTTCCACACATAATTAATATATCTGCAAGACCAAATACATTTGTGTTAGCTTTCATATTTAGATATCCATTGTTAATTACAATTCAAAAACTTTGCATTACAAACATTTTTCAAAAGCTAGAAAAAGTCATCATTATCCACACATATTTGCGTGAGTGAGTCTGTATATGTGTGTATGTTATTGTTAGTGTAAGTGTGTAAGAGGGTACACATGTAAACTTCAACAGATAGAGAACAACCAGGGGTACCAGGAGCTTTCATCATCAAGGTTTTGTATTTAACAAAAGCTTTAATAAATTTAGTATAAAAATAAGTCAAATAATTTTTACCTCAAAAAAAAATTATAATGACGCAAATCTCCATTATTAAGCTATACGTCAAGCACCTACCTAAAATGGGATGCAAAATTAATGAAAATAAACTACTATATTTTCATAAGCATGAAATAACCTTAATTATATTCATACAACTTTGACAATAAGTATGGAATAGCATTCAGTATTGTCCTGAAAATGGTACATCTCAAAATCAAAGAAAATAGTTACATTTTGATGAATAACAGTAACAAATACTAACCTGATTGATAAGTAAGAACAACACGATGACCATGTAGATGTATAATTATGCCATGAACTGTTGTATAATCCTTCTATGCTCATCATGCTCTTTGAAATCCTTATCTACTTCCATCGTTGTGTCTTTCTCCCAACCATATGTGTGAATGTATGGTTCAATTCGCTCCTCTCAAATGGGGAACTATATAACCATATAAAAACTCATAGCATTAATATGATGCATACAACCATAGCATTAATAAAGGATGAAATGTGAATTGTTACAACTGATGTTGGAAAGATTTAGAGTACCGGTTCAGGATGAACAACCTCTCTGCTCCAATTACATTACAAAAACAATTGCTACATTAGCTTAACATCAATCCAAACAGCTCTTGTTACTTGAACAAATGCTTCAACAACTTTATATGTGATTTGTAACATACAAAAAGAATATTAAACATATGACCAGTATTTAATAACCATATTAATAACCAAGTAAATGAAATTTTAGTATAAATATTGATACTATTTAAGCATTTATCAAGATCAAACATCAAAAAAACATAAGCTATTACTTATAAACCATAAACTGTATATAAATAATAGCTAAGAATTCTTACCATATTCAAAATGCTAAAAACATAAATGCTCCAACAATAGGTGGGAGTGCATCCGATAGAAAAGTTTTTGTTATTAAATAGATTAATCATATGTTAGATACAAATACCTTTTTCAACACACCTCTGCAACTTCAACCTTCGTAATTTTATTTTCTTTCCATTGCTCTCATGTTTGTTTCCATTTTAAAGTGTTAGACATCCTGCATTTTTAGAGAAACTGTTAGAATATTATAGAGAAATTATAACCCTGTGAATGTTAATGTCCCCAAATCAATAACTGAATTTCACAAAATCAAAATCAAAATAAAAGAGTACAGTTGAGGATATCAATAAAATTGAAGCAGGACAAACCAAAAGATATGAGTCCAAAATCAAGAAATAAATCAAAAACTTATAACATCTACTTACATATTTAAGTTTTGAGTATTATCCAAGTTTGGTGCTAATACTCGCTGTTGTAAAATTTTGTATCTGCCCCCATAGAACATTGACATCTCGAAAGGAAAAAAGGGTTTTAGAAAGAGTACATGCAAGAAATCATACAAACAGAAAATTTACTCCCATTAACATATACCTAAAGACCAATAAGAATTAGAAGTATAAATCAGTTACAATTATATAGTCCCTAATTACCATACCGATGAATACAATTAGAGCTAGATATCAATTAGAACCTGAGGCATAAATCATAGAAGTAAATACCCCTAACTAAAATACCGTTGAACATTTATGGATCATAGAATAGAAGAATCGGTGAAAGCTTTAGAACTCGACAAGAATCGATAAAACTTGAGAAGTCGACTTTGAAGCTGCCGGACTCGAGAAGAATGATTGAAAGTTTGGAAAGTTAGGGTACAATGAGGTTTCGGGATAAATTTGGGGAAGCGGTTGGTGAAAAATTGGGGGTAAAGTCTTGGTGGGAAGGTGAAAAATTAGGGAGGAATTTAAAATTTTCAAGCATGTTTTATTTTATATTTTTATAAATGTCTTGTTTAGTAACTTATATATCATATGTTTTTTTGTTTTTTATTTTTCGTTAATTTTTTTATTAATTTAAATTAAAAGACAATTGAAAATACTTTTATACAAATATAAGATTAACATTTTAAATATAACTTTCTGCTAGTTTATTGTATTTAAATCAACAAAGTTTAAACCTAGTTACTATAAACCAATCATGGTTGATACTAGTCATTCACCAACATTTAAATAAAACAGTGTTAGGTGTAAGCCAATCTCGATCAATATAAATTATAATCAAATGTGGTCATTTAGATCCAGGCTTGGTTAATATACATGGATTATGGTCACCATTAATAAGAAGCAGGATCAAATGAGAACAACTTTTAAGATGAGAACGGTGAGAATAGTTTATAGCCTTTTGATTATCTTTATTTACGGTTAATATTCAACTTGGTTTAATTAAGGTATGATGGATTTTAGTTATTTGGTTTAATTAAGGTATGTTGAGTTTAGAGATTTTATTTATGTAACTAAATGTTTGGCCTATAAGTGTTCTCACCGTTCTCACCTTAAAAGGTGTTCTCACCGGATCCCTCCTCTCACTAACAAATCACAAATATTTATAATGAAACTTATTTGATATATACTTATGGTCATTATACTTACTATCAATTTGGGAATTATACTTACTATCAATTTGGGAAGTGGAAAGGCAATTTATCATGATATATTGGAGGTCACATTGATCCTTTCACAATTCACATGATATCATGATAATTTCATTTTATCACCAATATCTCATACTACATTTGCCATGTCACATGTCAACCACCACCTAGATGCTTTCCCTCACTTTTTTTCATTTTCTCTTCTTATTATTTGCCTCCTATTATTATTTTTTTGTGAGAGTAAAAAATATGAAGAAAAAAACAAAGAAGTAATAAGAGGATAGAAATATTGGTCCTTAATTTAATTATTTGTTTTTTATAATGTTTTTTAAAAATGATTATTATAAATCAAAGTTAAATATTTTATAACTAATAAAAATCATTAACAAAAAATTTGGTCAAATTTTTAAAAATCAATAATTCAACATCTAATGCGAAAACTTGTATAAATAATAACAATCCATGGGTATTAGCTAATTATCCATGACTTTTATGTCTTTTACCCACAAAATATTTGTAGGAAAACGACACAATTCTTGTGGAGCAATTATGGTCACCGCTTAACGTGGCTCAACACAGGTGTATGATGGTCATCTAGAGTAAAACATTTCCGATTCCACCCACCACCATCTCCATATTAATTGCACGATACCCCCTATCATATAATTATTTATAAATTTTTATGGATATTTTAAAGTTTTAATATAACTATAATCCGTTTGAACAATTGTCATAGCTAGTTAAAAACTTTGATAAAAAATTACGAGCTTTTATATTTGTATTTTAAATAATAATATGTCCAAGAAAATTATCTAGCTTATTTATTTGTATTGTATTCAATATTATTCAAATAATTATTAATTAGGATAATTATGATAGTTATTTTAATAATTATTTAAATAACAAATATATCTATAACAGTTATTCTAATTATTAATTATTAATTATTTTAAAACACAAATTAAGTTTTTCCACTCTAAAATATTTACTTCCCTCCAACTTTTTCAATTTTTCCACTCTAATACTATGGAGACCGGTTTTCTCTATATAATCGGTCTTAATGTCCTTAAAAGAACATTGAGTTCCCTCCTTAAAAGTTTCAATTCCCTCTTAAATTTCCCTCTAAATTATTGTAGGTTACACCATAGAGACCAGTTTTTTTTGGTTGAGAACCGGTTTCCATGACCTTACCTCAAAAGGACCGGTTATTTCTTTAAAAACCGGTCCCCATAATTTTAGAAGCTACATAAAAACCGGTTTTTAATGAACCGGTTCCATGAGGGGGTCTCTATTACAAATTTTGTAGTAGTGAGATAAAGAACCCAAGTCCCAACCAAAATAATACCCAACCATAACCAACCCAATTAGGTGTATTGGGCCACCAGAAGCAAGTCCATGAGTCTCTATTTATTAACTAAATATGTTGATTTGGGAGTTAACCAGGCAATACATATAGTTCCTACTTCCTAGCATAATTAATGTAGTAATAACTAGGTGTGACTTAAAACTAATAGGGCAATTATAACTAGAATTTATATGAGAAACATAATAGTGACGCAAATTGCCATGTCTTTGAATTGAAGAAATCTAGTAATGCACATCGTGGGACATTAATTAACCCTCGTGAAACATGGTAGCAATTATTCACCTTCATGGTGCACGTGGATATGCATTGCTCCACGTTGTGCAACATACTCTCGTAGGGTGCATGGCGTGAGGTATTAATGCACGCTATGGAGTTTTGTTTCAAGATTAAAACATGTTTTTCAAGTTTAGTTCATGCGGCAGCCCATTAATAAAATTAGGGTTTCTTGTTGTTTATTATATATATATATATATATAGACAAAAGTTCATGCGAGAACCGCGAGAACCAATCTAAGCCGTCCAATTCTCCCTCCTTCAATGTCATTGCCCACCCATGAATTCCTCACATGCATCCTGCCACACTCTATCCCTCTATGCTCTCCATCCATGATACTTCCCATATCCAAGGAACGGCTGAGATTGGTTCTCGCGGTTCTCGCACTAACAACGGTTCCATTTAAGTTATGCATATTTGAGGTAACATCTACGTAAACACTTTATATAACTTAGAGAATTAAATCAAATATTCATGTAACTTAGTTAATTTTAGTCAAGCAACTATATTTATTAACGTTCACGCGCGCACGTAGGTTGCTTTAAGGAAACATGCTTGATTAAACTGGAGCCTACTTAAAAGCAATGACTCATATATACTTTGTTAACATTGAGGAACAATAAACACCAAAGCATTAAGATCAAAAGGAGACATTTTGAAAACGGACTAAGGTCAATCTATGCCAATGCAACTATGCAAGTAACACATGCATGTGTATAATGGTAAAAAGGTTTGAACTAGTTACACAGTCTTACTTGCTTTTGATGTTTATAATAATTAAACGTATTGCATTATAGAGAGGAGCTTATATCTTACAAACGGCGACAAATCTAGAAATCTATTGTAAGCTTGATCTGTACTATATATCTATTATTGAATTACTAGTCATTTGTTTAATTAGTTTAGTAGGATGAGATAGATTTTTCACATAAAAGGTGGTAATTACGTACGTTATTTTGTTATTTAAACACCAAAGAAATATAACCACTTGAAACAGCCACAATAAAAAATATAACCTAGACAACCCTTACATGCTTCGTTATTACTAAGGGTCCGTTTGATTGACAGTAAATTTAAAGAAATTGAAATCTAATTCCTCAATGGGAATCCATCAAAAGAGGGAAAGGACTCCTCATTTGAATGAGGGAATGCGGAAGATTACCTTGTTACCCTCACCTATCTATGTAGCACTGGTATGTCTTTCTCATTCCATTGACCTAACATCAGCCGACTCCACCCTCCTTAAAACCGGCGGCTTCTTCCTCCGCCGCAACCTTCCTCTATCGCTGCCTCCAGACCATTCGCCGTTACATCTTCTTCGTCAATTGCAGTCGCCGAATTTCGTCGATTCCGTTGCCGCTTTCCGCCTCAGCCTTAGGTGAGTCCCCCCTCTCTCTTGCCGCTTTCTACACGTAAAAAAAGAACATTACAGGCAACAAAAGGGTAGTATAATGGTGCATAACTTCGACAATTAAATAGAGTAAGCCTTGAAAGTGACGAGTCTGTGATTAACATAATAAAAATAAATAGAGGTGTATAGCAAATGTCCGTTTTATCAACATAATAAAATTGTACACTAACAATGGCTAATTAAAAAAAATTACTTCTTCATTAGCTTCGGGAATAACATACATACAAGTTATAAAACAAACTAAAATTAAGTAAAAGAACAAGGACAATTGTATTATTTTACATTATTGAAATCATATTCATCTATATTGTCTGCAAACCAAACAGAATATGAAATTGAAGTTAGATTCCATTTCACATATTTCAGTTCTTTCAGAAACATTATGCGAACCAAATGATATTTCATTGTTTTCATATGGGTAATTAATATAATTAACTCTATAATCTTGATTTAGTAAATTACATTAATTACCCTATAAAGATAGTTCGGGTAATTACTTAAATCACCTTATGAAAATAGCTAGATGTCGTCTTTCTACAAACATTTGGACCGAAAATGTTATATAACTTAACTTACATTTTATGGCAACCCAACCCAGCCCAACCAAATTCAAAATGTGGTTAATCCAGAAACCAAAATTATACAATCGGTTTTGGCTTTGGTTATATGAGTTCAGGTCGGTTCTTTCGGTTAGTGATTTAATTTTTAATTTTTAATTTTTTTCTTTTTTACACTTCTCTCCCGCATATAAAGTTAATTCAATTTGTAGATCAAGCTGTGATGTAAAGATGAAAATATTTCATGTAAAGAAAATATTAGTCTTAAGTCTTAACACTCTTATTTATGTTGCTCGCTAATGTGTCGTTTGTCTTATTTATTACCTCTGAATATCTTTTACTAGATCTTATATTACGTAAGATTTTCTGAAAGATAGGTTATGTTAAATAACTCTTAAAAAATGAAATAGAGATTAAAAAAACGTTTAATAATGTAGAAACCGATTCGAGATAACTAATCCCTCAATGTAATTAAGAAAGGAAACAAGGCTAACTATTTCCTTCTTCATTCACTATCATGCGACATGGAAACATGAGTGCTTAAAATAGTTGTAACTTAAGCTTGGAAACTTATACATCCACTTGAGAAACAAGAATCATACCCTCATATGTTTTAGATAACCTCTTTAAAAATAAAAGTACGCTCTCGAACAACTTCAACAAACCCTATAATCCTATCATGAACATTTAACAAACTATCATCCTTTTTCTCATTAACTTTGAACAAACTTCGCTACCTAACCCTGCTTGACTAATGTCATCAACTGTTTGGTCCTCTTTTAATGTCATTGCCCACCCATGAATTCATCATATGCACTCTGTCACACTCTATCCTCCACGCTCTCCATCCATGAATTCTACTTACAAAATGAACGGCTGAGATTGAGTCTCCCATTCTAATTTAATTATAATTCTCATTTGAACCTTCTTATATATATATATATATATATATATATATATATATATATATATATATATATATATAGAGAGAGAGAGAGAGAGAGAGAGATATGGGAAGGTTCATGCGAGAACCGTTGTTAGTGCGAGAACCGCGAGAACCAATCTCAACCGTTCCTTGGATATGGGAAGTTTCATGGATGGTGAACGTGGAGGGATAGAGTGTGGCAGAGTGCATGCGAGGAATTCATGGGTGGGCAATGACATTGAAGGAGGGGTTATTGGACAGCTCAGATTGGTTCTCGCGGTTCTCGCATGAAATTTTTCCTATATATATATAGGGAAAGCTTCAAACGAAAACCATTTTTCGTACGAAAACCGCGAGAATCATTTATGGAATTTAGTTTCTTGTATTTTTATTTATTTTAAAAAGAAAAAGGTAGTATGGACATTTTTACATTACCCTCACTTTATTAAAATTAATATATCTATCAAACGAAAAGATGTTAAATTACGAAAACTATACTAAATTAACGAGAAAATTATGCTATTTAATTTGAGACAAACCTTGTTATATTTTTTCAGAAAAAAATTCGTGTTCGCTGGGTTTTTTTAACATAGCTCTCGACATATGCATATCTACATCTGTGCTAAAAAACTAGGAGAATTTGTGCATATGCACATGTGCACATGTCAACCTTGACCGAAAAACTCAATAAACACAAAAAAAATTCAAAAAATGTAAAAAGATCGGTTTCAAATTAAAAAGCATAATTTTCTCGTTATATGTTTTGTAATTTAACACATTTTCGTTTGATTAACATATTAGTTTAAAAAAAAGTTGAGGTAAATGTTCAAATTGTCCTTAATTAGTTAATGATAAGTTTAATTAATTTAAGGTTATTTATTACAACTTTTTAATCTGGATCATCCATCTTTTTTATTAGGCTATATATGGAGGTTCAAATAAAAATATATATTTAGGTGAGAATTAGAGACTTAAACAGGTAAACCTAACCTTCGGTCATTTATTTAATTCATTATCCAACTATGAATTACGGTATAAATGAATTGTGACTGGTATATCTAATCTAATAAATCAATATCTAATTGATGTTAAAAAAAATTCTCTCATTGTCACATAAATATTCATTTTCACAATAACTATCTTTGCTACTGTTGTTATCCAAATTGTTATTATCCAAAATGTTATGATTCGAATGGTGTCGTTCTCACATAGATGGTTTTGATGTTTTTATGGTTTGAATATCGTTATCCTAGTTGCTATGTTTAAGTTTTAATGTCTTAACTACAGATGTATGTTTTAAACTTCAAATGAATCATTCGATCTCTCACACAATGGTATTCGTGTTATTATGGTTTAAGAGATTATTATATATATGTAAGTGTAAAACATTAATTAGTTTTCTCGATCATCTTCATTTAAGTAATTATATATTTAGACCTAAGAATGATAAAGCCGAAATGAGATTCCTCCAACTTAATGTTGAAGCTAACTCAAGAATCGAATCGAATCGTGCCTGCAAGTGGAACCACAAAAAGTATAGATCAGAATCTCCACTCAGCTTCAATCATCCACACAAAACGAATAACACTAAAGTTCTTGTAGCTTAAAAACTAAGTTATTGTACATTTTTGTTACAAACCCCATTTCATAATCCATCAACCCGACCCGTCACCCTCTCTATAAAACCTCCTTCACAACTCCATCTTCTACACTTCAATAATGGCGTACTTGAAGAGTTTCAAGAGGCTTATAGCCGCTAAAAAGGTTTTAAGATTAGTCGCCACCAAACTCCGCCTACACAAACTCCAACGATCCAAAACCAACCGCCGGAAAATCAAGAAACATCCCACGACCAAAGTCAACGGCAGCGGCTGGCTCTCCCTGTCATTTCAATCTCGATTTAAACGGAAACGAAAAGATATCCACAGATACCCCAGAAAGAAAACCAAACCGGTTTACGTTGATCAGCTTTTTTTGGAGAAGAATATTAATCAGGTGGAGAATCCGGTGGTGGAGAGAGTAATTAGGGAAAACACGGCTGCGGGGACGAGCGGCGGCAAATGTGGTGGAGGCGTGGCAGATGATATGTGGGAGTCGTTGGTGATGGCGTCGTCACAAATGGACGGGATTAACGAGAGGGCGGAGGAGTTTATTTCTAGATTCCGAGCTGATCTCCTAGTTCAGGAGATTAGCGCTCGGAGATTGTAGCAATATAAGATTGTTTTTTCTTCATTTATATTGTTAATCTTCATGTTTTAAGGTTTGATAGTCAAGTTGCAAAGACAACTTAAAGATGTATATATACATGTCGATATGTCTTTTACTATGAAGTTGTGTTTAATAAACTCAATGTAAAAAACACAATCCTAAAATTTTAATATGCAATGACAGGTGATTAGGTATACAATCACATATGTATTACGAAAATGTTTCTCTTTTAAAAAATTTTAAAAAACTATTTGAACCATTGATGTCATTGACTCAAAGGCTAAAATTAGTCCATTAGGACTATGAATTAAGTATGGATTATATTGAACATTCTTCTTTCCACCATATAATATTTAGAGCTCGAAGTGTCTCCGTATAAGTAATTCTTTCCAACATATAACAGATTTCGGGTGGTTAAGACGGCTACGTAGCTCTTTATTATGTATTAATTAAGGAACTTATCTCGCCAACGGGTTTGATTTGATGGAGTCGTATAATTGGGGTATGCTAGTATGGTCGCCAACATGAAGACTTGTTAACTGATTGTAAGCATTCGTTATACTATAAATACGATGACAACAACGTACTGTCAGCTAGACCATGGACCCAACTAGGGTCCAAAGAACACAAACTTGATCGATGACAACACTTAATAAAGACATGTCACTATAAAATTTCTATGAATCACAGTGGGCCATGATTAGATCTATATTATATTCTTGATTAAGGAAATTAAAGGAAACTAGCTAGCATCCATGAAAATACATATCTTTTAAGACTCCTGTTGTATTTCAATAAGTTATGAAGCAATTAACGAAAAATGCATGTGTTGCAAGAAGATCAATATGCAAGTCAGACAACAAAAAGAAAATATAAGGACATAAGATGAATTCAAGGAAAAATCAAAACCCCAATAAACTCTTTAAGCAAAATTGGATTTAAACATATATATTTAAGCGAGCATATATACCTTCTCGAGCCTACAGTAATAGCTTATACTTACCAAGACGAAAATAGTGTTACAGTCAGCGAAGCAAGCTTCCCCCGACCCTTCGTATTTTTGTGGGTTGCGGATACAGTTGTAAGAACATAGATATATGTCCAAGCTTTATTTTAACAATTCGATCCGACTCGATAATTACAGACACTTTTAATTTTATTGACTAGACCTGTTTGAGAAACCACATGACTTCCTACGTACTTGAAATTGACCAATGGATATTAATAAGAAATAAACTATTTATTTTGGTATGGGTAAATTGCTATATTAACGGTTGCTGAAATGATATTTATAATGGAGAATTGGAGATCTACGTATAAATAAATATTGACACGTGCTTTGTAACTATAAGTTTAAGATTTACCATAACTTTTTTAAAGACAATACCAATACCAACATCATTAAAATAAGCCAGGGAACAAGCAAAGCCGAACCAAATACAGAAATTTGCAAGCTGCAAACAACAAACGCCTATGCATGCTGCAAAAAACTATGAAATCAATTGATTGAAAGCAAGGATGCATGGTTAACAAAAAAAACATACAAGTGACATTTAACATTAGAACAAAAGTGCATTCATGATATAAAAAATATTCCAGGTTAAAATTTAAGAAAAAAATTCATATAGAGAACAGATGATATGATATTATATTCATAAACCACTTGAATTATAAAATAGTTAAATGACATAAATATCATTTATTTAAGAGTTAATTAATTATCACTTTTGCACCTTTAAAAATTACAAAAAACATTACTGTGGTTGTCGTTTTGTTTCAATTTCAGCCTTTTAACCTAACTTCTATTAAATCCTTCCGTTAGAAGCCCTCATGTGCCTTGCACATGAGGGTATTATAGTCAATTTGGTTACTATACATGTTACCAAACATCATACTATAACTCTTTTATAATTATTATTAAATAAAAGGAATACTCTAAACTATATATTAAAATTTTAAAATTAAAGCATCTTAATTTTAGCAAAGTCAATCCATTTCAAAGGATGAAATAAATTTATTATAGATATGAACAAAATCAATAACATATATGAACAAATTCAATCACAGATATGAACAAAATCACATGAGGTTCTATTACATAATACATATACCAGGGTGCATATATAAATAAATGTAACAGATTTGAAGATTAAGACAAAGAAACTAAGCCAATTTGAAGGTATCAAGTTGCATAACTAATATGAAGAACAAAAACCTTATTATCACACAAAATCAAAATCAAAATCCATTATAGATACTTAAAACTCAAAATCACCCGTATGTAATGCTTTAGTTATTGAAGAATAATAGATTCTTGAAACCGTAACTATCAAAGATGAAGAACAAAAACCCTAATTCCACCCACAAAACGGGAAGAGATGAGTTGTGGGTCTTGCAGATCAAGAATGGAGATGAGGTGGTGTCGGCGGTGTTATAGTGACGATTTCAGATCTTGTGATGGCGAGTCCAAATCTTGTGAGCACCGATGGTTCAGATCTGATGAAATGGCGTTCACATACACTCGTGGTGGTTTCTTGTCGTTAGATGGCGGAGATGATGGTGGTGGTTTAGATCTAAAGAGATGATGTATTAGAGGTGAACAAGTGGTAATTTAGATTCAACAAACGTCGGCGGGTGGTGGTTCAGACCCAACAGACGAAGGCGGCGGTTGTATAACAGGGTGTCGACGTCGGTGGTTTTAGATGAGATAAGGAGGTATCCGGCAATGATGTTTTGTGGTGGTGGTTTAGCGACTGTGATGGTGGTTTGCGACTGTTAGAGAGAAGCTAGAGAGAGATAGTGTAATTGAGAATATGTTAGAGAGAGAGTGGGGAAGATAAGGTATATATTAATTGTTTCTTTTTCTAATTCAATTGAATATAAAAGAGACACTTTACATGTTTGGTAATAGAGATAGTGACTAAATTGACCAAAATACCCTCATATGCAAGACATGAGGGCTTCTAACCGAAAGATATAACGGCGGCTATTTTAAAGCACTGTAACTGAAACAAAACCACAAACATAGTGACAACTTATGTAATTTTTAAAGTTAAAGTATAAATTAGTGATAACAACTTAAACTATTTTTGTTATTAACTTTTTATTTAACTGTTCTATAAAAGCAACATTAACTATGATATGATGATATATGGCATGGATTATTTTCCCAAAAAGTTTAAAAGCAAAACATAATTTTTAATAAAAATAAATAAACAAATAATTATACAATACATACATTTTTCAGGAATTTTTTTTGTCATTTTTTGATTTGTCTTTTTGTGGAGATCATCATCATCATATTATAATAATAATAATAATTATTATTATTATTATTATAACTATTATTATTATTATTATTATTATTGTTATATTAAATAGACATATATTTTATATTTTCTTCTCTTATCAAAACATATTATTATTATTATTTATATTAAAAGCAATTTAGTGTAATTTAATAGTTATTTATATTAATATTAATAACTAAAGTTAAGGCTAAAGTTCTGAAGTTTTTTAAATTATTTTTTATAGAGTCGTTTAAACGTATTTTATTAAAACTTAAAGTAACAATGTAATTTTACTTGTTTGGTATAAATATAAAGGACTATATTAATTTACTATATAAAATAAAGTAATAATTAACATGGTTGAAAACATGGTATTTCTACATCTAAAAAAATTGCTAGTTGGTATCTAATTAATTTCCACCACAAACTCTACTTTACAGTTTACACGCCTGGTCATTTTTTTAAAATTTATTTCTTTGTGAATTTGAGTCCACCAACTTTGACTTACGTACAATGCCTAAAAGTCAAAATTGTCGTGTTCTTCACTCCATGAGTCCATTGTATTCAGGCACGATTTTTATTTTTTTATATAAAAAAATAAAGAAAGTAAGACGAAGCTCTCTAGCCATGGGTTTGCAGCCACTTTAGATATCGTACCGTATTCAACTTCTTAAACTAATTAATTAGTGTTTATATTTATAATTGATCCAATTGTATTTTTAAATAGAACATTTAAATTAATAAATTTAATTAACAAGAAATTAAATAGATTATATGACTTACCAAAATTGCTCATTCTTATTGCATGCATACAACATTTTTTTAATAAGGATCGACTTGTAAGTAGCAGAAAAACAGATACAATGATAAATCAAAAGTCTCATCAATCGTATATATGTTAAAACTAAATATCTAACAACTCATCTCTTCTCGTTAATACATTAAACCAAAACTGCATGTCATCATGCACGCTTGACATATACTTATACCCAACTCCTCCTTCCATCTCCGTAAACTCATCGGAGCTCTCACCGGAGAAAATCCCCGACCAGAAATCCTCATCCGTTTCTTCTAAGTTTTCCAATAGTACTTGCTTGGCGCTTTTATCAAGCACCGATGAGATTTCACTATAAGAATGCTGAGGAGAATTAAGTTGACTTGAATTTGTTTGTCGGGGACTGATTTCTGACAGCTTAGATGATGATGACGATGGCGACGACTCAACATCGTCTTCATTTAATTTCGGTGATTGTTGCTGGTGATTTGAGACCCAACATTCGTTTTCGCGCTTGTTCACTCTCTTTTTTAAGTGAGTATGCCACACATTTTTTATCTCGTTATCTGTTCGTCCTGGTAATCTTGCTGCAATGGCTGACCACCTACAATTTGAATAATTAAGGTAAGATATACTTAATTACACCATTTTTAAGGATAATTATATATCATTTCTTATTCTTATATGATGTTAATTTTATGTGTTATCTAATAATTAAATACATTAATTGTGAGTAATGCATGTGTTAACAAAATTAACAAACCTGTTTCCCAAGGCTGCATGTAATTGTATGATGGTTTGCTCTTCTTCTCTAGTAAAGTTACCCCTTTTAATATCGGGTCGAAGATAATTAATCCATCTGAGTCTACAACTTTTTCCGCATCTTAGTAAACCTGCAGTACATATATGATTAACAGAACATCAATATATTTACTAAAAATGAGTAAAACTAACTAAAATCTTGAAATTTATTTAAAGTTATCTGTGATCGATGAATTGAAGAAGCAAGCAAGGAAGCAGAAACAAATTACCAGCAAGTTTAGGGAGAGCACGCCAATTGTCATGACCGTGGATATTGATGTAGTTGACGAGGATGTGGTCTTCTTGAGGTGTCCAGGGGCCTTTCTTCAACCCCATCTTCTCACAACACGGGGCTCTAACCATTTTGAAAACTGTTATACGTATTATTTCCGATTTGGGGAAGAAAATTGGAGAGTGTGAGGAATGAAAGAAGAAAGACGAAAGGGGTGGGTTTATATAGTGTGTAATGGAATAATGGATAAGGGTACATACGTAACACATGAGGACAACAAACATGGACTGCAATAATGACATTGATTGGTCAATATAATGCGTACTTTTGGATCCTATTCAAAAGTCATATTTCCTCTTGTTTGGAAAGGTTTTTAAAAAGACTAGTGTTTGATTACTCATATATACGTAATAGCATTGTATCCGCGTAATGCGGCGGTGACGATAATAGTTTGTACTCGATAACATGTTTAATTTATAAAGTATGTATAGTATATATGTGTGAAATGTAGTGTTAGTCAACCTATCCATGTTTTTTCTCCTTTTTCTGATTTCTTTTACTTTTTTTACAATCAACCATTTTATTAGTTGTTAATATAGTTTTTGAAAAATAATTAAAAAATATTATTATTAAATAATTAAAGAAAAAATATTATAGCCTTAAATTGTATTAATGAGGTAAGTAATTTAGCCAAAATTATATAAATTAAATAGTTGTTGTGATGTTTAATGATTTATTATAGTAATAGTTTCCTTAAATTAGTTGAGATAAATAAGGGAATGATTGGTTAGACTATTGCTTTAAGTGTTTGTATCTTAAGCATCAAAACTTGTACTACTTCAAATTAAGTAGTCTTAAAATTTTAAAGAGAGAGAAAGTTAAATGATTTATAATATAGTATATATATATATATATATATATATATATATAGAGAGAGAGAGAGAGAGAGGAGGGTTCAAACGAGAACTGTTTTTCGTACGAGAACTGCGAGAACCAATCTTAGCCGTTGATTTGATAAAGTGGAATTTATGGATGTGGAGAGTGGGGGGATAAAGTGTGGCAGAATGCATGTGACTAATTCATGGGTGTGCAATCACATTGAAGGAGGGGAAATCGAACGGCTTAGATTGGTTCTCGCAGTTCTCGTACGAAAAACAGTTCTCGTTTGAACTTTTGCCTATATATATATATATATATATATATATATATATATATATATACAAGCTTTTAGCTCCGTCCCTGTATTCGATCGATGCTTGTGTGTGTGTGTGTGTGTGTGTGTGTGTGTGTATATATATATATATACACACACACACACAAGCATCGATCGAATACAGGGACGGAGCTAGAAGCTTGCTTCAATGGATTCAAAGTTAATATTAATAACTTTTGTAAACAACTTTATCGGATTCTTAACTACAATTTTTCCTAAATTACACTAATAATGCACTAAAACTATACGAAATTTTTTTGTTCAGCGGGGTCAATGGAACCCTCTCGGGTGTGTGTACCTCCGCCTCTGATCGTACCCGCACATTGCGTTGGTAAATAGTTTTTTTTACAACATGTCGCTTTTAAGAATGTAATGATATATTATTCGCAATTCTATATCATGAAAAAAATTTCTACAACATGTCCGTTTTTTCAGAGTTTATTTTATTTGCATCTAACTATTTTTTTTTAATTTTAAAAAATACATTCTAAAAGACCTTAAAATAAGAAAAAAAGATTTATACTGATGAAATAAAATGAGAGAAGTACTTAATAATATGTTGAAAAATAATGTTGATGTGATTGAATAGTTGTGTTTGTGTGAGAAAGTGTGTTAGTATAGAAAGTATATTTTTAAATGAATAAAAAGTTAAAGTAAATTATGAGGAGAATGAAATGGTCAAAGATTGAGTGGATGTGATTAATTTAGATAGAATTAATGATCAAGATTTTATCTTGATTGAATTTTAAGAACTCTTCAAAAAAGAGGACAGTGAATGTTAATTAAATAGTTTATATAGTAGTATAAATATAGGTACATGGGAGGGTTATTGTGAGAATTGATATTTAGTTAAGAATGAGTGAGTAAATCTTAGCCATCAGTTAGATGTTGATATATTAGATCTAACGGTCGTAATTCACACATCGTAATTCATAGTCGTCGTAATTCATGGTTAAACAATGAATAAAAGGAAGGGCCAAATAGAGACCATCCAATCAAATCAAATGAAAAGTTAATATTAAGTTTTCCATTTTCATCTAAATATCCGTTTTCGTTTGGATTTCCTAGTATATATATATTATAGGTGTTACTAAATTATAAAGACATCTTAATTGAAGATTAAAATTAAAGATAATGTTTCTATAAACTGTATTAAATCTTATTTAGATTATTGATACAAATTACATAATTCGTTTTTGTTATTTCTATTTAATATATTTTTAGTTTTATAATATATGTTTTCTTTTAACAAATATTAATGTATTTTTTTTAATTAAACTACATGTGGCAACCATGGTTATCTTTTACACCTCTTATAAAAAAAACTTATTAATTAATTCTAACCCTATACATAGGGATGGATTCATTTAAGAATTTTTATATCTATTATAAAAAAAACTTATTATTTAATCCTAACCCTATACATAGAGATGGATTCATCATTTGAGAACAAATTTCGATCATTCGCTAAAAAATTAAAGGTAGAAAATAAAAATGGTATTAAGATAAATAATTTAAATCTTTAAGGACAAGAAAAAACAAGCATTTTTTCTTTAGTTAAATATCCCACTAATATGTTTTGACTATTATTTTTTGTTTTCAGGTAGGGTTTTTATAATTGATATATATTATTTCTCGTGTGAAATGTTATATAAACGAGTAGATAAACCCGCGCTTCGCGGTGGAATTAAACTACTATTTTATCTACTCTAAAAATTTTATTATTACTTTATTTTTTAATTTAATTACATATATATGGCTCTATAAAAATAATCTTAAAAACTTTACTAATATAACCTGAACCTCTATGGTTAATGTTAATATAAGCAATATCTTAGCTAAATTAAATTATTTTTTATATAGCAAACAAAATATTTGAACTAATATTGTTTGCGACACATTAGATAATTATATAAAAAAATTCATTTAATGTTGATGTTACAATTTATTTCTACTTTAAATTAGTATTTTTAAAAAGAATAAAGGTAAAACTCAAATAAGTAATTAACAAAAGAAAAACAAAGAAAGTAATTTACGAAGTGGAGGAAAAGGAATAATATTAGGACTTTTATAAAGAGGAGGTAAAGAAGCCTACCAAACAAACTAATATTGTTTCCGACACATTAGAGAATGATATAAAAAAAGGGCAAACTGTTTCAAAATACAATAAACTTTCACTAAGCTACCAATGTATACAACCAACTTTAAAATTTTTAAAAAAATACAATCAACTTTAATTTATCCTACAATGTATGCAAGTGACCTGTTATAACAGGTCACCTACTATTCTTCAACAGGTAACCTTGTTTTTTTATTATTATTTTTATCTTTTTAATAATAATAATTAAAAAAATAAAAACGAACACATCAATCTTCAAGATCTGCAAATGAAACCCACCTCCATCTTCAAGAAATAACCCCAACCTCCATCTTCATCTTCTTCAACCATGTACAAGCAGTTAGAGTTTTAATCAAATAAGAAAATAATCCACATGTCGATGACGACCTTTAACACCACCCTTGCCAAAGCCGCACTAACCTTGTTCGTGGGTTTCACCGTACCATAGCTGCTGCTCCACCACCACAGCCTTCAACCCACGACCACCGCCGCTGCTGCTTTAAACCACGTCCGCCGCCGCCGTCTCCTTTGCGTTAGGGTTTCTTGTGTCGGCTTCAAACCAACGACAACCTCCGCCCACCTCCGCCGTCAAGGGCTTCAAGGGTTTCAAATCTGCTGTCGCCTCATCCTTCAGATTAGGGTTTTCTCCCCGTCGCTGTACTACCAAACACCACCGCCGTCATCCCCTTTGCAATTAGGGTTTCTTGTGTAGGGTTCACACAACCGCCGCAGTTTAGATCTGGGGTTTAAACAACCGCCGTCTCCCGCTGCTTCAAACACTACCGTCGTTTGAAGATGCTTGCATCCTTGACCTCACTGAAGATCTGAGTTTGTTCGTCAACTTGAGTTTTAAGGTTTGTTTTCGAGATCTGATAACCAAAAATCTCTTCGCTTTTTAAGTTTCACATTCAATCGATTTAGGTTGTTAAGATTAGGGTTTTTCAGATTTTAGATGGATTCTTTATTTCCAGTTGTTGTTCTTTTCGATTTCAAATGCGTTTTTTGTTTCTAGTTGTTGTTCTTTGCATCAATTACTCCAATATTCCAGGTCTGTATCTGATTACAGATTACAGATTGTTGTTCTTTGTTTCTGAACAAATAATGTTGTTCTTTGTTTCTAGTTAATAATTTTTTGTTTCTAGTTGTTAACATTGATGATGAACAAAGATGATAAATACAGATTACATATATTTTTGTTATTGAGATGTGTTCTTGCTCTTGAAGGTTTTCTTGAACATGAAGAACATTTGATGATGAACAAAGAAAATATACTTAAAAATTAAAAATTAAAAAAATTGAAAAGGTGACCGGTAACCTGTTACACAGGTTAGAAATTGTATACAATGGGGGATAAAAGAGATTTGGTTGTATTTTTTTTTAAATTTTAAAGTTTGTTGTATACATTGGTAGCTTAGTGAAAATTTATTGTATTTTGGAGCAGTTTGCCCATAAAAAAATTCATTTAATGTTGAAGTTACAATTTACTTCTACTTTAAATTAGTATTTAAAAAAAGAATAAAGGTAAAACTCAAATAGGTAAATAATAAAAAGAAAAAATAAAGAAAGTAATTTACGAAGTGGAGGAAAAAGAATAATAATAGGACTTTTATAAAGAGGAGGTGAAGAAGCCTACCAAACAAATAAAAACAAAAACGTGCAGCTAGGATGAGTCGAACCCAAGATAGAGAGACACACCAAGTTACTAACCACCAAGCTAGCAACACATATTTTTCCTTAATCTGAAAGCTTTCTATATATATTAAATGTTGGCGCATTTTATAAAAACCCACAAGTAAACAGTGAAACCGGCGCAATTTAACTCTTGAGAAATGTTATATATTTATAATTTTACCTAGGTAATTCTTTTACTGTTTTGTTTACATTTTTCTAGCCAAGCTTTAGAAATTAGAAATTATGCATATATGATTATCAAGCTTCATGTTTTAAAAAAGGAATTATTAACATGTAAAATATGTTGTGATGATAATATTTTAGATGTGAAATACACTATTTCTTATGTGAAGCTATACAACAGTAATAACATTACTAGATTCTATTAAAATATTGTGTATAAAAGATAAAATTTAGACGATCATATTCTTATGTGTAGATAAAAAAATAAGGATTTTGATAATCACAACCCTAAGGGTTGTAGAAAAAATAAAAAATAAATTAATTTTTAATTTTTTAAAACGGTAATATTATTTTATGTATGGAAAATTTAAAACTAATTAAAAAGTAATAATAAATATATAGAAAGTTAATTATAAAGACATGAGTTGTTATCGTCTTTCAAAAAATAACCTTTCAAAAAACTTCAACGAAAAGATGTTATGTGGAAATATGTATCGATGAATTCCGATCCATGTAGGTCCATCATAGTGAGTGATATACACTACAGTATTTTAATATTGGAAACAATAATATAAATTAATAGAAAGATTGCGCAAGTAAAATGTGGAGATTAATTTTTAATTTTAGATAATAATTTGTCCTTTTGACATTGGAAGGTCAAAGTACGTGTGAACACATGCGCGTATAGCGGCCGTGTATGCCTCTCAAATTATTGCATTGTATCATGTGTTTGAAGTTAGCCACTACGACTTTCCTCTCTCTCATAGTCTCACGTATAATTGTCAAGTATATAAAAATTTCTTTCATTTTTTATTTATTTTTACAAACCCCTTAATTTAATGGGTATATTTCGTTATAACATAATAAACATTAGCTTACTTTTATGTAACCAACTTTAATTTTTATAAAAGGTAATATAATTTTTATAAAAAACAACCGACTTTTCCAAAATATGTTTTTTATATGTAAGTAACCTGTAAAACCCGCATGTCAACAACCGCCTTCAAACATTTTTAATTTTTAAATGAAAAATAATAAAATTTAGTTGATTGAACTTTACAAGGACATAAGAAATAGGTTAGGGTTTGTCATCGGACGATTGAAACAAGTGACAGTTCTCTATTTATCATATAAGACCATTCTATTAGAATAAAAATAAATATTATATTAATGATAAGCGTGTAATAATAAAAAAAACAAAGATTTAAAAAATAAATGTTTTCAGTAATAATTAAAAAGGATAACAAATATTTGTTTAGAAAACCGAGGGGTAGTCATCTTCGCTCCATCCATGTTTATAAGTTTGGGGAATTTCTATTCTTAACTCTCTTAGACCATCAGCATCCATCACATGATTCACACAACTACATTAGCGCAACATTATTCCCCCATCATTTCCTCAATCCATCACACAAACCCTACTCTCATACCCAACGGTCACAAACCCTCCTCACGCGCGCGATGGTGGTCACGAATGTGACCGTGAGCGAGCGATCACAGAGGCCGGCAATGGTGTGGCACGACCGTGAGCGGTCCTCACACACCCCCTGCGCGATGGATGCGGCCGGTCTTATTCCTATCTTTAATCCTGAATTCCTGATTGATCAAAGTTAGAATTTTTTAGTTAAATTGAGGTTAGAGATTAGATTCCGATTTGAATAACAGGTTTTACGTCATCCCTATCGATGATGGTTTGATTATGAGCACTCGCAGAGTCACACGCATTATGACTCCTATAACAGCACGTCATCATGTATGTCCAAATTTTGTCTTTTTTTTCATTCTTTTTTATGCATTTTAAAAGATAAAATAATGCATAAAAAGTGTTTGGGGGTAATTTTACATTAAATTATTACTTCTTAAATTCATTTCGAACTTTATATGTAGGTAGTCGATGTGCCGACGAAGGAAAGACGAACATATCTAGTCATTATAATGTGCGTATATATATGCGTACATAAACACACTTTTTGAACGTCCTCGGTAAGTAATACTGTATCCCACATTCACACCTACTCATATCACACACATCTAGTCATTATAATGTGTTATATCAACCTTTTGTTATCACACGGGCACTCATGCAACCATCAAAGGTTCATATTTATTCTTGCATTCATTTATTTATTTAAGTTGTCAAATGAATCCACTTACCCACTATACACACATGCATATATTTGTGGTGTGCGTTTTAAATTTTAAAGAAACAAGCCTCACGGTTTATGGTGTATTTGATATAAATGCTTAAATATGCATTTGATATAAATTGAACATGTAATCATAATTTTAATTATTGATCATCTAAGTTTAAAGGTCTAGATCGGTTATGTGGGTTTTATATAATTACCACGATTGCGGCGGCCCTAACAATTTTAAATAATTATCGCAAGTCATGGGTAGGTAGTACCAACATTGCGGCGACGCCCCCTGACAAATTTATATAATTATCATTATATCCTTTTGTATTTAATTTAATTGATTAAGACAAGATATTAATTGATTGGTGCATAATGATTCTCGCGATTCTCTCGTAACAAAATTGTTCACAAATGATCTTTCTCTCTATCTCTATCTATCTATCTATCTCTTTCTCTCTCTCTCTCTCTATATATATATATATATATATGTATATATATATATATATATATATATATATATATATATATATATATATATATATATATATATATATATATGTATATATAGTGGTGGTTCATATGAAAATATATTTAGGTGAAAGTGAGATACTAAATAATGACCATTCAATTGATTTGATCGAATGGTCTACATTTGCCTTTCATTTTATTCATTACCTAATCATAAATTACAGCGGCCACGAATTGCGATTGATGAATTGCGGCCGATATAATAGATTAACATCTGATTGATGGCTAGGATCCATTTTCTCATTCTCACCTAAATACTCATTCACAATAACCCTCCTATATATATATATATATTGTGTGTGTATGTGTGTGTGTGAGTGAGTGGGGGATTTCATTTGAGAATAATCTTTATTGCGAGTACCGCGACAACAAATCCGGGTCATCCAATTCCTCCTCTTTTAATTTAAGCACCCACCCATGAATTCATTTCATGCACATTGCCACACTCTATCTCTCAATGTTTTCAATCCATGAGTTCCAATTATCAAATGTTTCGCGATACTTGCAATAAAATGGGTTCTCAAATAAACCCTACCATATATATATATATATATATATATATATATATATATATATATATATATATATATATATTGGTTCTCGCGGTTCTCGTACGAAATACAGTTATCGTTTGAACTTTTGCCTATATACATAAAGGAAGAAGTTCATTTGAGAATCATTCTTAGTGCAAGAACCGTGAGAACCAATCTGAACCGTCCAATTCCCCCTCGTTCAATGTCATTGTCATGCATCCTGCCACACTTTATCCCTCCACGCTCTCCATCCATGAACTTCTCATATCCAAGGAACGGCTGAGATTGGTTCTCGCGATTCTCGCACTAACAACGGTTCTCGAATGAACCATCCCTCTCTCTCTCTCTCTCTCTCTCTCTCTCTATATATATATATATATATATATATATATATATATAGACAAAAGTTCATGCGAGAACCGCGAGAACCGTTGTTAGCGCGAGAACCGCGAGAACCAATCTAAGCCGTCCAATTCCCCCTCCTTCAATGTCATTGCCTACCTATGAATTCCTCACATTCACCCTGCCACACCCTATCCCTCCACGCTCTCCATCTATGATACGTTCCCATATCCAAGGAACGGCTGAGATTGTTTCTCGCGGTTCTCACACTAACAACGGTTCTCGCATGAACTCTCCCCTATATATATATATATATTCCGTATTATGTTGTATTAGGCGAGCATTTAAAGGAAGACAAGACATGAAAAAACAATTAAGCAAGAAATCGTAGATGGGGCCGAAGGTAATACCGACATAAGATTTGAGGCCGCTTTCAACGTTCAACACTCAACTTGTGATTACCTAAAGCTAAAATACTTCCCCTTTTAACATCTTTTTCATCATCAATAATAACTAAAACATAAAATAAATCTTTTCCCACCCATATAAAATCATACAAATCTACGTAAAGATTTGACTGTTACAAGTTTTAAATTAAAAAGAATAGATTGTACGTAATAAGAGATCTCCTACGTGGCTACGTGTTATTCCTTAATAGACTTGCAAAAATAATAATTCTTTGCTTATAAATCCAAAATAAAGTTCAATTTTGTTTGACCCATTGGTCTTAGTTAGCCTCTTGTAGGCTTTAGAGTATTAGGTATTACCTTCTGGCATATCATTTGGAATTTCCTAAAAGTATTACTTAGTGTTAAATACTTTAACTCTTTATCTATCTTATCCTACTGTAACGTCAATTATGTATTTTCACTACCTAGTACCTTTGTGATCCCTTTCTACTACACCAGTTAAAAGGACTAACTTACTACCCCTTTCTTACGTTTTATTTCTCAAGCAAAAGTGCCACTCATGTTGTGGTAGAGTGAACATCATTGGTGACCACACCGTCAGCTATGCCTCCCCCACTACTAGGACTGAATGTGGGTATGTTTGGGTCAGTTTTGATCCCAAACTAAACCATAACCGATAATATTGGTTATGTGTTTTTCACAACATAAGTATCGGTTTCTAATGGGGCGGTTAGCGGTTTATGATGGCGGATCGGTTTTCGTTATCAGTTTTAATGGTTTAACCGTTATACCAAGTTGGGACAAACTAAATGGGCTTCATTGTTTCAGAATATGGCTTGAGTTATGTTTTTTATTGCTTTATAGTATCAATAAATTTGGATCAAATAATTGATTATTTTCTATGACTTGCTAATCCCATTATTTTTTATGATAAAAATACAAAATAGTAGGCTAGAGTTATATTTAATACACAAATTGTGAACGATGGTATACACCTCTTGGCCTCCATCAACTCACAACTTGTGAATTTACTTTTAATATATTTAATAGCCCCACATAAAAGAAACAATCAAGTGTTTAACATTTACAATAACTCAAGTAGTCCGGTGCATGAATAAAACAATATAATAAGTAACAAAGTTCAAGCTTTTACAAAAGTATTCAAATGATTAAATAAAAAACATATAAAATAGTTAAATAATAAATCTTTATCGGTTCGCTTTGGTATTGCTTCTATTACATGTACATAATCGAAACCGACTCACAACTTGTGAATTTACTTTTAATATAGAGTTAATTACACGGATGGTCCCTGTGATTTGTCAAAAATTACTGGTTTAGTCCTTTAAGTTGAAAAATTACACCGTTAGTCCCTACTATAGAAGTTTTGTTACGACGTTGGTCCTTTTACTAACTGTCCGTCTATTTGCTCCGTTAGTTTGTCTTTTTGTGGAGGTATTTTGGTCTTTTTCACCTTGATAGCTTCTGACTTTCACCCTTAGTCCTTACTTATCATCTTCCCCACTTCTCTCCTCTACCAAAACTCCATTGTTAAGGCTTCATTGTTAAGGATTTAAGCTTTAAGAAAAATTAAACAATTAAATTGGATTTGGCTGGAAGGCACTAACAAAATCATATGATAATCCTATTTCTTATTAATTAACCAAAGATCGATTGAAATCAAGTAAACAACTGTAATATGAAGAAATCAAGTAACCAAAACCACCATTGTCTCATTTGCAGGAATCAATGCAAGCAAAACCACAATTGTAATTTGAAGGTTTATGAAAAATAAAAAGGATCGAGAAAGAAAGAGCAGAACAAAAATAAAAGAAAATTTATTTTCATATTTGACTTCCTTTTGTGTCCTCTCTATCTGACTAATACTCAAATTACAGTGGAGCAACATGCTTACCACCAAGCCATTGCAATCTATCAAGGACACATGTTATCTCATTTAGCACCTCACCCACACCTTTTGCATCAATCGAACTCAAATGGAAAAGCATTCTAGATTATTCACAGTCAACAAATTGTAACTTAGAAAGTCAGAAATTTGCCTCTTTGAATAGATTGAGAAGCAAAACTAGTTCTCCTTCCATCCCTAAACATATGAAGCATTGTCATTTTTTATCTCTTTAATTTCAGCAAAATTCCACCTTTTTCTCCCAATGGTTAACAAGTTATACAAAACGCCGTATTCATTTTGACATGAAGAGAGACATTAACTTCAAATTCAAATTAGGATTCAAGGATTACCAACATAGACTTCTTAAAGTCAAAAGATATGATCCATATATGCAAACACTGAGATTCAATGTTCGGAAAAAGTTAGGCTACAAGATGCATACACATACAAAAATATATACATGCATACATGTAGACAAAATTGTATAAAAAATAATCTTGGTTTCTGGGTTTCACCATCTTCATCGAGATCTTCATTACGATTTATGGGTTTCACCATCTTTCATATACACATTCGTTTGCGATTTCTGGGTTTCAACATATGGATGGATGGTGGTGGTTTATGGTGGCATAGTGGTGGGGGAACAAGTGGAGATCGAGAGAGAGAGAGAGAGGAGAGGGAGGTGACTGTGTGTTGGTGGAGAGAGAAAGGACCAATAAATATATAAAATAGAAATTAAAAGGACTAAGGGTAAAATTACCAAATTGTCCCCACTAAAAGACAAACTAACAACAGAAGTTAACTGGCAGTTAGTAAAAGGACCAACGACGTAACAATACTTCTACAGTAGAGAGTAGAGACTAACGGTGTAATTTTTCAACTTAAAGGACTAAACCAGTAATTTTTGACAAACCCCAGGGACTATCCGTGTAATCAACTCTTTAATATATTTAATAGCCCCACATAAAAGAAACAATCAAGTGTTTAACATTTACAATAACTCAAGTAGTCCGATACATGAATAAGATAATATAATAAGTAACAAAGTTAGCTTTTACAAAAGTATTCAAATGATTAAATAAAAAACATATAAAATAGTTAAATAATAAATCTTTATCGGTTCACTTTGGTATTGCTTCTATTACGTGTACATAATCGAAACCGACTCACTATCTATCGGTTAATGAAATTTTATAAACCAAACCGTCGGTTTTCATTTGATTCGGTTTTAACGCTTTTATTGGTTGTGGTTCAATTTTTCGGTTAAGATGCTCACCCCTACCCACAGCAATTACTCATTGTTTCATAAGATACAAACAAAACTTAGATAAAATATTTGGTAATGGAAACCCATTAGTGGAGCCGGTCTAGCACTGAGTTTGCATCCGTTCACATGTTGAGCTTTGAATCAAGCAACTTATGTTAGTGTTAACTTGGTAAAACGATTATAGTTCACATTCGTATTTATCAAACTCAACTCCCACCGGGACCGATCCGAGATTTTGAAGGTCCTATACAATTTAACAAAACAGGCCCTATAATTAAAAAGCCTGTATAATGATAATCAAACAAATATTTATATAATCAGAATATAGTCCAAATCTAAATAAAAAGCCTGTATAATGAAAATTTTAGCATTAATCTATACATTACAATTAGAAACACAAACATATAATTATATATTTATATTGTGTTATATCTTATAAAGAGAGAACAAGCATGATTGTGACTTCACCTCACTGTTCGATGACTCCGATCCTTCGTCCTTTGATTACTCGTGAATGGCAGAATTCGATGGTGTTACAGTCTATTTAAGATTTGGACTCCAGAGACCAGAATCAATGTTCCGAACAGTGTGTTCGACGGTGTAACTGTTCGACATCCAGACTCCAGAGACAAGAATCAATGGGTGTACCGTGTATGACAAAATTGTGTGTCGACTTGTCCAGTTGAGTTGTTGCGTACAGACTAAGATAACAGACCACAATCGGATGGTGTTCATCTGTTCGAAACTTGAATTTCTAAACTTCTAGTCGACGAGATCTAGAAGCAAAAGTGGTAAGTACCTTTCGGTGGTGAGATTCGATTCATAAAGAATCGAAATAGGCTTATTCATAGAGAATCGAAATATCTTGGGAATTGATTCTTGACAATGGAACCATCGCCTGCCTCGTTTCTCGAAGTGTCGAAGGCGCAGGGAATTTGTGACCTTGAATCGTCGCCTTGGTTTACTGATTGTTGAAGAAAGGGCTTAACCTAATTTAGATAATGAGCTTGAACTTGAAGGGAAGACAACAAACTATGGCATTATGGCTTAAGAAATGAGGCCCTAATAACTGTTGGGCCCTGTGCAGGTATACACCTTGCACATGCATGAGGCCGGGCTTGACTCCCACACACAACTAGACAGGAGTTCAGGGGGCTATGTCCTTTTCCGGGTCCTTTGCCAACACCCATAGCAAGGTCCAGGGGCAGTGACCATACTCGCCTGGTGGCTAGTTAGCGAGTGAGGTATTTGGTTAGAAAACGCTAATGGATAATGAGTATTGAAACCGAGTGATTAACGAGGAATCTGATCATTAGAGCTGAGTGTTGGAATTAAATATGTCTAGTCTTTTAGCGCATTCTAAATTTTCAGCTTAAGCTCATACTTTGGACTCGTTTGCATAATTGTTATCTTTCAAAATAGTAGTTAGAAGTTAGTTATAACTTACTTTGACGGTTATTGACGTCAAAATAAGTGTTTGGTTGTGGATAAATAGAAATAAAACATGAAATCACGTATTCTCTTGTCCAATAAAATCATTGTATCATCCTTAGACTTGATTTCTTGTAAAAAATTTGGTGTACAGATACGAATTAGAAGCAATGTCTTTGACATTCATGAAAAGTTATTCGAGTCATTAAATTGGAATAACCTGATAGAGTGAACATCAAACCCATCAAATATTAGACCAATAGACCATGTATGTTTTCAAATTTAATTTGTTTTCAAAACAATGAAAGTTAAATCTAACACTACTATTTAAAAAGAAAAACGAACCTACATCACTCGTACCTCTTCAAAATATATTATAACTTTTCAAATGCAATTTAAATAAGCAAGTCACCTTTCTTGGTTAAGGTTTTTTGAGAATTTATTAAATTAAGTAGCTTAACATCTCGTGTATAATTACGTAGATGATTAAAATAAATTTTAAATGTTTCTAGTGTTAAAGAGTACTATGTATAATAAAACAATTGAATAACACATATAGAAATATAAAATTTCTTGAAAGAGGGGTAAATGTATTAAAAAATAGAAATTCATACATAACAATGCAACATTATCATCTGATTTTCTATATAACCTTTTTATAAACAACATCATTATTTTATAAGTAAGGTTATCTTCCTCATCGTAAATTAGAATTTTTTAATCATTCTTACTCTTTACTCGAGAAACCGTCACATATAACTTGCCATGACCAAGACATCTAGAAAACAATCCAACATTGTATAACGGTCGGCCTTGGCTTTTGTCTATTCTAATTACAAGATTAACCAACAGAGTGAATTGTCTTCGTTAAAACATGAATGTTAATTTAGGATCCGTTGGAATTAACTTCATTCGTGGAATTTAAGTAACGTTACCAACATGTTTACCTGAAATAACTTTTATTCAATCACATGTGCACTAAGTCAAGTAGCTTGTACTCCTGTTCCGTAACATAAGCCATTAGACTGGTCAATGTTACGAAGCAACATTACAGACACACCAACCAAAAATCAATTTTTTCTTGAAAGTTAAAATTTGGTAACAATAAGAGTTATTATTGGTTGAATTTGAAATATATTTAAGAAATAGAAAATTTGAAATTTGTATGTTTTAATATTAGTAAGATATCAAACTTTACATGTGATGATGCGAAAATAAAAGGTCAAGTCGAGATAGAAAACATGTACTCAAATATGCCCATTGCCCAAAATCCCACAAGTAGTGGAGTAAAATATTGTACAAGTGTACAACACTAAAACAATGATGGAAACTAGAAAGGTGTCACCATGCACCCCCTTGTACTAAAAACGTGCTAAATTTTCTACTATACATCTCCCCTTGCTTGCGTGGTGGAAATAAACGGGATAATACACCAACTGGGCGGTATCGATCATTACTGTTACTGATTTTATCGAGAATCAAATGTGGTCGAAAGACGCTATCGAATATCTTGCCGAATATTCATATGCGGTACCCCTATCAGTAGAGGGTATAAGCTTTACCTAGTCGATTTGGTGCTAGTCTCGAATACCGAGTCTAGAGTACTGATTTAGTAATATTTAACTTATCAAGTACCAAACAGAAAAAGTCTAACACATTACTAGTTTTGGTATGTTTTAGTATTTTCGGTACTAAAGCTCACCCTAAATGTTTGCTAAATAATAAATTTTTATGGTTTACATTTCATGAGTTGTATTCAATATAGTTCATCTTTTTTGTGTAGTCCTGAGGGACAAATTTCAGCCACACGATCAACAAAGCGTTTTCCGGCGAACCCACCGTCGGATCATCGTGATTTTTGGTGAGGGTGATCGGTTTTAACTCCCCTACAAGACTATGGAGCCGATCGTCCTCACGATCCTCCATTAACGAGAAATCGAGCAAACTCCTACCACCATGGCCGCCGCTGCAAAATCCGACCACCACGGCCGGAGTTAATGGTGGTGACGCACATGTTTCAACTCGGTTTGATGAGAGGAGTTCAGATCTGGTCTCAGATTCGTCATTGGATGCTTCAAAAAAAGATCCGGAGTTTTATTTCTCAGATCCGGCGATGACGAGGCCAAATTCGCCAGCTGCCGGAGTTGTTCAGGGTGGGGATGGTGGTGGTTCAACTCGGTTTGATGAGAGGAGTTCAGATATGGTCTCAAATTCGTCTTTTGATGCTTCAAAAAAAGATCTGGTCGGCGGCGGCGGCGGCGGTGGTGTCCGACAGTGTGCAATCACATGTGATTGTGGCTTCAATCACATGTGATTGGGTCGCCGGAGGAGGTGGCCGGAGGTGATGGTCGGTGGTGGTGGTTGGCGGTGTGCAATCACATGTGATTGTGGCTTCAATCACATGTGATTGCGGCGGCGGGAGGTGGTGGTCGGCGGCTGTGGTGTTGGTCGGAGGTGATGGTCGGTGGTGGTGGTTGGCGGTGTGCAATCACATGTGATTGTGGCTTCAATCACATGTGATTGTGTCGCCGGAGGTGATGGTCAGTGGTGGTGGTTGGCGGTGTGCAATCACATGTGATTGCGGCGGCCGGAGGTGGTGGTCGGCGGCTGTGGTGGTGGCCGGAGGTGATGTTCGGTGGTGGTGGTTGGCGGCTGTGGTGTTGGTCGGAGGTGATGGTCGGTGGTGGTGGTTGGCGGTGTGCAATCACATGTGATTGTGGCTTCAATCACATGTGATTGTGTCGCCGGAGGTGATGGTCAGTGGTGGTGGTTGGCGGTGTGCAATCACATGTGATTGTGGCGGCCGGAGGTGGTGGTCGGCGGCTGTGGTGGTGGCCGGAGGTGATGTTCGGTGGTGGTGGTTGGCGGTAATCACATGTGATTGTGCTTCAATCACTTGTGATTGCGGCGGCCGGAGGTGGTGGTCGGCGGCAGTGGTGGTAGCCCGAGGTGTTGGTGGGCATTTGCCTTTTTTTGATTCTGTGACTAAAATTTGTCTTTTAGAACTATACAAAAACTTTGGACTATATTTAACATTTCATATGTATTTTATCGTATAAGATTATCTTCTCACCCTCATTGTTTAATTTAATCTTTCTACATACAATAGGATCTCACTCCAAGTTGTTACTGTGGCGAATAAGCGCAACACGTGTATGCTTTCAAGTTATGCTACACTAAATTGTTTGTGTAAAATATATTTTTTCAAGAAAGAAATTTAAATATCGATATACTTTCATACAAATTTTATAATAGTATATTTAAGTTTGTATGAATTTTTATAATATATATTTGGTTTATAAAAGAGATATTATGTACTAAATTTAAGAATGGTTATTGTGTATTTATATCCTGTTTATCTTTTTAACGGATAACCGCTAATTTTACCGGAAGCCAACTTTAGGCTGGAAACATTTATAACCTAGTTGGAAACCTGCAACTTTCACCAAAAAGCCTTTATAAACTCGTGGGAAACTAATAAGTTACGTATGAAATTATTTATGCTCTCGTTAGAAACATGCAACTTTCACCATAAACCATTTATAACCTTTCTATAGAGTATACCTAATATAGCAGGTCAAATTACACACACAAATTGAAAAGCTCATGCACACAATACGGCATTTTAAATTTTAATACACATAATAGAAATTCAAATAAAGCTATATACATTTTGTAAAATTAGTCCTATATTTATTATGTATTTTCGGTACCCAAACACCTGAAACAGCAATCTTAGAGCTAAATTTGTTGTCTTAGTACTAAATTTTAACAATCAGAGTATTTCATTTTTTACAGTAAAGAAAATGAACTCAGATAAATAGTATTGGGGTAAGAATTAAGATCAGAGCAGAGCAAATCATGATTTTCTTAACTTTTCAAAAATGTTAATATTAGCATATATACATTGATGATAGACACACAATAGAAACCAAACCAAAGTGAGACTGAATGAGTTCAAAAGTAAGTCAAAGGACAGCAATAGAGAGGTCATTGTGTTTCACTTTTTTGAAAAGTTTACAATGAAAAAAAGGCTGTTTAAGAATAACAGATTTCTAGTTTTACAATAACTTCGATACTAGAACGAATTGAGTTATAAAAATTTAGAAACTAATACGTATACCTTTCCCATCAAGGAAACGGTCAGTATGCCACCCTTTTGCTTGTAGTTCAGGAAGCAAGGAAGTCATCACTGACTTCATCTTCTCATATGCCTCTGGTAACACGCAGAGATTCTGTTCCGAAACAGAATTCCTTATAGCTGAAGCGTATGCCGCCACCAGCCACCCTCTTAATGCATCTTCACCGCTAGCGTTGTGCTCCAACACCATGTCTGTCCATTGGTTTCCATAACTCAATAGAAATTTCTCATTTGGAAAGATTTCTTTGAGCTCCTTCAGTCTCGATGGCCTGATTGCTTTATTTAAGTCTCTACCGACTTTAACATTTCCAGCATCTTTTATGAGCCGTCCAGGAAATAAAAGATTTTCTTTGTACCGTAGGTCTGCAGGGCTCGATGCCTTTCCTGTCTAAGTCATAGACAGTTCAATATCAGATTCAGAAAGAAATATAATAAAAAGAGAAGAATAAGGAATCGTTTTTTTTCACCTATAATATTTTCTACGTTGCGGACCCCAAACTTGTTTCTCAAGAGGGGTCTTACATTCGTCCTAACATACCCATATGATAGAGTTGCCAAAATGGGTAGGTCGCATGGGTAAGGGTCATTTTTTTCAAGTACGAATGAATTAAATTTTCCAACAGGCTTTTGTTCTTTCTTCCTGATTTTACAAATACTTCATATTTATAACTACAAAAGAATATTACTAAAATGATGAGAACACTAACTATAGCTCTATAGGCTATGGTTAACAGCCATTTTCCTGTAAGCACCTTTTGGTGGGTTGGTAGTGGTGGTTAAAGAAGTTATTATATAGTGTACAAGTTTTTTAGTTTTTTCTTTTGAACAGCTCCTAAATCTACCCCCAAATTTGTCCACGGCAAGACTAGAACCCATGACCTTAGGCCATTAGCCACATCAAACCTAAACTACCCCATACCACTAGGCTAGAAGCCTTGTACGTGAAAGTTTAAGTGTTCACCAATTTCAGCATAACCACCTTCAGGAGGTTGGAGGATAAAGAACCACCTATAAATGATTAGTGAATCTAATATTTTTCGAGAATGTAGTCTGAAGATAACCTAACCCTAGCGGTTATGGTTAGCAGAACCCTTAAATAACAATCTCGAGATTCTTAAAAGGTGAGTTTAAATGTAAGCATTTGGATCAAATTTTATAAAATTTTGACCTGTTTAATGACACATTTGGCCACTTAGCTTTTAAGTTTTTTTTTTTTTTTTTGTTTCAACCATTAATCCTTTTGATATAAATTAACCCAACTCATTCCATTTTTTTGGTAAGGGGTCAAAACAAGCTTTACCACAAATACTTTTTTGCCCATTTTAAATTGAAAACTGAAAATAACCACTTAATGTGTTAATTATGATTACAAAACAGAACTATCATATTGACCTAATTCTTGAAAAAGAAAATGATTTAGACGGTCATACACATTAAAAATAGGCATTAGGTGATTTTTAACCATTGGACCCATTTACCTTTCAGCTAGTTTCCCAGTTAACTTGTTTGAGACTAAACAATCCTAATTGACAGCCAGTCATTAGTGAATGAGTGAAAACTTCTACCTCTAACCTAAATATGTAATATAAGTTATGAGACCTTATTCGCATATGTCTTACCAACCTTTAGGAACTCTTCTACAATAATTGCTGTTCTCTGTGAATTTAATGTGTTGACGGGAGTAGCTCGCATTTCTTCACATACACCGTAAACATGTATCATAGAAAGGAGGGGGCCGACAACCATCTGCAAAATAACGGCATTGTTAGAAGAACAAAAAACACAGAGAAACTAATACTGAATTTGTTTGCCATATAGAAAGGGGCAACGACTTCGATGTAAATTGAAAACTTTGACTTTGGTCCCTACCTTTCCTTGCATTGATGAACAAACCGTTGAGACCAACTGAATCCCGACACCTAATCCAAGGACATTGAACACGGTTGAGATCGCCTCTCCTTTTGCAAATAAGTCACTAAGATTACCCTCTTTGGCAAATGAAGAATATATCGGTAGTCGTGTTGCTCTTGCAGCAACTACAGCCATTCCCTGTTAAAGAATGAATAATAATCTTTTCGTTTTGTTTTCACTCTTATTATATAAAGAGAACAATTTCAACCCATTTATGTGAAAAGAATCAGTTTATGTTAAGCATTAGTGTGAACTACATGAATAAAGGTAGCATTGTTTGCTCACTTTTCAATTTTGATGAATGTAGAAATTTTGCTCTCATAGGATTCGATGTTAGAAATATTTTGATACGAAAATTACAAATGACGAGACTTCCAAAAGATATCTATTTACGTGAACTTGAACTGGTTCCCCATCAATATAGACGCTAAAAGACGAGGTGCCTGAAAACCCTTTAACTCACAAGATTTGATTCTAAATGCTTTTTTCATGCTATGAGAGGGAAATGCCATATTCCCCAAAATAGAAAAGTGACCAAAGTATGTTGAACTTTTCATGATATATGCCCATTAAAATATTACATCGCTAACAGGTCAAATGGCTAATAAGTCAGCAAACGGGTCAAGCAATTTATAAGTCCCCCAAAGTGTAGTCAGATGTAAACAACCTACTTTGATTGCCTCATTCAAAAAAAACCTTGAATCGTTTCTTCAGTAACAGTTTCGTAATCATATATATACTCCTAGTTATTTACGAAACTATAAAAAGCAGACAAAAAAGTGGTGCCATTAACCCAACTGGTTTACACATGTTAGACTGAGTCTCACCTGCTAAACATACCCACCTTACCCGC
This sequence comes from Pulicaria dysenterica, assembly GCA_947179395.2. Taxonomy (NCBI): domain Eukaryota; kingdom Viridiplantae; phylum Streptophyta; class Magnoliopsida; order Asterales; family Asteraceae; genus Pulicaria; species Pulicaria dysenterica. Next base: position 83,689,669 of record OX359291.1, read on the forward strand.
CCATTTGCCACCTATAGTGAATAATGTAGAACTTTGTTACCTTTGCAAAATTCCCAAGGCCAGCCGTCTCAAGAAACAACGATGGGCATAGAGGTGAAAAGATTTCAAGAGCGGTTCCAAAGTCATAGAGCACATCAGCTACAAATTAAATAGGAAACTTTCTTGAAGTACAGTATACCATAGCTACATACACTTAAGAATATGAGGAAAAGTACATACCTAAAATTCTCCACCGTTTGGGCTCAGAATCCATCCGAGCACCTAAGTTGCTACATATTAGCTTTCCCATATGCTGCATTCCATCTTTTAGTATCTGTTTAACATCAAGAAAATCAGTAAAAGTTTTCTGTAGCATTGGGCGGCACCTTTGAATTTCTAGATTAATAGTTATTTCTTACCCAACTAACTGCAGTTGCTTGTGCAGGGGTAGGTCTCAAACCTGCAGCATATAGCAGTGACTGCAAGGGGGTAAAATACATATTGCTACAATGACCTGTTCACGGATTATGTAAAAATGAAGTTTAAGAAACGGGATTGCTTTCTATGTGTCAGAAAAGGACCTGAGTAGATAGCACAGATAGCGCTGCACTTGAAAAATGCTGTAATGCTCTAAATTGTGTGTATCTAAGGTATCCTTCATTAACACTGCAGTAGCAAGAGATGGTAGGATTCATGGAACATAAGAAACAACACTAATTGACTTAACATATGTGAAATCAAGTTTCATGTACTTGCCTATATGGATAACCAGAGGGGAAGAATTTACTAATAAAGGATTCAGCCATTTTGTGGATAATGGGTCTTGAATCATCAAGCACCTTTACCTAGAAAATGAAAAACCCACAAGATTCAATTGTCAGTCTTCCAAACATACTTAATTTGAATATATTAAGAAAAGCTTGAGCATTTATATAAGGTAGATCACAACCAAGAGATGTCTGTAAATTCAACTATTCACTAAACATCTACAAAAGACTGTGATACATTATGTTTTACATGAGCACATCAAGGAATGATGGGTTTGATTAGCAAAATTTGATGATTAAAAAAGGGTTAGAGTTCATACTACTAAGACCACTCAAGATATCTTCAAATCATTTCTACCAAGTAGTCAATATGGTAATCGCCAAACAATCTACACATATCCAAATCACCCCTAAGCAACTAGTTGCCTTCAATATAAATCTAACACCTAACATGTCATCAGAAGCTGCGATTGTAATGGCAACCGGGGAGCAGCGAACTCCATTAATGAGGTAAAATCTCAGCACAACTCTAAAAATCGGAAACAAAATCTTATATAAACAATTTTAAGATATAGAAGAGATGGTAAATTATATATGACGGTACTAATTATGAAATTGGATAAGGATTATCGAAAATGTAAAAAGGTGGATTGAATACTGACGGAGAACTGGCCGTCGGGTTGATAGAGGAAGTGACGAGAGACAGTATCGGAGGTCTCAGTCCACGACACAGACACGGCGACTTCTTCTGACGGCAGATTTTCCGGTGAGTTCTTCTTCAGCATTTTAATATTTTCCTGCCACCAAAAGCATCAGATGATTAACACAGAGAGAAACTAACTAGCATAAATAAGGCGTTGATCGGAAGAGAACAGACCAGCGACTTCATGGATGGAAGTGGAAAGAAGACGAAGGAGAGACCTGCAGCCAACTATTTGATCGGACCGGTGAAGCCGTTATTTACAAGAGGTAGGAGGAGCAAAGCAGGAGACATTGTTTGCGACGGCCCCTACGACGTCGTCTCCAACGACTGCAAGAAAATTTTCAACATGCGCAGGCGTTTAACTTTATCTTTTAAGAATCTTTGTTTGTGAATAAAGTGTGGTTGATGTCCTTATGCTTATAAATATATTTTCTTTTTGGGACAATAATCCTCAAAGTTTTACTCTTTTTTTATTTAACACTCAAAGTTTTTTTTAATCTAAAATAACCATTAAGTTTGAGTTACCTCTTAGTTTAGCCCTTATCTCATTTATTTACCTACAACTACGGGTTGCATCAAATTAGGGCTTGAAAAAAACGATTTCATCTGCTAACAGTCTAGAGAGTGGCTAACAGGGGCGACGGAAGGGAAAATTACACGGGCGACGGAAGGACAAATTTCGTCGACGGAAGGGAAGCACGCCAGCAATAGGTCCATCGTTTTTCACCACCATCATCGATTTCACCAGGTCCACCGTCGATTTCACCAGGATCAAACATCAAGAAAGTTCACTTGGTGAAGTCGACGGAAGGGAAGCACGCCGGCAGTAGATCTCGTCGACGGAAGGGAAGCACGCCGGAAGGACATATCTCGTCCACCATTGATTTCACAGTGAGTTCACCTGGTGAAGTTCACAGTCGAAGACTTACAGATGAAGATAAGTTCGACTGGTTACCTTCACGTTTGACATCTGGTCATCATGCTCTGCTCACGTTCGACAGGTTAGGTCATCATGTTCGACAGGTTACCTTTGCGTTCGAGAGGTACTGGTTACGCGTTCGAGAAGTAGGGTTTTGCACTGTTCGATTGCTAACCTGCGACTACTCAACTCCCGCCTGTTCTAATTTTTTTATAAAATCATGATAGACATGTAGGGTAACCTTCTCAACCGGTAGAAGGTAACAATAATCCCGTTTTTAAAAAGAATTCATTGATTGAGGATTAAAATGAAATCTAACTCAAACTTGATGGTTATTTCATGTTAAAAAAAACTTTGAGGGTTAAACCAAAAAAGAAGTGAAACTTTGAGGATTATTATATGATTAACCCTTTCTTTTTTTATGAGTGCAAAGTTTGTTTTGTAGAATTTGAAAAAATTGAATGAAATAGAATTGAAATCAAATTCTTTGCTATATAAACTTGTTTTTGAATTAAATCTCATTTATTTGAATATTTACATTCACTCGAGTAATGAAAAATCTATTCCATAATTAGACTAGTAACAACCAACAATAGAGTTCAATAACAACAAACAACGTGAATCACTGATGAGAAAAGAATGGTTTTGGGTCAATCATGGGTCCGTCAAGCAACCCCCAAAAGCTTCATGGGTTATGACTTATGAGCCATTTGCTCATCAGCTTCTTTACAACCCACTGAGCCCATCAATGATTCTTTGGGTAAGAAAGGTAAATTACAAAAAGAAAAAAAAATGAACATCTGATGAAATTCATCAATAATTCTTCATCATATGCACCAGATGAATGAGCCTTCAATTCATAATAATCACTGATATGCATGTATATACATCAATAAACAGGAATCTTTTTAGGACACTATTAACGGCAATCCAATTCTCCAAACAGTTATTATACTAACAAAACCAAGCTTCTGTTATATCTTTAACCTCTTTGGTAGCATAACTAGCTCTAAGCCTAGATAAAAGCTAATAGTTCATATCAAATCCAGATCATCTTCATAGTCGAAATCAGGTTCACTGTACTGCCTGATTCTTCTCACATCCCTCGGTCCAGGTCTACCCTTCTTTGGTTTTCCCCTGACCAAATAACACATTCCAAATATTCAGCACTATCTAATGTAAGATAGAACAGATCAAACGATTAAAAACCAAATTGAATTAGTTATGTAGAAGAAAATGCTTACGGGCCCATCCCAGATGCAGCTCCCAGTGCGGCCTGCTCTTCAGTCTGCAAAATTGCATAGAAGTTGATAAAAATTGCAACTTGATACATAAAAGTTGAAAAAGAACAGACTTTGCTACACATTGACAAGAAGCAGAAACTCTTTATATACATATAAAAAAAAGTTTCTGGTAGGCAACACGAACCAACAGGTGGCAATATGTTGGGTAATAAGTCGAAAGGTTCTGGTCAAATAGGTAAAATTTTACAGTTAAGTCCACAAGTTGTGTTTATCTTATCACATTTTAGCCCACTTCCTATTAAGATTTATATAGCGAATATGTTTATAGCAATTGGTTATTACAACTATGGGCTACTCTTTATTTAAAGCAATATAAGAGGTTGTAATCATTAGAGTATGCTTTGCGAGACGTTTAAATTGCATCACTGGTTTGAACTTTGCTAAAATTTTGTTAACTTGAAAGTTGTACTGTTTAACTATTACTAAAAAAAGAACATTTGGTGACAACATGCAAATATTACAAACAAAAAATAAAAATGAAAATTCACAAAACCTACCGCTGGTGAGGTAACTGACGATAGCGAAAAGAGCCTATCTTCGGGCTGAAATTTCCTAGTTCGCTTGTAGCTGCAATCACGAAAAGTAATCACAATTTTAATTACTTTACCTCTCTACTGTCCCGAAAAAGTTAACAAATTGCAAGATTTACTATTTTGCAAGGATTCCACGTTTAATTATCTGTTTGTCCATAACCAACATCTTGTCAGCGGGTATTTTAGATTTTTAACAAACAATTTGCAGTTGCAAATTTCACGGACCGGGTGGACTATTAACAGAAGAATACATCATAAAATGACAGAGACGTAAAGTAGAAGTTGAGGGCAAGATTTTAGGATTTACAGTGAAGTGCTCTTAGATGCTGACAGAAACCCTTCATAACCTTTTAACACATTTCCGCATTGGCTTGGATCCTGTAAATAAGCTGTTTCCATGTCATAAACCTGGAATCAAACTTAAACTGTTAAACCATTTAGCTCTTATATTATTTTAAGAGTTATAAAAACATCAACAATCTTATGGCAGAGAATTTAAGTTTTTAGAGCATTTATTATTAAAAAAAAGTCACTCAAGGCAAACAATTGAAGGATTCATCAGTAGTGACGTTGACAGTAAGAAAAGATTTACACGGTAGTAAACTTTTTTAACAAGATTGACCCAAACTGCCATACATGACCTAAAATCCACATAATGAAATACCACAACCACAATCCTGCTTTCCTCCAAATGCAAAAACCGATTTAATGCAAAACTTCCATATAAGCATTGTGTAACGCACTAAAAGTAACTGCAAATGACGAATCATAACGCTAAAGAAAGAAAACACCTTATTACTTTGAGATGATAAATAAACACTCCCTCTGATTCAAATAAGATCGTGGTTTACAAGTATAACGCTGTTTAAGGAAGAAATACTTTGATTTGTTCCATTAAACGGTTGGTTCATGTCATTATTTTTTTCATCAGAAGGCATTACGTACGCCCCATGTTAGTGCATGATACCCAAAGGATACCATGTCCCCTTGGCATGATACGCAAAGGAAGAATTCACAATTACTGCCCCTTGACCTAAATTCTCAGGTAAGCCCCACAACGATCTTGAAACTCCATTACTTAGAAAGTTGATTAAACACACATAATGTAGGTGATATTGTGAATCTTTTTAATAGCCCTAGCCCTCCAATAACCTAAAATCTTTGAATTTCACTTGTGAAAGAGGCTACTGCAAAAACACACCAGAGGTGAAATGTGAATCTTTTGCTAGCCCTGCATTGACGCAAAATCTTGAAACATTCCATGTTTAGAAAGTTAGGGTAACCCACTTACTAGATGATTACAGATATAAAGATCTAGAAACTTTTTCTTATTCACTGAAAAATTCCTCAATCCCAAATCAGAAAACAGTATTCAAAGATCGAACGAACCTTTGAGCGAATCAAAAGAACAAAAAACCTAACGATCGAATGAAAGGAAACAGATTGTAATGTTATGGCAAGTAACGAAAACCTTTAAGAAGGTGCAGAGTTAAAGATGAAGAATCAAACCTGTTTTTCGATACTTCGAAGTTCCTCATGATGCTTGGCTCTTTTGCTAAGAACAGCTGCGATCAGGGCTGATGGGCTGGAAGAGTTTTGTTGACCTAAACATAAGATCGAATATTAAAATAGAAATTGGAGTTGTAATTGAACATTTTAAATTAGAAAAACAGAAGAAGAATCACCCTCGTGAGGAATACCTTCAGATTCCATGTTTTTTTTACTGCGATTTACAGTGTGTGATCGTGAGTTTGTAGAAAACCCTTATCGTACTCCTCAAAATTCCCAAATTTATTTAGTAGATAGATGCATGGGATGGCAGGGATTAGTAAACAGTAAATGCATTTTGTTGTACAAACGAATATTGCGTAATCTGATGGCATTTCTTCTTTTATATTTTGTAACAGCATATAACGACATTTTTGTTATATTTGATAAACTATAAATATATTTTCCTATAAAACTAAACAAAGAGTTTTCTTATAAAAAAAATTACCAAATGAAATAAAGAAGCTAACTTAAACACCGTTTTAGTATAATACATTTACTATTTACACAGCGGCGAACCTAAGGCTTAAGTGGCGGTGACATGGGACATCAGCCAATTTTATCCCCGTAGTGTATATTTTGATTTTTTCGAGGCGGTGCTTCCATTTTGTAATATACATTTCGATTTTTTCGAACTAGTGCTACCAACTATTATAAATCCTGGGTCTGGCCCTATATTTACATACCATGTAAACATATGTAGACATTATTATATAGAGCAAATTGTATGAAAATACAAACAATTTTGTCTTAGTTACAATTGTATATAACCAATTTTTTATTTTCAAAAAAATATAATCAACTTTCATAATGCACTCCTTTTATGCAAACAACTTTATTCAGAATCTGGTTTTTAGTTACCATTTTATACAATGAAATTTGTCATAATTCATACTGTATATAACAACTTGCATATAATAAGAAGATTATGAAAACTGATTGTATTATTATATACAATAATAATTAAGACAAAGTTAATAATATTTTCGTCAAATTTACCCTATTATATATATATATATATATATATATATATATATATATATATATATATATATATATATATATATATATATATATATATATTATCAGTTGTTTTTAAAGTTATGAGTTGAAAAGTTTAACAGTGAATAAATATATAATTAAAAGAATAAGATTAAATAATGTTTAATGGTGAATAATTATATTATTTTGATTTTGTATTATCTTAACAAGTAACTTAAAAATATTTGGGAAGAGGAAACTAGTCGCCGTTTTGGAACAAACAAAACAAAGACGAAAAGAAAAGTCGGCAAAGTTGCGTTGAGTTAACGCAACGCAACACACTGCCTCCCCAAACCATCGATTGGGATCGGACTCCCATCTTCCTTCCTTCCTTCCTTCCTACTCTGCACCAATCTTTTCGTTTCGCGGGTTACCCGTTACCTTATCAACCTTCAACCCCGTTTCTAGTGATCGTCGAGTTCCTTTTACCCAAACTCAGGGGATCGATTATTCACGTCAAGATCAGTCATGTCGTTCAGATTCGGAGGCGGGGTACGTATTCATCTAAACATTTCTACTTCTTGTCGAATTAGAGGGGTGGGGGATGTTTGCTCACCTGTGATTTGGCAATCTGGTTGAACGAAACAGGATGCCGTTGAGCTATTCGACGAATTGTCATCAGGCTGCCGTTTGTATTTGTGGTTGTGTATAAGGAGCTCTTGTTAGTTCTGGTCAAGTTACAAATTTGAATTTAAACCCAGTATCTTACTTGGTTGTTTGCAAAGAAAGACCAAGTCCAATGATTTCAAAGTCAAAATCGTTGGTTAATCCTTGCTCTGTTATCATGAAAAAGGAACTCTGTTTTCTAAGAATCAACGACTCTGACAAATTGGAAACATAAACAACGTATTAACTTTGTGTTTATAATGCTTCTCGGTATTAATTCTTACGTATACGAAAACGATTTGCAGCCAAATGCTTCTTCTGGGATGGGTGTTGCTGAGCATTGCAAGGGCACATTCTTGGAACTGCAAAGGAAGAAGGCTCACCGTTATGTGATTTTTAAGATCGATGAGAAGAAAAACCAAGTTGTTGTTGAGAAAACAGGCAGTCCTGCTGAAAGTTACGATGATTTCACGTCGGCATTACCCGAGAATGATTGCAGATACGCCGTATATGACTTTGACTTTGTGACTTCTGAGAACTGTCAAAAGAGCAAGATATTCTTCATCTCTTGGTTAGCTTTCACCCCTCTTATTCTTACCCCTAAAGTTGAAGTTGTTTATTTTCATATATGCAAGATTCTTAATTTTTGTTAGATCCTAGAATTGTGTTCAATACATTTTAGGTAAGTTCATTATTGCATATGACATTAGTCATAGTGTAGGGGTATGTTATGTAAATACCCAATAGTATATATATGTAAGTTATCTAACCTAATGAAAAAGAAGCAGTCATTTTCTCTCATCTGTGTTCTTGGTTTACTCTCGTGTTCATACGCATACATTCATACCAGGACATATCATTGTAAGATTGCTTCCATATTTGTGCTTGATACTTACACACTACCAAGACTATATCATTGTGAGATTGCTTCCAATATTGATTGATGATACTTGACCATTTGGTACCTACAATTTTGTTTACGGGTGAGATTACTTGTAAATTATTGGTCTGTTCAGATTTAAGGGTGCAACTTTCTTCAAATTTAAAGGATACTGCTGTCTTTTGCACTGAACTTCAGTTTGTTTATGATTTGCATGTTGTGCAGGTCACCTGCTTCCTCACGGATCCGTGCCAAGATGTTGTATGCAACATCCAAATGCAGTCTGAGACATAATTTAGATGGTGTTCACTACGAGATTCAAGCTACTGATTCTACAGAGATGGAGCTCGAGGTACTCAGAGAACGTGTTTACTGATCATATTTATCTGCTTTTACATAGTGTTAAGTAGTTAACCATTCACTGTAAGGATCTTTTTTATGTAGTTTGTGACATATTGATTGTTATACATATATGCACGGTTGCATTCTGTCTTTATGTTGTTTCTTTATGATGTAACCATGGTGTCTTTTGGTGACACCAATAAACAGATAATTCAAATACTTATAATTATAATAATTTAATAACATGAAAATCACTTGGGCAATATGAAAAGTAAAGCATATAATCAATCAAATGTAATAAGAATATAGACTAAGATCATCATCCTTTAGAAACCTGTGGGTCAAATTGGGTAGACCCAATGAACTTTGGTTGAAATCTCAATTTATTTTATTTTATTTTTGTAATTAATCAGTGTGTATCTATTAAATAGCCACAACCTTTTGAAATAGAGTAGAAGGTTGTATATATTAATAATAGCCTTCCACCCTTCTAACCTATTTGATCATTTATTTAGGTAACGTTTGCTACTATTTGACCACTCTCATCTCACATACTTCACATATCAAATCAATCAATTATAAATTCAAATGTAGGTCATATGAAAGGGGGTCAAATAGAATCACCCTTAGCTAACTTTTGCAACTTTATCTATTTGACTTGCTGAATTGGGACGTTCTACTAGTAAAAGAGTCAAATTTGCCACCGGAGAACAAATGAAAACTTAAAATTAGTAATAATGAGTTGAAGAAAGTCACACAATAGCAAGATTATTATTTTAAACCTCCTAATCATGCTTGTAAACGATGAAGTAATGGTACCCGATACATTCAACTCTAGCTAAACTTGTGAACCCGTGGATTTGTTCTCGGTTTCACCAGACATCTCCTCTAGTGACTTTCCTTTTGATTCAGGCACTAGAAAAGTAAAGAAAACTCCCAAAAGATTTATCACACCCAACATGATCAATGCATTTTTCACTCCAATACCTGCCGGATAACCGGCATCTGTCTTGGTCGGATCTTGATTCTGAGCCAGGTACAAGAACCCGAAAGCACCCACCATTGCTCCTAGCTTTCCTGATGCTGCAGAGATACCATGGCAAGTCGACCTCACCCTAGCCGGGAAGATCTCAGCAGGGACCACGAATGTGGTCGTGTTAGGCCCAAAATTGGCAAAGAAGAAAGTTAACGAGTACATAACCACAAATTTGATATTGTTTTCAGGCCGAGTCCAGTGGTTGTAAGGAAATGCTAAAGCAAACATAAAGATTGTCATCATTGAGAAACCGATTAATTGAATCGTGAAACGCCCGATTCTATCAATCAAGAAGACGGTGAACCAGTAGCCAGGAACAGTACTGCAAAGAGCAATAAGCGTTTGTGCTCTTGCGATTCTGTAAACTTCTTCAATGGCGTTCATTGTTTTGGCCGGTGGAATCCAACCAATGGCGGTGAAGATGTCCTTTTGGAATAGATTTTGACTGTAGAATGCGATGTCAAGTAGAAACCAAGTGGTGGTGGTTCCAAGCAAGTGAAGCCCGTGTCGTTTCAGGAACTCCTTGCTTAAAAGGCCGTAACTATTTTCAGTTTTCTCATCGACCTTTTGTTGCTCGGATTCAATCTCGACGTGCAAGACTTTTGACATGTCTGCCGCCGCCTTGGTGGCATTCTTGGCCACTAAGGCGGTGTAACGAGGTGTTTCCGGCATCTTTGATCTTGAGTAAAAAGTAAGAAGAGCCGGGAGAGCTCCGACCATTAAAATAATCCTCCACACGTAATCTGCTTCAGCAACCGTTGATCTCACCGGATCAACTTCATACGATGGGGCATTAAACCGAGCATTAAATACCGACGACACGATAATGGCAAACACCCCTCCGCCCAAAATCCCGAACCCTTGCATCGCGAAAACCGCAGCAATAAAACCACCACGAGTCTTCTTATTGGAATATTCCGACATTATGGTGGCGGAGAGCGGGTAATCGCCGCCAATCCCGAACCCTAGCCAAAACCGGAAGAAGCACAGAGTAGCCATTACAGACTTGGGTGAGCTCCCGAAAGACAAACCCGAAGCAATCGAGCAGAGACACATGAGCATTAGCGTGATACCGTACACCTTCTTTCTTCCGAGCTTATCACCAAGCCACCCGAAAAACAACTGGCCGGCAAGGGTCCCAACGAGTGCGACCCCGTTCACCATGGCTGATACATTTGGCGGTAGACTTCCGGGCTTGGGTGATCCTGCTTTTGTGTAGTAAATTCGTCCAAGCATTTTGGTCACTAAAGAGATACAGAAGAGATCATAGGCGTCCGTGAAGAAACCCATTCCTGCAATCACTATTGCAGTGAAGTGATACCATTGGGTTTTGGCGCCATCAAGAGCACTAAGAACTTTCAGATTCTCTTTTGTCGCCATTGCTAATTAATCAATCAAAGCTTCTCCGATTCAAACCCTAATTCTGCAATCACACACAGAATTCGTCAGTTTTCGATCACTATAGATACAATTCTTAATGTGTTCTATAACATCACTTCGAAATAACTAAAGATCGCTATTCATGAGAATCGAATATCCATGCAGAAAACAGAGTAGGTGTTTGTTTGTGATTCATGCATGCATGTATAAGTAGACTAAAAGGATAATAATAATAATTAAATAAACAATTGAAGCAGACGAGAATTTAACGAAAAGGACGAATTGAAGGAATATTGAAGATGAACTGATACCGACCTTCCTTGATTTTCTGAAAAAGGATTGATCAGTTGGTGAGGGTGATGGAAGATCGGGAGGTTTAGATTTATATGCAACAAATAGTATGAGGTGGAGTATCTTGTATGGTATATTCTTTCTTGTAACGGCATCTTCGAAATTTCCATTCCACTCTCTACGGGTTAAATTTAGTTAACAATACTTCATCATTAAATCTTTCACTTTTATTTATTTTATGACTAAAATTACATAATTTGACTTTAAATATAAAATCTTAATTTTATTTGGTCAAATAATTGAGACGCTAAACAAAGATTATAACATGAGTAATGGATGCATTTAGCAAATTAAGAAGTCGGTAATCATGTACGGAAAATCAATCAACATTCATCAAGTTGTGCATTTGGTATGTATTTAATTTCTAGGCAAGCTCAATTAGGCCATGTACAAAGCACGGCCACATCATCTCCGCAAGCGACTAGAGATTTGCTCACCGAGCCGTATCGAGAAAGTTGGTAGCGCGTACCTTATCTACGTGTTGTTCAAACCATGCTTTCGTTTTTGTTAGATAAGCACGATTTAGTTATTTTGACGGATTTATGTGATGTTATGGCACAATAAGTTAATAAGTAATGACTATTTTATGAAAATTTGGCTATTATTTATTTATCATTTTATATTGAACGACTCCTAAATCTATTAAATATACCATTATCAAATACCAATACACGTTGAATTGGAATCTTATTCACTTGATGGTTTGCCTTTTTATATTAATAATAATAATAATTTTATATTATCTAAAATTTAAGAACTAAGATGATGATTTAAGTACTCAATAATATAATATAGATAAATATTAATTCTAAGTTAATAATTGTCTTTCAATTTAACATCAAACATCAATTGTCTTTCAATTTAACAGATGGTGTTGACTGACTATATATATGACATGGTGATTGCAATAAACGAGTCGACCTTTTTAAATTGGAACTTTAACTTACGCAATAGCGTACTTGAGAATTCTCTTTTTAAGATTACGGGGAAAAGACATCATAAATTTTTATAAAGGTCATTTATTTTCATTGAAATTAAATCTACCATTATATTTTTTTTAAATAGCAAAGTTAGTTGTTAGTAAGTTAGTAAAACCCCAAGTTAGAATTAAACTCCATTATCAAGATTTGAACCCTGGATCTCTTAGAAGGATTTGCCTCCCCCTCACTCTTAACCACTAGGCTAAGAGATTATTGGTATCTACCATTATATGAATAATAACAACATTATAACTTATTAGTAATTTTACCCTGATTATAATTAACAATAGACCCAATAAACATTACTAGAAAAACTAGCAAACTAGATCAAAACCCAAAAAGGTGAATTCGACTAACCAAACAAAAACATGCAAGTCATAAAAATTAAAAACACTTGACTAGATTCGACATTAGCTAACCTCGATTTTAATAACAAAAGTGAAAACTCAAAAACCCTGTACTAACACGTATCAACAATGACCCCACTAACCAACCAGATGAAGACAATATGAGATTAAGAATAAAGTTAAGTGAACTCCTCGAAATATTTAAGAATCACGAACCACGAATCGTAACCTGAAATCTTGAACGAAGAAATTCTAAACAGCAACCACAAACATAAACCGGAAAACTTAAACACGGAAGATAAACCACCCATAAAAACTACCTGAAACTTCTAATCCCAACCTTGTAACCACAAGCCATAAATCCAACCCACGAATCACCCACAAAAAAAACCCAAACCACACGAACCACGTGTCATAATCCTCACGAAACAACTTGGATGGTCGAACAAAGTCGGAAAATTAGAAACCTCGCCCGAACCCACAAACAACGGCGGAACCTTGCTGGAAAACTCAAATTCTCGAACAACACCTTGAACTTTGAAACCTCGCTGAAACCCACGAACAAGGGGGAACCTCACTGGAAAACTACCTAAATCACGAACCTCATACTAGCAGTGGAAGCGTAGATGTGAAGCCGTGAAGGTATATACATGATATAATAAAAAATTAAAGACGTGATTGTATTTATTGTATAAGCCATCAATTATTATTGTAATAATTAGGACACTTAGGTCAAGTATTTATTTGTTATACAATTAAAAAGAATTTATAATGATTATAAATTATTTTAAAATGGGAAAACTAAATAAAATCTAAATTAGATTTCAGTTTTTATTAAATTTATAATTTAGACCCATTTAATAAATTTTATTCATATTAGTCTTTTATTTATATTAAATGAAAGTATATTAATATTTCAAGATACTTTTTATTTAACAACAACGATTATATATGTGAAAAACAGTGACCGAGAAGATACTAGCTAGCCGCTAATTTTTTTTTTTTTTTTTTTTGAACAGCCAAAGAAGATTTTTCATTAACTCATAAAGGTTTAGATATACACTCTTATCATACCACTCTAACTTATCGCACATAAATAATCTCCAGACCCAACAACAGAAAATAGCATACAATATCCCAATCAATACCACAACCCATCATCAAATACTAACCCAGCCTTAGAAAAAACGACACACCATCACCTGCGCAAGAAGATCATCGGCATCAAAGTAGCTCACCAAGCATCGAGCAAACTCCATGGGACTATAATCCAATGGCAATGACAGGGTTTTATATGATGGCCACATATCAGCATCACATAAACCCCATCAGGTAACAACCCAGTGTTTGATAATCCCTGCAACATCACTTGAAACGGCGTCCAATACCTCAAATGAATAGCACGCAACGCCTCGATCAACACCTTCAGACTATATCCGAAGGCCCCACTCTCAATGTATCACACCACGAACCACATACTCCAGGAGCAACATCTATCTGGCACCGCTACCGTCATAGTTGCTTATTGAAACTAACATAATATGGGGTAATAAGCAACCACTGACGAAAAAACTCTGAGGCTCAACAGGGTAGAACTAACTAAAGCGATGAACAATAATCACTCTCACCCCCTCTCACAACGAAAATAAACAACAACTTCCTTAACCTAAAACAACAAAAACTCTGAGGCTTAAATGGTTAAAACGGGAAAAAGGCACCCAACAAACACAGCCCACCTCCTAACCTCCATACACCATATTCACACCCACACCTCCACCCTTATAGCAACAGAACCTAAGTGGCCCCCAACCGCACCAGCCTCTACCCAGAGCATTACCTCACTCCAGCCCTCCCCCACCCGAGGATATAACCCAGATACCGCAAGAGACCACGAAATCTGAGGCTTGAAAGACGGATTTGCATTAGCTAAACTAGATGGCCTAGCAAATCAAAACAGGATTGAGATGTCCCCCTTATCACACCATGGCTACAAAGGTGCAACCTCCTGCACAATAACATAAAGTATAAAGTAAATTAAAGGATACAAAACAAAGCAAAAAAGAAAACTATAAAGTAAATTAATTTTTTTTATTTTTTTTCTGAAAAACCAAATTTTATTAGAATATATCCGAATACTCCAAATTAATCTAGCAGAGGTAGAATATTCAAAACTACACTAATGAATCCAGTTTAATTTCATATCTAAAACATTATTGTATGAAACTGAATACATTTGTATCTAAAGTTAATTAGTTACGGTGTATTTACAAGGAATGTATCAACTACTATCATCCATTATGAAAAAAAGAATCATGTTGATTTACTTGCATTACTTTTATATGTTCTATTTGAAATATTTCAAGCGAACGATGATAGACTAACTTGATTGGGCCTCATAGATATATCATGAACCAATACAAAGGACCCTTCTAGACATGGCCATCACGACATTTACATTTTACAGTCTATTATTGCTAGTAGAATTTTTTATTTTGTTATAATAAAAAAAGTTAAAAGCTTAAAAAATATTTTTAAATGATAAAAATAAAAAATTGGTTAAATACTTAAATATAAGGTTAGAAGTATTATAACTATGATATATGTAAATTATGATGGACTAATATGTTATTAAGTTTAAAAATAATACATGAAATTTTTTATAAAAATTTTGATTTAAATTAAAGTTGAATGTGATTTTAACTAAGAAAAGTCCAAATTAAATTTCACTTTTTACTAAAATAGATAGTCAAGATCATACAATCAAAATTTATTTATTAAATAAAACATTAAGATCGTAAAATAAATTTTATGCAAACTATTCACCGACGCCTCCCCACCAAAGTGAACCTTCACAAAAGAGGTATCATCGTGTTGTCATGCACTTGTCCTCTATGCGGTGGCGAAGACGAGTCTGAAGACCACATATTTGTGCGATGCCCGGTTGCAAAAGTTACTCTTGCAGAGATAAGTAAGTGGTGGAACGTTGATTATGTTAATTTCGTAGACTTAGAAAGTCTGCTCAACTGGGGTGGCTCATTGGGATACAAAGGCAACACTTATTTAATTTTTACGGGAGTCATTCATATTTTTCTGTGGTGGATTTGGAAGATCAGAAACAAGAAAGTATTCTCTTCTCAAACGTGTGGGGATCTCAATGTTTTCAGCCAAATCCAGGCCTATTCCTACTTTTGGTTAAAGAACAGGATCGGAGGAGACAGTATTGTGCACTCGTGGAGCAGCTGGTGTCTACTTCCAGCCCACTGCTTTTAACGTAATCTGGTGTTACTGTTCTTTTTAGTTTGGTGTTGTTTATTGCTGTTTGTTGTTGGTCGTCTGTTTCCACATTATTTTATTCCGGGTTGTTGTTCGTCGCACTAGCAGCTTGCTAGTAGACTGTTGTACATTTTATTTTATCAATATATTTGGTTATGCTCGGGGGGTGATGGTCGAGCCGAAGCTCTCCCGTGTATAACCTTTGCCGTTCAAAAAAAACCGTGTCAACAAGATATATTTAATTCTACATGTTTTATTACAGTTTGTATTTAATTTTAAAAAAATTTAATTCATTATATACCAACAACTTTAATTTTAAAACACACTATTTAATGTATTGGCCTGTTTATTAAGTAGGTAACCCTTCATTTGTTTTTTCCCCCTTACATTTATACTTTTTGGACTTGTGATAACATCACTAATTAGTGACATGTCACATATTTTATATTATTTTTTGATATCATCATCATCATCATCATCACCACCACCACCACCACCACTACTCCTACTACTACTACTATTATTATTAATATTATTATTATTATTATTATTATTATTATTATTATTATTATTATTGTTGTTGTTGTTGTTGTTGTTGTTGTTAATGTTGTTGTTGTTATTGTTGTTGTTACTGCTGTTGTTGTTGCTGCTGATACTACTATTGTTGTTGTTAATAATAATAATAATAATAATAATAATAATATTAATAATAATAATAATACAATTATTGTTATTATTATTTATTAGTTTTCTTTTTTGTTTTTAGTAGTGAAGTGATAATTGATAACATACACGTAAACCCGGAATTGATAGAATAAGTGATCACACTATGAATTGAGCGGTGAAAATTTGCTGTTAATGTGATAATATAGTGAAGAATAATAACACCAGCATAAAAAAGTAAATGATGCAAATTTAGGATCTATTTGTAATTTATTAAGATGTGTTATATATGTTGTTGTTGTTGTTATATATGTAGTATACATAATATTATATTATTGATGTAGCTTAAAATTTAATAGATTGATCCTAATTTAATGTAGTGAATAAAAATTTTAAATAAAAAAGTCAACTTGAGTTTTAGTTTTAACCATTTTAAGTTAAATATGAGTTTCAAATTTGATCCAAATAAATGGTTATGATTTACAAATCCTAATCACTAACTAGATTCAACAATTAGCGATGTTTCAAAGGATATCATCTTATATCAAGATACTTCTAGCCCCTCTCAACCTTAGTGTTATGATCATCTCAACTTATTAATGATTCACATAAGATGTTTCCGACCACTTTTGATTTATTTTCATGGCTTATGATACATCCGTTCAATTATCATCGTGCATCATCTTACTCTAGTTTTATGTTGTCTACAGCAGCTTCAACGTGTAGTTTCTTCAACCATCAATTACGATAACAAAATAACTATATATCAATACATATTTATGATTGGGAGATAACATATACACAACATTTCATATCTATTTTATTCATCATCGCAAGTTTCTCTCAGGAATATGAGATTAATTACATCAATTTTTTATGACCGAGAGATAATTTATACATAGCATAATCTAGTCATACATGATAATAAATTGCTATGTGGATACTTTAATTTGTTGAGTTGAATACAAAATTTGACTTTATAATAAAGAATATGAACACTTGAAGAAAAACAAAAGTGGAGGTAGGAAGGGTGGGCACTAACCATGTGTTAGTCCATTCTCTAGGGCTATGGCTTAAAGTGGTACCTTTCTGCCAGTGTCCTTTTAACTTATTTAAACCATATATCCAATTGGAAATGATGGTCAAAGGAAACAGTGGCCTTACAATTTCGATTTTTCTTTTTAAAAACAAGAGTGGGTCATCAGCATATTCTTCATCAAATAATGGTTAGGTTTTACTTCTTATAACCATACTAGTTGAGTCTCACGCTGTGTTACGTACAACCCACAGAGTTTTACGTTAACATCTTAAACATGAACACGTAATATTGTAAGACATTTATGTATATGGTACATTTATGTGTTCGTCATAAATCGGTCAACTCACATTACATATAATTACACGTTAATGGAAATTAATATATTTCAACTATATAGCAATGCAAACTTCTGAAATATATATAGTAAATGCAAATCCTCGCACACAAGTACAATACACATTACTTGTTTCATCATATTCAAAGATCTGGTATTCACTATGTATCTTCTAGCAGTAAGCAGAAAGTAGAAAAAATATGGTAGTAATCGTATATCTCTTATTGATGAAGGACTACTCCTTTTATACTACAAAGTAAGAATGTACTGTATCTATAGCTATCTAACAATAATTAACAGACTAACTAACTAAGTAACAAACTTTGTACAAGTATTAAGTCTTAACATCCTCCCCTCAAGTTGAACCTTGGTGAATGTCTTGAAGGTTCAACTTGGACAAAAGATTTTGAAACTGAGGTCCATACAATCCTTTTGTGAATAGATCAGCTACTTGCTCTTTTGTGGACACATGTTTCGGAAGTACAAAACCAAGTTTGTACTGATCTCTTACAAGATGACAATCAATGTCAAGATGCTTAGTTCTTTCATGAAACATAGGATTTTCTGTGATATGAATTGCTGCTTTGTTATCACACCACAATGCAATAGGTAATTTCACCTTAATTTTTAAATCTCTTAAGATGTAGCTGATCCAAAGTAATTCACACACAGTAGCAGCTAAGCTCCTGTATTCTACTTCGCACGATGACCTTGAAACAGTGTTCTGCTTCTTCGTTTTCCATGATACTAATGACGACCCTATGAAGATGCAATAACCAGTCAACGATCTCCTGGTATCTCGACATGTTACCCAATCAGATTCACTGTAAGCTGTAACATTCATGTCTGATGAGTCTTTATCGAAGAACAAACCCTTTGATGGACAGCCTTTTAAATATTTTAGCACATGTATAGCAGCTTTCCAGTGTATATCAGTTGGCTTATGTAAGTATTGACTCAATTGCTGAACAGCATAGCTTATATCAGGCCTTGTAAAATTGAGATAGAGTAACTTTCCAACTAACTTCCTGTATTTTTCAGGATCTGTTAAAAGAACTCCTTCATTTGAACTTAATTGCACATTTTTAATGATAGGACTAGATGTTGGTTTAGCTCCAGTTAATCCCACATCTGATAATATGTCCAAAACATACTTGCGTTGATTAACATACAAGCCCTTTTCAGTTCTAAGCAAATCAATTCCCAAGAAATAACTTGCATCTCCAAGATCTTTGATAGTGAAATCCTTGTGTAGAAAATTCTTAACATCAGCAATGCAACTCTCATTTGGTCCTGCAATCAATACATCATCAACATAAACCACAAGAGACACAAATTCATCCTGTTCACCTTTTGTAAATAAGCAATGGTCATGTGAGGATTGTGTAAATCCAAAACTCAAAAGCTTATTGCAAAACTCTATGTGCCATTGCCTACTAGCCTGCTTCAATCCATATAACGACTTATTTAGTTTACATACTTCTCCTGTCTTGGCCTTCTCATAACCTTGTGGAGGAGTTAAGTATACTTCTTCATCTAAGTACCCATGTAAGAAAGCGTTATTTATGTCTAGTTGGTGTAAAAACCAACCTTTTGACATTGACAAAACCAACAAAATACGAACTGTGACAACCTTTGCTACGGGAGAAAAACTATCCAGATAATCCAAACCATAAACTTGATTGTATCCTTTAGCCACAAGTTGTGCCTTATATCTTTCAACAGTTCCATCAGGATGCAATTTTACTTTATACACCCACTTTGATCCAATAGGTTTCTTGTTTGGTGGTAAAGGCATAACAGTCCATGTGTTATTATTTTCAAGAGCTTCGATTTCTTTTTGCATAGCCTTTATCCACTCATTGTCATTACAGGCTTGTTCATAACAAGTAGGTTCATGAATTGTGGATATTGAGCTCAAGAAACTTTTGTGTGTTTGGGTAAGCTGAGCTGAATGGAGATATGGATAGGTAGGTGGAAAATGAGGAGAAGTAAAAGTCTTAGGAGTGGAGTCAGAACTTGTGAATGAACTTTTTGAGTACATGACATAATCATTGTACCAAGATGGATTTCTCCTTTGTCGAGTACTTGTTCTTGTTGCATTATGACCATTTTGATCAGTACGATTACTTTGAATATCAGTTGCATTTTCTTCTTGTTGTGGCTGTTGATTTTGACCATGTTCATTGACAAAATCAATATGATCCGAATTATAATCATCCGTAGGAATAAAATGATCAGTAGTAACCTCAAAAGGATATGAACCATTGTGACATTTGGAATCACGACCTTCTCATCAGTTAAACCTTCTTGAATATCTTTGAATGGAAACAAATGTTCATAGAACATCACATCTCTTGACATGATTATCTTCTTTGTACTAAGATCATAAAGCTTGTACGCTTTTTGACCTGGATTGAATCCAATAAAATAGCACATAGTAGCTCTTGATTCGAACTTTGTTTTATGAGGAATCACATTTGTTGCAAAACACAAACAGACAAAGACTTTCAGATTTGCATAAGAAGGTACTTTGTTATACAATCTTTCAAAGGGAGTCATCCACTTCAGCAACTTTGTAGGAAGAAAATTTATTATATGAGTTGCCATTAAAATTGCATCACCCCAAAATTGAATTGGTAAATTTGCTTGAAATAACAAGGCCCTAGAAACTTGTAAAAGGTGCTGATGTTTTCTTTCAACCCTTCCATTATGTTGAGGAGAATAAGGAACAGTCTTGTGATGAATTATTCCTAATTATGAGAACAAAATCTGACAATTATGATTGACAAACTCACTACCATTATCAATTCGTATTACTTTCACAGCTGTCTGGAACTGATTAGATACGTAAGCAAAGAAATTAGACAAAGTTTGACAAACTCGTGTCTTATCTCGTAATAGAAATGTCCATGTTGACCTTGAAAAATCATCAACAACTGTGAGAAAATAAGAAACACCAACAATGGTTTTCGATTTATATGGTCCCCACAAGTCAACATGAATAAGAGCAAAAATATGATCAGCAGAAGACTCACTATTTGGAAATGAAAACCTTTGTTGTTTAGCACGATGACACGGAATACAAGGTAACACTTCACTCACATTTTTAGTGGGAATGAATCTTAAATGACTTAGTGTTGAATCAGAAGAATGTCCAAGTCGTTTATGCCAAACAGAATAAGAGTCTTTATTCACAGTATGAACAACATTACATGTTTGAGATTTTTCATGAGAAACATGAACAGATGACTCTTTATTCGAAATGAGACTATCAATGTCTAAAACATACAGACCTCCAATTACCTTCCCATAAGCAATAGGTTTAGTAGTTTGAAGGTCCTGCAAAACATAATATGTGGGGTAGAAGGTGAATGCAACACTTGCAGATTTGGCTAATGCTTTGACAGATAACAAATTGCATGTGAACTCAGGAACATGTAACACTTGTTTAAGAGTTAAACGAGAATTAAGAATAATAGAACCAGTATGAATGACATGCTTGATTGAATTATCAGGCAAAAAAATAGGAGTATACTTAGTGACAGGAACAGACTTATTCATGGAAGACAGTTTTGAACACATATGAGCAGTAGCTCCAGTGTCAAGAATCCATGAATCTTTACCAAATTGACCATTCTTGAGTGAATTTAATAAGGACATACTCATACCTGCGAAATCTCCAAAGTGAGATAAATTCGCAAAATGAGCATCAGACTTCTGGTTTGATTTCATATATTCAGTGAATTGTTGAAACAGATCAGTCATAGGCTCTCCATTCACTTGATTACCTCCTCAAATTCATGTAATGGACTTTCAGCGTAATTAACGTTTGCCATATGTGCTGAATTCTTTTTCTTATCCTTGAGATCTTTATACCAATAAGGATAACCATGAAGTTTGAAACAAGAATCTTGTGTATGACCATTGATTTTACAGAAATTACAGTACCGGTCTCCGTTATTCCTCGCCTTTGGATCAACCTTATTCTTCTTGTTATTATTATAATTTGGAAGACGAGCCAACATAGCAGACATATCAGTAGGATTTGCAAAATTAACCTGTATTTCCTTTTGTTTCTCAACTGATAAAGCCATAGAATAGGCTTTATAAACTGTTGGAAGAGGATCCAAAACAAGAATCTGATTTCTCAAACCATCATATGAATCGTTTAAACCCATGAGGAATTGCATAAGTCATGTAGAAGAAGTGAAATCAGATATGGCCTTAGCAGAGCCACAATTACAAGGAGGTAATTGTATGAGACAGTTCAATTGATCCCACAGTTGCTTCAATTTCGTATAATATTTTGAAAGAGACGAATCACCTTGACTAATTGATGCAATTTGTCTTTGTAACTGGTAAATCAGAGGTCCATTACTCTCTCCGAAATGTTCTTCAAGCTCTGTCCATAGATCTCTTATTGTCTTCGCAAAGATAAAGGCTCCAACAATCTCTTTAGAAATCGCGTTTAACAACCAAGATCTGACCATACAATCGTTGCTAACCCATTCATCAAGCTCAGCTCCATCAGATTCAGGCTGCTTAGTACTTCCATCGATGAAACCCGTTTTCTTCTTAGCTCCGAGGGCTAATTGAATAGAAAACTTCCATTGCATGTAATTTTCGTTTCCACTAAGAAGATTTGAAACCAGAAACATATTCGGATCATTTCCTTTCGGATTAGGGTTAGGGTTGGAATTATTAACATCATGAATACTCATGGTTACAGAGTAAGCAGTAACGATAAAGGAACAAGTATCAATTTGGTCCTTGCTCTGATACCATTCTAGCAGAAAGTAGGAAAAATATGGTAGTAATCGTATATCTCTTATTGATGAAGGACTACTCCTTTTATACTACAAAGTAAGGATGTACTGTATCTATAGCTATCTAACAATAATTAACAGACTAACTAACTAAGTAACAAACTTTGTACAAGTATTAAGTCTTAACAGTATCTAATCTAACCACGTAAATATATAATATTCTTACAACAATAGAAATCTATTAAATAATTTAACATGAAAAAATGTCATGTCTGTTTTTTTTCTTCAAGACACTAAAAAGTATTAAACACACTCGGTATATAATAGACCAAAAACCGAAGTCACAACTCATTTTTTAACTTATTCTAGAAACACATACAAACATGAAACACACTCTCTTTCATATATCCCATCAAAACAAATCAAATCAATTCTATGAGAGGGTACATATAAAGTTGTAAATGAACCAAACATTTATGAACAATTTGTGAAATTGTTTGGCGGAAAATTTGTTTATATTTGTTTGTTTACAAAACGAACGAACATGATCAGGAATTTGCATTTTCATTTGTTTAATTAAGTGAACAAACACTAACAACGATTTTATTTTTTCATTTATGTTCATAAACATTATACAATATGTTTGTTTATGTTCATTCGCTTTTGTCCGTTTATGTTGGTTCGTTTATATTGGTTTGTATATATAAATATTAATAATATATACTAATTTTAGTCATATATATAATATAAATTACTTTAGGTAGTTAATGTTAAATACATCAAGTACCATTTATTACACTATCTTCTCACAACAAGATGAATGTGGTCTTGTGTAGAATCTTCCTTTACAAATCTTCACATATTATCATTTTATAGTTACTTTACCAAATTCTTTCTAATTTAAATAAAATATAGATTGGTAATAATAATATTCTTTTTTGTGTGTGCTCATTGGCCATTTTTACCCTGTAACTACAAATAAGAACTACAGAAGAAATGTGAATTAATTCACTCATACACGTTTAATGTTGTTTCATAAGTCATTAATAATAATGGTGAAAATAAAAAGTCTACTTATAGTTAAGATTTTATAATAATACCGACTTCTTTAAAACAATTTGGAATTTTTGATATTCTATACAAAAGAGAGAAGTCTGAAATGTTCAAATAAAATAGAACTAAATCCATACAATATACATGCAAAATTAACCGTTTAATATTTTATTACAAGTTTAGCCTTTCAGACTTATATACTGAGCATATATTATCAGAAACAAAGTGTTATGACAAATATATGCTAACATAATAAAATAAATCTATTTAAATAATTTAATTAGAATAAAATAAAGAAAATTAAAATTTGTCTTGAGCCATTTGAAAGAAAAAATAAAACTTATGAGATATTTATCTTCTTTAAATTTGCGATATAACTAAAAGTTTTTGTATATATATAAATACATTATTTAAAACAAAATGAGTTATATTCAAATTGTTTTAGGTAGGCGTTTTATAAATAAATATTGAGAAAATATATTACCAAATTGTACGTACTATGTTATGAAAATATTGTCTTTATTATTTGGTATTTTTATTTTTCGATAATCTATAAATACAAATGAGTAGAAATCTTGAAGTGAATAGTATGAGATTATTCATGGACATTGTCTATTTAAGAGGGATGTGATGCTTTATATATATATATATATATATATATATAATTGTGTACTATGTTATGAAAATATTGTGTTTATTATTTGGTATTTTTATTTTTCAATAATCTATAAATACAAATGAGTAGAAATCTTGAAGTGAATAGTATGAGATTATTCATGGACATGTGTCTATTTAAGAGGGATGTGATGCTTTTTATATATATAGGTAAATATACATTACACTACAATAATATTTCATTTTTTCACATTTATTCCATAAGACTTTGGAAAACATGTCATATTGATTTTACTTACGAAAGTTTACAAGATAACTATATTCTAAACACTAAGAAATTATAAAATCAGAACAATATTCAGGCTTATAATGGTAGAAAAGATAAGGCCACTTATAGGTGCATAAAATTTTAGTTTGTCTACAATTAAAAGTGTAGTCTACACATAATATTATAAATAATAACATTTATCAGGATTGGTTACTGTTCAATGAACAGTAATCTTTCTAATAAATATACATATAGTTTGAAGTTGCCCAAGTTAAACAACTGCTCCCTTGGCGCAATGGTTAGTCCATCACATTGCACGCTAAAGGTCCCGTGTTCGACTACCTGTTTTAATATCAACACCTTTGCTATAAGGTGGCCCCAAGTTCACATCTTTCTTTTGAAAGCCTAGGAGTGATATTCCATTTTTTAAGTGGTTGATTTAAAAAAAATATTTAATCATTTAAAAGATGTAACTAAGTTATGGTTTTTCTATTACTGAGATAAAGTTTTACTTTATTCATCTCCCAAATACGACTATCTATTTAATCTATCAAAACGTTGCTCTAAACAAGTGATTAATCAACTTTAGCTTTTATAGATTTCCAGTAACTACACTCAGTTAAAATCCATAACTTAAACATGTAATTTTGAAGATTTTGCAATGTGTATAGAGTCATCTAATGTTATGATAACGTGGAAAAAATTACACAAAAACTCCAGAAAAAAAATCATATTTAATATGAATGTAATTTGTTTTAGTTAGTTTTTATATTTTATTTGTTCATAGTTTTTCAATTTCACGGAATTGTGCGAATTCTTTATACCTCGTTTAGAGTAAATTATAAATTTTGTCAATATAATTTGCTAGAATTTTGAAATTGGTCCCTAGTGGACAAGTTTTACAAGCTTTGTCACATGCTATTTCCTCATAATTTGAAATCATAAAATTGCCCTTATGCCTTTATTTATTTATTTTCTTTTAATATTAACACGGTTTAGAATTAATAACATTTAATAGTTAAATAATTATTTAATTATAATTAATTAATTAGGTTAATCTTCTCTTTTAACCTTCGACAAATCACCATCTCTTGTCAGTTTTATCAACTACAGTCATCACCTACGGTCATCACCATGTACAATTTATCTAGAGAAAGAGATGTAACACTTAGGTATATTGATGACAAGAAAACTAGCATTGGTGCCCAGATTCTGGAGATGATGGGATGGCAAGTGGGTTTAACCGAAATATTTGTAAAATATCATTAATGTTAAAAATAATTAAAGATAATTAATAAGTTATGTAAGGTAATTTAGTTATTTAAAATAGAAGAGACCAAATTCAGGTCTAAAAGAATAAAAAATCATAAAAATATTACTACGAAATCATATATATAATTTTGTTACATGTAGTTAATGTGTTAAGACATATTTTAAGATAAAAGAATAATATAGTTTTTTTTGACAGGCTGAAATATATATATATATATATATATATATATATATATATATATATATATATATATATCAAATGTTTAAATACACTGTACATAAGATTCACATTTAACAAGCTGTGAATGTGAATTATAAAAAGACTGTTAATTTGCTAAATGGGTCAACATGAAGCCACTTACCAGATTAACAATCCCCAAAATATTACCTAACTGTACCAAAATCCACCGAGCTTAATATCTATTGTATACACGACATATTCTTCGGATCCGTTAACCAAACCATCCACGATAGTGACGCACCTGTTTTTGAACGAGCTTTGAGCTATTGAAATAGTGTTAGCTGAATTTCA
Source organism: Pulicaria dysenterica (assembly GCA_947179395.2). Lineage (NCBI taxonomy): Eukaryota > Viridiplantae > Streptophyta > Magnoliopsida > Asterales > Asteraceae > Pulicaria > Pulicaria dysenterica. Next base: position 83,716,203 of record OX359291.1, read on the forward strand.
AAGAACATTTGTCATACCGGCACCATAATGTTTTCAAACACAGCTTTGTTTCTAGTTTTCCAAATGATATATGCTGTTGTCCTTACCACCAGTTCCCAAACCTTAGAAGCTTCCGATTTAAGTGACAAACCTGGAGCCGTAGTTAGATCTTCAAATGTTGAGATCATATAGAGGATGTGGATCATGCAATTTTCTCATGCCCAAACCTCTTCCCTCTATGGGAAAAGATACACAGGTGGTGGGGACTTGATTTTCATTCGGCGGTAACATTTCAAGATTTGGATAAAGCAATGATTTGCTCGAAAGGAAACAATCTCATTTGGAAGTTGGTCACTAGAGTCGTTGGGTACTTAGTTTGGAAGGATCGGAACGAGTTAGTATTTTTAAATGCTAAATCCAAGGTCAAAGGCATTTTGGTAGACACACAACTACTTCTATTCCAATGGATAAAATCGAGAGCAACGAAAGCAAATAACATTCTTTGGCAAGATTGGATCTTAAATCCGTCTGGAGTTGTTATCAAGAGTTAAATATTCTCCATCTTTTTCGCATTGTGATTTAGTTAGTATAGTTTTTGGAGTGGTTTCGTAAGCTAAACGGCTTAGTATTTTTGGATAGCAGGGAATTATAGGGATATTCTAATTTCACTACTGGTGGAATGGTATATCCTTAATTGTAAATCCTTGGCTTGTTCTTGTGTAAATCTCGGCATATATTACTTAATACAACATCTGCCTTTCAAAAAAAAAGATCTTCAAATGTACATCCACCATGGAATGTCAATCCCCACCACTTGTGAATAATTTCCCAAACATCAGTTATTTTACGACAAGCAAAGATAGCGTGAGAGATGGTCTCCAAATCCTCTTTACATTTCGGGCAAAGTATGGTGTGGAGATCGATTCCCTTCTTATCCAGTTTTGTTAGAACTGGCAGCCTGCAACGATCAACTCTCCATGCAAAGATCGGCACCTTTTTTGGTACTAAACTTGACCAAAACGTTTGGTAGCCCTGCATGACATTATTGTGACGATTCTGAAGTTTTTCATCTATCACTCGCCGTACCCATTTTACCGAGAAGTTGCCATCAGTATTCCGGAGCACGACCATATATCCATCTTCTGTTTTTGTATTGGAACACCGTTCAGCAGTTGCATCAAATTCTGGAATTCTGATTGAACTCTTCCCACCAACCGGTAGCCGTCACCAATGTTCCATGCCCAAGTATCCTCCTCCCACTTCCCTGCCGATTGTACCTGTAAATTATCTACACCAACTTTTCTGAATAGCCTTGGGAAGGACTCTGCCAAGCAATTATTCCCCACCCAAGAGTCTTTCCAGAAGTTAATATTAGCCTCATTCCCTATCTCAACCTTTAACGACGATTGGACCTGTATCCCGATGTTATTTAACTCCCAACCCACATTTTTAATCCCAACCCATACACTTGTACCCTGATTAAAAGACACCGAATTTAAGCCACCCGATGTCTGGGTGTCCCGGTGAATGCAATCATGAAGAAACGTTCAAGTTGGGAGATGGTCACGAATAAAATGGAATCAAGATTATCAAGTTGGAAAGGGAGACTTCTATCTTTCGGCGGTAGACTAATCCTAATCAATTCTGTGATGTCTAGTTTGCCGGTGTATTTCTTATCTGTGTTTCGTGCTCCTCCATCGGTACTCGTATCCTTTGATAGAATTAGGAAATATTTCTTTTGGGTAGGGGTTATGATAATAAAAAAATCTGTTGGGTCAAATGTGAGAAAATTGCTCTAAACAAAGAAGGGGGGGGGGGGGGGGGGTATAGCTTATTACAAGATATACATAATAACATCAAGAAAGTCTCAAAATAGTAATGATTAGCATGTTATGACATTCGACTTGTATGTAATAAAAAGGTAGTTATAGTGTTATACATGTATACAATCTATACTCATTTTCCACACAAAGTGCTCTAACTTTATGGAAAGGTACAACCTAAATAATTGTCAAACATTTAATTAATGGATAATGACAAACTTCAGTTCTACCAATAACTTTATATATATATACAATGAGACTAGAACGAAAAGGAGAACATCTTATCAATAAATATGATAGTTTGGTACTACTAAGCTACAATCTCTTTGGTAAATATTTATCAAATTAGTTGTTTATTTGCTTATTTAAATGAAAGGATTCATTCTTAATTGTACATTTATACTTGGGTTTATTATGATGCAGACATGATGCGGCGAAAGAACAAGTTTGCGCTTGACATGGAGGATTTTTAGTTTCAGGGAACATGACCTCAGATATGAAGGTATGGAGAACTAAGATTTTGGTTGAGAGGTAACGCTATGCAACACATAGATCTTAGCTTGGTTCTGGGGCTACGGAGGTTAGACGGGTATATGTATGTATATTTAAATATTGATAATATATACTGCTATATAAATCATACAACACTCTCTCGCGATCTCCTCTTACTCTTAAATCTTCTTAAAATTTAACCAAAAATACATCTCACCATTCTTTTTATCTAAATTAACCGCATCCACTCAATCTTTAACCATTTTACTTTTCTAAATTACCTTAATTTTTTATCTACTTAAAATATATTGTTCAACTATCAGACTCTACTAGTATCCACCCACATTAACATACCTACATTCTTACACACACAAACTCAAATGCACACAGTTGCATATGTATGTGATATTATGACTAATTTTATTAATAAGAAAATGTTATGTTAATTTAAATAATTATAATTATACTTCATATAAATTTGGCACTTAGCTTGTGGTTATTTTTTTGTTGAATATCTTTTGAAAAACAATATCTATATTCAGGAGTAGATGTATACTATCTACACCAACCTTTCACTTAACATGTTTCCTACTTGATTGGATATTATAGTTGTTATATGTGTGCTATATAACTATTTAATATTATTAATTCTTACAATTAAAAAATATTTTAGCGAAAGAAGTAACTATCATAAACTACTACACTATTTTATATAAAACATAAGAATTTTATTTTAAATATCATATTAAAAAAAACATTTGCAGGAGGTAAGAGCTCGCATAGAAATACTAAATGGTTGTCGAATCCAAGACACCAGTAAATTTGTTGGTTATCACTTTAGTAACATTTTGTTATCGTTACAAGTTAACTTCTAATATAGATTAAAAAATGTTATACATAATATATCGAAAATCAAGTTCTTCTTCGTGAATTAATCACCTTCTATAAAGAATAAAGAAAGTTAATATAGTAACATTTTAAAAAAAAAATTACCAATTAGCACCCAAATCTACCAAGTATCAACCTTTTTTTTAGTTCCCAAATATATTAGAAAAAAATGAAATCAGTAAAAAATAAAAGCGCTAAAAAGTAAATTTGTGAAGTTTGCGAAAATGTACTCTCTAAATTAGTTAATTTTTTAAATGGTTAAGAGAATTCCAAAAATTTCGTTATTTGTGAAGTGAAAAAACAGAGAAATTTAGTTAAATATGGATTTTTAAGGTGAATACTAGTTTTATTTGTCAATTATATTAATTTATGTTAAGAGATGTAATATATCTTTCTACTATTTATCTTATTAATAAGATCAATAACAATATTAAAATTAATAAAAGAGATAAAAAATTAAAAAAATTCACATAATGATAAGAGTAAAAAGAAATAATATTATATTATACTATTTTTCTTATGTTAAATATTAGCCGCCGAAGAAAATAGCGGAGTTGGAAAAGGGATAGCTGTTTGCTTTCGGTTAAAAGTATGAAGCCTTAGGCCATCCGTTGTACTCGGCTCGGAGAGGCGCGAGTGAGGCGCGAGCTCGCGAGGAACACCACCTCGGGTGGTTGAACTCGCCCGGGTTCCATGCCTTCCGAGTTCCGGAACTCGCTGAAACAAACCCAACCCCCCCCCCCCCCCCCCCCCCACCCCCACATCTACAAATCAGATTTTAGTTATTTTTTTTTTGAGTTGAAAATGAAAAAAGGGGAATATAACGGGTGTAATGGGTAAGGGAAATGGAAAGAGAGAAAAAATGATGGGCGATGATGTGGCAGTGGGTTAGGAAAGGGAAGAGGGGGAGTATAACGGATAGCCTTACCATTCCTTCCAACACCAATATAATATGTTTATTGCTCCCTCTTTTTTATTAGTTTATTTATAAAAAAACAAAAAAACATAACAAAACAAAATGGTAATTGTTTGTTTCCCTACTAATTATTATTTAGTATTAGTAAAAGTATATATCCGAGCCTTTCTTTTAGTTTACCCAATTTTATATCAAATTAATATTTTAATAGACATTTAATTTTTATATTGAAGGTTTGATAAATAATATAATATTTTATCCAAATAATTTTTTTGAGCCCAAATCTCAGCCGAGGTTTTACAATTTACATGGGCGGTTGCAAAGCTCAATCGTCTCATTCTATTAAGGGCAAATTGTTGAGAAAGGTAATTAAAATACTCAAATTTGTCAATAAAGGTAACGTCAATTTTTTTGAGCCAGTAAAGGATTATAAGTTTCAATTTTTGACAAAAAAAGGGAATCGGTGACTTGTTGAACCGGTAACCGGTTAAAAATCGATGATGTGGCAATAACTTTATATTTCTTAAAAAAAAAGGCTTATGTGGCAAGGACTATAAACTATTTTAAAGAAAAAATAATTATATGGCATTTCTTCTTTTCCTTTTAACTTTAAATCATCAGATTATCAATTCTTCCCAAACACTCTTCTCTCTCCCACTCCTCTCTACCCTCTCACATCTACAACCACAGGCCACCCCTACCTCCACCGCCACCATCGTACCACCGCCACCACCGCACCACCGCATCACTGCCACCATCGTACCACCGCTACCGTCTTTCTCTTTTTGTTCAAGTTTCAGATTCTCCTCTTTCTCTTCTTCGATTTGTCAGATCCGCCACCGTAGCTCCACCATCGTACCACCGCAACTACCGCCGTAGACTCCACCACCGCTCTCCACCGTCGCTTCACGTAAGTTCCATCTTAGGGTTTTCAGATCTTAGGGTTTTCTCCAGATCTGTGATTTTAGGGTTTTTGTGTTCATGGCAGGTTTGTGTTCGATTTTGCTCTTGTTTTGATCGACAGATTCAGATCTTGTTTAGGTTATCGATGATAGCATGTTTGTGTTCATGGCAGATCTGTGATCTTGTGTTCATGGCAGATCTGTGTTCTTGTGTTCATTTCATGGCAGATCTGTGATTTTAGGGTTCGATTTGGGGTTTTTGTGAGTTTAGGGTTTTCAGATCATCCTCTTTCTGTTCTTCAAGTTTCAGGTCTCTCATTCTTTCTGTTTTCGAGATCCTGATCTATGGTCTTGTGTATGATTATTGTGTTTGTGTGGATAGTGATGATTTACGGTGGTTCTACAACATTTCACAGTGGTCCGGCGAAGGTTCACGGTGGTTCAGGGCTGGGCAGCGGTGGTTCTGGAAAACTTTCAAGAACACTAGAACACTAACATAACTTATTAAACTCATACATAAATTCGTATTAAAATTAATTTAGAAATGTTCTCTTTGTTGAACACCATAAAACACTTTTAAGAAATTAATAATAAAATAGTTAATTAATGTTTAGAATAATTTATAATTAAATGGTAAGTAATTAATAGTTAATAATTAGTAGTTAATTATTAGTTAGTTAGTAATCTATTATATAAATGATTAATATTATTTAAAAAAAGTAAAAATAAATAATGATGACATGGACCGGCACATGTATAACTATTTTAGCACATGATGATGACTAGACTGCCACGTATGCAACCACATCATCGGTAACCTGCTGACTAGGCGATCAGCAGGTATAACAAGTCACTATTCCCTTTTTCGTCAAAAATTGAAATTTATAATCCTTTCTTGGCCCGAAAAAATTGATGTTACCTTTATTGGCAAATTTGGATATTTTAGTTACCTTTCTCGGCAATTTGCCCTTCTATTAATGTTTCAGCCGACGTCAGGAGCAGGTAAAGTAATTCTACCGGAGGCCATCTCGATTTGGGTGACTCTACGTACACGCGATTGAACGACGACTCAAGAACAATTCATTTGAAGGCTACGAACAACAACTATATGTCCATCCTTCAACTCCGTTAGTTAATTTGCATTTTGATCGATCTTCATTCCAGGGTTTGCCTTTCTTCTAATTTTGTCTTCTTCGATTTGAACCGACGCCCGTTAATGACTTTCTAAAGATCCACTCCTCATCTTCTTCTTTCTTTAAATCTTCTTTGGTTGTTACTGCCGGAGGCTGCTATCCCGTTAACAGCAATAATGTATGTATATGTTGATTCTAATAATATGATTACATATATGGTGTTCATACCATGTTGAATCTACCAATTTTGTTTGCACTCCCCCTATCCGATTTCTATTTTTGCATGTCTTCTCCTTGAATTGGAACCCTAACACATCGATTGGAATTGGACCCATAGCTCAGAGTTGTTTAGATCGAAATTCTAACATATGATTATTTTTGTCATTCACAAGATCGCAATGTATGGTCATGTCTATGGGTGTGGAAGAAAACTAAACCTGAAATCCTGAATAATCTGACTGACCTAAGGGACTGTTTGATAAAATAAAATGATTTAACACTGAATGATTCAAAAGCTGAATGATTCAAAGATTCTGAATGGTTTAGCTAAACCTGTTTGATAATACTTCTGAATGCTGAATCTGAATAAAATAAAATTACCATATTAACCTTTTCTATAATAATTGATATTTCATTGAGGCATTAAATCAAACACCTACTACGCATATAAGATTTTCTTTTTAAACATCAAAGTTCTTCATTTCATCTCAAAATCGTAAGATACCAATCATGGTCCTTTTCTCAACTCACATATTCTTTTTGCATGCTACCATATCAATAGAATTCAAATAACATTAGTTCAGCTATCAAACTTTGACTACTTTCATTGTAATATCTTTCGATTCCTTTATTGAATTTGCTGCCCAAAAATTTCATGAAAAAACTATAAACAAACACGATCATGTAGCAAACAAAAAACGAAGTTTAATATAAGATCTTCAAGGAAACATGTAAACAAATTAGCACCCAAGAAGATACTGTGGGTAATAAGAACACAGACATGTAAACTATTATCCTTGAATTGAAGATACCGAACGGAGTCTCCTCGAAATCAAAATCGAAATAACAACTTGGGTGGTGGAGCAGTACGCATGGAGTAGCAGCTTCGATGTATCCTAATCTACAATGGCATAACCTTTGGTGGTGGAGAGGGTGAACGAATAGAGGTTTTTTCGGAGTTGGAGAGGTACCCACGGAAAATATGAGGAATCGATCGAGAGAAGATGTGCAGATGGCGTACAAAGATGATGAAGAATCGGTGGTGGCTCCGGCGGGCGGCGGTTGCAGGGAACTTTGATGGAGGTGAGGTGCGCAAATAAGGATTTGGAGAGTGCATAGGGAGGAGATGAGGAACCTTGGGGGTGATGAAGATTTTAAGGGTATAATAGGAAATAGGGAGTGCTGAATGGTTTTTCATCTATCCTTTTGCAGAATCGGTCAGCGTGTATTTAGTCATTCAGAGCCTCTTTTTAATATAAACAAACACACCAAATCCGTCAGAGTGTCTATTAAGTGTTGAATTGAATCATTAAGAGTTAAACAAACACAACCTAAATCAAATTCGGGTTAATCGGGTCAGGTTAATCGGTTTTTGAGTGTCTAGTTTGAATAATGCGATTAAACTTGACCTTATTTGGGTCGATTGATGGTTAGAAAAAAAGAAGTTCAGGTTATCTGATTAAGAATTTAAAGATTTTATTAATAATTATATGTTTTAACTAATTATATATTTATACTAGGCTGTAAGTTACAAATGAGTCAACCACACTATAGCCCACAACTCACAAAAGATCTTAGACAATTGGCATCCCACACTTCCACTAATATATCATGTTATCTTTACGTTATTATTTTTGCTATAGACATTTGGTTGTGTAAAAGTGGTAAGATATGAAATAGCTGATCAAGTTTTGTATGATTGTGTCAAATATGATGCTAATAATATCCATAATGAAGTTAGTAACAAAATAAAACAACCCTGTTGTCTAATTTCACAATGATTGAAACATAGAATGTCAAACAATAATTCCTTATTCGGTTCTATCCGAGTAACCATAAACCCTAACTACCTGAAATCGAATAACCCGATCCTTATTCAGATCACTTATCGGTTAACATTTTATTACCTCAAACCCAAACCCCGAATAACCCAACCCAAAAACATCCCTAGCCGTGTCGAGATTGCAAGAAACTAATTAAATATCTAATTATTTTCACAAATATTGCAATTCATTTAAATTTTAAATATCAATTATATTTTCATAAAATGTTTAAAATTCAAACATCATACCAACAATGCAATACAATTCATAAATAAATTCATATTAACATTTGTAAAACGTCAAAACTATAAGTTTAAGCTTATTTTACGTGTCAACAAAATTTGTTTAAGCTTATATGCAAGATCAAATCACCAAACGATCTTACTATCGTACCATATTCCAAAAGTCAAAATTAAGAGTTAACCTTCTTTGTAAGCTTGGACTAATAAGCGATCCTACAAGCAATCTTGTGATCTTCCTTTGATCTTACCTAAAAAAAAACAATCATATATTTGATTGGCAAGCTTTTGGTTTGTAAGATTCTACGATCCAATGTTCAGATCTCAATTATACTACATATCAATTAAAGGAAGTGAATTGCCATTTTCTATTGAGAAATTGAGGGGCTTTTTGGTAAATACATATTAATGACATAATATAACTAATTCATGATATATTGGCTTTCTCACGAGATATTAAAACCATGAGATGTTTTAATTGAAAGACATAAAGGAGATTGCAGGCTGAAGTCGCAGACAAAGTATGGTGTTTGGGAAAAGCTGAAAACAAGCCTACAATTTTATGGGTTTTTTTAAACAAGCCCATAGTTTTTTAGGTTTTTTTTATAATTTTAATAATATAGGAAAACAAAAAATAAAATAAATTTATGTTTGACTTTTTATGTTTTTCTTTTTATTTCATATAAAACATAAGAGTTAATTGCATTATGTTAGCAATTAAAAATTGCAAATGTGATATCTTATTAGAATAATGATGATGATATATTCAGAAAATATGTAACTATACAGCTAACTATTATTGATATCAGTAATTATAATATTTTGAAATTTGGCTGATATTATAGGATTATATATATATATTTTTGAGTTGATTACTTTTTTGGTCCATGTGGTTTACCTAAAATTACGAAATTGGTCCCTAGGTCGTATTTTTTACGGATTTGGTGCCTCCCGACCCGTTTTGCTTGCATTTTTTGTCCTTGCTAAACTTAAAATGACTAGTTTACCTTTCTCTTATATTTTTTTCATTTTCATTAAATTTTATTAAATTTTTTAATGTTATTTAATATTAAAACCTTCTAAAATATAATCTCTCTCTCTCTATAATCTATATATCTTTCTCTCCCGTCTCTCTCTCCCTACGCTCTCACAACACCACCACCGCCACCATCATACTCAACCACCACCACTGCCACCATCATACTCAACCACCACCGCCGCCACCTTTATAGTTAACCACCGCCGCCACTTTCATCTTCACCCACCACCTTCATATTCACCCTTATCACCGGCACATTCATCTTCAACCACGAACACTGCCATCTTCATCATCACCTCCTTATTCATCTCCAATCATCACCACCAACTCACTTCATCTTCATGAAAACAACCACCAATATAAAACCCTAAATCGAACACCTCCAAACACCAAATCGAACTGTAGACAACCAATTTCTTAACACCAAATCGAACAGATAAGGGCTTAGGTTTTAATTAGGGCTTTCGTTCTTGAATATCTTGAATCGGTTAGGGCTTTATATCTTGAATATCTCATTCTTGAATCCCTTCAATCAATTAGGTTAGGGGTGTTCGTTTACAATTTCTGGAGATGGTAGTGGAGCAGGAGAGAGGGAGGACAAAGACGAGGAGATGGAGGCGGTGGTATTGTGAGTCAGTAGAAAGAGAGAAGGGGTGAGAGAGTGATAGTGGTGGTGGCTCAAGCCATCAAAACCCTAAGTGCGGCGGCGATGCCCAAATTCTAAGTGCGATGGCAACTTCGGAACCCTAAGCGACGGAGGGGGTAATGGATAAATTCATCGGAGGTGGTGGTGGAGGTGGGGTTCGATGGTGCTGGTGGTGGTTGATGGGTCATGGCATCGGTGGAGGTGGGTTCGATGGTGGCGGTGGTGGAGGTGGAGGTGGTGCCGGTGGTGGGTTGGATGAACACACAGAGAGAGAGAGAGAGGGGGGGGGGGGGGGGGGAGGTAGGAGACATGCTACACACAATAGAGAGAGAGGGGGGTAACCTGACATTTTTATTTTTCAAAAAGCATTTAATTTTAAAATAATATTTAATGTTAAAATAATTAATTAATAATTGAAGAAAATGAAAAAAGTAATAGGAGAGAGGTAGGTTAGTCATTTTAAGTTTAGCAGGGACCAAACATGCAAGCAAAACGGGTCAGGAGGGACCAAACCTGTAAAAAATGCAACCAAGGGACTAATTTCGTAATTTTAGGTAAACCACATGGACCAAAAATGTAATTAACTCTATATTTTAAAAAAAAAAGGAAAATAAATATAAAAGGCTAATATATTAATTTATATTTACCCGTCGCGTAGCGCGTGCAAACAAACACTCGTTGTAATCAATTTTTCCAGATAATAAATGACACCATTAAATCTTAATCACAACTCTAGGAGGGTATGCAGCGGAGGAAGACCGACTAAGAACGGCCAACTTTCAAGAGAATGGTGAGTATTGTTGCCTTCACCCAAAAATTGATGAATCTTTCACCCAATATGCAATGGTTTATGGTGTGTGTGTGTGTTGGGGGGGGGGGGGGGGGGGGGGGGGGGGGTTAGACTAGATGCAATTGTTAAGATGAGATGTAAATTATTTTTGAAAGAGATGTAGTGTTCGTATTGAATAGTTGTAACTAGTGAACAATGACCAAGCCTTCAAGAAGATATGACTATTACTACATTCACGTGAAAACCGTAGAATATTTCACCTAACATGTAGTGGTTTTAGAGAGATGTAGTGCTTTGAATGAGATAAATACTTTTAGTATGTGTGTACGCACGTCATCCTCGTAGTCTCAATTGTACTCTTCTCTATCATTATCTAGGCCGTTGAGCAACAATTATTCACAAAAGCATCAATCATGAAGACTCTATCGTACAATCTTAACTCTCCGTAGCACAATGTATCAGAGGCCACTGTAATTAGACTCAGAATCGGTATATAAAGAATTGTTACTCGATCTAGCCTTTCTGCAGTCGATAAATCCAAAACTATTGATCTACAAGAATTGTTCAAATGCTCTCTAAAAGTCGTTATGGATTTACTATGGTGTGGGTTTACTCTTCGATGTGGCTCACTACGTTCCAAGTAATCAATAACTTTTGTGCACCCATTAGACGACATATATCCCTTATTTGTACTAGTTACCTCTAATGTCGTAAGTCGTTAGAGGTGATTAAGATTAATATATTGATTGCTCGAGATCATCTTAACCTCGATCATCCGAATAAGCTAGCTAGGGTGACTCGGTTTTGTTCGATTAATTGGAGTTTTAGGTTAATGACTCATTAATAGGGGTGTTTTAGTCTTTTATATATTACCTAACCATGGATTGCATCCGGGTGAGTCGTCACTAATTTATGAGGCTTGATTTTTTGAAAAACCCTCTCATTAATGCGTCATTAATTAGCCGTCAAAATTTCTTAGCTATTGATTAATTATAGTCAAGGACTAAGATTGTATATACACTATCTTATAAAACATTTGGGTCATTTATCTTAATATCTTAATTTTAAGTAATTTAAAATTACTAATTTACCCTTAATATGAAACTAAATGGATACTAATAAATAAAGCAACTATTTGGTGGAGTTAATGATAATATTATTTACCATTTTAATAACTAAACCTCTTAAAATAAAGAATATTTATAAAAATCGAATCAATCCAAATTAACTTAATAAATACAAAAATAATTACTTAAACTTTTCAAATGAAACTTAACTATTAAAAATTACGTATAATTAGAAGTATTAAATTTAAATAACATAAAACCTTTATTTAGAAAAAATTCTGGATTTTTTAAATGAGTAATGTAATTAAAATAACATATAGTTGTAATGTCTATATTATTGTTACATTTTACCATTTATGTATAATTTTAATGACATATTATAATTTAGACAAGAAACACGCCATCCATGTGTTAATATAGGGAGAAGTTTATTTGAGAAGCATTTTTTATTGCGTAAACCAATCTTAGCCGTCAAATTCACTCTCCTTTAATTCAATTACCCACCCATTAATTCGTCACGTGCATCTTGTCATACTCTATCTCCATTCATGAATTCTATTTAGCAATTATATATATATATATATATATATATATATATATATATATATATGGAGCGGTTCAAACGAGAACTGTTTTTCGTACAATAACTACGAGAACCATTTATGGCCAATCATTTAATTTCCTGTCTTTTTTATTAATTTATATAGGAAATGTAATATTGACATTTTTACATTTCCTCCACTTTTTAAAACTAATATATCTATCAAATGAAAAGGTGTTAAATTACGAAACATATAACAAATTAACGACAAAATTAATCTCTTTATTTTGAGACCGATCTTGCAATATTTTTTTTTTGAAAAAAAAAGGCGCATTTGCTAGATTTTTTAGTATAGCTCGTCATATGCGCTGGTGCAAATTTTGCACAAGTGCAAATTGTGTACATGTGCATATCTATATCTGTGCTGAAAACTAGGTGAATCTGTGCATACGAACATGTGCAAAACTTGCAAATGTGCAAATGTTGAGTTGTACTAGAAAAAAACACAAAAAAACTGAAAAAAATATATCAAAGCCGGTCTTAAATTTAAGAGCATAACCTACTCGTTAATTTGGTATAAATTTCGTAATTTAATACATTTCGGTTATATATATATATATAGGAGTTGTGTTCAATATAGTCCATATAAAAAATATAGTCCTAAATTTTAATATTCAATCACAGGTGATTCTATATATAATCATATGTAATTGTGAAATCATTACATGTTAATTATGCAAATGTCATTCCGCCCAAATTTTTAAAATTCAATCTGGTTTATTGATGGGGCTGATCTAAAGGCTAAGATTAGTCCATTGGGACTATACATTAAGTATGAACTATATTGAACTATATATATATATATATATATATATATATATATATATATATATATATATATATATATATATATATATATATATATATGTTTAAAAAATATGGGGATAATGTAAAAATGCCCAAAATACCCATAATTAATTAAGGATAAGTTCGATTAGTTTAATATTATCTATTAACAACTTTTTAATCTCAACCATCTATCTCTTTGATCAATGACTATAATTGGTTCTCGCAGTTCTTGTACGAAAAAATATTCACGTTCAAACTGCCCACGTATATATATATATATATATATATATATATATATATATATATATATATATATATATATATATATATATATATATATATATATATATATATATATATATATATATATATATGGGAAAGTTCATTCGAGAACCGTTGTTAGTGCGAGAACCAATCTCAGTCGTTCCTTGGTTATGGGAAGTTTCATGGATGGCGAGCATGGAGGGATAGAATGTGGCAAGGTGCATGTGAGGAATTCATGGGTGGGCAATGACATTGAAGGAGGGGGAATTGGACGGCTCAGATTGGTTCTCGCACTAAGAATGGTTCTCGCATGAACTTCTCTCTCTCTCTCTCTCTCTCTCTCTCTATATATATATATATATATATATATATATATATATATATATATATATATATATATAGGGGAGGGTTCCATTGAGAACCGATTTTAGTGCGAGAACCGCGAGAACCAATCTTAACCGTTGATTTGATAAGTGGAATTCATGGATGAAGAGCGTAAGGGATCAAGTGTGGCAGGGTGTATGTGAGGAATTCATGGGTGGGCAATGACATTGAAAGAGTGAGAATTGGATGGCTAAGATTGGTTCTCGCGGTTCTCGCAATAAAAATGGTTCTCAATGGATATATATATATATATATAGGAAGGTATATGCGAGAACCGTTGTTAGTGCGAGAACCGCGAGAATCAATCTCGGACGTTCCTTGAATATGGGAAATTTCATGGATGGGGAGCGTGGAGTGATATAGTGTGGCAGAGTGCATGTGAGGAATTCATGGGTGGGCAATGACATTAAATGAGGGGGAATTAGACGGCTCAGATTGGTTTTCACGGTTCTCGTACTAAGAATGGTTCTCGCATGAACTTTTTCATATATATATATATATATATATATATATATATATATATATATATATATATAGCATCAATATAGAACCACCTCTTAAACATAGAACCTAAAGAACCAATATCATCCATTAGATCTCTATATCAATGGCTGAGATTATAAACAAAAACAAATTAATAAAACTAATGTTTTCACGCGCTGTTCATATTTCTCAAGGGTAATATGGGAATAAATTAATATGGCTTATCTCCGTGCCATATCCTTATCCCACCTACCAACTATACATTTCAAAATTTAACATTTTGTCTCTGTCTTATCATTTCTCTCCTACGACTACAATGGTCTCTTCAACATACCGATTACCGCCGGACTCAAGGTTTCCCCCGTCATCTGTCGCCGCCGGACTCAAGGTTTCCCCTCGTCGTCTGTCGCCCCCCGACTCAAGGTTTCCCCTTGTCGCTTGTCGCCGCCCGACTCAAGATTTTCCCCGTCATGTGTCTCCGTCCGACTCAAGGTTTTCCTTCTTCCTCTTGTGTTTCCCTTTTCCGTAATCGCCAGCTGGAAGAACTTCAAAATCACCGACTGTATGTGGAAATCTAGATGTCCATATTTATTTAGTTTCTTTCATAAATTTACTTTTCAAATTTTCTTTGTTATTCATGTTTGTTTTTTAAGCTATGACAAGTGTTTTTAGGCTGTTGGTTTTTGGATTAATTTATAAAAATGCAAGATTTGTTGCATCAAGATGTAATTAATTGGTAACATGTTATGAAGGGAGTAACTCTCGTTGTAATTTGCATTTTGCTTTTTCTGAAATTTTTTATTGTAGTGTTCTACATAGATATTGCATTTTTGGTTTGAATACGTAATTTGCATTTTGGATATGCATATGTAATTTGCATTTTGTGCTGTTTTTTGTATTTTTTTAGTCTGTATATTGTATCATTTTGCATT